>CM037914.1:5887500-6487500 GCA_021346845.1 Apeltes quadracus | reverse complement strand
CAGCTGGTGAAGAAGTCTATGCAAGCCCAGAAAAGCTAGCTACAAAGTAAGAAGTTGGTTGAGTACCATTAATGGCACCAATGAATGTTGCATCCAATTCTTTCAAACCCCTTGATGCAGACACAGGTAGACATGTCAATAAATTAATGAACGCATTATTGTAATTATTATTGCACAAATGCACAAACGTGTATTAACATTGGCGGAAAAAACGTTCATGTTGCAATTACATACTAAAATGACTGTTATTGAGATTAGAAAAATACAAGAAGAATTGATGATAGCAAATATATTGGTATTGATAAACAAAAGCATCATATAGGTCTTCATCTACAAGACATGCTCACATGCTGTCAGCTAAAAACAATGGTGGGAAATATTGCCTTAACAATGAAAGACGCACCTTTTCAGCAAAAACTATTGACTGTTGAATCTCAAATTTTAGATGACCATGAAAATGTGCCTCCTCTTAAAACACAGTAGTATTCTTGGTTGTATTACAGCACCTTTCTATCTCTATTGGGAAATGCTAGAAAATACTCATAAAGTGGTAATATTCTGTTTACCAAGACTTTAGGGAAAAACCATCTGCTGCAGGTGTTGCATTGACTCAGATCCACAGCAGGAGGAGCATCGCTGTCTGCAAGCAGAAAACATTTCATCCTGATTCCGGGTGAGGGAGTTTACACATGGAAGAGGACATGAATGAAGCACAGCTGGCTACCTCGATCCTCTCTGCTAGAATCAGAGTAACACTGGGTTCGTGTTAACGTGTAACGTTACCTTCTCCCACATGACATGCGAGTTTGTTGTTCCAAATGGTGAAACCCGGACTGCAAGTAACGTCAGTCGGGCAGTAACGTCCGCTACCATTTTAGATTCCTAAACATTGTTCAAAATATTCGATACCAATTGGTAGCGGTACGGTATTGCCTTACGTTACATTGAACTGCTAAATGAACTGCTTTGCTTTCATTTCTGTCAAGGTTCGTAAGTTAGCAGCATGCTAACACTGGATAGCTCATATGACTAATGTGCCGTTAGCTCGGGATCACACCCATTCGGAAGCTAGCTTCATCTTTGGCGTTACCTAGCATTACTTGGGCTAAATCCAACACAAAAAGATGAAAAAAATGGCATGCAAAATCCATCTATTTGAAATGATAAAAACAGAGAGGCCTTTGGCTCCACTTTGCTTTGAGACATCGAAATAAATGGACGCATAAACAGGTTTTTTTGTTCACCTTCAAATTCTTCCATCCTTAGGTTATCTGTTGTGTGAAGCCGCTGTTGTTACGGACGGCCAAAAGTATCGAGTGGAAGTGAGATGACTCCCTACTACAAACATCCGGCTTCGCTAAAATAAGGCTAAAGGGCTAAAATCATGATCAAATGATTCTCTATTTATACAGAACAACGCGCAACTTGCTATTGCAATACAAGCAGAATGCAACTATATTTAGGGTGTTTGTAAATGGCTAATAGTCCTATGTAAACTACGCATTTAGGAGCTTTCTCTCCCCCACGCAAATTATGCCGCTGTATTTTATTAGTCATACGAGGCTTTCGTCATAATTGCTGACGCATACATTATCGCGATGGACTATTTCATTATCTATATTTAGTAGGTAGGGTATTCCACGTGACATTATAAAAGCGGTCGACCCTATCCATATCTTCGTGGGTTGGAGGTGAGAACTACCCATCTTGATATTGTTGATCTTTGGCTTCCAATAGCAACTGGATTGTATGGCGCCGCTTCACGTGCTAACATCCGAGTATTTCATTGGACGTTTCCGCACGGTTCGGCCCGCGAGTTCAGTAAACACGGAAAAAGCAAAGAAATGTTGGTGGTACCCCCATGTTCTCCCATTCCCCAAAAACCCTCAATGTTAAAATGACCTTAAGTAAAAAGGAATTGTTATAGTAGGTGAAGATGAACGTTGAAAATGAGCCACTCTCTCATTTTACTAAAATCGTATCAATTCTGGAGCTGCAAGGGCTAAAAACTACTTTATCTTTCCCACATACGCTTCATGCATAATTAAATACAATTTCAAGTATATTACAAATGGTTTTACATTCAACCTTGTCTGCTGACAGACCTCATGGAGGTGACTGGGATCAATTCCCAAAACAAGGAAACTAGTGTAGCCTATTCCCACAAACAAAAAAACACTTTCCCTGAGAACTTCATTTCTTGGCATATTGAACACATGCGTCCTCTTGGAGCAATTCAAAGGCAGATGTTGACCGGCCATGGCATTACTGCCTTCATCACAACACCATCACTGTTCTCACACTGGCTCTCTGTGATTCCCCACTTTCACTGACACAAACACACAATAACGGCCTTGTTTGTCATCTGACTGTTTGGGTTTCATTGGGAGTGTTGCCATGCAAACATACTGTTGGCCGTGAAGCCTCAACGATATTGCAGTTTGTCTTATCGCAGTGTTATATTGGCCTAATTGTCATGTTATTTTGTTTTTAACGATCAATAAATTGAATGGATCTGAGCACTACACTGGTTAATTTCATCAATGATTCAGATCAGGATATTTGGTAATGATGATGCAAGAAGTTCATCCCGGTGCTAATGATTCTTCCTAATTTTTTTGTGTAGTTTTACTTCACAATAAAAGGGCTTTAATTTGAAAACTCCTCCGGATGTAGTTGTATTCTGGCATTGGCTTGCCTTTGGTAAACCCTCCACTCGTGTGTGGTTATTCCAGAGTGGCATTCAAATTGATGTGATTGAGTCCTGCAAATCCGGGGAAGCCCGTCCACCCGAACAGGTACCATGCTGATAAGGCCAACAGTAAGAATTATAGTTGAACGAAGAGTTTGTGCATTCGGGCCTCTTAATTCCACGTGTTACGTAAACCACGCAGGATGAGTAAAGCCCCGGCACGGACTGATTTCAATGGGAGTCTTTGTCAAAGGGGAAATAGTCGACATTTAACGAAATTATTATTGGAAACCGTTCGATTACGTCCATATCCCTGGGGGAGTAATGGCCTGTCTTTTTGGGAGGGTTAGATCCATAACTGCGATCACTCACATTACCGATTGCGCACGACGCTTGATGCGTTGTAGCGCCTCCAATTAGCCCTCAATAGAAACATGCTCAGATAAAAGTTTATTTTAATGGAAAAATTGCAGGTCGGACAGAATCCTCGCATGTAATTGGCTACCTTATTAAGCATATCATAGCCTACATTTATATCATCGACTAATTAATTCTATACAACAAAGACATTTATAACTTGACTTTTTTTTACACACTACGTTATGTTGAATATGTAAAAAAAAGACAACTCTCATTTAGGCATTACTAAATCTTTGTTATGTTTTATTTTGGGAACTAAGCTTTTGTTTCAGAGAGATTTCTGCTGGTGCTGAAAAATTGAAAAAAAATCATAGTTTCATGAGAAGTAATAATATTCAGAGACCACATATTCTGTTTCAGCATCACTGTTTGGCTCTGACATGATGCACTAACTCTCTGCTTTTACGTTGAAGAGCAATTATTCGGTATCTCCTGCTTCACTATGTTGAGGCTGACAATTGTACGTGGACACCGTGTGTTGGATCTCTCTCATCTCGACAGCATTTTGAGAATGACAGCTGAGATGATGACATGGATGTTATCCAGAAATTGCCAGTCAATCGCAGTCAGCGCGGCTCTGGACCCCCAAATGGACTTGGGAGCTGAGGTCCTTTTTTCTTAAATACATATTTCAATATGATTGAATCATTTCAAACAAAGTAAAAAAAAAAAAAAACGTAACAATCCTGTGAATGTCAAAAGGGACATGACGTCTTACAAATGCTTGATTTTTATTTGTACTCTATTATATATATATATATATATATATATATATATATATATATATATAAAAATAAAAAATGTAATTCGGGAAGCCTCACCCAGCCAGATTAATACAGAGTGTTAGAGTTTATAGGGGTTTAACCTAACCTTTCGAGAGGCACTGATATGCGTGAGAGGGACGCAGACACTGACACATATTTTCACAGGGGTCACAATTAAAAATCACATCGGAAAATGGTAAAAAAAAAAACATGAGAAATGAATGGTGTTTAAATGAACAATTGACATTGCAGTTTCATTGTTGATACCACCAGGGGAAGCCAAACACAAAGACTTGAGTTCTCTACAACTCTATTTATTTTAAAGAATAAAAAGAGGCTGCAATTCTATGGGTGAAAAAGTGAAAATGATATCACCCTTTCACTCAGAAATGGGGAAATATGAAAAATCTAGTGCACAAATACTGAGACTGGTTTTCAGTAAATTTGGGTGTTTCCCTGCATTCACGCTTGCATTAGAGAATCCCACTGGCCTCGCCTGGGAGGTTTGCTATATTGCTCTTCAGTATTTTTAGAAGTTTATTTTTACCTCATTCTACGTGTGTAAATACTGTTCCATTACTTACTCGTCGATTTATCCAACCTCATTCGCATCACTGACTTGACAAGTAGTCACTAATGCATGAAACTGACTGTGTGAACCTCTCTGTCCCTCCTCCTGTCTGTGTGTTAGTGGATGACGGAGAGAACACTGAGAAAAGCAAGGGCTCTCCAGCCACAGCGGAGGAGATTCAGACTGAGGGCAGCTAAACGGACCATTTCTTCTTCTTCTTGTGTCCCTGAGACCTGAATTCTTTGCCTCTAATAGCGCTTAACAACCGCCACAAATCCTCTAATGCCACCCTCCCGTTTTTAGGGAGTCATAACTGTGACCACGGCGGAGTTTCCCCTTTTTTCACTTGGATGTCGTTAAAAAAAAGCCCTTTTCTTGTTGTCTTTCCTATTTTAAGGCTGCTGACGTGACATGTGATGTGATGCATGGTGAACACAGCATGACTTGCAACAAAACAACACTTGGGAGTTAAACTGAACATCCGCAGGGAGTATGTGGTATTTAATGTGTTTGTTTGTTTGTTTTTTCAAACCACTGATGCATTTGGGAATAAATGTGGTAAGCAACGCTGCAATCTGTCACGTAAAATAACACATTATTGATTGGTCAAACAGTGCCTATTAAAATAAGGATATACGGCATTGCATAAGAAACATTGATCTGCCCTTTAACCTCAAGTCAACGTCGACAAAAACTACAGCAAAATAATAACCATGCTTTGCTTTTGCACACTGACTCGGCTGCAAATATTAACCAGTCATTTGTCTATAAATTCAAATTATTGAATTGGTTTTGTTGTACATCTTTACACATGTATGGGGATTAAATGTCTACCGTTGATTTCCACTTCACAAATTCACTGTATAAACATGTTGTGACAGTGATGGATACATGTGTTCCTTCTGCAGTACAAGGTCTCAAAGGTTTTATGATGTCTATAATCATTGAAAGTATCCTGGTTATCATACAGTAGATCAATACACAACGCACGCTAGCAATAACCCAATGCGTGTCCGCAACTGTGAGCTTGTAAGTTGATTTTAAATGCGGTTTGCACATTTGCAGTTACACTGATTGCACTGAAGTACCCTATTGCTATTCATCATGCAGTATATTACTGTCTAAATGTGTAGGTTTCTGTTACCATGATTAGTGTTGTGATTGGACACAAACAATCTTTCATTATTTGGTCATGTGTCAAACATGTTGATTGCTTTCTTTAGAAACAATGACAAAATAACTCAGGCCGGTATAGTGTGATTTAATGATGAGTAGTTTTGCAATGGAGGTGACTTAAAGTGCCCTCACATAAGCTTTTGTCTACTTTAGTTTGGTAATGGCATTAAATCTGATGTGTGATATGATATAGGGGCACAATTGGTCCATCGCCCAATCCCAATGTCCCCCCTGTGGCCGTGAGCCCTGGACCCTCAAGGACTTGCTAACGCCAGCTGCTAAATGGAGAGAATCAGACTGTAAGGGCTCTGTATGGTGTAATTACAATAACTTGTGTTTATTTATTTGAATATAGTTTTTACTCATTAATAAATGCAGCTGCATTCATTAATGAGTTGATCAAAGGACACAGAGAAGAGCAGCGATTTACACAGAATCCACACCTCAAACAAATGTCCTCTGGCACAAAACTTGATTTTTGAAATTGATGTTTTTACTTTATATAAATTCAATTATAATAGCTTGAAAGCTGGAAAGCCAGAAAGGAGCTGGACATTATATCATTTGAATAGTTTTAATAGCTGAAAGTGTGAAGGAAACGTGCCAAGAAATGGAATAAAATATACAAAGTTGAATAAAGTTTCAAAGAACAATAAGGCTTAACACATTCCAACAACTACATTCGCTGCCATATTGCAGTTTGCTCATATCTAATCTAATCAGGCTTTACAATCGTCAGCTGATGTGTGGTAGCCAAGTGAAGGCTCAGTTGAGTAGACCTTGAGTGCTTTTTAGGAAACTGTCTTCCATTGAGTGTGTAAATCTGTGACCATTTTGCAAAATGCAGATTATTTTATTGTCATTACAAAGTACAGACACAACGTAAGTTTTGGCAACAATATACACGTTAAAGGTCTATAAGATTGAATATATTAATTAATCAAATAAATGTTTCATTAAAGATCTTGGGAAGTTCTTTGTTTTCAAAGTTAAGCAGTAGGCGGTAATTTAAACACTAAATTAATGCTTTTCCTTCCTTATGCTTCTTTTTTACTTTTAGCCAAATATTATAATCATGTACAGTACATCTTCTGTAATAGTTTTGCAAGTATAGTACATTAGAGCTTGTCCAAAAACTCAAAGCTTAGTAATGGAACCCTTTGTTATTCAAAAAGTTCTCTATGTACAAAGAAGTTTTGCATTTGTAACAAAAAGACCAAAGTTAACTTCTTTATTACATTTATTAAATACTACATTACATTTGTTCTCATTATCTTATGTAAGAGTAAAATGGGAGCATATCTCAAAAATGTTCATATTTTAGCACAAATACAATTTGATAGCAGTACAATAAAATAATGTGGGCTAATACCATATGGGGATGTATATACACTGAAACAGATCCTTAAACAACATTTCTTTTCATGCATAAAAAATTAAAAGATCTGCATATTTGTTCTTTAGACAATTTGTTTTGATAACATAGCTTTTAAAGAGAAGAGGCAGTAAATGACACCGTGCAGGTCCTCATAACTCTTCTTTCCTCAAAGTACAATATTCTGACGTTTCAAATAGACCCGTCAGCCACAAAGCACAGTTTTTGTATGAAAAGGGAGCTAATTTTGTTGTGGGATAAAAAAGCCGTGCATATCCCGGTTGAGCGTTGTGTTCACGTACGCGCGAGCAACTTCTTTAAACGTTCTGCCGTCGAGGATCAAGATGAAACTAGACTTTCCCGGGTTAGAGTTAATAACTGTTGCCAAGACGACGCCTGTGAATGGAGCGGAAGAGGTTATTGTTAGACCACGAAGCGGCATGTCACAAATCGAAATAATCACACCAAAATATGGATAGATTTAGTGCTTTCTTAATACAGATTTAGTTGGCGAGGCATCTTTTCAGGATACGCCAATATTGGCATACATTTGTATGTGTGGCTCTACAGTGGCATGTATACACCAGACACACACACACACACACTCACACACAGTATGCTCACCATCATCTTCTGACTCTCCATTTGGTCTGGGGATGAAGACCGGCTCGGACGGCAAGCAGTTTTCTTCACTCCAGTAAAGCCTTTCCTTGGTCTCTGTGTCCAATTTGGCAATCTGCATCAAACAACAAAATTTGGAAATATTAGTCAGATTTACTCAGCCTGGGTTCTGTGTGACAATTTTTTGACATAGCAGAGGGTAGAGAGTTGGTTTAATTTCATAGAATTATACATTTCTGATAAAAAAGAAGCATTTAGTAAGTTTGGGAGCTACGTTAACTGGGAAATCTAATAAATACAATAATGCCATGTCAATGTTGTTGTGAAATACTCTAAAAAAAGAAATATTCACTTTTTATCTTGTTGAGAAGCAATGTGTCCGTTTAGCACTTTGCCCCAAACGCAGTTTGTAACAGTAAGGAAAGCGCAGAGAACTAAATATTGTTAGTTCTTATAGAAAATCATTTTAACATCTCACCGCAATTATTATTTGCTTTAAACTGTTTGACTTGTTGCAGGTTTGTATGTACAAGGAATGTTTTGCTTTGTTATGAAAATATTACAATTACAAAATAACTTGTTTAATGGATGAGCCTAACTTATCTCAAAATGAAAACGTTTTCTCAGTTTGTGCGATGAACTATGATGATATATTATTAATTTTTCATTCCGCTAACGCAGTTTTCTTTTTACATTACGCACAGCAATAAAATTCAGAGACGTGCTCTCTTCTGATGTTTAGAAATCTGCATCACGAGGGAATGAAATATATATATATATATATATATATATATATATATATATATACATATATATATATATATATATCATTGTCTAAACCAGGATGTTTCCTTCTGTTCCTTCCTCTTTGCAGTCACGATACCTCCGGACTGAAGGGGATGCAGTGAGACACGAGGGAAGCTCATTTCCACACAGCTTTGCAGCCCATGACTTTGAAGCCTCGCAGAGCCGCGTGCTTCCATCAATGGATGAATTGAGGGGCAAGTGTGCCGGTATCGCATCCACAGCCATAAAGCGAGCTTCCCTTGTTGGGACGACAACAAAGTCTCACATCGTAAAAGTCCTAACATCTGTGGAATCAATTGTCGTGCCCGTGCTTTCCTTCCTACCTTTTGTAAAACCAAAGCTCCGAGGAAGAATCTGTTTCCCCAAATACACCCGTGACTCAATTCCGCTCTTTAAGAGTCAGCGAGTTTTGGTTCTCTTAGCAAATATAACTTAGGAGCCAAATCAAAAACAACGTTACCTCTCTCGCCACAGCACACTTCTCCACAATGCAGCCGTAGACGAACCGATGCTTCTCGCCATTGAAGCCGTAATTCATTCGTGGCAATTCAAAGCCTGATGGAATTGAAATGACAGTAGTGTTGTAATAGTATTGTAGGAAATCTTACTTTAACATTTACTAGATTTGCTCTCGGCGTATATTATTAGCTTTTAGATTTACCTTCACAGACAATCTCTGCTTGGCAGATCAGTTTTCCTTCCTTCTCCTTCACAGCACTGGCGGTTGTGTACTTGAGTTTCACCAAGTTTTCTCCAACTGCCACGCCCTGGAAAATACAGATAGTGTGTCAAGTGTGAGAAGAACATCTTCTCCCGCTTTCCTGATGAAATCCACGTCACCTTGTCTGAACGGATTGGAAGAACAAATCGCTTGTAGCTTGGTTTGGAGTAACTATCGTCCTCCGACCCGGCGTCTTCCTTCATTCTGTTCAGGTAGAACGCGTCATAAAGGTTGTTGTTTTTGTAGGCGATGACATCAAAGATCACGTGACCATCGTCCTCAAATGCGTTCACGTGATGGTAGACGACCATTGCGCCAGTGTAGTACTTTGTGTCCGCCACCTTGCCGGTCTTTCTGTCTATCAGGTGGATCAGAGTCTGTGGAAGAAAAGACCGTCAGCTGTGTCAACCCGGGTTTAACCACCAGCACACTCGTTTTCTTCAACACCTGCTTCTATCCCCACACTTGTAGTTTGAATAAAAACAATGACATAACACACCCATAAGGGACTCAGTGATCACTTACATTTTCCTCCGGGCAGAACTTCAGGCAGCTGGCCCAGTTGACCCCCCTCATGTAGGCCGTGGCCATCTTGAGGATGTCCAGTTTGAGAGGCTGCTCGATGAAAATGAAGTAGTTTTCCGTAAGGCCGAAGCTGTGGTAGTAGCTGGGTGTGAGCAGGGAGCGGCAGGGCACCGTGCACAGCACCTCCACTTTCTTCAGTGCAGGGGCATCCTTATCTTTATCTGAAGGTCCAAAGTTAAAGAATTTGGTCAATGCATTATGTTCATTAGTTGGCCCTGAAGGGATCCATTCATGTGTGGACTGTACTTGAATCAAATGAAACCATGCTCGTCTAATCACACATTTGCATAATAAATGGTCTATATACCATCTTTAAATTAATATAGTCATTATGGAGAGATCAAGCCGGTTATGAGGTTTACGTACCAGTCTCTGAAACAGCAGGGACTTTGAACAGTATGTATTTGGTCTTGGCCTTATCTGCTATCGAAGTCCCAAAGTTGTAAGCGTTGCCCTCCTTGTCATAGTGAGGATGGGACGAAGCCAGATTCACCGGCAGGTACTTCATGTAGTCCACCTTGTGCGTTCAGAAACACATGAGCTCAAATGAGATCAAGGCCTCCCTTGGATGCGTAACACTGGTGACAGATCAAGGTCAGCACATGAACTTACCTTGTCCTGGGTTTCAAGCGTCACAGGATCAATCTTGCGGATGTAGTTGGTCTCTGACGTGGCGTAGTAGTCCTTTCCGTACTTGATGAAATTGCTCGCGCCGTTGTCAGTGAAGTCGGGCACTGTGTGGTTGAGGAAGGTAATCGCTCTGAAAAGGAATATGAATAATACGTGGGGTCGGAGGAGGGAGGCTTCACAAGACTGTCTTGCAATATGAAGATTATCTTCATAATGCATCGTAATGGCGTGTGTTGAAGATGTAACAGAAGTTTTAAAATTAACAAAACAAAACAATGGTATCTCGAACTCATCACTAACACATTAATGCAAGGTTACAACGATGGTGCCAGAGTGAATAAATAAATAAAGTGTTAGATGTGTGCTTACTTGACAATGAAATTCTTGCTCGGGTCCGGGTACGCCATCGTTCCCATTTCGGACACAACTATCCTGTTCGCATCCATGTTGGCTTTGTAGGTGTCACTTTCTAAAAACTTGCTCCTGTAAGTAACTTCCCCTGCAGGATAGACACGTGAACGCGTTTAGGGTCTCTTCACGTAAATGAAACGACGATTTAACAAAAAACAGACGAACCGTCTCTAAAGGCAAAGCTTTTCATGAGCGCCATCCCATCGAACCAGTGGTTGTAAGCTGGTGGCCCCCACGGAGAAGATGCCGGGGCCATTGCGCAGCAGTGTGCCTCGCAGCCAGCTGGGAATGTTCCCTAAAACAACAAAACAACGCAGAGAAGCAATGAGTCGCTGTACGAGTTGCTCGCTCGGTGGTAAACTCGTCATACCTTTGACTTCTGCGCTGCGGGGCTCCGGGGTCTCCTCCGCGTTCTGGGAAAAGTGTGTTGTCATGTTTGCTGGAGGCGCAGTGAAGAACACGCGGAGGCGTCTGGACGAATTCCGCGGTCAATTACAGCGCAAACCACTCCTTTTATAGCCTCTGCCCGTCTGTCCGAATGGCAAGCGAGACGTCCTGTGCGCTCTCTTTCAATCAAAAGTTGCCGTGAACTGTCGATGAAATGTTGCAGCGGAAATACATGTTTTCTTAACCTTTGGCTCGTGTGCAGAACATGCGTAACCACTTTTATTGGGGTCGGTTGAGTGCATTTGTATTATCTTGTATTTTAAGGAACAAGTTGAATAATTAACTCCTTCATGGATAACGCGTATACAATGTCACACGTTTTTTTTTATTGTTTGCGTAACTGTGTTACGTGGAATATTTATTCAGGAGGTTGTAGTAGTGTGAATTTGCTCTGGGTATGATATTAGCTCTTAAAAACAGTATCAACGCCTAAAGTAAGGATTAATAAAAGATTAATTCCACGACCCATTAGCTCCATCAACATGAGTGAAATGCTCCCTCTCAAAGCCGGAAACATGTCACATTTGAAACGTGTCACATTTGGGATCTTATCAATAAAGATCTGGAGGTAAATTGGACTCACTGATAGGTAAGTAACAGTGGGTTCAATCAGCTGTTATCCAGTTCTTCTCCAGCAGTTTATGATGGCTAACCCAGAACTGAAAAAGTAATAATGATAAATGGTATCTGCACACCACCTATATGCACTTATATAGTTTCAGAGAATAATCAGCTGATGTCATTCTGCCATGGCATTTAGCTGCTTTTTTAGTGGGAGGTTAAAGATATTTCCTCTTATACAAAGTCATAGAACATAATACAACCTGTCAGTTTTGTGACCTCTGACATGTGCGAATTTCTAAAAAATGATGCGAATTTCTAAAAATAGCTTTTAGAAAATGATGAGGCTGTTAGCATTGAGCTACACAAAGGTGAAAGGTATTTGAGAGAAGAAAAAAAAAACAGTGGGAAGTTTGAGTTTGTTAAAAAAAACAAGGTTAAAATAAAAATAAATCATTCCTTTCCTCATATGGCTAAAAACATTTTTTTTTTTTAGTTTTTTTAAGTCAAATGTATAAATAATATGTAAAAATAATGTTTAAATGTAAAAAAGTAGTTCTGACAGGTAAAGTAGCATCTTCAAATGCTTGCAACGCTTGTTAAAAATGCCAATGGACATGGAACGGGAAGCCACACTGATTGAATTACATGGCAACACTGCCATCTAGTGTCCCGTGTGACACATGACCTGCTCAGGTCATGTGTCAATTAGTGGGGATTGTTGTTGTTTTTATTGATTATATATCTTCATTTAGACAAAAAAAATACATAATCATTAAAAACGTATGCTTACTGAGACATTTTTAAATTCTGTCAAATGAACACTATGCTGGCTACGCTGTTCATTTTTGCTCCATTTCCCCCCAAATAGGACAGTAGGGATTTTACCCCATTAAGAACTTCAGTAACAGCCAGGAAAAAGTTTCCATTAAAATGAATTAAAAGTAAAAAACACTAAATATGTTAAAACATTAAATATTTTCAGCACTCCTTCTTTTGGGGCAAATTGTATCTCGTGAGCAAAATGAAGACAAATAATGGAAAGTACCACTAATTAGGCTTTTACGGTAATGAAATCCATATCCGAGAAATTAGATGCTTATTGTTTATCAGCTGCCATGTTAAAGCCTGAATGATAAAAATCACGCACTGTTAATTTGGTATTTATTGTAAAGAACAAAAGTGAATGACAAATATATTTTCTCTTCACCAATACATTCATAGAATGTCACTTAAAACCTCCACCTACTCACATCTCTCCCCAAACAACAGTCAGAACAGAAACACCAACGTTAGAAGCAGCGAGCTGTGAGTCTTACCCTAGCACCGGCTGTGTTTCACATCTACTTCCCTTGGATTAGAAATTCTAGACAATCGTACGCATATAACGCTTGATACTCATAGGAATCAGGTGTATTTGCACCGCCCATTGTTATAGACCACGCTTATTAGTATTCAAGTATTCCATTACTGGTTATTTCTGTGCTAGCTGCTTTATGACCTTCTTAGCACACCATTATCACAATCACCATCTGTGGATTACATTACGTGGCACAGTACAAGAATAACGTTTCAGGGAAAACATTATGTACATGTACTAGGAACAAAAAGAAAAGGGAACAATCCCCATGCAAGTCCACATGCAGTTATAGAGGGTGCATGAAGAAGACCACCATATTGACCTCACATGGTTTTCATTGAAGTGAAATATTAACACATTCAGACTCTCTCTGGGTAGTGATGATTGGCTCAAGTTCATCCTGTTCCAAACACACTGCTTGCAATCGGATGGCGAGTGACACATGTATTTAACACCGTTTGATCACCCCAAACCACACTGGGCCTCCTCTTTTGTGTTACTAGTTACAGCGTGCAGAGGTGGGTGGGTGCACATGGCTGCAAGTTGGCACTGTGTACAAATTCTCATGGATATGAAGAAAAAAAAAAAAGAAAAGGGTATTTTGGAGTAGTAATGGCCTAAGCACTGGCACACAATATGCAAATCTTTTACAATTTAAAACAACAGCACAAAAAAAGCACTAAAACCGCCAGCCAACTCTTGGTTACCATTTGAAACAAAAGGCCAAATAATCACATTAAAACAGGCATCAGTTGTGGAACGCGTTTTTTTTTCTTTTCGTATGTAAAAGTATTCAGTGTGCAATAATGATTTGTTTTAAAAAGGCAACAAAATCAAAATGCTTAACGTAGCAAGGCGTGTTTACGAAACTAGCAATCCCCATTTCCGTTTCACAAAACGTGTGATACAAGAACATGATTCTTGAATCATTGATGAATTGCAGCTTTTAAATCAAACAGAGAGGCCTACATTTGTCTTAAAACCCAATGCAAAAACTATTAGTATTTGCATTGTCACTTTTCCAGCCCACAATCCTTGTATCAAGCTGATGAATAAACGTAGAAGTGCACATTATAATGTGTAACCGAGAAGGAAGATTATGTGAAGACTATGTGAAAAAAACTGATTAACGTCTTTGATTTTACGTCGAACTTAAAAGCTGCAAAAACTAATTTGGTCGAATGAATGTTGAAATCATGTACCAAATTAAAATGGCAGCAAAAAGCAAGCGGCTTGTTGTCAAATACAGCCTTGGGTTAAAGCGGAAACGTTAAGTCCAAAAAGAAAATGTCAGAAGTAGGAGGTGTAAAAGAAATAGGTTTCTCCTTTGGCCAAAGGTTCATATTTCCCACTGAGCCTCTCAGGATGCACAATCCCTTCAACGTAGCTGCTCTTTGTCGCTCGGTTCTGTGTTTCACAGTTATTTTTATAGGTTTGTCTATGACACACAATGTTTATTTTTTTTTCCCACCCTGAGGAATTTCTAGTTCTACACACATTTCATGAATCAATATTATTACGAACATTGAATGTTCTTCCATTGCTTCAGCGTCAATGTACAAAACGCAGTATTGACTTGATTCAGGTTCCCTTTCAGCATTTTTAGGCTATCCTGTACACCAGCATTATTTTCATTAAAAAATGCGTCTTCAAATCGTTTGTACGTTTGAAAACTCAATTGCCTCGACCCGAGCACGAAAAAAAATCAATAGTCAACCCTGCATTACATTAATTACAGCATTCAAATCCAACCGAGACTCACAAGGTCTGATAAACTTCTCTATACTGTATGGCAGTGTGCCAGTGATTACCTGTGCAACTCTGGGATTGACAATAATAATACATAAAAATATATATATATATATATATATATGGTTAGATAAAGTCTTCTTTCCCCCCCAGCACAACACATGTGACGGATGGAGTTTGCGGCAGGGCTGAGAGTCCAATGTCCCAGGACTGTCTTGTGTAGTGGTAGATCGAACAACAGCAGGTACTGTCGACGGGTCATTTCAGGGCTTCTGGACTGCCAGTTCAGCTCACGTGACTCAATGTCCCACCTTACATTCGACCCTGTGACGTCACCGTCGGCCTCCAACGCAACCCGGGGGGGACGTTGTCATCGTCGTCCACCGGGAGGGACCCCGTTTCCTCTAATCCGCCTTCCCGTTCTCCTGAGGGGCGCGGCGGGCTTTGCTCTGGCGCGCCGAGCGCAGCACCTTGTAGCAGCCGCGGGCGATCTTGTGCATCCACATAACGTTCATGATGTCCAAGCAGATGCTGGAGCCGATCCAGGCCACGCGGCCCCCCCAGGGCACCAGGTAGAACGCGTCGGTGCCGTAGACGGCGTACATGCGGATGTAGTAGACGGGCATGACGGCGATGCGGACCACGAAAAAGACCACCGCCATGGCGACGCCGTTGGCCATGTTGGGTCGGGAGGACTTGGGGTAACCTAGTACCTCAAAGAACCAGCTGAAACACAACACGGGGTTAAGGAAATGGTGTGGCGTGTCGTCGCGTGAAAATGTTGAAGTTGATCACGAGCACTTTGCATAAACAGTTACGGGCCGGTTTGTTTAAAGAAGCAACCTTCCAGGTGATTGGTCAACAGGTACGTACCGCTGGTTCACACATGGTGTAGAAAACTCAGCAAGCAGACGGAAGTTAGCAAAATAAGGCAACATTCCTTCGCCCTGGAAAAACAAGGTAAGAACAGGAAGACAACAAAACATGAAAGGGACAAAAGCAAGACAGCGAGTCATTCGGGTCGGCCGGCATGAAGCTGGCGGAGCGCCTGCTCCTCAGAGTAACGTGGTGGTGAAGGTCCGGCTCCAATTCCAAGGAAGCGTCAAATATAACCATACGATATGCAATGCTTCAAGACACACTTTCCCTGTGCGGGGAACGGAGTCTAAAATTAGATGGCGTCCTACCAAAGATTTGGCAGATCAAAGAGAAGGTTCTTCTCCCTAAGGGTTATCTTCAGATAAAATTAGACTCTTCTTTAAATTTACTTTCTAATGATTCAGGCCCCCCCAACTATTGGGAGCATAAACTAGTCCACACTATAGAAAGGAGAAATAGAACAGATTAACTGCAATACGTTGGGATTCAACTCTTGTTGACTATTTGGTCTTCAAATCATAAGACATGAGCATGAATTAATTGAGCATGCACACAAAACTTTTTTTTCCATTCAATTCGTTAACAGACATATTTGCCAAATCTACATTGGGCTTTGCTTGATATAAGCTGTCTGAATTAAACAACAAAAAGTCAACATAAAGTGGAGCTATTGCATTTCTTGAGATAATAATCATTAATGGATCATTACTATAATTAATTTATTTTCATCCAGAGGGCAAAAAATAAATAAACATACTGTGAAGATCCACTGTACTGCAGTTCATCTGAGTAACATCTCGGCATTTGGAGAGTATTCAGCATATATGAACACAGCAGAGGCTTTGATACTATGATGTACAACCATACATACATTAGGCCAGCCACTATCCAAAAGGAGCAACCAGAAGCCATGCAGTGTAGAAAGCAATACGTTAAAGTGCCGCGGACTGAATTCTATGTTGTCTCAGATCATCTTCAGAGGTTTGTATCTAAACTCAAAACTAGATTATTGGGCCATGAAAATATCCCGGATGAAGGCAACCATGGATGCCATATTACAGCAGCCCTTTGTGGCCCTAGAGCGACCCCCCCCACGACACGAGCTTTAATGGGTTGAGTTCTGTTCCAATGGAACAATTTTCAGACCGATGTTAAACGGAAGGAAGATGATCTTACAACCGAGATGCATTCAAGATATCCCATCAGCAGAGTCGACGCGGCCTGCCTTACGAAGTCATCAGATTAAACACATTTGAGTCAAACTCAAAACGAAGAGACAGATCACAGCATCCAATTTTACCGAAAGATCCAAGAAGTTTAAAATGACTTGCTTAACAGCCTGTAAAAGTAGACTTACCGTTGGGGCTGAAATAAAACCTGGACATTAAAAACATACTTACTATGTGACACAAACAGGGTAATCTACACTGCAATGTGTGTACGTTCCACCTAGCAGGAGAATACTAGTACATCTAGGAACTGGTAAGTCCATACTGTGACTGGGCATCATATCGGCTCAGTGCAACACAACAGCAATAGTAGCAGACAAGACAGGAATAGGAAAGTCCCCATCTAGACCAAGACCTGCTTTGGGTTTCTAAATGACACACAACCTTTTTGGTAGTTTTTTGCATGAACGTGGGGACGACACAGTCCGACTCGATGTTGGCCGTTTTGTGGCATGTGGGGTTTGACGAGGGGCCCTTTATGTTAAAGTCAGCGGAGGACACAGAGACAGAAAGACAGACGGACAGATATTCTTGAAGAAAATAAAAAGAAAAAAAGAAAAGATGCAACCACGATGGGAAGCAAATAAGAAGCAACATTTACGATACCGAGAAGGAAGCATGCGTCTACTAGCTCCATAGCGGTTAATAGGTTGTCATTTTATGTTAGCTATTATTCACTGTAAAAACACACAAACAAACAAACAAGATTATACTACCGACAAAAAAGTGTTTTGCCCAAGCCATTAGTGACTGGTCAATCAAACCAAACAACCAAAACATACCAACAAGCTCATTTCATTCAGTCGATGCAAAGTTTCTTTTTAAACAAATTTGACAAATTTAATTTGTCCGCGGCCTCAGGGTTTATTATTCGTATTACGAGTAGGCAGAATTGATTGGATATTTGACAGGAGGACTTCCACGTAAACACACCCAACACATTAAGAAATACGACTTTGACAACATACAACATCTTTGACTAATTACTAAATTAAATCAAACGAAAATTACGTCAGGGGTCGACCACTTTTGTTTGAGTTTTAACGCAAAATGTCATATTGCTGCAGCAATATTCTAGCACATTGGACTACCGCGGAGTATTCATTCTGTTATCCCACATGGATTTCAGATCCAGTCTGAGGAAATGACTGTCCAGTAACAGTATGGGCTACTTCCTTTCATTTATCCAACCGTTTAATATCTATTGCTCTGTTTATTAAAAATGAAAGGCTGGATTTACAGTCACTTTCAAATCATATTTGAATTCCAACGATGAAACGTTTTAAATCATATCATTGTTTGGACACAGTTATGTGGAAAAGTGACGTTCCTCATTATCAATGCAGTGCAGACTGGTGGACCAAAAGAAAACCTGGATGCTAATACGAGACGTTTCACATTAAAGAAGAATTCAAATCTGTAAATCCATCCAGTGACTGTAATGTATTTAACAGTAAAATGTAAATCTTGAATGCGAGGTTTACACCAAACATGTGATAAAAAAAACAACTGTCAAAATGTCAAATGGAATAATAGTTTAAATATCAGGATACAGGCAGAGCAATGCACATTGAGTATCCTTTTGCATAATACTCACATGAATTTGAGGGAATTCAACTGAATTGGCAGTAAGTTTGCTTGAATAAAGTCAAATGGGTATGAAAGGAAACTTTAAAAGCATTAAAACAGTAATCCTCCAACACCTGATAGAACTCAGTCAGCATGACATGCCTGTCGGGCGATGCCTTATCGTCTTGGGGGGGGGGGGTCATGTGACGTTGTTTGAGGGGCTTTGTCAGTTTTTCCCCTTATTGGGGAATCTCAAGGTGGACTTTAAGGAAGAAAAAGGAGGCAGAACTGGCACAAAAGCAGAGAGGCGGCAGGTAGTGTAAATAGGCAGGGAAGTAATTAAAGTTAAATGCTGTTTGACGGCATGCACAGTGACAAGATAAGGACACCCTGCCTGTGCAGAACGCATGCGCACGGGGGGGGTTACAGCTCAGCTTCAGCTCAGCGTACAGCTGCGCCGAGCTTCGACTCGTGTCAGATTCACACGACAATAAAAAGGGGGGTCAGTAAGACAAATAGAAAGCACAGAGATAGTAAGAGCAGGGTGTGGGAGGGGGAGGGGGGGTCATCAGCCAGTACCATCATTGAGCATTCCATGCAAAAAAATACCATAGTCATTCATTTGCATTGAAAAATATCAACAGGTCCTGGCGACCTAGAGGGTCACAGAGTGAACCAAGAGTGAACAGCACTGCTCATAGACGCTGAGGACACGAAGCCGTCTCAAACAAAAAAAAACACTACCTCGGATCCCTTGTTACATTATCATCATGCCAACGTCGATACGTTGTAATAAAGATTCTAACAACAATTCGAAGGAAGCCTACACAGGATTACATAGGCAACCCGCATGTTCTATGGCCCGCACCCGCCTCAAGCAAAGAGGCGATAGAGCTTTTGCGGTGGCAGCCCCACGTCTGTGGAAATTATCTCCCCCCAGATGTTAGATTGTCTCCCTCCATCACCACTTTTAAATCAAGACTAAAGACCCACCTATACTCCTTGGCCTTCCCTGCTTCCTAAAGAAAAAAATTAATTTACACTGGCCATTTCAAGGCAGGTCAAAGAATACAAGCGCTTAACACATAGAACATCTTCCTGGAAATACCCTAATTACTGAAGCACTTTATTGCACAAGGGGGGCAGGGGAGCTTAAACAACGGTACGGTTCCCCTCTCTGATGTGATTGTACAATTTAAGGGTATGTCACTTGCATTACACAAACTGTACTTGAATGTAGAAATTTCCACCGAGCTTTATGAGCTGCATGGAGGCAGTTACAAATACAGAGTGGGGGGGCTAAATGTGGGAAAAAAGGCCCAGCTTGACAGGACACAGCTGTTCACTCTTGGTTGTCTCCTTCCCATCTTGCCTGCATGTTCTGCTATTGGACAATAGGGCACTCACCAGTACATAGTAGTAAGCATACAATGCTGCCAGATGGTGAACTACAAAAAATTTGTCGCCTATCGCCTTCCAATAGTAAAATATCAGCAGCAGATCTGGAAAAAGACAAAAGCACAGGGGAGGGAGCGATAATGTGTCAGGTGATACCTCAAAGCAAGTTATCACATTCCGTCACAAATTGTTCTTTTGGTCTCATTTTCACAATTACTCGTATGTATCAGTATGTTTCTCTTACCAGATATGAGGTAGCCTGTTGTGATGGCAACATTAGTCTTCACCCATGTAGGGTCTCCCCTATTAAACAAAAACACATTAGGTTGCAGGATTTACAATTCTCTATCTGCACAAAGGAAAACAGCTCTCCAAAATAGCTTGAGCCCAATTGGTGGTTCAATAACGATCGAGGCTCAGTCACACTTTTCTGGACAGGCCTTTTTCGAGGATACTGTTGCAAAAGTGTGAGGAAATCAACTCACTAAATGAAGGTTTTGAATCATTAATATATTCGTCTTTTGAAGCTTAAACCGTTTCAAATGTAAATAATACATTTAGTTTCTGAATTATTCTGTGGGTGTTTCGTTTCCCCCATAAGCAGGTTTTTCATTTGCAGATTTTATAAGCTCTTTCCAGCACTAGCATCGAGTTGGCCGTAAACTCTTTCTCCTGTTGACTTTTTAACAAATCCAGAAAAAACATTTTCAACGTGAGCTACCGTAGAAAGTAGAGGCGCGCCTCTCGCTTCAAACCCCGGCTGCTCCATGTCCCCGCGTGTCGATGTGTCCCCGAGCAAGACACATAACTCCCAATTGTCTCCCTGCGCGCCTTTATGGCAGCGCACTGCTCCCGTGTGTGGGATGGATTAAATGCAGAGAATAGTGCACTTTGTTGTCTCAGTACCTGTACTCTGCGCAATGACAATAAAGTTGAATCTCAAAATACTTTTAAAACAAAGTGGCTAAAGCTATACACTATACACTTGGATTTGTGAGAGTCTTGGACAGTTAATGTCCTCCTCAACTCTGAAAGAGGAACCTTGGAACATAAACAATAAGAAAGTTAGCTCCTATGCTAACGTTACTTGTTGACCTTAGCCGGACCTTAGAACATAAACAATAAGAAAGTTAGCTTCATGCTAACGTTACGTGTTGACCTTAGCCGGACCTTAGACGGATATGCTGATTGTTGAAAAGCTTGCGTTAAATCTGAATCATCGCCCCTTGTCCATCTATGCTCAGTAACACATACATGGAATTTGAGAAAATAGAGGTGCTGCGTGTCTGATTAATGGTTCATCAGAGTGACGGCCCGAGCGGAGAGGTTATACAGTGGTCTCTAACAGGTGGTGTCCAGGGTCTGCACTCCGTGAGCTTTCCTTCCATGTTTATTAAACTCACACAGCGCACATGCACAAAAAACGTTAAAAACCGGCAATTCACAGCTACATCTCTCACCAGACTGGGTCTTCATTGACGGGATCATCGAAGAACAAGATGTAGAGGCAGAAGATTCCCACCAACAGTGCGTGAAACGTCGACACTGTCCTGAAACGGAAAAAAAACAAAGCGCAGCCGTGATGCTCTGTGTGCAACAGCAGCAGCACCACCGACGCTCGCTAAAGCAATATTGAGTATCTATCTCTATTGTGCGGTTTAGAACACAGTGGGTTTTTTTGCTCACAGTGAATCAACTGATTGCCTGTCAGAGCAGCTCAGTTCAAAGTTCAGACCAATTACACTAAAGAGATTAAACACTGCTCAAGGGTCAGGCACAGAGTCTCAGTCAGTCATTGAGGCCGTCTGCCAGTTCTCAGGAGGCAGTCAGTCAATCAGTCAGTCAGTCAGTCAGTCAGACAGACACAATGACAGCCGCTCTGTCTGTTACACCGTTTCAACACAATGTGTGAAGTCATGGGCCTCAGAAAGGATTGTCACAGACTGGATCCAGCTCCACTAATCTCTCACTTTCATTTGCCCGTAAACCATGTGACTTTTTTTTTAATTTCACAAGTGCTCTTGTGAGCAATAAACTAGCAAAAAGGGACTCCTGCTACTGTGAGTTGGACAAGGCTGGATCCTTTCAAAGAAAGACTCGGTCGCAGTGCTCAACGATCACAAAACAGTGATACGACAACGGATGGTTGTTATTTAAATGAAAGTGTCTGAACACTGCGCCGTTGAAGCCTTCCTACACGTCTGATCCATTTAGACTGACCGACTGTGAGGATAAAACGCGTGTAGATGCTTCAGTGAAATCTTGTTAAATGTCAAAATGGAAACGTTAAACGGAGTAACGTGTGAATTTGCTGCAGGCACATTAAAAAAACAACAGCATGTGGAGCAAACGCAAACGATACAGTCATTTCCCCTCCGTTATTTGTGTGACAGGAAATGTGTGGGGAGATAGAAACCCCCTCCCCCTTCCCTCCTCCCTCCTCCCTCCTCCCTTGGCCGACATCCCATTATGGTCAGAAGTGTGCGTCACGTCACCTGGAGTTCCACTCGATCTTCTGCTTGTCACTGAGGCCGAGGAAGCCGGGGCGGCTGATGCGCGTGGACATCCAGGGGCTGACTGTGTGGAAAAGCCACTGGAAGGTGAAGAAACTGGTCACCGAGATGGCGACGATGAGCTGGTTGAATGGGTCCATGGCCATCCAACCCGACTGTGGGGGGTGGGGTTGGGTGGGGTGGGGTGGGGGGGGGGAACAGTGCTCTCTTAGGATAATGGGTCGTCAACTTTGTGCCAAAACTGGCTTTTCAAGACGAGATCACGCGTTACCTTCTGGCTCAGGGTTTAAAGAGGAAGCGTGGCTCTTATCGCAGAAGACAAAGCGTGTCAAGACGGCAATGTGTGTGTGTGTGCTAAAACCAGTAATTGTGGTTTCAGCACACATATTTTACCCAGTGAACCAGCCAGATGACGGTGCGCTTTTTCAACCCGTACCAGACTTTGCTTTGTTTGCTTTCAACAGAAACTTCAAAGTAACTGTGACCTTCAGTCACAAAAAACGTGTCTTAGGTGAAGACTTATGTACGTTGAAGTACATAAGAATGAAGATTCCCCAAATAGTCCTACTACCTTCACATCCGTCCAGTTTGCATGAGATCTAATAATGCACATCACGGTTGGATAGAGCTCAATAACACAAAGTTGTCAGAGCAAAAACCGTGACGCCAATACGACTTTCAATACGGACACTTGGCTCGTAATTCTTGTCACAATAGGGCACCGCTCAGCTTTTTCTATTTCAGGGTGTTACGAGAGGCGTCGGACATGGAAAGCAGGTCAGTCATGTGTTGGAAAATGTGAGTGGAGCACGGGGGGGCGGGGTGGGGAGATCCGCATGGGACGGTTCAATGAAATCCATTTTATAATCGATTAATACTTTAGTTGAAAACTAAAACCTAGAACACAAAGTGGCACACTCCGTGGGAGAACGAGAGCCGGCCAAAAAATATATATATTTCATTCCGGCATGAGTTGGACCCATAAGTGATTGTTCTCCATTAAGAAAGAAAGCGAGGCGCTGTGCAGGCACACTGGCTCGCAGCCTGTAAATGAATGTATGTTGCCGACCAGAGTCCAAACCACTGCACTGTTTTTAGGAGACAGACTCATTTGACTGGGTGATAGTCGATAAGCATGTTTGCATCTTGCAGCACAAACACACTTATCTCCATCCCTGAAGGTCTGGCCTTGGTGAGTTCAGACCCGCTTATGTTCCTACATTAAGCTTTACTCACCAGTGAACCTGTGCCCTCCTCCAGTCTACGTTGGTCATCAGAGGGCTGCGTCAAGTGTCCATAGTGTGGATTTGAACTAAAGGGAGCTATAGATGTCTTCAGCCAATCATCATCTAGAGAGGTGTGGTTATCATGTACACAGCGTGTTTGTGTTCTCCCACGGCGAACCCCGCCTCCAAGGGCAAACGGTTACAAAGGTCAACTTAAAAAGGATACAACAAAAAAAAAAAACAGAGGACCACAACAAACAAAACAAAGTCTGCCTCTTTATCCAATGGGTGTCACAGTCGAGCGTATTTGGTAAGCAAAGAGATACAATAAACAGTGAGGGGGCGGGAGGCGATAACAGGCTGGACATGTCTGCTGGTGCCCTTGGTGGAAGATAAACCAGTTGGGTTTCATTCATTTAAAAAAGGAGAAGGGGGCGGGAACGCCATTATGAAAAACTAAACCGTATTCCGTTTTCCCTCCACACACCGTAGTCATGTGGCACGGAGAAGACGTGTTTAGGGCCAGTAGACACACGTTACCCTGGGAGTGAAGAATAGTTTCCTTTTAGAGGACCCAAACAGGTTTCTCCGTCCGAGATTGTTTTTGCACGCTTCGCTTGTCCTTAATGCGTAAGGGGAAACTGCGCTTGGGGGGGTGGACACCTGTCATTTTTTAATTTTATTTTTAGGGTTCTCCTTTAAAAAGAAAATCGACAGCTCGCACGGAAATAACTTATGAGTTATGTGTCCCTCTCGTCGCATCTCGGAGTCGATCGATCGCCCACACGATCGAGCGACTATATACCCACCCTGTTAATTCTCTTACAGCGAGGGAGCGATGAATATGGATACGCTTGCATTGATATACATATATACATAAACAAATCAATACAGATGAGGGCATTCTCGAGGCCAAAGCACGGCGCCGCTGCAGCTGTGAAATCTGTCGACGGGGGCGGGGGGGAATAAAACAACAACACTGCCCCGGTAGCGCGTGTGCTCCTCGGGCCTACCTTGTGACGTTCATTAAGATGATCTGCAGCCGCTCTCTCTCTGTCTCTCAGCTGGTTCTGCTGTCCAGGCCCGTATGCAAAGCGGTGCGCGGTGAGTCGAAGCCACAGGGAGACATTTTTTCCTTATAGAAACAACAGCGGCACCGCTCGCGCGCTCCTCTCATGTACGCGCTTAACAGCTTGTAGGTTGTGACGCGCGGCTCCGCGTCCGCGGCGGCTTCGCGGTGTTTGCCGAGAAACTCGTCCAACGCGAAACGTGCATGGTTGCAGCGGTGCAGATCGTGCAGCTCGACGCTCGATTACAGGGACGACGGAGGGTGGTAATGTGTGTGTGCGCGTGTGCATGCGCGTGTGTCTGTATGTGTGTGTGAGGCATCCCCCCTCCTCTCTCTTTCTCCTCCACAGGACTCCGATTACAGCTGAATTCTTAAAGCAACACTTCCACGCGCACCGCCACCATAGTGGTCTGCCGAAGAACGCCCACTGCGTCTATTTATAGACACGACTTGTAGAAATCAGACAGGGAACTGCAGCCTCAACTGAAGGCCCTTCAAACCCCTCCTCCGCATGTATTTACAAGTATTACATGTATTTACAAGTTCCTGCGGTGGGAATTCACTGGGAACTTCACTGTGATAAAAAATATGGATCTAAAACAATGCTGTACTCATTATTGACATTTCTGTCTGAATATGCATTTCTCTAAATTCATTTCGGTCCATGAACACTTCATAGCTGTTTACTTTAAATCTGATGAGGCTCACAACCTGATTGGTTCGCGGCCATTTTAGCGCTCAGATTTCACGTGATAATTTAACTAAGCTTACATTTTTACCATAAGTTCTCTAAATACATCTTTAAAGTAACTTTATCTGATTCATCCAGACAGATCAAATGTTTTACTATCCGAATGTCCTCCAACGCAGGGGCGTAGCAAGCTTTTCAAAAGTGTGGGGGATGGATGTGTTTTGTTTATTAACAATAAAACGATGAATACAATTACAGAAGCATACAAAAGGTTAACATACAATATATAAAAAATCTTCCCATTCAAATGACACTAGAAGAGTATCAAAACACACTTAAAACACAGAAAATAAGTCAAAACTAGACTTCCTAAAAAATCGTTATGCTTTCAAGTTCACTTACAGGATTTCTCTGGAAAAAGGTGTCAATCTTCTCCTGCCTCTTTCTTTTCTCCATCTTAATAATACTGCGTGACAAAAAGACAGTGGTAAGCTTGATAGTAACATGGGTCAACACATGACCCATGTTGGCTACATTTTGCTTACTTGCGCCCTGAAAAGGGAGATATTCTAAAAAACAACGCCCACACAAAGCTTTTTTTCTGGTGTTAGAAATAATGTAACACTTTTCTTGGTATGCAAACAATTTCATAATTTCTCAATTGTTTCTCCTCAGACACGAATTTAGCTTGCTGCTGAACAATATCCCAATTAGCATTAGTCTAAAAAACAAAATATAAAATCGAAACACTAGACATGTCAACAAAACATAAACAAAACATCATCCAAACACATATCAACCTTATTTAAAAACCTCCAAAGCATAAACACTCGCTCAAAGTACCTGTAAAATAACCATAACCACCTAAGTTCCTGCCTCCGTCCTCGGCACGAGCAGACAGATAAATCTAACACACAAGAGAGACGGGACTTAAGGCAGAAGAGCCAACCATCATCAGCCGGTCACACGGTTTCTTCTTCTTCTTCTTTCTATTAATGGCAGATCGCAACCAACTTAAAGTTGCATATACCGCAACATATACTACTGCACTGGAGTGTAAGGCCGGTCATGGCCTCCTTACTATATCCTCCTGTACAGACCCGTGTTCCTAAGAAAAATAAATACTGCCACGTTTGAGAGGGAGGGGGAGAGGAGGCAGCCGGCAGCGCAGACACAGAGCGAACAGAGCGGAGGAGCGACTGTAGTAAGCTGTTTGTGCAAAAAGTGCGGGTGTTGAACCACCCACATCCCCCACGGGTGCGACGCCCCTGCTCCTACGCCACTCTGGATGTTTTTCAACAGTCTGGTGAGTTTACTGGTGTTGCTCAAAAGCAGTTTGATATTAAATATCTTTAATCCAAAAAAAACCTAAGAGCATTTTTGTGATAAATTTGATGGGCAATAAGAACAAGATTTTTTTGATGATTGATGTCTTCTATTTTTCTTTGTTGCATTCTATTTAATCAGATCAGGTTTTGTTTACGCTGGACGGACAAGATTTCCCACAACTGAACAGAATACAACTCTAACAGCCACTTTAAATCTCAGGTCTGCTATTGAGAAGCTCACATGCCCAGAATACTTGAAACATTGAGGCGCTGTGGGACAGGCCCACTGGGCAGAATGTGTTTTAAATATGTCTTTGATCATCAGCACAGACACAGGTACAACTTAGTACAACTCAGATGTGCCTGCATCCCGAACGCACCTGATGAGCTAATTACTTCAATACTGATAGAGAGGGTTTTGGGAAAGGTCCTGCTGTCCTTCCCCCTTTCGGTCATTTATTTACACTCCCAAAGACCACAAGCAGCCAAAACACACCAACACACCACGGCCTCCTCTCTGGCATACCTGGAGCAGGGCTGCTTGTAACTAAGATTAGCCTGAAAATGACTTCCACTTAATGTCGTGATTAGCAATAGCTTGATTGGAAATACTTCATATTGTTAATCAGTTAAGGGGCGCCAGAAGAGTCAACACTGTATTCATAAGCTTTGAGACAACACGCAAATCAAGGGCAGGAGAAAGGTTGTCTTCCAGTTGAGGAAACATAATATTCCACAAGTGGTCATGTAAAACCTTTTAATCTGCCATCACCCCTAATTAGGTTATTTTGTAATGCTTTTTCATATGTGTAAGAACAACTCTCAATTACAGGCTGGACGAATAAACGTAATTTATTGTTAACATATTACACAAATGCTGGTACACCTTATCAGGAAAGAAGTATTATTAATAAATTCACTCACAACTTTACATAGAATCAAATATATACTGTTTATATAGTATATCTATGTAAACAGTATATTATATCTATATAAATATTTTTTAGGATTCCGTTCGGCTTTCGATGTTGAATATAACACTTGGTCATTTGTGTCCATCATTCTGAATCAGCTCTTGATGGGGTTTTTTGGAAAAAATTGAAGAATAAGAAGCAGTTGAGTTCACATCCTCCAAATGGATGAAGTCCAGAGGTTTTATCATCCCACATTGGAGCTCCCTGAAACAAAGTGTGATGTCAGACACCAAGGAAATACATTTTTACCGCACAATCCGCATAATACAACCAATTGCCTGGCAAATCGCGTCGACAACAGAGGACAACTGCACTGAATTCAGTAGTCAAACTGACTGAATACATTCCCTCATCCTTCTGCTGAAATCTGTTACATAACAGCTAAAGAGGGGATGTTGAAATCGAGTCTCAGTGTCCACTTTCTCTTTCACACTGCTCTGCTACATTCATCGTGTCTGGAGCTGAGATTGTGTGCGACGCTTGAGGAAAAGGTTATATATGTGAATAAATCAAAAAGTCATGATTGAAAGAGTCATACAGTGTAGTGATAGAAGTCAGAGTATAGTATGTTATAAAATGAAGAAAAGTCAAAAGGTGTCCGTGGGGCAGATACGGTCTCTATAAGGCTAATTATAGGGTTAATTATGGTTTGGGTGAGTGACCGCTCAGGTGGAAGCGCAGAGAAGTGTGTAAGACTGCGACTCTGCTTCCTGGTCTGAACTCTGGGTCATGGATTAAGTCCACTAAGAAACTGGGTCAGATTGTTAGAAATGAGTTGAGCTCCATCCAGGGTAGGATGGATGCCGTCCCTCCTAATCAGACCAGGCTCTCCCCAAAACGTCTTCCAGTGATCAACGAAGCCCACTATTATTTACTGGGCACCACCTCGACAACCAGCGGCGGAATGACGACATGCGGCTATACATGTCGTCACTGATCAAGTTTGGGAGGGGGCCAGAGAAAACTACGGTGTCCGACATTGTTTTAGCGTATGTACACACCGATTCCACGTTAACTTTAGTGACTTCCGACTGGCGTAACCGCGAGTCGTTACCGCCGACGTGTATTACAATCTTACTGTATTTACGTTTATCCTTCGCCAGCAGTTTAAGATAAGACTCAATGTCGCCCGCTCTGGCTCCCGGTATACACGTAACTATGGTCCCTGGTTTCGCTAACTTCACGTTCCTCAGAATGGAGCTACCTATCACCAGAGTTGGCTTCTCAGCGGGTGTGTCGCTGAGTGGGGAGAAGTGGTTTGAAACGTGAAGTGGTTGGTGGTTAGCCGTGGGCTTCGACTTAGACTTATGCTTCCTCCGGACAGTCACCCACCCTTCCGGCCGCTCGGGGGTTGCCGGGGGACGGCTATCAGGAACGAACGCTACGTCTATGTGGTCCGCACCAGCTACGGGTGAGGGCAGGTTAACAGTAGCTACCGACTGAGCTTCCATGGTGCGGAGCCGTGCTTCTAACTCACTAAGCCTCGCCTCCAATCTATCAAATATACTACACTTCTTACATGTACCATTATCCGTAAGGGAGGCAGAGGAATAGCTAAACATGTGACACACCGAACACAAAGAAGCAGGAGAGGTAGGGAGGGAAGACATCACTAGGTTAGCTGCTAAGCTAATGCTAATGGAGGTAACGTTGACGCTAAACAACGTCTAAGCAACTATTTTGATCAAAACAAAACACTTGCAAGATAGTGAGGCGTTTAGCAACGCTTCACGTAGACAATAGATAATTCGCCGTTTGTACTGAAAAATACCACGGCACAGTCAACTGAGCTAGAGCTACGAAAAGTTAGGTGATCAGGCACGCTGCTAGCAGGAAGTGACGCAACACGCTTACCGTGACGAGCAGCAGCAAAGGTTACATTTATGACCGCCAAGGGTGCATTACTAAAGTAGGACGTGATCGTCAATAAATTAATAGGTCCCGGCAGTGTTATTAGATGTGGACGAGCGGAGCGCTTGGACCCGGAAGTCCCTTGTGACGTCAGACAAGTAAAGTGGGGGCGTGTCCGGAATGTATATGAAACATAATGACATCACAAAAAATGTCATTATGTCCCAAACTTCAAAGCAAGTATCCGTGACAACGATTGTTGTCACGTGACAACGATTGTTGTCACGTGACAATGAGCAAGCATCGTTGTCACGGATACTGGCTTTGAAGTTTGCGAGTCCTTAGTAAAGGGTCATTCTAAACAGGTGAGTTGACTGGGTGAGACTTCATTTTAACGGTAAGCTGGTGATTATTGTCCCAACCTTGTCAGTGTTATATAGTGAATTATTATAAATAATACATCTGTTTTATTTAACAACAGTTTCAGTTGCACTTGAGATAAGATGGAGAAAGCAGTTGAGTTGCCTCTGCCCGAAACACCGTCACAGCCGATAAAAGTTAAGTCCTCAACTGAGAGACCGTTCTTGGAGAAGAAGAAAGTCAGGTTTTCTCTGCCCGATGAAGAGGAGTCCGCGGATTTTGAGAAAGACGCACAACTGTCACAAAAAAACAAAAAACAACCTCCTTCCTCAACTGAGAGACTGTTCTTGGCGAAGAAGAAAGTCAGGTTTTCTCTGCCCGATGAAGAGGAGTCCGCGGATTTTGAGAAAGACGCACAACTGTCACAAAAAAACAAAAAACAACCTCCTTCCTCAACTGAGAGACTGTTCTTGGCGAAGAAGAAAGTCAGGTTTTCTCTGCCCGATGAAGAGGAGTCCGCGGATTTTGAGAAAGACGCACAACTGTCACAAAAAAACAAAAAACAACCTCCTTCCTCAACTGAGAGACTGTTCTTGGCGAAGAAGAAAGTCAGGTTTTCTCTGCCCGATGAAGAGGAGTCCGCGGATTTTGAGAAAGACGCACAACTGTCACAAAAAAACAAAAAACAACCTCCTTCCTCAACTGAGAGACTGTTCTTGGCGAAGAAGAAAGTCAGGTTTTCTCTGCCCGATGAAGAGGAGTCTAAAAATAGGGTCCGTCCATGCCCGCCTGTCCCAGAAAGGATGTCCTTGGCTTTTTATGTCCCAGAAAGGACATTAAGGAAATTTAAATCCTCTGTATGTGTCTCCAGCCCGCAGTTGTTTGAGGACGACAAAGAACCCAACAAAAAACGTCCTTCCTCAACCCGTATACCCTACCGGGAGGAGAAAGATGTCAGGTTGCCTCTGCCCGAGACACCGCCACAGGTGAAAAAACGTTCTAAATTCAAAAGGTTCTGGAGATTCATTACCTCTAAAAATAGGGTCCGTCCATTCACGCCTGTCCCAGAAAGGATGTCCTTTGTTTTTTTGGTCCCAGAAAGGACATTAAGGAAATTTAGTAAATATGTCTCCAGCCCGCAGGTGTTTGAGGACGACAAAGAACCCAACAAAAAACGTCCTTCCTCAACCCGTATACCCTACCGGGAGGAGAAAGATGTTGAGTTGCCTCTGCCCGAGACACCGCCACAAGTGGAAAAACCTTCTAAATGTAAAAGAATCTGGACATTCTGTACCCGTTGGTGTAAAAATAGGGTCCATCCATTCACGCCTGTCCCAGAAAGAACATCCTCTGGATGTGTCTCCAGCCCGCAGGTGTTTGAGGACGACAAAGAACCCAACAAAAAATGTCCTTCCTCAACCCGTACACACCCGGAAAACTCTTATTCCCGCAGACCTCTGAGTTCTGACACTCTGCAGTCAGATGACGATCAGGTCCATGTCTTTAAAACCGACGAAGGAGTGGAAAAGTTTGACCCAGAGGAGGAAGTAGCCCTTCGGAAAATCATCTTAAAGAAGCACGATGAGATTTTTGACGGACCTGAGAACACAACTGTACCTCTTACCCCTGTTGTTGACACATCAACGTTGGCAAAACAAAGAAAAAACGTCAAGAAAACACCGGGAACTAGCACACAAAAAACAACATCGACAAGGTTAGCACCTAAAGTTCCAGGAGACGTGACCCAAAAGACCAGGAGCAGGTCTACCATCAAGAAAACACTGGAAACACGGCCGCCAACAATTCCCCAAACGTCTATAGCAAACTTTCCAGCTCTCATTCCCCCGTCAAGAAGCCCGTCCAAAGCAGCAACAAAGAAAGCCATGGGTAGCAAGAAAAAAACTACAAAAAGATCTGTACATACGGAGCAAGTCAAGCCAGAGTGGAATGACTCAACATTGTTGCCCGGAACTAAAGGAAGAATGAGGACTCCAGCTGTTGCAAGAGAAGAGACGAGGACTCCTGACGAGGACTCCAGCTCAACCGAGAGACACCTCCCGGAGGAGAAGGAGGACGGGGCCACCCTGCCCGACACACCGCCACGACCCCCCCCGTCAACCGAAAGACACCTCCCGGAGGAGAAAGAGGACGGGGCCACCCTGCCCGAGACACCGCCACGACTCCCCCCCTCAACCGAGAGACACCTCCCGGAGGAGAAGGAGGACGGGGCCACCCTGCCCGAGACACCGCCACGACTTTCCCCCTCAACCGAGAGACACCTCCCGGAGGAGAAGGAGGACGGGGCCACCCTGCCCGAGACACAAGTGAAAAACACAAAATTTAAAGAATCGTTCCTGAAATTATTAACCTATCGAAGTAAGTTTAAAAATACGGTCCATACATTCACGCCTGTCCCAGAAAGGACATTAAGGAAATTTAAATCCCCTGGCTGTGTCTCCAGCCCGCAGGTGTTTGAGGACGAAAAAGAACCCGACAAAAAACGTCCTTCCTCAACTATACCTCTTACCCATGTTGTTGCCGAGAAGACACCGGAAACAAGCATGCAGAAAAACACATCAAAGTTGGCCAAACAAAGGAAAAACGTCAAGAAAACACTGGGAACTAGCACGCAGAAAACATCGACAAAGTTAGCACCTAAGGTTCCAGGAGATGTGACCCAAAAGACCAGGAGCAGGTCTACCATCAAGAAAACACTGGAAACACGGCCGCCAACAATTCCCCAAACGTCTACAGCAAACTTTCCAGCTCTCATTCCCCTGTCAAGAAGCCCGTACAAAGCAGCCATGGGTAGCAAGAAAAAAACTACAAAAAGATCTGTACCTACGGAGCAAGTCAAGCCAGAGTGGAATGACTCGACATCGTTGCACAGGAACTAAAGTAAGAATAAGGACTCCAGCTGTTGCAAGAGAGCGGACTCTCCCTCTATCCGTCTCTACCCCTTTCTCTTCCTCCATCCCTCGAACCCCGTCTCCCTCTTTGACTTTCGCTCCCCCTTTGTCCTCTCTCCTTCTCTCCCTCTATCCTCGAACCCCGTCTCCCCCTTTCTCTTCCTCTATCCCCCTCCTCTCCCCTCTATCCCGCTCCTCTCCCCCTGTCTCTTCCTCTATCCCTCTATCCCCCTCTATCCTTCTCTCCCCCTTTCTCTTCCTCTATCGCCCTCCTTAACCACCTCTCCCTTTCTCTTCCTCTATTCCCCTCTCCCCCTTTCTCTATCTCCCTCCTCTCCCCCTTTCTCTTCCTCTATCCCTCTATCCCCCGTTCTCTTCCTCTCTCCCCCTCTATCCCTCTACCCCCCTCTTTAACCACCTCTCCCTCTCTCCCCCTCTATCCTTCTCTCCCCCTTTCTCTTCCTTTATCCCCCTCTTTAACCCCATCTCCCTTTCTCTTCCTCTATTCCCCGCTCCCCCTTTCTCTATCCCCCTCCTCTCCCCCTTTCTCTTCCTCTATCCCCCGTTCTCTTCCTCTCTACCCCTTTATCCCTCTACCCCCCTCTTTAACCACCTCCCCCTCCTTCTCTTCCTCTCTCCCCCTACCTTCCTCTCCCCCTTTCTCTTCCTCTATTTCCCTCCTCTCCCCCTTTCTCTTCCTCTATCTCTCTATCCCCCTCTTTAACCACCTCACCCCCTCTATCCTTCTCTCCCACTTTCTCTCCCCCTTGTGGGAGAAAGGGGGTTAAAGAGGGGGATAGAGGGATAGAGGAAGCAAAGGGGGATAGAGGGGTTATATAGGGGGAGAGGAAGAGAAAGGGAGAGAGAAAGTGGGAGAGAGGGGGTTAAAAAGAGGGATAGAGAATAGAGGAAAGGGTGGGGGTTAAAGAGGGGGTCTGCTGAGTGAATTGAATACGCCAGCAGAGGCTAAAGGCGGTTAGGCCACCAGCTGATGCAGGTTGTGTGTGTAAAAAACTTACTTTGGCTAACCGAGATGGAAGTGAACAATAAAAACCAGACACACACTCCACCTGACAATTTGGGGAAGGCAGCTCTGTGACTCTCTTGCTGTTCAATAAAAAATACCAACCTGAGTCAGAATTGCAGACTTTTTTGTGGCGGACAACGACCGCAGCACAGTTGCATAGCAACAGTCTTCTTCTTCGGTTTTTACCTGGTAGAAGTCAAAAGACGTGCAACATTGCCCCCTACTGTTGGGAAACCCATTGCATGCGACGACAACTGGTTAACTTTTAATATCTGCTTGGCTTTGTCTAAAAAAAACTAAGCCTTTCATGATTACACTTGTTTGGGAAATGTCAAGCCAAAATGTAAGGGATACATACCGAAAAAGTATCACAGAAGTAAAAAAAACACTTTCTCTTCCTCTCTCCCCCTCTATCCCCCTCTTTAACCACCTCTCCCCCTCTCTCCTTCTCTCCCCTTTCTCTTCTTTTATCCCCCTCTTTAACCCCCTCTCCCTTTCTCTACCTCTATTCCCCTCTCCCCCTTTCTCTATCCCCCTCCTCTCCCCCTTTCTGTTCCTCTCTCCCCCTCTATCTTCCTCTATCCCTCTATCCCCCTCTTTAACCACCTCTTCCTCTCTCCTTCTCTCCCCCTTTCTCTTCCTCTATTCCCCTCTCCCCATTTCTCTTCCTCCATCCCCCTCCTCTCCCCCTTTCTCTTCCTCTACCCCTCTATCCCCCTTTCTCTTCCTCTCTCCCTCTATCTTCCTCTATCCCCCTCTCCCCCTTTCTCTTCCTCTATTTCCCTCCTCTCCCCCTTTCTCTTCCTTTATCCCCCTCTTTAACCCCATCTCCCTTTCTCTTCCTCTATTCCCCGCTCCCCCTTTCTCTATCCCCCTCCTCTCCCCCTTTCTCTTCCTCTATCCCCCGTTCTCTTCCTCTCTCCCCCTTTATCCCTCTACCCCCCTCTTTAACCACCTCCCCCTCCTTCTCTTCCTCTCTCCCCCTACCTTCCTCTCCCCCTTTCTCTTCCTCTATTTCCCTCCTCTCCCCCTTTCTCTTCCTCTATCTCTCTATCCCCCTCTTTAACCACCTCACCCCCTCTATCCTTCTCTCCCACTTTCTCTCCCCCTTGTGGGAGAAAGGGGGTTAAAGAGGGGGATAGAGGGATAGAGGAAGCAAAGGGGGATAGAGGGGTTATATAGGGGGAGAGGAAGAGAAAGGGAGAGAGAAAGTGGGAGAGAGGGGGTTAAAGAGAGGGATAGAGGAAGAGAAAGGGGATAGTGGGGGTTAAAGAGGGGGTCTGCTGAGTGAATTGAATACGCCAGCAGAGGCTAAAGGCGGTTAGGCCACCAGCTGATGCGGGTTGTGTGTGTAAAAAACTTTGGCGAACCAAGATAGAAGGGAACAATAAAAACCTGACACACACTCCACCTGACAATTTGGGGAAGGCAGCTCTGTGACTCTCTTGCTGTTCAATAAAAAATACCAACCTGAGTAAGAATAGCAGGCTTTTTTGTGCCGGACAATGGCCAATAATAATCTACCGTTTCCGACGCTAACAATTAATGGAGCCAATCTCTGGAGACGACAGCTGTGCTTAAATGAGCATCTTCTTTAATTAATAGAACAGTCTCATCTTGTTGTCTCTATCACTCCCTTTCTGTCCTCCACTGTTCTCTGTCTCTTCGGCCCTCACTTCCTGGCGATGTAGAAGTTGGAAACCTGAATCATGTTTCCCTGCTTGTTGCTGTCAGGGCAGAGAAACCAGTGCATCAGTGCAACAGCTCGACTTGGCAGCAGAAGGCATTTCACAAGAGTGACAATTATGAGCTCACAGCATCATCTGAGGCCAAGGGATCTGGCTTCGCCTGTCTGTGTGTCTAACTAACACTTACAGGCCAAAATGTTGGGCAAGACCACAGTAACCACTGCAGAGGATGTATTGATGCATGCAAAATGCCAAAAGTTGTTTTGAGTGTATTTCCTGTATTTCTATTTGAATGTGTCGCTTATTAAACACAATGGGGTTTTAAGGTGGACGCATAAGGAATTCCACAGTGCATTGATTTAACATTCATGTAGTGTTGATTTGAAAAGATCAGAATGTATCCTTTTTAGCAGCAAAAAGGGGGTCGAATCATGTGTGCTCACATTAGGACATTATCAAAGTCTTGGTGACTTGTTCGCTCTCTTGAGGGAAAAATCGTGCCTGCTGGTTTATAACACTGGAGTTTTTGAGGTCATGCGAGTCAAAAAATATATATTTTTTGTCCCTCCCACCCATCATATAACTGACCATCTTCATAGAAGGGAGAACTGATTCAAATGAGCGCTTTTAGAACAGACAAATCGGTAGCATCTCTGTTGGAAACGCATGCAAACTAGCCTAATTTCCCTCCGCCTGCACCCATCCTGGTGGATGCAGTGAGGTGGGCTTCATTACTCAAAGCATATTGACACGTGCACACCAACACACATTCCTGCAGAACCTACACTTGGGCCTGCAGGCTGCGAAGGAAGTTATCGATGTGATCTTGGGAAATGTCGCCGTCCAGGTGAGCCAGGTAGCTGTAGAGTTTAATAAAGATGTCGAACGGGATCCTTGCAGGGCCGCCCTCCTTGTCCTCCGTCAAGAGCTCGCAAGCAACTTTGAGGGAGCTCATGAGGGTCTGAGAAGGTGTAAGAACATAAGAGAAGCAGGCAATAGGACTTTTTCATAAGAAAAACAGACGTCAGCATTCAAAGCACGTTTGATCAACAACACACTGTAAATACACTTAAATTGAACTTATATGCATGCAGAGCAGAGCAACTCATGACAAAAGGGAGACAAATCCAGGTAGAACATGACTGCTCTCATGCGCTTAAAGTGTGTAACTGCCTCACTGAGCACATTGTGTCGTCAATGCAGAGCTGCAAAGCTGTCATCTGCAAAGTTATCTCTCTGTTGCTCTATCTGCTGCTTTGAAACAAGATCATTAGCTGCATCTAATGTCTGGATCACTGATGTATGATGTCTTTAAACACGAGAAAACCGGACAGTGAGATGCTCCTAAAAATATTTTTTATGATCACTAGCTGTGCAGTGCCCTCCTGGTAGGTTTTAAGCCTCAAAGGGAGTGGTATAAAGTGTTGTTAGCATTTATATATATATAACATCTTACCCCTCCCAGAGAAGTGCAGCCCAGGACAAAAAACTTCATCCAATCGATGTCTGAGCCAAAATTGCCCAGCGAAAGCAGGTTCTCCAGCTGAACCGTGGGTAGACACAGACCCCTCCATTTCTCCCGCAGTTCCTCCTCGCTGCACGTTTCCCTGATGGATAGCTGAGATCGGGTTGAGGGATCGGCAGGTGAAGGGGGGGAATGAAGGGAAGAAGAAAAGCTTATCTAGTTTAACAGATGAGTGCATTAATGAACGGTGAACCAGCGAGCCGTTGTTTATTAGCCAGATTGTGTCGACTGATGGTGGACTTTCATGTTTGTAATTAACACCCAGGACGGATTCAAGGACATACAACAGGCCAGTTACTGTTCCGAGCTGGTAGATTAAAAAGATGAATGTCTTAGTGTTGCTATCATGTCTACAAACAATACTATTTTACATGAATTGTTAAATTTGTGGGCATGAAGTGAGCAAATCTTTTGAAATGTACTTTTAAAATTACACTGAACTTTAATAACAGAGTTACATTGGGGAGACCACATCATTGTGATATGCAGATGGAGCTAAAAAAAAAGAAAGAAAAGAGTAAGCAAAATGGGGGTATGAGCAATAATAAGCACTTACAATAAATATAAGTACATTGGTCAAAGAACAGGTTTATGGACGGTAAATAAAGCCAAAGCTGTGATTGGTTATTTAGGGTGTGGTCCCATTGTAAGGCCAGCACCTGTTTATGTAGAGTCTTTAGCAGACCAGGAGTCAGCCCGCTGTCCGTCTTATCTGTGACATTCTCCAGCCTATCCTTCACAGGTAGACGCTCTCCTTTAGACAGCGCAGTAAAGTATCTGCAAGCAGACACCCACACACATTTTAAAGACACATTTGTATTATTAAAAACACGGTGCTTACCTACTCTGCTTGTCAGTGATCTCCCGTTTCCATGGCAATAAGTGATGCAAGCACACTATGTAAAATGATGGATGAATATGTGCAGATTTGAAGGAAGTTTACCAATATTCCAATCGTGCTGAAGGGCTCACTGGATAATTTTATCTCAGAGTTTAAACTATTCCAAAACTGGCTTTCGCAATAAGTTTAGAGGCAGCATGACTTTCATCGTCTCCGAAAAGCTGCATAGCCTGGTGTTATTTTAGCATGTGAACATCTTGCAACCCAGGAGAATTTGATTTGTTTTTGTTTTACCAAATGACTTATATACTGCCCTTTGCTATGAACAGTGCTAAGTTAAATTGGCAAATAAAACAAGCTGAAAAGACCTTCCTTCAGAGTAGAACATTTCCATTCAGTAATTCCAATGTGCTTTTTTCCCCCATTTATAGCCGGTCAATGTAAAGATGGCTGCTATAGAGGCTACTTCATGCACACTGTTCATGGTGTTACTTAAGAGCTCAGGATTGAACTTACACATAATCACACGTATCCCATCCCTTTACCAAATAACCACACAAGATTGAATCTTACGCCGCAGACCACAGCAGCAGGTCCTCGGGCTGCGTACGGATGGCTGCCTTGCTGAAGGTTTTTAAAATGTCTGGCAGCTCTTCAGGAATGTTGATTTGTTGGGCGCAGAACATTGTCTCTGGAAGAGGCATGGCTGCAATATACAACATTACAACACAGTCCAATTAGCAGATAGGAGCTCTATCAGAGAGACAATCCATGATACAAAATGTGGCAGCTCACAAGCCACTTCAGGAATGTGACCAGAATATTAACTTAAAAATGTAATAGTTGTTTTTTTGGACTCGGCGATCTAAAGTTGCTGTTTCAATACATTTGAGAGGAACATTAAGTTTAAGACTATAGCAGCTAGATCTAAAAAATAAAATAAAAAAACATCTCTAGATGCATTTCCTCATCTTGAGCAATAAGAAAAATTGGTTAATAAAGTTCCCTCTACCCCCCCAATTGTAAAATAAAGTTAACCAGGAGCAAATGTCACCAACTTGAGAGCGTTTAAGTGAATGACATTTAAGAATGCAAGATAGTAAAAAGCCGAACATGTTGTCGAACGTCCGCAGATGGCGGCCATCTTGGTACGGCCAGCTCGCTTACTCATAACATTGTGTTGGTAGCGATGCATGTACTTTTTAAATAATCATAACTTGCTTTAAACGGTTTGGCTTGTTATGAACGCCAGAGATTTAGTAATGACTGCATACATACTATGAATAATTGTACTATGAATAATGTTATGTTCTAAAAAATATAATAATGGGTACTAGATTTACGTTTACAAATATACATCAAGAAAATATATCAAGAAATGCTGCATGCTGAAATCCCCACCCTGCATAGATGTATTTATGACACAAATACGCAATTGAATAATTATAACCATGGGTTTTCATACGGAACATTATTAAACAGAACATTAGTATACGTGTCATAACTACATCTTTGAAGTTTATAACAAACCAAACAGTTTAAAAATGGGTTGAAAATGAGTTAAGTTAGTATTATTTAAAGTCCATATACCACAACCAATAAAATGTTATGGGTGAGCGAGCTGCCCCTACCAAGACGGCCGCCATGTGCGGACGTTCTGTAAGACATAGACTTTATATATGTTATCTATGGTTAACGGTATGTTTACCGAAAAATACGAGCCTTAATCAACATTAGATTTGACTACCGTAGCGTCGGATAGGACACGCATCCGAAACGGTAAATACAGAACTTATGCGTTGACCAAGAATTTATACTTCTTGTTTTGCTGTAACGGAAAGCCCAATAAGCAGCGCCCTTATAGCAAGTTGCTCGTACGATAACTACGCAACCTATTTATACAACGTTACTTTGGGTTCTAAAATTCAAACGTTGTCAGAGAGCGAATAAACATTTTGAATAAACTCCCACACATCAAAAACCGTTACCTGAATTGCAGAGTAATGACGTTTAGAAGAACAATAGGTGTATCTGCCTGTGTATCGCTTGCAACACAGTTGCATAGCAACAGTCTTCTTCTTCGAGTTTTAACTGGTAGAAGTCAAAAGACGTGAAGTGCAACATTGCCCCCTCCTGTTGAGGGACCCATTGCATGCGACGACAACTGGTTAACTTTTAATATCTGCTTGGCTTCGTCAATTCTAAATCAGGCAGGCCTATTGTGTTATGGAATGAACAATGCAACATGATGCTGTGTGCATGTAGCTGTGCTTAATCTAGTAGTTATAAAAAAAAACACCATTCTGTGTAAAGACACATTATTGAAGTGTTGCCGTAAACAGGCAAAACAACCAAACAAAGACTCTTGAAAATACAAGTTTAGACAGTGATTCAGAAATAATAGTACATCTACCAGTATTTAATAACTGAACAGAAAAATGGACAATTAAAGAGAAAAAAATAAGGAAAATATCCCCACCATACCTGACACTCAAGTCAGCAATTATGAAAGACCACAGAGACAAATTCTAGCACAAGAATAGGTTAGACCAGCTAGAATCTCGTGAAAGCTTTTCCCGGTTCAACCAACTTTTTATGTAATGGGAGCCATGTGATACAATCAGCACAGCGTTTCCTCTCCCGTGCTCTTACATTATTCACTGCAATTTATGTTGACTGCATAGTTGGTTGCACTGACACATTAAGTCATCATAGGTCATAGGACATCATAGTATAAGAGGCTACAGATTAAACTTGAGATCGGGAAGATGGAAAAGGATGTAAGTATGGATCCAAATGCAGAGCAAAAGGTCATTGTTTTACTGTATTTAATGTTCCATTCTGTCTCCACAGTCTGACCTGAGTGACCCACCAACATAACATTCAAATGTTTCAACACTACTAAATTAAACAAAATGTGCATCCGTATAGAGGTCCCTCACGGCCCTCCGATCCATGTCCTCTGGCATGGGATTGGGGTCCTCCCATCTCTCCTCCAGTGTGACGTCCAAGAGCCTCTCCCTGCGGATGGTTGCGATATTATGGAGGATGGCACAAGCCACCATAATATCACAGGCATGTTCTGGAGTCACCCTCAGGTATTTCACATGATCATACTATAGAAATATCCATTGTTTATTGTTTCCGCAAACATAAGTAAATCATACATTTCAGCTCAAGTTGTGGTACAATGGCATTGACTGTAATTTAATTTGGCCAGCAGATGGCAGTATTCACTGTTTCATTGAGGCCTCGATGAGTGAACCTTTTGAAGGCTGGAAAGCCTCAGTGATTCATGGGGCTTCAGTTTGCCCATCACTACCCATCACTACAGGTCGGTTGGCAGGGGTTAGGGCTCGTGGGGTAAACAGGAGCAGGCAGAGTCGGTAACAGGTAATCCGTCGGGAAAGAAACTGCTGGAGAGTCTGACATGGAAACGAAAGAACAATCCGGCAGTGAGTGTGTGAGTGAGTGAGTGGGGCTTCAATACTGAGGGCCGTGAGAAGGGGTGACAGGTGTGTGTTATTGGGCTGACGAGGTGAATGTGCCAAGCAGGTGTACCGAATAAACTGATAAGGTGGAGTGAGGAGGGTGTGGATCAGAACTGTGACAACACCAGTGAAAATCAGTGGGAGTTTAGTAACAGGATAAGTTTTCTTCGCTGTAGTCATATTCGTGTCCTCCATCTCCCTTCTGGTGCACATTGTGTGAGTTGTTTGAAACATGCATGTTTGTCAGGTCTTTCAGGTGTGATGAGTACATATCAAGGCCAACAGGCTTTATTTCAGATGTGTGTTTTTTCGAAGGATCCTCGTCGTTGAGGTTGTAATTCCCATCTGGGGCCTGTACCATGAAGCTGGTTCTGGTGGCTAGCCAGCTAAGTTTCAGCTTACTTTCCACCATCCCTGGGTTTTCGGTACCATGAAAGTGGCTCGGCTTCAATCGGTATTCGTTGCCATGGTAACTTACGCTGCACGGCTAACCTGCTCAGGGGCAGGTTATGTTCTGGATTCGAGCTCTCAGTCAGTCTTATGTGCACGCGCGCGCGGAGTAATCAGAGTTGAAGGATCAAAGCCTAGGTTGACAAACTCAGTTGATAAGCGGCGTCATGGCACCAATAAAGCGTGATTGCTTCGGTTTGGTTTTGTCGATTCTGAACCAATTCTGGAACCCTGAGTTTGTTGAACCAGCTTCATGGTACATGCCCCTGTAATCCGCAAGGCTGGTTTTGTGACAATACATTTCTGAAGCTGCGTTTCCGTTTAGGGAGATCTTTTACATGCCACTAGAAAGTTTTGCAGCTTTCACACCCATCTCCAGAACATTGTCAACCACTCGAAATGAAAGAACCAACCACAGTAAAGGACCAGCTGGCTTCGTCCCGATCAGCTCAGTGGTGTTGGTGTGCATAATGTTTACAGCTTCTGAAACTATAGGGCCTGTTACAGTAAGCGTTTGATTTCATTTACTTTTTAAAAAAAAAATTGTGGATCCATAATTTTTAACTTCTTAAAAATCATTAAATAAAATATAGAATGTTTTATTATTCATGTGGAAATAGGAAAACATGCATTGTATAATAGTATAAATACAGTAGGGTCAACATTGACATTTGACAAAAAGGAAACAAAAATAAAACGGCTTATGGAAGCTTCACATGTAACAGTTCCTTTAGTTGGTGGAAAACTATTGTACTGAACAAAGAAGTCAAAGCAAAGTCACCACATATACATTTTACCACATACACATGTACTTTGGTCAATAAACGAAAAGCTGTGCCAAGAGGCAAGATGATTAAGGCATCAATCAGGTGACTGATCTATTCAGACGTAGTGTGATGTACGCTGTGAAATGTAAAAGCAGCTGTGGTAATCAATGTGGAATAGTCAGTTAAACTAAAACATTGAATTAGTGGTAATAAAAGCAGTGAAAGCAAAAAAAAATCATAGTTTGGATGACTAGACGCCTCTTAGGTAAATGTACCGTGGATTCTTTCTTCCTGTCACCGACAACGGCTCCTAACTCAACAAAACCCACTGACGGCCATGCTTCCACGTTGGTAGATTTTCCTCACCAGAGCTGGTTCGGCGTTGCAAAAATATACACGTAATTCCTTTCAAAAATACTGTCACATGAAAAAATGATTTTAAAAAAAGCCCCAAACGTTTTGGAGAAATTCTGAGGTGATAAAGCGATCATCACAATCATGCAACTTAGAAACAAAATGTATAAATATCACAATATTGTGCCTTTTGTAAAATGAATTATTCGTAATGCTCATTTGTCCAGGTGCTAGCTATGTTTAAATAGCGCTTCACTTCTGCGCCTGTGTGATACTAAACACACAGCGATGCATTCAAAAATGACTAACAATCACTATTGAGGGAATAATTACACTCCGATTGATATATTTTCTGTGATGCTGCTTTTTGGCTGATTAGTGTAAGTCCCCATGTAAGAATAGCACCTTGGAGCTCCATTAGAGACTATCTAAGAAATCTAAGTAGCGAGTGCAACGCAAAACACGCACTTAGAAGAGAAAACGTGTGTAAAATCACACAAGATCATGTGATGCATGCATGCATGCACGTCCACCGTTAAGACCTGAGAATGCTACAGTAATAATGATACATGAAATTATATGAAAATAGGTTGAACATGAATACACTTCCTCAACTTCTTTTCCTCAAAGATTAAGCGTTAAATATTCTGTACGCAGGAAATTTTGTTTAGGCAGATTAGAACACACACTTGAAACAGTCTAAAGTTGATCAAACCCTCCTTATAATAGACCACAAGCTCTTCCATAACATGTTAAAATTGTTGGGCTTTGTGTAGCACAACTACAATACAGTAATTCAGACTAGACTTTTTTTTTTGTTACTGCTTATTTCTAATTGTTTGATCTGTTTTTTTTTTTACTATGTCTGTGCCCACTTTACCTTAGCTGCTGTGATTCTGTGAATTTCCCCACTGCAGGACAAATAAAGTCTGATCGCTTATGTCCACTAAGACATACTTGATAATGACTTACCGTAGAGCTCAAACGGGCTGACTCAGCGTGACTTCTTCCTATGGAATCTCCACATTAAAAAGCTTTTGTTAAAAGCTTAACATTGCTACGAAGCAGCTGTTGAGTAACAGTCTTAAGAAAATAGGTTGTAAAAAGGTCATACAAAATATATAGTGTAGTCAGTATTATTTACAGAGAACCCCCCGACACACAGTGGTGCGCCCCAGCGTATATTTGATCTCCATTACCTTATGACTATGTGATTGAACACAATTGCATGAACTCTACAATTTCACATGAACGCTCCACATATTGTTATAAACCCCGCCCATTTTCCCAAATGATATGATATGATCATTATCTCGGGTAACTCAGGCCTGTTGTCTCTACACGACATGAAGCAGGGTTCCCTCTTCAACAACAGATGAGAACAACGTCTCTCTCCGAAAACAAAAAAAAGAGTACAAAAAAGGAATCGAAAAAAAACAGCCGTCCCTACACCATGAACTGCGTGTAACCCTCAGCGCCTGTGACGATCACATCCATCCAGATCCTCATGGCTTCCGGGGAGGGAGCGACCATGTAGTAGACGCGGTCGTGAGTCTTTACACTGAAGGTCAGGGAGGGATTCGGGCTCTGAAGGACACGTGGGAGGAAAAAAGAGTGAGATGGGGAACGACGAATTTGACGTTCATTAGCACGCGTTGCTTTTGAAGCACGATGTATACACAAATACCTTATGCGCATTCTTCAAGTGATCGTAATACACTTCTTCAATGGCTTGGAAGTAGATGACTCCTTTAAGCTTGGCTTCGTGCTTGTCTGCGGAAGAAAAAATGCGTCCTGTTGAGTGTTGACTTTTATTCATTCAGTTGTGGCGTTAAATACAAGAAATACTAAATGCGTGCATCTTCTGACCCACGCTACCTGAGTAGTAGGAGAGCGTGCGCCGGTTGCGGTCAAAGACGAACCAGCGCTTCTTCCAGGTCTTTATTTTGCCTCCCATTTTGATCAAGTAGCCCCGGCACGTCTTCTCGGAGATGGATAAGTGGAAGCACGTGTCTGTGCTGTGGCCCGCGGACTCAATGTGAGCGCGCAGGTCAAAGTCGTCCTTTCGCACCGGCAGGTACCGCGTCAGCGGCCGGGACTGCCGAGCGAGAACGTGAGCGGGGTCATTAGAAAGGAGGGGCAATAAGTTCAAGGGTATTTATGGCTTCTTTTGTGCTTCTATTACACATTGCAAATCATGCAAATGTAAAACATATGTCAGATGCATTCAAGTAAAATATTCTTTCTTCCTCTGCCAACAGATGGTCCAGGAAAAGGAAAAAAAAGAAATATGATAGATGAAGCTTATGCTGTCAGCAAGTTCAAACGGACCGTTTGGGAAAACCTAAAGGGTGAAAAGTCCTTTCTATTCTTTTTTTGAGAGAAAGATTTCATAACAATTGCAAAAAGAGCCATACAGTCTGAGATGAATGACTACAGACGACTAAACTATTATCTCACATGTTGAATGAACACAAACCCTTTATGCCCCCGGTGTGGTTGCTCACTCGTACCTGTGCCCTCTGTTTTTCTCTCAGTTTCACCTCCCGGTCAATGAGCTTCTGGCGTCTGCTGGTCTCCTCCTGTAGCCTTTTCTCCAGGTCCTCCCTTCTTTTCCTCTCCTCCTCGAGCGCCTGTTTTCGCACTTCCATCTCTTGATCCTAAAGGTGGAATTGGAAATGTTAACGGAATAAATGCCAATAGATGTTTCTAAAGAACTTTCTCCACTGTCTCTTAATGTTTGGGGAAAACAAAGGATGAGTTTCTCTCGTAGTGACCTTGTATTCGATGAGCCGGCTCTTCTCTGCCTGGGCTTCCCTGAGCAGACGCTCCATCTCCTCTAGCTTGACCATATTTGAAGTACTGGCACTGCAGCAGACAAGCGCATCAGAAATATCAGAAATGATATCAGAAATGATATGATATAAGTGAAAACACAAAATCAACGATGGAGTGGCGGGTCCTAAAAGACACTAAGTAGGTAAGCTGACGGCAGCACAGGCCCTCCCCCAGTGCCAGTCTCATCATAGTAGTGAGGCCTGGTAGCGTCATCTAGTGGGCTGAAGAGGAAGTACCATAGGGTTAGTTCAAATTCAAACATTTATCGTTTGTTCCAAAGTGCAATCAATCTAAAATGTATTTAGTGGACATGGCTAAAAGTATTTCATATATAATTTTATATATATATATATATATATATATATATATATATATAAAACCACCCATGCAATGAGCTGATCACAAGATCATTTGAGCACAGTACAACCAAAGGATTGAAAGAGCACCTGTTTGCGATTACCACGAAAACCCAGCGGCAATTTCTCCTGCATTGCCTTCACATATGTTCTACTCCGAGTTACGCTAAAACGCTACACTCTGCAGTGAATGCTTCTAATCATTCTGTGTTTGTATGTGATGGATCAAAGAGGAAATCCATTCCCTCCGATTCTAGAAGACTTTCTGTCTGCTGCTCTAGTGTGAGAGTGTCTCTGCCTGCAGATGGTCTACACATGATATGCATTCTTGACGGATCTCAGTGAGGGGATTTTGTGGATATGTTTGTCAAGCTAAACAGTACTTTCCCCTCTCGACGTTCATCTTGATGCAAGAAACACGCTTTGTCTTTTATCAGAAGCCAGAATGAAAACCGACACCCGATCTGTGATCCCAACATTGCTGAGATGAATGGTACACATTAGACTCCGTCTAAACAAAACAGGAGGTTGTGGGGTGCAGAGAGACCAAAGTAACCATAAAGGAGAAAAAGGATCTGGAGGGAGCATATTAAACATTAAGAACATAAAGAAAAGAGCTTTCCCGCTCGCATGAATATTTTCAACTTTTAAGTTTTGGATATTAATATTTTGTTTCATCTGTTGTCATCGTTTTGTAGACAGCATGCTCATTTTAATTCACCAAAATCTCTTTCATTCCCAAAACCCCTGAGGCAGAAATGAAAATTAAAATGGCATCCAAAGTATGAAAAACACGCTGGTCGGGCCTCATAAAATCAGTATGACTGCATTTTGTGCAATATCTTTGTGTATGCTACTCAAGCGTAGACTAAAACTGTCTTCCAGCTCCCTGTACTCACATTAACCTTGATGCAGCCTCACTGTAACATCCATCCTTTCCTCTCTTCCTCTCCTCCCCATGGAGTTTTCTTACCTCAATCGGTGAGAGGCAATCACACTCATCGTCATTATGTTCCAGCTGAGTTCTATTTATTCAAGTATTTGGATTCCTTGAGACTTTTTTTTATCTTGGTCCAAAAGTTGTTACTCCAGAAAACGTCTTCCAATCGTCTTCCAATCCAATTCAATCCTGTGCAACCCAATGCGACTGAAAGCATGCTGAGGATCACAGAGGCAGCCTGTTCCAGGGAAACTCGCAGAGAAATCAATCTGCAAATGGTTTGGAGCTTTGCAAATTCTGTCTGCAGACACGAGGCCATACCATTCGTAGAAACAAGGGGAGGGGAGCGACGAGACGGATGCAACCACAGTAAAGCGGCATGGTTCCAGCAACACATGGGTTCAGTCCAGTCCTGAGGGGGTCGACCGTGAACGCACGCACACACCTTCATGTTCTCCCTCTTCCGTAACCTGACCCGTAGAACACTAATCAAGAGTCCCCCTTAACTCATACAACGCACTCAGCACTACACATCTTATTCTCCGGGGAGGGGCCGTGAAAGGCGGCAAATCTTTGCGCTGCAGCTCCACACACTTTTTACATTAACTCACCTCCTTTGCTGACCCCCCCCCCCCCCCCGCAATTTCTAGACTCAATGTTCCGTGTTGCATTTTTCAAAGCAGTCCGTCATATTTTTAAAATCCTTGAGGTAAAGTAGCATTGGGTCATGTTCATCAGCACATAATCCACGGATAGAAATATCCGTATTACTGAAGTCAGTAATACACAGACCGCTTCCATAGCTACAGACACGTGGACATGCACGCGCACCCTGGAGACACCCACCTGGAGACGTTATCAGGTGAACAGGCCGAGATGCTGGTGTCAACGGAGTCGGTGCTGTCCACACTCATGGTGTCAAAGGCCTGGTTGTCACGGTACCCAAAGGCATCGAGGTAGACGTTGTTCTGGGACGCTGCTCGTGAGCCTGGTTGACCTGGAGAGACACACACACACACACACACACACAGGAAGGGAAATAAAAGGGATTAGCAGGGGCTAATGTCATACGTTCTCCTTAAGCATGCAGGCTCCCTTGTGTTGTACCCGTCTCGGTCACTCTGTCCGGAACAACCGTTTGCCCAGATGGCTTCAATTTTGGATCACACTGCCCCGCCACTGTGAAACGCTCTTGCATGTCAAGTGCAAATTGAATTCACACCGTGTTGCTGCAGCTATCCTTGATCAAATTTGTCTCAATAGTAAGACTACCAAACAAACAAACGGAGTCCTGGAAGTTCTTGAGTCAATGCAAAAATGTGAAGAAATGAGACGTCCTCGGCAGTCGAAGGAGGAAAGACGACAGTAATTATGGCGCAGATACTTTTAAGATAGGCTAACTCAGCCTCTGGGTACAGGAAGAAACACACAAAAGTCTGATACCATCAGGTCCGAGCAGCAGACCCACCCATCTGATGGGCCAGATGAAGCGACCAAAGGGCCCGAGGGGCCACATACACACATAGCAGCAGTACCAGGGGAAAAAAGCAGTACTCTTACAACACAATCTAAAAGGATTTCAGAATACAGAATTCAGCATATATGTTGTATGAAAGTGAGACACTGAAAGGGTTTTGTAATGAAAAGTTTGCGGTTTGTTTGCACTAATTACTTTTTTTTGTTGACTTGGACAAAAAGGCATAGGGTCCCTGAGGTGAGAGACAGTCCTTCATCCTTCATCATACATCCAAACCAACAGGGGTGAAGGGATTCACAGTCTGTGGTCAATTAAAAGCACATTTTGGAAAAATGTCTGGTTGACGTTTGTGGCAGGAAGCAGCCGGTTTTGTAACAACTTTTTTTTACTAACTAACACAATAATGATCAAAGAGTTTTAGTCAAACCGGTACTTCTGTTTAACACTACCGAGACACCGCCACAGGTTAAAAAAGTTAAGACACCTTCCATTTTAAAAAGGCTCTGGAGATTCTTAACCTGTTCAAAGAAATAATTACTTTTTATTATACTTTTTATAATTTTTTTCATATATTATATACTTTTTATATATACTTTTTATATTTTTATTATTTTATATATATATATATATATATATATATATATATATTTATATATATACATATAACAAACACACATACACAAACACACACACACACACACACACCACTGGACCACTTGATGGAACAGGCCTCCTCCACTAACATTCCTGCACTATCTCCACTGACACATAAACAAATGAGAAACACTGTCATCCGACTAAACCCAGCGACGTGCACGCACACAAACCAACAACGAGAGCAGATGGTATTTGTAAGTGAGGGTGCACGTACGTCTCTTTACTGGTGTATTTTTGGTTTCTAAGTAAGTGTGAGAGAATATGTTGGTATACCTTTTTGCAGACGGCGAGAATCAGTTTCCTTGTTGGATAAGGAGAACATTCTTGGCAGAATGCTGCCACAGCTGGTGCTCTGCACCAACGGGTGATGGGCCTAAAACAAAAGAGACCAAACCGTATGTAACGTTTTACTTTGAGCGGTTTAGTAATAAGAAATATTATATATAGTTTGATTCTTTAGATGTAACATCAACAATTATAATACGCTAAAGAATGTCATGTTTAATTTGTGAAACACAGAGCAGGCTAAAGTATGATTGGGCAGAAATGTATGTAGTCTATTGATACATAAACATTTACATATACAAGCACCTTGGTTGGGTAGCTGCGTCCCAGTGTTGCACACATAAACTGGGGGGTCATGATGGGTGTGGTCTTCTTCCTGGGCAATGTGTCACTTAAATGGAAACCGTCTTCTCTGTCGGACCTCTTCCTCTCCTCCATCCACCGGAAATGCTGTTAAAACAAACACACACACACACACGCACAAGAGGTAAAGGGATGTGCGCAACACTTTTTAACAATGAATTTAGAGAAAAAAGACACTTTTCATCCACTGAAACAACAATCGATTGTTAAAGAGAGATGATCAACGTTCTTAGTTGTTCATTATAACCACATTGACCGAAACATTGATCAGTTATTTACTTTAACCTCAGGTTTTGAAACATTGTGTTTGCCTGGTGACAACAGACCAACACAAAGCTGCTTACACACACTAACACACACAAATTACCTGCCTGTGTCGGTGGTGGTGGCGTTTTTTGACAGGCAGGGGAGGTGGGGGTGAGTCAGGGAGAGGGGAGGGGTCTCTATAAGACACCATGTTCTCTGGCCAATGCACAGACGGTGTTTTGGGGAGGGGACGGGGATGAAGATGGGAGGAGGAAGAAGAAGAAGAGGAGTGACAGGCAGCAAGTGAGGAGGAATGGCAAAGCTTTGAAAAGAAGAAAGGAATACTGTCAGAAAAACTGAAAAAAAAAGAAAGAATCGAGGGAAAGACTTTCACACACAAACGCACTTTGAATCATACGCCTCAATGCTCGGTTATAAAAGCAAGCACGTAACACCCCTACACACACCTCATCCTCCGGTGGTTTGGGGGTGTCGTCGTCAGGGGGGGAGGAGTTTGACTCTGTGTCAGGAGAGGCATTGGCCAGAGCGGGGGCAGGGGCGGGTTTAGGGTCCGCCCCGAGCTGTGAGTAAAGCTCATTGATTTCACTGACTGTGACATAGCCCTGGAAGATGTCACAAGTAAAAGGGGGAAGGGGGGAGGGGGGGGGAGAAAGAAGGGATGAGGCATATCATGATGTGAGTGAGCCATATTAAAGACAAACAATTAGTTCATTAGTTGATTAATGATGCAGAATTCTGTGGCAATTTGACAAAATTTAAAGCAAAAACAGTCTTGTCAGTTAGAATGAAGTTAAATGGACACAGTATGGGAAATGCCAAAATCAGTGGTTTGCACAAGGCAATAGGCATTATAAAAAAGGTGTCCAAGGTATTAATGCATGCAAGTATAAGCTGGACATTGAATTAATAAAAAAAGTCTCACTTTCCTATAAGCACTCCCCTCGCTACTTTGCATTACAATGAGAAAGGGTGGGAAGAAAAGCAGAATAAAGGGACGAAGAACAGGGCGGATGAGATGGATTAAAAATAGGCCGTCTTGGACTGAAAGAAAAAACAAAGTATTAAAATATGAATGAAAATAAGCCCAAAGTACCTCTGCATTCTTGAGAGAAACAGAGGTGAGGAGGGATGCGAGGGCGCACAATGGGGGAGGAGAAATTGCGGCTGACGTTGTGTCACTGTAGCGACCACTAAAAAACGGACAGACATCAGCCAGAGAGGCTGCACCCTAGCAGAGAAGGAGACCCCAAAGGTGAAAATGATGAAAGCCCCGCCCACAAGAGTCCTAAAGAGTTCAAAGAGTAGGACAATCTCCATGTCCTTAGTAGGGAGCTGTCTGTCGAACCCACCTCTCTCAGAGTGAAACCTCTCCCACCAGTGAGGTCTGCATATTTCCTTTCCAGCAAAGCGAGGTTATCTTTCTCCTAATTGATGGAAAAGGGGGAAAAAAAGATTGCTTTTGCTTCATACACAGAAGGAAGGACGGACACGCGCACACACATGGATATCGTCATACCCTCTGCAGCATTGCTTCGAGGGTGCTCCTCTCCTTCAAGACAACTATCCTTCTCTCGCTGAGCCTGCTGGGTAATCTGCGTTGCCTGCTTCTTCAGAGTTAAAAGACGTTCCTGAAAATTGAAAATCAAAACCAGCTTGTTACGTGATTTTAAATCATCTCATTACGTCTCCAAGCTCTTCCAGCGCGTTACCTTGCGCGTGAAAGTGCTCCGCTGGTAGTCGGCGGTCTCCCGGAGGAGCTGCTGCGTCTGGGTCTCCTTCTCCTCGTCCTGCCGGCTCTCTCGCTCCAGCTGCTGGAACTCCAGGTCCTCGAAACGCTTCGACTCCGCATCGAGCACCTCGCAGTCCTGACGCACAAACACACACAAGAACCCAGGTAAAAGAGGCAGGACGACGGGGAGCGCGTGCACAGGACGGACTTAGCACATACACACGCGAAGACGAAGGTGAACACAACTAAATATAACAATAATACAATCATTTTGCATCAACATTGACATCGTAGTTCCTTTTTTTGTTCATTTCTGGGCCCAAATATGTTCTATTGCTCTTTCACATTAAAATAAACAGAGCACCTGCTTTCACTTCCTTCTAATTGACAAATCTCCAAAATACAACTTAAAATAAGTCACGTCTTTGTATTTGATTTCAGTGGATTATATTTTGCCACCAGCTCTCTTACATTATGACTGATATTACTTAATGTGAGCACATTTCAAATACATTGTCAGTCAATCAGGTTCATTCAACTTTGGGAAGTCAAATTATGATCCTGATTAATAATAAATGAATTGTACAGCCCTGGCTGGATATTGTTATGCTTCAAACACATAACGGCCTTGGACCGTGAATACTTCTATAATCGCCAAACAGGCCTCAAAGCGCTCGAGGTACTCGGGACCAACACTTCAGATGTAGACGCAGAAAAGCTGGCGTTGCACAGCGAGAAGAGAACAACAACCAGTTAAGGATCACAGGGGGCTCAAGAAAGAAAAGGTGTGTGCATGCAAGTTCAAGTGTGCGAGCGTCACGTGCCGGCTCACCGAGCGTCAGTGCGCACACGCGTACACACATTCCCCCCTTCGCTCCGCTTCAGTCAGGCGGTGTACGCATGCACAGCTGTGGCTTTTCCCACTGGTGGTCATTTCTCTTGCATGGATCCACTGGTTCTACCAACGTTAGCGCACAAGGTTCCGTGCATGCGTTTGTGAGGTGTGTGCGTGCGCGTGGCTGTGTGTGTTCTTACTGACCCTTGCCAGCTGCTCCTGCAGGGGCTCCTTGGTGGCCTCGGGACAGCTGTCCAGCTGGGAGCGCTGCTCGCACACAATCTGAGCCAACCTCTCTACTCTGCCCCTCTCTGCCTGCAGCAACTCGCACGCCTGGCATTCACACGGGTGCGGGACACACAGACGCACAGACGGGCCCGCACAGACGCGCGCGTGCGCATTTGTTCATGTGCACAACAAACAAGAGGGACAAGAGACACACAAGCACACAGGACAGAGAGAGGATGGCAGCGTTAGTCGGGACTGGGGAGCCACAGTTAGTCACTACGGCGACCAGGTCAGCGAGATTAGCCTAGAGAGGGGGGGGGGGGGTTGGGGAGGGGAGGCCAGGGAATAAACATCTACTGATGGGATGGAGAACCGGGGGAGAATATTGAGTAGGAATGAAGGTGGTATGGACAATGTCATGAGCTCTTAATCCGGCCTTTTTCTTCCATTTCCTTTGGATGGAAAAGACTGATGGAATGAATGAGAAGCAACGGCTCAGTGGATCAACAGTCCTCTATAAATAACACAACATATACACGCGCTCCAAATCTGCGCATGCACTCGTCTATCTGATCGCTCTGTCCCTCTTTCCATCCGTCTCAGCCGCTTTTGTCACATACACTGGAAATCTAGCCAGGATTCAATACAACTAGGGAAGAAACATCCAAACCAAAGCGTGTACTCGCAAACACCCGTTAACAAATTCAATCTGCTTGTGCTGTCAAACTTCCCACGCTGTCGATGTTACCATATACTGGTAAAAACGTAGATGGACAGACACACACACACACACACACACACACACTCATCCACACCCATGGTCGTCCCGCAGGAGTGTGTGTAAGACCGGATCACTTGGCGACGGTTATACCCTGGGAAGTATTAGCAGATATATATTTGGACCGGAGACGGCGTGAGAGGGATTAACACCCACTCGTTAGTCACGTGACCCCTAAATGTATGAGAGCAGCGTGTGTAGTTTCCTAAACAAACATCATAGGAGGGGAAATGCTGCAAGATACAAACCACGTTTGGTTTACAACACTCATGAATCCACTACGCACACTAATAACATCACTTTCACTTCGGCGAAGAAAAACAAACAATTTGCAAAGGCTGCGTCATCTGATGCGTAGTCTCCCGATTGATGCTCACTGTGTCGGCCATTGTGACTCTTATCCCGTCTCTCGTTGTTTTACATTGCAGCAGATCCTTTAGAAGTACCTTTTCTTTTTCCAGCTGGGACTTGGTCTCCAGGTCGGACATCTTGGTGTGAAGTGCTTCCAGAGCATCCTTCTCCTGCTGGAGGGCAGCTACCTCCGACTCCTGCTCCGCCTCCACCAGAGCTCGTTCCAGCTCCACCTCGGGTAAGTACACACCGGTAAGTAAGCCCTTTGTGGTGAGTTTGCGTTTAGCCTTACTTGTACGTAACACTAATAAATATTCCGTGGTCCTTATTTGAAAAATAAGTAGAATACATCATTTCTCTTTACAAATAGATGTATCATTAAACCATTACTAGCACAAAAATTGTCATCGCCCTTTCGTCTCCTTTTCTTTACCTCTTGGGCAGATTCGTCTATCTGGTTGTCCAGCTCTTTGATCTTTTGCTCTAGCTCCTCCATGTTGTTTACCACCTGGATCCGCTCCTCCTCCACGCGCCTTACTTCCTCCTCTGAAGGCCTCACGTCCTGTGCGCGGCGACAAGCGGCGTCATCTACAGCCTAGGGAGCATATTTGTCGATTTTTCTTTTTTAGATTCATGGTGACATCAAGTTCCAAATACTCAACGCTGGTTTTCTGTGGTGAAGAAGTTTGGCTCTGAAAATGTCTGTTCTTGTGAAGCAAAATCAAATGTGGGAAGACCCAATCACACATTCCACAGCTGTCCATTCTGAATTTCACCACGTAGCCAGCCCTAATGTAATCAATTATCTGGATGAACCTCCAAAATGTGTACAAGCTGGATGTCTATGTTGAGTCTGCAACTTTTACTCCATATGCCCAAACGCTTTAACTACAGAACAACTACATAGAAAGTCTATGTCTATGTTCTATAATATTTATATAATATTTACACGTTTAGCGGGACAAAGCAAACACTGGCTCTAGATGGGGACCTTTGCCAGCTCTGTGCATTATTAGCCCCAGACAGCAGGGGGGGTCATAAGGTTAGATGACCTTTGTATGAGAGGCTCATTGTTTGAAGGTCGGTTGTCAGCGTTGTCTATGTGTTGTGCATCTCTGGGTCTGTGAAAGTGGAGTCTGAAAATATGAAAGGTGTTCAACAGCTCCGCATATCTCATGGTGTGAGTGCATAGGAACACGTGGACGGGAATGACTCGTACCTCAGTGGTCCTCTGCGCCCGTGGGGCAGGTGACGGTGCAAAGCTCCGCAGACTGACGGCGGGGGACTCCGCCCTGTTGTCTCGGTGGCCGCTGCTGCGTCTTCGTCGTACCTGCACATCATCATCACCACAGTAACCGTTCTCTGAACCTGGGGAGCCCACGTGCCCGTTGGTAGCAGAGGAGTCGGAAAAGACCGACGGTGTGTCGTCGTCGTCGTCGTCTTCGTTCAGTTGAAGCTTCTCGAGCTTCTGGTTGATCTTGCGCAGATCCGCCACAGCCGAGTTGGGGCTTGTGGCCGGGCCTCCTTCGTCTCTCGCCGACCGGCCCAGCTCCGAACACAGAGACAGGATGGTCTCTAGCCGCTGTCGCTCCTGAGACGAACGCACACACGGACCAGTACGTGAGGTACAGAATGAATGCAGGTCAAAGGCATGGTCATTCCGAAAGGTCTAGTTCTGAATGTTATTGGGCCTGAATTCAAGTTGTTATCAGATTGTGAGGTTAAACCGAAGACCAGTTGCTACATCGAGTAGCAATCCCAACTTGTTTTTGATCTGCTGCATTATAGGAACAGAATTTCCACACAAACACAGTATAACCGTGTTATGAAAACACTCAAATGAAATGTAGAGGCCTATTGTGGATTACGAGGTGAGATATATTAGGTAAAAAGGTAACACAGATCACATCGTGGTTTCTATTAGTCAGATGTTAACTCAATACCAGTAAACCACACACTGTGTAATACAGATTCTAACATTTCATCTTTACACATACAAGCGTGTGTGTGGGTTTTTAAAAGGAAAAAAAACACACGAACACGTTCCAAACTAAAGAGAACGCACAACAGCTCAGCGGGGAACTATTTCTTTCCATCATAGAATAAAGTTTCCAATTCTTAAGTTACCTGTGGAAGCATCGCAGAAGTCCAAAACACACTGAGAACCTTCCTGTTTAGCTTGTAAAAGAAATAGTTTCCTTTAGATAGACTTTATGCAGTCTAGAAATACTTCTATCCCTCATTGGGAATCGCTGGAACAGGAGCTCCCCTTTCCTCAGTTCTGTGTGCCTGAACGCAGCTACGTGGGGAGCTGCAGAGAGTCAGAATATAGGAGGGAGGAATTACCCCCGTGTAAGGAATATCAGAGGCGGTACGAAGGGTGGGTGAGGGGATGGGGGGGTTAGAAAGAACGTGAGACAGAGGCGTGTGTGAATGTGTTCATCTGAGTGAGGGATATATAGAGAGAGTAAGTTAATGAGAAGGTGGACAGCTGTCAACTAGGATCGGAAGTGTGCACGAGAGCCGGCCACGGCTCCAAATACAGGAATGTGTCCGTGTGTGCTGCCACGCAGGACACACGGACATTTTGCAGGGAAATGTGCTCTAGGAGGGAATCTAAACCTGCTGTGCTTTGGATTTCCCCTCGATACGATCAGTCTGATCAGGAGGGTCGACATGAGGCATCACATCGACATACGAGAAATACTGCTCATCCTTTTATTTTATGAAACATTACTCTAATCACTAGAAATGTGAAGACAAATTGTTACTAGTGGACTAAACCTTTTTGTGAACCAGGAGCTGAGGCAAAACAAGCAGTCACTTTGTTCTATTCTAATGGTGCCAAGTATAGCATATATATATATATATATATATATATATATATATATATATATATATATATATATAAAATGTTATACACACACACACATATAAATAAGAGAGAGAGAGAGAAAGAGAATGGGGGAGAGTGAGAGATAGAAAGACAAAGACCAGTGGGTAAGTAAGAGCTTTTTAGGGGCTTTGGCCTGACACATCGTGGGAAAATAAAGTAACGCTGGAGTTTCAGTGTGTCCGCCGTGTTTTAAGGTGAAATGATGAATTCTGTAAACGGTAAGAAAAAAGGCTCCGTCTTGATCTTGTTCTTTAAACATTTTCTTCTTCATTTATTTGTCATGATCACCTTGCATACTATTTACAGTGTCAAGCCGTTTTCCTAAATGCCAATTTGTAAATATTGATTGATGAATTATAATATTCTAATATATTTAAACCTCACCAAATATAATGAATCTTTACATCCTAACTAACGTTGTTGTTTTTCATGGAGCTCCTAGCAAATGACCAAATATCACAATAGCCATCCACGCAAACAAATTTACTGGAACCAATGCATGTTTCCTGTACTTCCACTAGAGGGCAGACTAGATTAAGACAACGCTTTCCTGACCTTAGACTCAAACTCGAGAGACATGCATCTAATCATCGTTTATGACAGCTCATCAATTACTCCGAGCTGGCATTTATTTATTTAAGTTACATTAAGGGACTTTTAACTGGTTATTATTACTGGTGCCTCAAGACATTTTGAATTCCTCATTTAGAAGCCCACAACAGGTAATGGCCATGCAATACACTGGAGCAAAAACTAAAACCCCATTGTTTTAAATACAATCACATCATATAAAGTGCTGCTAGGTTTAATGTTCTGTTAAAGCTGCTGAGAAACAGTTTGGTTTGTACGGGATCCAAAAATGTATTTCTCCCAGCTCTGCATACACCAGATCCCTTGTTTTAGAGGGAATGTTCAGACTTCATTATATGTTGAGCATCTGCGTGTTTATCCACCTGCTGCACTACAACCGCTCTCTAATCGTCTTGGTTTCTCTAACCAACATCTGACTGATGTGTTCTGCGGCTCTTCCATGGTCCGAAACCACACTGGGCGGACTTCCACAAAACTGACATGAGCACGCACACGTACACATGCATATACACACATACCCCCGCGACCCAAGTACAGGAGTAAGAATAGTCCTGTTAGTATGGGATAACCGCACGTGGCATCAGTGGAGTGTTGAGCTTCCCTCTATGTGTGTGTGTGTGTGTGTGTGTGTGCTCCCTGGGATGTTTGATGTGTTGAGAATGTTTGAGGGGACAAAGGAGGAGTTTGGTGCGCAGGGATGCATTTTCCTCAACTCTTTCCATTTCTTGTGCGTCCTTTTGGGATTGTGGGTCGTATGCAAAACAACAGCAACGTTACAGTAAACACAAACTGGATGCCTCCGTCTTCTTTCAATGCAACAAACTGTTCACCTGTCAGAGGGTTGTAAATCTGTAAACTAATTAACGCATTACACCAGATATCACAGGGAACATCTACATAGCTATTAGGTGTCACCAGATCTGAATGACAACGTGGTGATGTACTGGGCAGGAGCGGTGTGTTCAAACAGAGAAAGACATGTGTGCGAACTCGCTCAAACTCACCAGTCTTTCCACCTCCTGCTCACGGAGTCTCTCCTCTTTTTGGTGCTGATGGTAGTCAGTCAGTTCCTCCTTCCCGCTCAGTGAGCTGATGCTCCCCCTTCTTTCCCTGAGACCCCCTGCTGGGGTCACTCCTGCCTTCCCAAACGACTGCCTCCTCTCGCCCGGCCCCATCCCGTGTTCCAGTCCTGCCTTCCCGAATGAGGCCCTCCTCTCTCCAAATCCAAAGCCGGAGTATCCAGTGAGCTCTTGATCTACGCCTCGCCTGTCCCCCGGAGACGGACCCTCTCCTGTGTGCAGTCCGCGGCTCGCCAGCCGCTCCATTTCTGGAGGGCTTGAACTCGTGGAGCCCAAGGAGCTGGCGGAAGTCAGGCTGAGTTTTTTGGCCACACGAGGAGAGGAGGAGCCCCCTGTCCTGGATGGGATGGTCACATCAGGTGGGGTGGTTGGGGAAGAGATAGTGGCCGTAGTGCCGGGAAGGTTCTTGGGGGCGGAGAGGGAGATCAAAACAACACTTTCACCCTGCTCTGTGGTTGGAATCTGATTCCTACTGGTGGAAGCCTGGGTGGATCTACTGGAGCTGTGGTTGAGGTCAGGACTGGCACCCTGACTGCCGTTGTAATAGTCCTTGCTGAACCTGTAACCGCCGCCAACATTGGATCGGCGTGGCGGCAGCGTGGACAAGGTCAAGGCTCCGCTGTTGTTGTCACGGGCCGACTGGAAGGGGCAGAGGCGGGGCAGCGAGCGAGTATGCTCTCCTGCCATCATCCCATTCAGAGACCCCGTTGAGTATTTCCGGCTTCTACCGCTGGGCACCGTCTCTTGGTTGCCATAGCTACGCCGGCCCAGGCGGGGGCTCGAGGGCATGCTCGCCGCCCCTCCTGTTGAAGGAGTGCGGGATGAGGAGGAGGGAGGAGGAAGAGAGAGCAGGGCGCTGTTGCTTCCATCAACAGAAGCGGTGGAGCCCCCACCATTCCACGTGGACAGTAAAGAGGAGGAGCCCGGGTTGTACCGGTCATGGCCGCGACTGGCCAACGTGCGGCCGGCTAGAGAGGGAGAAGGGTCGGACCGGCGTCCAGGAGAAAGACAGGGAGGCGATTTCAAAGACACGGGCGCACGATCCGAGCCATAGAACCGCCTCGCCTGGTCCTGGTAGGCTGATGAAGACGAGGCAGGACTCGTGATAGGTGTGGTGGGGGGTGACTGAGAGATAAAAGGGGAAAGTATATATGTAATAACTGAAAATACTTTAAAATGCTATTTGTCATAATATCAAAAACAAATAAAGAGACATGAATGTATTGACAAGATTATGTAGAGGGCTTAGTATACAAACAAACAAACCACTTTTCTTAAAGCTGTGTCTTGTGGTATCGCACACAGTAATGTGTAATCTTCTACATAATGAGAAAACCCTGGTTAGCACTGGTTATCCCGGGACAAACATGCTAGCCAACCATGCAACTAGGGGTGTAACGATTCGTTTTAACAACGATTCGATTTGTATCACGATTCGTGGTTGTCGATACGATTCAAGGACGATATTGGTTCATTTAGAACGATACCATCCGAAACGATTCAGTGACTTGAAATCAATTCAGTAACTTTTTTGCCAAAAATTCTTGTGTCACTAGTCACCGCTGTTGTTGTCACTAGTGTGACTGAAATAAATTTCCTAGATTCCTGTTGTTTCTTGTAATATAATCAGGTATCAATTAATTATGAATATAAACAAACACGTAAACAACAATGAATGGCAAATGCATTCACATTTTTTTCTGCCGTAGCAGTGTATCAGAAAAAAAAACATATTAGTGATATACACAAAAACACCCCTGCAATAATGGTTTTCCCCAATCAACTCTCACAAAACCCCTCTATTTCAACCCTTTTGGAACATCCCGTCGCTTTAGCCCGTGAAACCCGGAAGTTGAATCGGGGCTCGGGACGGCGGTGGGTTACCTGCATACTGCGTGAGCACGTCACGGCTCAGTCCGCGACAGCCTTTATCATTAAAAGTGCTAAGAAAAAAGTCTGACGTGCTTAAATCCAATGGGTTATTTCCTAGTATCGATACAATCGATTTATTACAAAATTAAAATTAAAAAAATTTTATTAAAAACGATGTTAGATCGATCTATAATCTAAGGCCAACTCGCCGAGCACAGATCGATGTAGTTGGATCGGAGGAATATAAATCGATACATCAATGTAACAGCTGAATCGTTACACCCCTAATACAAACGCTACTACACGGGTTGGAGCGGTCCAGAATGGCGCCTGACCTGTGTCACGCTGAAGTAAGAGGGGTTTGCGTTCCCGTTGGCTCTCAGGCTGTTCTCCAGGGCCGTCTTCTTGCGCTGCAGTGTGTCCATCAGGTCCCGCAGCTCAGAGGCCGATCGCATGCCCCTGGCGCTGTTGGTGCCGCCCACCACCGCATGGCTATAGTCACTGCTAAACTTCAAATAGTCTGAATGTGGGGAAGAAACATCATGGGAAATAAATGTAATGAGAAGGATGGGGAGGCGTGAACACACAAATAAAAAAAAGCTGAGCATTGAGTGAGTTCGAGAAACCGTGACTTAAATAAATATGAATGGGGAAGCAGAGTGGAGCTGGAGGGAAATTGAAAAGAAAAGAACAACAAGGGGACGGATACAAAACGACAGAGAAGCACCATGAAGAGAACGAGTGATATGGAGTAACTACAAAACAAGACGAGCTGAAGCTGTACCTGAAGCTGCAGCTATTCATAGAGGGGGCTGATGGCAGAACGCACCAAACCAAACAATCTGCAACAGGGAGACGCACAACCAGTAACTCCCCCAAACGCACGCACACATACTCACACACTCCCTCTTGCACAAAACCACTCATTAGATCCAAGAGAAACATTTTGAATCAAACTCGACAACTGCTCCATGGAGCAGGATTTGGGGAAACAAAAAAAGACCACAAAATATTCTCCAAGAGGCCCCCGCCCTTCCTAAAGACTCCTATTTAAAGCAGCTTCAGCAGTGTGTGTGTGTAAGAAGGGGGGGGGGGGGTCCAAAACCTCAGCAGGAAGGAAGTTAAAACTAAAACAAAAAGTAATTTTCCTCTGTAAAATATTGCTGAGGTCAACGGGAGTATTATTGGCATGACTTCTACTTTCTGTGCGGGATTGAAAAGAAAATCAACCTCCTCGTATGTCATCCAGTCATCAGAAAAAGGTAAAGCACCAGGAGGAGGGCGGCACAGAAGAATGTGTGCGAAACCTGCCTGATGGTTCGAATTAATCCGAGGCTTTATGTGGAAAAGGAACTATTATAAGTAGACCACCCAGTGTTTAACTGTCCCCCACGCCCACAACTGTGGCTGAGAGACACACACGCGTGTGCACTTCCCACGAGCAACGAGTGCACATGTGTGTTCAAGGATCCAAGCGTCGCGGGGAATACACTCCACTACAGCTACTGCCGAGAGCTGCAGTGCCTAACGTGCACCTCACAGCTGCGTAACAGCCTTACATGGTGGAGAGAAATGGGGCAGAAAAGAAAGCCATCATAACATCTAGACACACACACGCACACACACACGCGCAGGATGTTTGTGTCCATACATGGGCAGGTGGACGCTGCAGGCCTGGCGTGCATCAAGTCTGTTCTGTCGTGACTATTCTCCTCCGTGCTCAGCTTGTTTCCCTTTGTGTGTGCGTCTTCAATTTGTGTGCACGTGCAGAGTGTGAGTCTTGGCAATCTGGAGGATAAAAGGTCAAGATGTCTGTCTGTATAAATACGCACTGCGTGTGAGAGAGAGAGAGAGGCAAGTCCGCTCTACAAAAACATCAGAAAAGCAGCAGAGAGACGAGTGCATTCCTTGCAAGTTAAAAAAAGGAAGGCTTACGATGATTATGGGCGCGCAAACACACACACAGCTTTCTCCAAGCCCCATCAATCACTAAAGAGTCTACGGAGTCCAGCTGTATCACCATAGGAAAGGGAGAGACACCAGATGACAATAACATTCCCATATGCTATAAATTTAGTGAGAGTACATGTTTAGGAAATCCAGAGAAAAGGGTCAAAAGAAACGGCTGCAGCCACTCTGACCTTCAGTCATGCCAACCACACACACACACACACGCGCACGCACACGCACATACCTGTAACTACACTCAGAAACCCTGTCAGGCACGTATATTTGCGGGGACAGATGTTGTATGGTGAGAATAAGCTGAGGATGAACTACACGGGACAAAGAGGTGAAATACCAGAAGGAAAAGAGGAGCGAGCCGATGAAGGAGGGAGAAGAGGAGGGTGGCAGAGAAAAAAAGAGAGAGGAGAAACAAAGAAAGAAGAACTAGGATGAAGTAGAGCTAATAGGTAAGGTCACCAGGTAAGTGTGAGTGTGTGTGTGTACCTGTGTTGTAGGCTAAAGCAGACACGGGGCTCTTTTGCGGAAGCATGCTCTTCATTCTGCTCGCCTCCTCAGGATGGTTGAACCGGAAGAAATTGGACTTACCGAGACAAAGGGAATAACCTGAGGGAGGAAACACACAGACACTTGAGTTAAAACTACTGTTTACTTAAACAAACGCGTAATCAAAAGGAACAAGAGCTCGTGGATCAAAAAAGTACTTGCAAGCGGAAGCTCAGATTCTCACGGGCGGCAAAAGCCAGTCGACCACGGTGACAGACGGGATGAACGCGTGGAGCGATGTCACGTGTGCGAAGGAGGCCGTCGCAAGTACAGCTTTGGCTTTTGTTCACAGCCGGCCGTTCCAGACCACAGCGCTCCCTCTGGCCATCAATTAGGCTGACAGGGCCAGGTATTAAACAAGATGTCAGGGTCACAACCTCCGTAATACACACAGACAGCCACAGCTGTCCAAATAGCCCCACAGGGGTGGCCAGGGGGAGACAGCAGTGCACACACACACACACACACACAAAAACGGAAAATAAGTTGAAAGAGAGCCAAATAATTAAAAAAAAAAGAACAGACTGGGCCGATGCAGAGAGGAGTGCACAACAAAGAGGAGAGATGATCACAAGACAGGCTGGTAAACAAAGGGTTCCTGTCTCAATTGTCTGTCTTTTCACACACTCCTGAAAGGTGACGGTCCAGATTAGCATTACAGTAAACCCCCACAATGCTTGCATGTGTGTAAAAGGCTAAAAGAAAAAAAAAACACCTCATTAATAGCTCCATTACAGTTACATCAGATTCCTTGGACCTGAAGTCAGACACAGCCACTGAGGCGAGAAGGAGGAGTGGGAGGGAGAGGATAGCGAGAGGGCGAGTGGAAAAAGTCTGAATGGAAGAATGTCAAAGTTGTTTTCCTCCCTGTTCCCTTGTCTGATTCCGATCCCGTTCTCTCTCCGCCTCATGTCCAGTTTCATTTCACAACCCCCCCCCCCCCCCGCTGAAAATTGTGCTAGTGGTCAAATCAGGGACGACCGGTGCGCCGCATGGGTCATATCTGGGCCTAGACGCTGCCGTGGCAGATTTCTCTGTAATTCCTGCGCCTGGAGGGGAGGGGGGGGGCTGAGTGCTGCGGTGAGGTGACGCTTACACCCCACACAAAAACAAAGGTAGGGAACGTTTAGTCTACACAGCTGGACTGTGAACTCAATTACATACCCATGTAAACACAACCTTGCAGGTTTATGCGCAAACTGTGAAGCAGTGGCATCAAGACAGAGGGATCAAAAGACATGTGTGTCCTCATTAACACGCGCGCGCGAGAGAGAGAGCGAAAAAGCCCACACATGCATGTGTCATGTGTGGTAATAATCTTAATAATCACATTTCTCATAATGGGTAATCTGTGTGCATGTAAAATGTTGAGCACGCTCTGTGAATCTGCGAGGAGACATGCCTCTTTACAGCGTCTGCCTAATGACTCGCAGTAACTCTCAGTATGTAACAGAGGAGCAAACACACACACACACACACACACACACACAAGTCCTGCCAGCAGTCAGCTCTTGTAAAAATCTAATTTCCTACCCTCACCATGTGCCCCCTTTAAAGTGGAGGCTGAAGCGCGTCGCCATGGTTTCTTCACAGGACCCACGTCCATCTAATTTCCTCTCAGTACTACTTAGCTAACAAATAACTACTAATCCTGCCCTTCTGTCGCATGAACCAACACAAGCAGCATGTGTGTGTTTGTGGCAAAGAAAACACAGAAATTAGTAGACGTTCAGAAATTGCACTTATGTATTTAAAAAGGCTTTATACAACTTCTCATTTTCTCACACATACTACAAGGGATCGCTGTGGAAAGAACTGAACCTTTTCCTAACCGTTACTAATAAAATCCATCTGTTAGAAGATAACAAGGGAACACGAACCGTCCGCGCACATTCAAATCAAAAGAATGTGGATCTTAACTGCTTGCACACAGACTAAATGAGAGTCTGCTCTCCTAAATAGAAGTCAAATAAACGCATGCCAATTCACTTATTCCCCCAAACACACAACAAAACACTTTAATCTCATTTACGTGTTCACAAATTCAGTCTGCTGCTCACGTCAACCCCCCCCCCATCCTCCCTTCCAATAAAACATACGAGACCCTCTCCAATAAAGAGAAAGGGGAAATTAGTCCCTACATACATTTATGAGATCATTTAAAGTGTGTGATCTACAAAGGCAGACCTCAGAGTCTTTGAGTGTACAGATGTAGGAGCTGTATGATGTCTGGAGCCAATTTTTGTTTCCACGTGGATCTAAGCAACCCAAACTACACCGCCGTGTTATGGAAGGCGAACTCAAAGCGGTTTCTCTATGTGGTCAAACTGAGACCATTAGGTTAGAATGAAAAATAAACCGAGAATGAAGATGCTGTGTTGGAACAACCTCTTGGATGGAACTCACTTTCCTTTCTGGCCCGCCGATCGGCCCGGTTGGACATGCAAAGTAATCACAACCACCAAAAAAATGGAAATTGCATTCGAAAATGTGGATACATTATTTGAACAACTGGTTGCCTTCAAAATGTTCATATAATCCCTAACATCACTATTGTGCTGAACCGAAACGGAATTTACTCATTCATGAAAAGACACGTTCCCTGAAAAGGTCCCAACGGGAGTTTAAATAGGCCTCGAAACCACAAATGAACCCTCTGTGGGGCAAAGAGGTCCAGCGGTATCATCATAAAAAAAACAGACTGGTCTTTCTCAGGGGACGCAAGTGTAGATTAGTTTAGACACTCACATACACACAATCTAACTCCTGCCCAGAGGCTATCTTATCTGCTCCATATCAATGGAAAAAAAGAAAAGGGTAAGCGCAAACAATAAAAAGAAAAGGATTCTTTTCGTATTCACCTGGTTTAAAGATCTTTTCCTTTAGGTCCCTGTAAATGTGCTCCCGGCAGGACGACGAAATACTTGTGAAACAGCCACATCATCCATGAAAATGAGTTCGGTTTTCTTTTCAGGTGTCAGGTATCCTGACCGCGCAGCCATGTGAGGCTGCTTCTCTTTGTCACGTGAAAATATATGCTAATATAAAAAAACACCATGTGCAGCTGGCTTTACCGTCTCGTGTGATATTTTTAAATATCATAAAGTAGTAGTAGTTGAGCTATTACCATTTGAGGACGGAAGGGTCTCAATTCGTATCTGTGATGACTCGCCCCGCAGCCAATCAGGAGGGAGGAAGGCTAGTCGTGTCAGCTGATGAGGCCGTGCATGACCAGCCAACTCATATCATATGACAAAGTTCACGTAAACAAATGTATCGACAGGCTGGTTTAAAAAAAAGGGTGAAAAAAAGACGTATTCGTCCTTTACATAAACTGTGCGTGTGAGACAGAGCGAAGAAAAGGACCTCTTCGGAAACTAGAACAGCCCAGAATACCTGTGAGGTACCTGTAAGGTATTGTGGGTAACCGGAGCCTACAATACACATCCATCCAAGAAGAGCTGTACGGGATGAGCCTCCCTCTAAAAAAAGTGCACGTCAGGGAAGTAAAGGCTGTAAATATTGCATATAATGAATATGCAACACGACTTTTTGCTTTTTGTTGAATAAAAAACCCGTTACATACCGTGTGAGTCCCATTCAGTGGACACGTTTCACGACAATGAGAAACCGTTTTCTTCCTTTTGGCGTCCGCCAAGTGAGAACGCCAGGACCTTAGAGGAACCTTATTCTAGTAAAGTAAAATAAAGTGGAGATGGAGTCCTGTCGGTGTGCCGTGGAGTTGACGCCGCTTCACCCGTCCTGACTCCGTGTGGAAGAAGTTCACCTCACGGATTTACCATCCACGAGTTTGAGTGCTGGACTGTACCAACTCTTGGTTAAGAAAGGGGGGGAGGGGTTTATGATGCACGAGAGAAAACTAATTAAAGTCCCGTCGAGTAATATAAAACCCATGTGGGAGGTCCAGACCTTCACAACAGCAATTATATGGGATGAAATAAGGATCTGGGGCTACAAAACCACATTTAAACTATCAGTGATAAATCCCAACACCCTAATCTTCATTTGGTAGGTTCAAAGACTATTAGACAGTGAGGTATTCGACGGACGCCCCCTCCGCTTTTCTTTGTCTACCTTCTGTCCTTCCTTTGAAATACCTTGGGTTGGCGTAAACCCCAAAAGAGCTGGATCAAAGCGGCTGACTGACTGGATTGCTTCGATTTTAATGACAAACCAATTAATCATGCCATTCATTCATTTGAAAGCAGCAGTGGGGAAGGGGCAGAGAAGAGGAGTTTGGGGGAAAGCCAGACAGACAGACTGGCTACATAAAAAAATCGAGGATTATGGGAGGGAGCAAGTCTTGCAAGAAGAAAAAAGTTTTAAATTCCCTCCTGAGCCTCCATAAAAGGTCGTCTACCCGAGCCTTTACTTGTAATGCTAGTGTGTAGCTGTTGTGGCTGCCACACAATGATTTGTACAGTCATCATTCTGCTGTGATGCTGGACAGACGTATTTAATAAGTCAATTCCAGCGGTTCAAGTTAGTTAGAAGTGAAACTGATGTGATTCAGGTCAAGTCCTGAAGTCCCAAATGAAGAACAGATCACTTCGTAAACAGAGCAAATCACCATCGGGCTGCACTACAATGTGCATGTGTGTGGTTACACAACTCAACCCAGAGCACATGAGGCAATTCCTAAAAGATGTTTTCTCTCTCTCCATAATTTTCCAAACCATGCCCTTCTGATTTTTTTATTGTTCTTATCCTTTTTTCTCTTGCAGTCTTTCTTGCCATCCCTGCAACTCCACGAAGCCCAAGCCTTGTGTTTGTGTGTGTGTTTCATGACATACCGAGATGATGTCAATATTTGAATCAACCTGGCACAGCAGGAAGATAAATAGCCCTGTCAATGTTTAACTTTAAACCGCCAGGCAACGCAGGCCACAATGAAAAGGAGAGAAGCTTACACAGAAAGGATGTATATGTGTAAAAGGAGACGCCAGGTGCAAAAACAAGGAGCGATCTGCAACCGAGTAAACCCATAAAAAAAGGATTTGTGGGAAGAGAGAGAAGACAAAGGGCAGACGGACGTGAGCTCAAGATACTGACCGACAAAAAACAGACAGATGGGCAGGGGTGGACAGAATGATAAGAGAAGATATGCTGTTTTGGGAAGATTCTTTGTTTGTTTGTGTGTGTGTGTGTGTGTGTGTGTGTGTGTGTGTGTGTGTGTGTGTGTACGTGTGCGTGTGCGTGTGTGTGTTCTGCAAGTTCTTTGCAGTCTCCTGTAACAGGGTTTTTGTGTGCAAAGTTCACTCTGCAGTTGGTGGAAGCTGTGACTCACTGTAGCAGCTAGCTGTTTCAAACCACAACCAATCAAACCAAACCAGAAGCAACCACTGCATCGTTCAGAACCCATACACAAACACATGGAAGTGCTCACACACTCATAGGTATAAACATTCATGTAAAATACACTCACACACACACACACACAAACCTACTTTACACAGTGCTGTTCATGTTCCACGCTCTCTTGTTCACTCCCTGACCAGTAGGTGGCAGTACATCAAACATGTACATGTGTGTGAAACGCCTAATGAAGTGTGTGTGTGTGTGTGTGCCTTCCTCTAAAGAGTACTGGGCCTCTCTGAAAGAAGACTGAGCTATGCTGAGAGTGTGTGTGTGTGTGTGTGTGTGTGTGTGTGTGTGTGTGTGTGTGTGTGTGTGTGCATTTCTTACCCTGTGTTAGCGGTGTGGGGACAGTGACCTGCGCTCCATCCAGGCTGCACAGGTGACCACAAGGGTCCAGGGTCACCACCCCTCCTGTGTCACGGGTAATAATGAGAAAGCAGGGGATCAGTTTACCTTCAGGTTGAAAGTAGAGCGTCTAAAGTTTCTACAGAAGTGCCTTCTGACGACAACAACACCACATTTGGATATAACAAACAACACACAAAGCCATGCTATTTCCATCTGCTCTGCAGGGCTTTGTTCTGAATGCTTAGCGTGGTAATTATACAGGATGTTTCACACAGGAACAAAAAAAAACCCACAAACATTAATGCAATCAATCACTCTCCCTGTCTCTGCAAATGAAAGATTTGGCCATTTTTAAATTGATTTTGTTTTGTGGAGATTATGCTCTTAAAACAAGACAGCTGACTCATTTATAACTTACCGTACTTAACGGATCATCTCTTGACTATCTTTTGTAATACTCTGATACCTTTTAGTCCAGTTTTGTTTTCAGATTCAGATCAAACCTGCCAGTTATGAAATGAAATGGCTACTTCATTCAGAGCTCTGGCTGTGATACGATTTCATTTTGTGCTGAGTGAACTGACATCAACCTTCATTGACGATGAGACAGTGCTCTGCCTCGACGCCAGCACCCTGGACAGTGATATCTTGGGGAATTGGAGCATCTTCTCGTCCTATGCGGGTCACTCCTGGAACATCAAACAATATGCAAATAAACATTACATAAATGCAACTGTCTGTCATCCACACTTTGTAGGGGTATTGTCAATTGCTGTTGCTTATTCTTGTTAAGTCTACATATTTTGAGGAAAGTTAGACCCTCTGTTCTCCTCAGAAGGCCTGGTGACACTGTTGGCCTTCTTCACTGAAATGGAAAAGGCACACTGAGCAGAAAGGGAAAATGTGTGGCAATGGGGCAGAGGTTGGGCAAGACACATTACAGCGTCAAATATGAAATGTCACAATGCTGGCTTCACCGTACAGTTCCATCCACTGTGTAACACTGTGTACTATTTTCACACTGAAGTTAATGATGTTTCATACTTGCTGCACTTTAAATAAATCCATCTATTGCAATTTTGCTATTTTTTTTTAACAAAAAGAGTCTGTTTCTCTGTAGTAGTTATACAAGGACGACATTGTGATCCACACACGAAATGCTCTCTCTGAAAGTGCATCCTTTATTTTTAAACTAACCCCAAGCCTTAGATTACTAACCCATAGTATCACATTTTATTACATATTATTTTATTACTCTTGCACTATGTTGTCTTGTGGTCCATTGTCGAACTGGCCGTTGTCATTCACCAACCGCCAAGTCAAATTGCTTGTATGTCTGACATACTATGGTAATAAATGTTTCCTGATTCCCGATTGAGAGATACGAGGGTTATCTAAGGACGTGTCGTTTAACTCTTTTTAGTGTAATGTCATTTTGTATTAGCACTCCATCCACTGTCTGATGAGTTGTATGAGCTCGTCTGTCTTGTTGTAGATGTCCCTATCTTTGCTCCCAACGCTTCGCTGTCATGTGTTTGGCCACGTGTGGCTTGGTGATTCAATATGTGTGTGTGTGTGTGTGTGTGTGTGTGTGTGTGTGATTGAGGGGATTGAGGGAGAGAGTGCAGGACACCTGTGGATGGCAGATGAAAGCAACACTACAAACACTTCTCTCAGGAATAGATGTCAGTCAGTGTGGTGAAACCATGGGGTTTGAGTCATCGCTGCATTTTCTATGCTGGTTCAGTCTGGACACTAACCTATAAGTGGGATAATGTTTCGTCTCCAGTGACATAAATAAATAACTTGGGAGGTGGATGTAGTAATTTGTTTTAAATACAGGGCACACTGTGCAAGGTGTTATGTTGTTTTGACTTTATTGCGACAGAGTATAGTTTGACACACTTATCCAGAAACAGTGAGATTGAGCAATTGAGCAAAAGAGGACCGGCGAATATGTGATCCGGGTAACCGCAACCAAGTATGTGTCTATGTTGTATGTGCGTGCTTGTGTGTTACCTTCTTTCAGTGGCAGCAGGGTGATTGCCACACTGAGCCTCCCGCTGCCCAGGCTCACCAGATGAGGCGCGGCAGTCTGGACCTTCAGCCCCTTCCCCGTGTCAATCAGGTCCAGCGGCGGAGACTGCAAGCAATCGGTCCCATTGAGAAGGTGGTCTTCACTCATTGATCGTTATTCTAGTCTTTTCAGTCGCAGAAGACTAGAAGCTACCACATCTATTGACTCTTAAATCATTCAATCAATATATATATATATACTGTACTGACTAATCAATGACATAAAATGCCTGCTTGTGTTCTCTCACCTTATGTTCCAGTGGAGAAATTTGATCCGACTCTGGTTGAAACATCATCTCAGAGTCCTGCAGAATGGATGAGAGAGGAGGGGATGCCAGCTCAGGTGATCATTTATTCATGATGGTATTTAATGTTCGGTTGTATTTTCATCTGTATTCAAATGTTTAGCGTTCACCGACATTTGATTGTGTGTACGAATTGTGCACATGTCTATGAGTATACACTACACACCAGAGTCACTCAAGTACATAACGTTGAGGATGATGGTCGTACATAGCTACACTTAAACACGTGTACGCACACACACACACACACACAAAGTAAAAACAAGGCCCTGCGGGGCCAGCTGCTGCCACATCAGAGGAACTGTGTGAAAGGGTTCCAAAGGGAAAATAGCAGGAATTAATACACACACACACACACACACACACACACACAAACAGAAATGCTGGAACAGCGAGTAATGCTCAATGAAAACAAAGTTCCCACAACATGTTGGTACAGTCTGCAATGACTCCATGGTGCTATAAATCTAAGCAACAGAGTAAAATTATATAATATTCTTATTTAGTACAGTTGACAAAAAAAGACTTTGAGGGTAAACAAAGAAGAAGGAGGCCTTGAGAAAACTGAAAATAGCGGGGTGTAATTAGACTGAGAGTACGGCAAAACTACAAGAGGAATGAAAATACAGCGAGATAAAACAGGGGAAAGAAATCTCTCCAAAAATGTGTTTGAATAAACATGCTCAGATCCACTGCCAAGGACAACCCCTGCAGAACCCTACAATTCAATGAAACAGCCTTGCTTCTATTTGTGTGCGCACACACACACACACACACCCAGATGGATGAGTGAAATACTTCTCATCAAAACAGAGATGATTGCAGCATATAGGAAACTGCCCCGACCACATATCCGTTTCCACCTTCCGTCGTCTCCCGCCTCACTTCCTCTTCTCTCTCCATGTCATCCTGTAATAATCCTGTGATAATATACAGTATGGACCTCACGCAGGTTTCCCCATTAGTGTCTGAACTTCGCAAACTGTCCTTCCTTCTGGAATTTTCGCTCCCTTTCCTTCATTTCTACGACAGATTCTCTCTTTTTGTAAGCTCCCTGCGCACCTTTTACGGTCTTTCTTCCAATCAGGAGCTTAGGAAGCACAGATCCAAGTCTGCTCCATACCACTTCCTCTAATTCAGCGGCAGCTTCCTTTGTGAGGTCACTTCCTCTACTGCCTTAACACCCTTTTGCCTCTAAACACACACACACACACACACTTGCTGTTGTTAGCAATCCAGCCACCCCTGTAACCCCTATGCACACACACCCACGCACATCCACAAATAAAGTCACGCGTCAGCTCTTTTTGTTATCGGATGAAGATGTGAGGCCCCTCATTGCACTGATTTTTCTTTTCATCCCCCTTGCAGACAAAACATCAGCTGGACAAATACACAGATGAGTTGCGGATTATGTTTTTCATGCTAATTCCTTCCTGTATGTCCTTTGCAGCCCGTCTATCTTGTATTCTTTACTCCATCATTTCATCCGAGTGTATTTCATTCTTTCCCTGGCCCCCTTTCATCTTCTTTCCACAGGGGAGCTCGGGCCCGGGCAGGTCCAAACACGCTTTTGGTCGTGTTGCGCTCTAGTTTAAGCAGAGCAGTGGGGTGTGTCAACCCCCCCTCTAGATTTTTAGATTTCAGCTATTCTGAATGACCTCCAAACCCTGATACTAAAAACGGATGCTTTGTTGGCCAATGGATCGAAAGCTACGAGTTTCCTGGATGGTCTTTGCTGTTAATTCCCTCTAAAGCTGCTATTGCCAATAAAATTGAGAGTGAAGGTGTATAAGAGGATAGCCATCACTTTTTGTTACAAACAAAAAACTTTACTGTTCAGCTTTTATTTTTCATCAAGTTACGGTAACACAAGAAGCCGAGGGTAAGAAGAACTTCAACATTTCATAACAAACTAACTCCTTCAAACAAATAAAATGCCTAAATAAATATCCAAAATAACATTTTGGATATTCAAAAAAAAGCTGAAATAGTCTTTTAAATAACTGGAAACAACTCAACTCAAGAAAAACCAAGCTCTATTTGATCCCATCTGTGGGACAGCTGAGTATCCCAGAATGCTTTGTGTGCCCTGCAGCTGAAGACAGCGGTGGAGATAGAAAAATGGAAAAAGAAAAAGCCAGAAGGATGTTTTCTGTCCCAATGTTTTTCTCTGTATTTCCTCTCCCCCATTCAATTACTTTCGTCTCCTTCTTGCCATCTGTTTCTTTTTTAGGCTGCATCCTCTCAGTTCATCTCAGCTTCCTTTCCCGTGCACTTGCCGTGTTTCAGGCCGTCCGTGCCCTGGCTGCACGGCTCCCTGTCGGCGTCTCTCTCTTCCTCCATCCCTCCGTCTCTCGCTCGCATCCCCTCCCCTCACATTCCAGCATTACCCTCCCTTCCGCCCACCTGACAAAGCCAGCATTGTATCACACATGCTGTTTAGTATGGAGTGCCTCTGTCTGGGGCTGAATGGGGTTATCTTCGTCCTCTCTCCTCACTACACTCGCTGTGCTGTGAAAACTTGAAGTATGCCTTACGCATGCATACACACCATGGACGTCAACATGCCCACACACACACACACACACACACACAACGCTCCCTATTGGACATAAAACACTGCTCTTCTGATGTCTCCATTGTCTGAGGGGGAGTGTGTTTGTGTCTTTGATTGAGTGTGTGTGTGTGTGTGTGTGTTTTAATGCAGGTGTGTGTGTGTGTGTGTTGGTGGTTAACACAACTTAGCCATGAACCCCTGCTGTAACACAACAAACATCTCCAGCCTGAGCTCTCTCACACTCGAATGAACTTTTTCACTTCCATTATTTGCCCAAATATCCAGGATCCTCACAGGAAAGAAAGTCCATTGTTATTGCAGCTGACTCAAAGCTTGAGGGAATTTCTATGGAGGGTGTGTGTTTCTTCGGAAGAGCCCAGATTACCTTTACTGCCATATGGAGAGGATCGACTGATGTTTGGGTTTCTGAGGGGCCGGATGTGACAGAGAGATGAGGAGATACAGTGAACCAGTAGAGGGACATATAACTCACACTTAACATTGCTCCCATGGTGGAATCAACTGTAAGTGCTGAAGAAGAGGGAGGCAGATGACTAAAAGAGTCCGGTAAACAAACAGCAAAAAGACTCCAGAGTGGAAGGAAAAGAGATTAATAGTGGGACCATAAAATAGTTTCCCCAAGTTGCCCTACTCTTCTCTAAATAATATAGGATCCTATTCTGCACAGCACGTTCCCAGTAAACAGAATAGCAGAAGAAGTGCACTTGTATTAGAGCTCTTAGGTTGTTTGGTCATGAACAGCATGGGTCTGGTAGCTCATAACATCATTGGTATGTTGAGTGCATGTGACAGAACAGTTGTATCCTCCTGGTTTCTACATCCTGAAAGGAGAAGAGCGTGGCTTATTATTCCATATGTTAAAACAGAATCCTGTACACAGATGTGTTTCGGTAAAGTGCTGTGAACGGTTGAACGGTGATATCAGTAAGATTGCTCTGGTTTCTTAAAGTTCCTGGTTGATTTCCAAGTTCTTTGACGTCATTGGCTGCATGAGATTGGGAAGCCACGTGTGCTGCTTCGGTGAACTCACGGCAGCTAGAACACGTGACTCGGGGAATAATAGTGCACGCAGGGATTCAGGTCTGTTGGTGTCAAATGTGGGATGGAGCTTGCTCGTTACTCTCACAGAAGAGCAGAGCAGTCAAATGAAGTCCCTGCTCTGATTCGCTGCCTTATTTAAATATCGTTCAAATTCCAATATAAATATTCAAAGTTATTCATCGTTGCCTCGATGAAGTTTACTAAATAAATTGTTCATTGTGTTTCTTTTTCCGTCTTAATCTTCAGCATAGACCAACTCAGACATTTCTAAAGCATGGACTTTTGATCAGCAGACCAGAAGCAAACAAAACGATCCCGTTATTGTATTTGCACAGACCAAAGTCTGGAATTAAAGTCGGATAAGATGGAGCTTATCTCTAAGGACCCCGGAGAGAACTCCCCGACCTGCGGATAAACACCACTGATGAAACACCAGTGGAAGAGAACGAGAGTACACACCTAAATTGAATTCGGGAATTCTGATATTGCCCCCCCTGCCCCCTCACGTGCGCGCGCGCTCACCATTATAGCCGCGGGACCGGCCACTCGTGTCATCGCGCCGAAAAAGGACGCAATAACACGCAACTGCTCCGAGCTCCGCGAGTCGTTCCGTCCCTTCTTCTGTCGATGCTGCGATCACAGTCTCTCTATCGCCAGCCGACGCATCCCCGGTGCGGCGTCAGCAACCAGCGGTTTAATCCTCGGCCACGCGCACACGCGCACACGCGCACGCGCTCCAAACGTACACTAGACAGAAGAAGCCGGCGGCCTCAGCCTATTGAGACGTGTGTAGGAATGCAGCAACAGCTGGAAGTGAAGCTGGGGAGGTAACGAGGGGAGGGAGTCTCTCTCTCTCTCTCTCTCTCTCTCTCTCTCTCTCTCTCTCTCTCTCTCTCTCTCTCTCTCTCACACACGCAAACACAAACACACACACACACACACACACACACACACACACACACGGAGAGACTAATGCGCAGGTGTTAACAGACCACCTTCAATTGACCTCTCATTCTCACAGGCTCAAAAGACAGGGAGAGAATGGGAGAGGGGGATAAAAGGAGTGAGAGAGAGAGAGAGAGAGAGAGGGAGAGAATTTCTTAAGTGCCACTGGGCAGCGATGATAAAAGACCCGATAAGAAGCGTGTCATGATGTTACGACAGGAATGCAGTCTAGTCTCACGTGACTCGAATGCCAGTCCCATAACTGGTGGTTTTGATTCAGACTGGTGCACAAGAAACTGGCGTAACTCAACATCACGCAGCAAGTTGGTAAAGGTTCTGAAAAATGTAAATGTCCATCTCAGTTTGCTTAGAGAAGTATATTTAATCATCAGTTAGCATGAAAAACATCCTAAATCCTAAATCTCTCTCAACAAAAGTGTAATTATAACGATTTGTTTGATTTTGCGCTTTTTTATTCTCAATATTTCTGATTCCACAGGAACAACACGCAAAGGTCAATTCTCTGTATCCTTGATCCACGGTCTGTTGAATGTTGCACACGTGGCTGCTCTTTGTATTAGTTTTGTGCACCATGTGAACACTTTCAGCTGCATGAATAAATCATGCGTCAGACATGAAGACATCATGGAGCCAGCAGTTCTGTATCACAGGTAAAGGTCATTTCGTTCTGCAGATGCTTGTGCATTCTCCAGAGTTCACAAGTTTACTTGGACCAGCAGCATGCATACTTATGCGGAACTATAATACCATCTAAGTCGGGGAGAATGTTGTTTGGGCTACGCACACGGATCTGAGGCAACTGAGGCGTAACGCCTGGTGTGTTGTTATGGTTGGGAAATGATAGATGTAGTCTTGCAAGTGGTCCACTGGTTGGGACTGAGGCCATGGGTGGTTTACCCACAAACAAACAAACACACACACACACACATAAAGCACAGGATTATCTCGCCTCTGAGGCAGCGTATGGATAAACAGGAAGGTCCACGCTCCACTTTCTCCACTGCTCCATAGGACACCCAATATGTGCACAGATCTACTGGCCAAGAGAGTCAATAAAAGGTTTATTGGGAATTACATATCGCTCAAAGTGCGAATCTTTACAAGTTCACAAATCCAACTTTGTTGCGTCTTGTTTTTGTAATGGCTGAGGAGGGGAAAAAGGAAACAAAGGGTGTTGCCCCGACAAAGGAAAGCCTTGAAATGGAACAGCTAAATGTTATCAGGACAGTGCTCCCTAGTCTCACATCCTTTTAACTGTATCTGCTGCGTCGTGGTTGCTTCGCTAGCATGAGAGCTGCTAAGCTTTCCCCACTGACATCATCCCGCAGCCCGTTGTACGTTTGATAGCATTTCTAAGTAAATTCCACAGCCCCCCCTCATGTGACTGCAGGAGGATAAGCAGGATCTCTGCGGCTGTTTGGAGAGGAATTCAGCCGGTGTTCGGAGACAGTGGATTTAGACCAATGCATCTTACTGCAGCCAGGTTTTAATTCTTCCAGTCTACTTCGCTAAACGGGCCTTGAACCGGTCTCCAGACCATACTCTGACAGCCCATTAAATCTCTGGGAATCCCTAGTGCTCGTGTGGGTAAAACTATTCAACCTGCGTACTCTTTTTTTTATTTTTTATTGTCAACCTAACGGCAGATAATCGCATGACATTGAGACCGTTTGTGGCTCACGGGTAAGTGTGGTGGATTTTCAGCCTTCTGGCGGTGCACCTTCTCCTGTCGCGTCAAGTCGCTCTCATTATTTTCTCCCGACCCTCAATCTGTCAGAGGGACGGATCATAATAAGATACAGTGTCATGTGTTTTTACAGCTGGCTCAATACAGACGCCATCATGGTCTAAAAAAAAACACTGAGTGATCGGTATCTAGTGAGTGTCACTGACCTCAGTCCGCCAGGGTCACAGTCGTCACTGGGGTTACGGCACTGGTTAGATGAACCAAAACTCGGTTGACTCACTTATGTATTTACCTCATTTATGCTGACGTAAATGGCTTTCCAAGAACTTTATTTAACGCAAACACACCAAGCAGCCAACGCATTCAGTGGGACGTTAGACAAGCCACTGAGATGACAAAACAAAATCTCATTAGAGGCTGAAAACTGACCATGTATTTTCTTGTGATAAAGCCAAGTCACAATTGTTTGCTATAACTTGCGGTGCACTTGAGCAGGGGGAGGATTTGTTGAAATAAGGAGAGAGGGGGGGAGAAATGACGTTATACAGCTTATGTGGAAGGAAAAAAAAGTGCAGTTGCAGATCTAGCGAGGCTGTGATGACCAACCAATCCCAAAATACTTTTTGGAGAGCTGTGTGTCGATGTTAGCACCACTTTTGGGCAAAAGCTGCTGGTAAAAATGACAATTTACTGGTTGACAAGCACACACACACACACACACACACACACACACACGCACAAATGTAATATGGTTTTTATGGGGAGATCATACCTGAGTTGTTAAATTCTCCTGGGAGGCCCGCAGGGATATAGAGGAGTGAGAGAAGACAGAGAAAGAGAGAGGACCAATCCAAACAACCAAGGAATGCTCTCCATCAGTTAGACTAGAGCTGCTGCTCTCTGCTCTCCCACTTGCCTGCCATGGTATGTGTAATTACACCACAATTAAAGTGCCTGTGCTTGTGACTGTGTGTGTGTAAGAGAGGCTTGGTGACCACTAACCATGTCAACAATGTGGCCTGGACAGAACAGGATATTTCACACAAGTGAGTCAGGGAGTGGAAAGAAAAGACAGGACTTGATATGAAAAGAAAATATTTGACTTCCTTTTTAGACGATGATGCCGCTACTGAAGCTGGCTGGATCCTCCATTTTTTCAGTTTGAACTTTCTCTTACTTCCCTTTAACTGCCTTTGTAAATCCCTTCTGCAGTCCGTCTCTCCTCGTCTCCTTCCCTACTCCGGCCACAGGAATGTAGGGCGACTGTCAGTGCTAGCCAGGTCACGCATAATCACAGGGCCCACAGAGCGAGCGTGCGGGCGTGCACACACACACACACACACACACACAGTAAAGTAAGTCCCGCACAGATGCAATTTAGACTACAAAACGGTGGCCTTACTATTTCTACATGAAAGGTATGTCTTATTGAGGCTTAGTAAGACTTACAATATTTACAGTACACTTTACCGTCCGGTTTATTTACTCTCGTCCTTTTTTCTTTAATATTTCCCCTACATACCTTTCCTGCAGAAAATTACTATGAGCCTTTAAAGTTGTGTATTTGCATTCATGCGCATTTTATGAGTATTGTGGCACAATAATCATAAAAACCCCAATTGTGCAATTGTTTACATTTACTTTACAGCCCGGCTATATATAACAAGACAGTGTTTGCATAGAGGGCTCCTTTTTTTAAACATGTGGCATATCTCAAAATAGTAACGGAAAACAACATACTTTCTTACTATTTTAAAAACACTGTGTGTATAGTTTAAGACTCAACTTTAGAATAATGGCCAAGTGCTACCAACAGGCAATCTGATGTAAACAAATCCACCGCCATAATGCCAGGAATTTGTTTTGCTCCAAGCAAAATGTTTCCCCGATGGATTTTCATTCCAATGCCTAATGTGCATACAGGTTTTATCGGATATCTTAAATAACTTCAGTATTTCAAAAAGCAAAGGAAGAAAAAAAGACACATTCAAATATTCTGTAATGTGCAGGTCACAGTCAGCCATGTCCGTTTCCTGCATGGACCTTTGATGCATTGCCTTTAAATAGTACCAATGTAGTATATGTCCAGCGTAGAGAATCAAGAAGTTAGATTTACGATTAATTAATCCCTCTTTTGGATTTGAGGATGTTGGGAGTGAAAAATTTGTCTGCAACTAAAAACTGTGATGCGTTAAAGGTTTTGTGTAATATAGCATATTAAAATTGAAAATAACTTCCCAGGAACTCCAGCTCCATGGAAAAACTATCCAACGATAATGGAGAAACCTATCACCCAACCTCCACCCCACCCCGGGGGTCCACATGCATTTGCCCTGATGTGCAAACTTTTGTCATCTTGGTTTGCGGTCCTGTTCAGACATCAGCAGGTTGTTGAGTTTGATGACGATGTTGGCAAAGTCTGTGAGCTCCACAAAGTCAGAGGTGATGATGTTGACTCCCTCCGACCCCGGCCTCTGAGCCTCAACCCACGACATGATGCTTGGTAGGTTTCTAGAGCCAACAAAGAAGAGAGCTTCTATTAGAATGGCTTTGCAAGTATACTCAAAATACAGTTTCCATCTCTAAGAGTTATTGTTAAGTCTTTATTGCCGCCAGGTTCTAATCACTTGTTTCTTGGCTGAACGCCTGTGTGTCCACCAAATTCCATGAAAAGCTGCTGATGAGGTATCTTGATGTGGGAGAAAGTGGTAGAGATGGAAAAAGGGTTAAAAGGGAGTGATGTTTGTGTCCATCTGTCAGTCATCATTGCTTTGCATTCAAATACTTTCTGTTACAGTTCTTGACGCAGAGGCACAAACACACACATGCCATGACTCACCTCAAACCCCCTTGCATTCTCCGCTGCGTTTGACCCGCCACCAGAACAAAACCAGGAAGTCAGAATGTTTGACCAACTGTGATAAACAATCCCGTTTCCTCGCATGTGCAAAGTTAGGCCACCTCCTGTCTCGCCAGAGAGCGTCCAGGAGTTTTTACACCCCAGCATCAGTGGATTTTTTTCGCTCACTTTTAAGGGCATAGTGGGTATGTACTCCGAGTCAGGATTTCCTCTGTCATTTCCACTTGAAGCTTTGGCTCAACAGGATTGATGACCGCTACGGTTGCGCGGATCATTTAGTACTTGCTTAGGAAGTAAGATCTCTTATCTGAGAGGTTAAATGTGTTTTCGTTTGAGCCTCTATAGTTTGGAAATGGATCAAGAGGATTACAGCTAACCCTTAGCTAAATAAACCAGTGAAATGACAAGAGTTTTTGTAACAGAGACGACAACTTACAGATGCATGGTTAGACAGATGCTGTAGTAAACCTGTTATATGTAGAGAAAACATCCACATTAGTTTTACTTCTACACTGCCTTCTCCATCACAGGGTGTGGTGAGTAATAGATTCATTGTTGAGTAACAATAGCTCAGCACACGTACAGAGGCTTCTTCAGGACATCCTATTGATGGACGGAAAGCGGCACAATGGGAACACACAGATCTACAAATCTGCGGCCACAACCAGATTTTATGTATCATGTGTACAATGACATAAATAAAAAAAGTTGGAATGTTTAGGATTTGTCCAATGTCGTAAAGGGTCTCATGTTGTTAAATGTGACACAACAGTCAGTGACCGGTTGGAGAGTGGTTCATTAAAATAATTTAACATTTTTATCTCACATCATTGTGCATTGGCAACAAGTGTTTTGTGTTGTGGCTTTCCTCAGGAAACCCCTTTCCATGAGGACGAGCGAAGATGACTGTCCCCTTCCCTGCATGCATTGGTGACATTTACTGTGCTTTATATTAGATATTATATAGGTATTTACATAAAATAGGTATTTTACATAAAATGAATCGGTATTTAAATTGAATAATGACACATTAAGGACACATAATTAAGGACACATTTATGTAATTATTTAATGATGTATTTATTTATTTAATTGTGGCACTTTCAGTCCTCCATACATACTTGCCTGCACGTGTCCAATCGCCCAAAGAGGTCAAGACTTATGTGCATCTTCACACATTAAAAACCTGTACAAAAACACTCCAAACGGGGCGACTGACCTTTCCACCAGGCAGCTGCGTAGCCCCCAGACCAGGCCCTTGGCCACGGTGTTAGCCTTGGGCGTGAGGATGGCCTGAGACACGTGGAAGGAGCCCTGCTTCGCCCTTTTCCTGAGGGTAGTTTCTAGGAACTGGACATGAGAAAGTTAAACACAAAACGGTTAAGACAAAACAAATGTCACCCCAAACACCCCTTGATGTGTGACGAGTGAGGACTCTGCACACAGCTTATGTAACTAATGCCTAAACTGCAGATTCTTTCAGCTTGAATCCAACATTGTGTGAAGATAGCTAGCCGCAGATTCATATATCTGTGTTGATTTTGCGCTGATTTAGATAGAAGAAGTTAACATGCAGGCGAGTCGGTTTTTTACCCTCCAACCATTGTTTACTGACCTGTGTGAGCTTCTTGGGTTGGGTGGTGTTCGCCCAGGGAGCAGGGATCTTGTTTCCAGGCCACATGGCAGGAATGGCCTGAGCTGATGGATGATGGTAGAACACGATCACCTAAGGATCAAATCGAATGGGCACGATTAAAGAGACTATACATCTGATTCTGTGTCTTTTCCAATAGCACATTTAACAAAACAACCTGCTGCCTTTTGGAGCTGGTAATTGGGCAAATCTGTCCTCCTCTGGTGTCCTCTCGCGTGCCAACTAAGCCAGCAATCACAGATTAGGGTCACCGGACCAAGAGTTAAACCGATAGCTAGATAACTGATATCGGCATGAGACACAGACATGCACTGAAAACCATAAGGAAATAGAATTAATTCCACCAAAAAGGGAAGTTCACACACAGATGAATGTCTAAGTGCAGCTTCTAGTGTCCTCATATGCAAGTATTTGTATCTAAAAAAACATAGATATTGGAGTCCATAAAATTAAGAATGCGAGATGAGGAAATGACGGTGGAAAAATGTAGGGTATGCCCTCCCATTTTTATTTTTACAGATATATCTAATGGAATACAATGGAAGAAGGAAATGATGGAAGAAGTGTTAACAGGATAATGTCACCACCAATTCCAGTACAGGACAGTTGCCTGGATTACCTGTCCACAAGGGTTAAGTGGGCCGTCCAATGAACACGCGCCTCCATTCCGCTTTGGTTCGTACATTTATATAAGCTTTAAAATGGTCTGACATCACCAGATTCGTTACACACACAAAATAAACTGGTCGGTAAAGTAACATTTGGTTTGAAATGTTCAGAGGTACATTGTGAGTCTGCTTTCACGGATGAATTCTGAGCTTACCTGGTACTTCTTTTGCCAGAGGTAGTCCAGAGTGACGCTCTCCACTTCACAGTTGTTACAGAGTTTGCTGCCAAACACTTCCTTGAGCATGTTAATGAGGTACACGTGATGCTGTGCTTCCATTGCATAGTGGTGGTTGAAGTCAAGAAACACCACCTATAATCAATCAAACGTCCAAATCACATGTGTGCAAAATGTTTCCTTCTATAGCCAGGCGTATCTACGCGTCTGTATCTGTACGTCTTTCAAAATGCATTTCATAAAGAAAGAAAAAAAAAGAGCTTCCCACCTCTTTCCTGTGTCGGTTTAAGAAGGAGTTGATTTCCAACAAGCCATCGCACACCTGTGGAGCAGAACCGAGAGGAAGGTCGGAGGCAATTAACTGCATCAAACCTAAAAAAAGTTGTCTTGTGTCACACGGAGGAACTGCACGTGTCAGAATCATCTATTTTTGAATAGGGATGAACTAAAGTCACAACCTTTGATACCTGTTCAAGGTCATCTCCATCCCACTACAACATCAGAACACTACAGCAGCAGAACATATTCTCTGCTCAGGCTGGTGGACAAGAACGAATGACAAACTCTGATTCAATCAAATGTAATTGATTACAACAAGAAAGAGCGTAGAAGCTTTGTAGCATACTCCACAGCTCACCTTGTGACCAAACAGGCCGTGGATGAAGTAGATCTCATTGCCAGGCTCACCTGGTTTGGACGACACCCGAAGATCAAAGTAGCGAATTCCTGCCTCCAGTTGCTCTTTAAAAGTCAAATTCTAGGAGTACAAACATAATATTAAACATAATATTTCATCTACAAGCTATCTGGCTACTGATCTGAACTCAGTACCTGGGTCATGGACCACTTCACCATGACTTTCTTGGCCAAGACGCTGAACATGGTGGCGAGGTACTTCACATACGCCTTCTGGTCGGGTCCCACAGGAGCTTGCACGTCTACCCAGTAGGTAAAGGAATCATGAGACCCTGGGGGGAAAAAAAAGAAGCAGATCATATACCTTTTTACCCGTGCACCGTTGTTGTTTCCTTCCCCAAGTGAAGTGCGAGGCCACACCTCTATACGCCAGTACGTGGCTCACCTGGCACCGCAAGGTATTTGAGGGGCATGGCACTGAGCTTAAACGGCAGGGAACCCATCCAGTCGGCGTTGACATTGCCGATCCCCGCGGGTCGGGTCTTCATTTCAGAAACGGCCCGCCAGCAACCGCCGGCCCTTCCTCAGGGAGCCGTTATGCCGGGAAATCCTGGATCCCCATGCGCTCCCAACAGGTAAAAAAGTACCGCGAATCATCCTGCCATGTTTCGGTGAATGAAGGCAACCAATAAGGCCGGTTCAAGACGTCCTCTGACTCGCACTGGAGCGAGTTCGACCCGTCCTTCGTCCGGTCGTGGTTAGGTTACTATGCCTGGCGTCGCGGTGCGCTCTTCTCTAACCTGATCCAGCATCTGTTGACGAGACAGATAGTGATAATCCTCTTAGAGCGAAATTCTCCTCGTTATCCCCTTCTCCCGCTTCACCTGCTTATATTCTTATATTCTCTTGGTCGATATGACAAATCACGGTGCAACATCTCCCCCTGTTGGCGGAGAACGTGCATTACAACAGTGTGCAGCGAGGTGGTAGGCTACTGAAGTGAAGAGCTCTCACCCGTTTGTTTCTTCCCAAACATATGACTGCCCTGGAATAATTGGGCATGTTTTGCACATATCTGTTTCCATTTCAAGCAGCTATATTTTGGGGAAAAGATGATGCATACTCGTCAATTCTGGTGCGGACCTTGCTTTGTAAATAACAGATATTAAAGAAAAGCGTTCGTTTTGCTGTGGCGTGTGTAATAGTTTTAGGAAAACCAAAAGCAAATTGAAGTAGCGATTTCATTGTGGAAAAGGTTTTACACTTCCGCAGTCCCATAGTGCACTGCGCCCGCTAAACCACTCGTCTCCTAGCAGCTTAACTTAGCGTCACGTCTGTGTGCGCGTTTCCATGGTGAGCCGCCGCGCGCGCTCGCACGCACCCTCGTTTGGTTGGAGACGCTGCGGGCCGTTAGAGTGAAGAGACTCCGTGATATCAGCAGGAACAGACAACGGCCGAGCAACGGAACGACCCACACACCCACACCCACCCCCTCTAAATGGTGAGTTCAAAAGAAAGAAAGAAAGAAAGGAGAAGCTGGCACCAGAAGAAAAGCGGGGCGGGTCAGGGACTTACAGTTAGAGGCTGACATGTCAACAACAAATGCTCCTCTGAGTTGCCCCCCCTCCCACCTGATGCACCGAGGCTTCACTCTGGGCTGTGTTTGATAAGTTGAATGTGTGAAGGCAAATTTTAAATTTGACTAGGCCCTGCCCTTATGACTTTGCAAAAAGGTTTGCGATCAAATGGAACGCTTGTCAGGTTTGTTTTCAATGTAGTTGACCTTGAATTGCCTCCCGGCGTCCTGTGGCTCAGAGGCCACATCTTAATTCCCTTTAAATCCCTCTACGACAGATTGCCGTATGTTGAAGAGGAGTACTAGCCAGCAGTCCTCTGGCTGGCATCCCGGCTCGTCTCATGCTTATTATTCCAGTCCGACTGAAATGTTTTTTTTTTTTTTTTAGAGATAAATCATTTCTACGCTGCGATCAAAAGTAAAAGGATCGATTATAGACAACGGCCTGGAGAAAGCATTAGAAGAATTCTTTTAAAGATTTATACACTTTTTAATTTTACTGATGATTCATTCATTTGGACAGTGTCTTTGGATTGAATACAATGAATACAAAATCTAATTTTGTTCAGCTGCCCTGAGACTATCTGTAACTTCAATTGTGCTTACACCCAAATTATTCCTTAGAATGTGTGTGAATGCATTTCATGATGTTCCCACATCATGTATCCATGGGGATTTTTCAGTCGAGTCTAATGATTCCTCGCAAGGTGCTTTGGGAAAGTAGTGGATGCCGGTAAGCCCGATAGTGATGTAACATTCTATTTACATCCCTGTTGGCCTAATCTCCCTATGGCCGGCTTTGTCATCACCCTCGGGTGGTCATGTTGAAGCCTCCGACTAGTCAGACCCACACCTAATCCTCCTTTCTAAGGAAAAAAAAAAGAAATGGCAGTTGATTCCTCCCTCAAAAAACCCTGTTTCGTGGTGATTATTCCAACTGTGGTGTGATTTTCTTTATTTGTAGTTGATTGGCATCCACCTGCTGCTGAGGTTTTATTTCCTTTCCTGTCCCAAAAGGATCCCAAAGGCACTGTGTCGACTCTTTGCTGATCACCCGGCTGCCACCGCTCTGACCAGCAGGATGAGTCTGGATCTTCAAGACTTAGCGAGCACGGTGACCGAAAATCCTCGCTCCTGGGAACAGACCGTTTGAACCTCCCTCGAGGAAAGAGGCCGGGGAAAGACCGATCGATGACTCCGACCGCGTTTCCACAAATTGTTTTAACGCAGAGGGGAAGTTAACAAGCTGATGACACCGTCTTGAGGGATGATGAATCGCTACACCACCCTGAAGCAGCTGGGTGACGGCACCTACGGCAGCGTGCTGATGGGGAGAAGCAACGAGTCTGGAGAACTGGTGGCTATCAAGAGGTGAGGATGTTTAACCCTTTCTCACCGTTAAAGCAGAGCAATATATTGAAATAAAAGCAATGCTGTGTGGCAGTTTATTTTCTCGCTGTATTCTAAAAAGGCAGCTTTTTCAGTATTTCCTATTCCACGCGTATCCACTACAAACAAGTGTATTTGAGATGATCAAATCTCGCATTTCGGCTCTAGCATCTTTTTTTTAATAATAATTGATCTCTAACGACCTACCTTCACAGTTCTAGAAGGCAGAGGTACTCCATATTCTAGAGATATCTAGTAGGACTAAATATTCAAAGGCTAGAATTGTCACACTGTGCTCTGCATAAAAAGGATAGTCAAAAATAAATTCGAAGTGAAGCGCTGCTGGTTTCCTCCCATCAGCAGGACAAACAAACCGGCTTACATGCCTTTTGTTTCTGCAGCATGGCAGCAGGTTTTCCATAATAGATGAGAAACGGAGGCGATGCGTCCACTGGTTGATCATTTGGTTACCGTGCAACACAATACATGTGGCGACTGTGAAAGGGAGTGAAAGTATGGAGTGTGTCGGGTTGCTGACCTTGTGAAAAAGGAGTAAAGAAAACTGGCAGGCGCCCAGAGAAGAGGAACAAAAGATACCTGCACAGTCTGTGACTCTTAAATAACTCCAGTTGGAGGCAGCGGATAACGTTGATCAGCGGAGATTAGCCGCTCGCGCAGGTGTCCCATAGAACAGCTGCAGTATACGGCCATTTAGAGAAAAGACGTACATCACGCTCAATTCAAGTAGATAAGAAAAACAATCGTAAAGTCTATGCCGCGTTAGAATGACAATATCACTTGCTTTACTGCTTCTGAAATTAGAGACACGTCAAATGAAATGATTATTGATGTGTAAAGTAACTGCTGTTTGTTGAGTGTAATTGAGATGACGAGCACACAGTATGCCTTCTATTCTTTAGGTGATATAGGTTTATATCCGATCTGTACTAAAAATCTAAAAGTTGTTTCCAACATAATTCTGGTTTGGGCTCTTTCTCACAGAATGAAGAGGAAGTTTTATTCATGGGAAGAATGTATGAACCTAAGAGAGGTCAAGGTAAGGGTGGAGACACTTTGCAGAGGTTATTTGAGCTGAAAATATATTTTAATTAAGAAATAACTCACAAGGCTGAACGGTGGCTTTGCTTTTGTATCTTCACATTTCCCAACCCATACTTGTCCCACACACACACACACACACACACACACACACACACACACACACACACACACACACACACGACTGGATATGTTTTACATTTGACAAAAAAATATCAAATTTACCCACACCAGTCACTGAAGAAGCTGAACCATGCGAATGTGGTGAAACTGAAGGAGGTCATCAGAGAGAACGATCACCTCTACTTTGTCTTTGAGTATATGAAGGAGAACCTGTACCAGCTTATGAAGGACAGGTAAGAAGAGAAGCACCACACGTTGCTAGGCCAATGTCTTTAGAAGGTTGATAACAGCGACATAGTTTGATATAAATTACCAGCGCACAGGGTTTCCAAACGTCAGCAGCTGGTCAGCGTGAAGCACGAGCCTAACATGGCCAATCCGCCAAACAATGGTGTAGACACCTTTTGGGATTTAATGCAAGGATCTGAATTGATCCTGTGGTTTTCAAAGGGAATCCTTCCCATCTGTGTCGCCTCACCTGGCTCTCCTAAGTTCTTCCCAGCAGGCATTAGGCTCTTCTTTGAACACAGCTGCCACCACGTACCAGCACAGCCTCTGGGGCGGGGAAGACCTGATGGTTTTGCTAGTTTGGAAACCCTATAGCATAGTTTTACTAGTCCATGTGTGTGTATACAAAGTCTATGCCTATGTTTATGTAATGGTGCATACATTAGCAATATCATGAGAATTCTGTCAATTTTATGTTTACAGAAGAAAGTTGTTTCCTGAATCAGTGATAAGAAACATAGGCTTTCAGATTTTACAAGGCCTGTCATTTATTCACAAACATGGTAGGTGTACTGTGTTCCCTTCCCGCCTTGCCATTGCATGAGAGTGACAGCACACTGCAAGATTCACCGATAAAACTATAAAATATGCAATATTTGCGAATTGACAAACTGGTGATTGATTTATCAGAATCTTGTAGTTTGGGAGCTCTTCATCAAAGCCTCATCCTCCAACTCATTGGCCTTCATTTCTTGAACATAACGGATGTGTGCAAGCTTTAAGAATATCACAGAAAATAACATGTATTCAAAACATGTGTGTAAATGCAAACAAACCCATTCACAGCGAGACCGTCTTTGCCTTACAGTCTGTGCTTCCACACATCCAGAGCACACATGCCTTTTCAGGATTTCTCTTCTTTCTAACGGTTTTTCTTGATTTTCTCTTTTACCCCACACACCCCCCTGGTCTGCTGCTAAGAGAGAATAAGAAGCTCTCAGAGAATGAAATTAGGAACATCATGTTTCAAGTGGTATCTGGGTTGGCTTTTGTACATAAGCATGGTAAGAGGCTTTACCCTATCGTTCTTTTCCAGTTCAAACGCAGCGCCACATTTCAGTACTTAGTTTGGGTGTATATTTTTCAAAAACATCTTGTAACTTAGTGTGACCCAACCACAGTACAGGGGACCGGAACACATGCAACTTCACTTACTTTGCATGTCCAGAGCACCGCTAGCGCAGAAGTTGAGATAACGACCCGGCCAGGAGCGATAGACAAGTCGGGATAGACACACTGCAGGCTGATGCAGCAGGTGTGCGGACTGACAGGTCTAATTACTTGTTTGCCGACAGGTGTGTATGATGAGTCGGTGGCGCAAGGAGAGTCAGGTGGCCGATGTCCGCACACACACGCTCGAGGGAAGGTGCCGAAAACGCAGCACGGCCATCGCTTTAACTGCTAAAATTGTGACTGCTAAGTGCACTGACCAAGTTTCTATTTAGAGACATTCCCTGTTCATGTGTACTCAGATACTTTAAACCCAGGCCACTGCTGCCGAAGGCCAATATATACCTATTCAGCAGCGCCCCGCTTTTCCTTTACTTGTGCTTTCTGATTTCTTTGCAGCATTCGAAATGTATACAAAACAATAATATAGAATAGTTGCACATTATTCTATTTTAGTCATTTTGGCCATTGTACAGAGTTGGCTCTGTACACACTGGGCTCAAGTCGATGGTAACCTCCCCACAGGTTTTTTTCACCGCGACATGAAGCCAGAGAATCTGCTGTGCATGGGTCCGGAACTGGTCAAAATAGCAGATTTCGGACTGGCCCGGGAGATCCGGTCTAAACCGCCCTACACAGACTACGTATCTACCAGATGGTGAGAGTCTTGTTCTAGCGTCAGTAGCATGAATAACAGTGTGCTAGAACATACAAGAGCTTTGGCCTTCTTAGATAATGCGCTCTGTTCGCGTCGATATGCAGTGTGAGTTTATTTGAGTGTTCTCTGTCCAGGTACCGAGCTCCAGAGGTGCTTCTCAGATCCGCTACCTACAGCTCTCCTATTGACCTGTGGGCAGTGGGTTGTATCATGGCAGAGCTCTACACACTCAGACCTCTTTTCCCGGGGAATAGTGAGGTGGATGAGATATTTAAGATCTGCCAAGTCCTAGGTACAGTCAAAAAGGTGAGGAGAAACCGAATGGAAGTAAGTGACCTTTATTCAGGGTTTTGACTTTGTTAAAAATAAGCTAAGTTATATCATTGGGGATGTCTTTTCAATCCCGCTGTTTAAATCGGTGTGCTATTGCTTAGCAGGGAGCGGTCAAAGCCAATGAATGGTATGACCTTGTCTAGAACTGCTGTGTGAGGCTCAACCACAAGGGCAGGCAGCCAATGCAGTTACGGACTATGTCCCATTGTTTGGGCATGTATTGGTTGTAAGTGTATCAGCTCACAAAAGGGTAAAAATACTAGGTTTTTATCCAGCATATTTCATGATATACTCTATGAGGGTCTCGGAAGGTGAGATTTTTTTGTAAACACTAGCAAAACTCTATCTCACAACTATAATAATAAGACAATTAAATAATAATGAATAACATGATTGTTTCCTCTTCGTAGACGGATTGGTCAGAAGGCCACCATTTAGCGTCGGCTATGAACTTTCGCTTTCCCCAATGTGTGCCGACCCACCTGAAGACACTCATCCCCAATGCCAGCAACGAGGCTATCGCCCTAATGAGGGATCTGCTGCAGTGGGACCCCAAAAAAAGACCCACTGCTGTACAGGTAGGCAAAACTAAGGCAAAAGGTCTGGTTACATTGTCAGAAGCTATGGCTTTATTTGCCACATCTGGCCAACGTAAATTTATTGGGAGTGAAAGCATGTTTTACCATAAAGGATCAAATGTCTGCGATGGGCCTTAAATTGACCTGGGATCCAACTACTTCTTTGGGCATACAAAAAAAACTAAGGTAATCTCCACGGTTCACCCCTACATGCAGATTAGCTCTCGTCCCAATACTGAGAATGCATTAGCATTCTAGTCCCAGTTATTTTATGTAGGGTTTAAACCACACCACTAGCACTGCCTGAGTGCTCTGCACTGCATAATGACATCATGTACAACACATAATTATCACTCCACTGTTGGATCCCTCTGTGGTCCCTTAGTAGAAAACACCTTTCCAGAGGGAGTGTTGAAGCTTTTCTTTTCCATGCTACAAAGCACACAGGTGTAAGATCTGGTTAAATCTAGTTTTAGCCAGATCTAAGGAAACTATTTGAATGCACTTTAAACCTATAGAATTATTTCAATGAAAGTCTACACAGCATGTTCATGTTTCCAACATGCTTGTCTTTCAACACAATGGGCTAATTCACATTTTTACTGCATGTACAGTTATTGACTGTGTGGTGGAGAACATACCGCAGATTATTTTGAATGACAATGCTGTCTGGCCTTGTTATCCTTTTCCAGACCCTGCGTTACCCTTACTTCCAGGTGGGCCAGATCTTAGGGCCTCGCCCTCAGAGCCAGGAGATCAAGAATATCCAGGCCAGGCAGCCGGCCCAGAAGCAGGTGTCTGACTCCAAGGCGGATCCTCAGCAGTCTTCCTCAGAGTCCAAAGCCTCCACATCCTCTTCCAGGAAACAACATCATCAGCCTCTTCAGCAGATTCCCCTTCCCCAGACTGAGAGTAAACCAGGGGGCCACAGCCATGCAGTGAGGGCTTTATTCATTGCATTAAATGTTCTAGAAGATAACTAAACGCTGTCCTGTTGGGATTTGCCATGTTATTATCATAAAGGAATCCTGCAGACCACTGACATTGCGCACTAGACCTGTAAGCCAATTGTGTCGTCCTCATCCGCAGAAAGCTGCGCCGCCGGGCGGCGATAACGGCGTCAGTGCTACCGGGATGGGGGTGCTGAAAAATGGCCGTCGTCGCTGGGGCCAGACGTTGGCTAGGACATCAGACAGCTGGGAGGAATCCGACCCAGCTGAAACCTCCAACTCGAAGAAACCCAGCTTGGGGAACGCGGAGGAGGAGGCCAGCCTGATGGAGCACCGCCCACAGTAGGTGCTTTGACCTCTCGACAGGACTGGATTTGTAATTTTGAAAATAAATGTAAGCATTCACAGTGCAGCATGTGATGAATTTCGCTGCATCATGCGTCGTACATTCTGTGAGATGATTATCTGAGTTGTGAAGGATTGTCTGTATACCGTATGCCCATGATAATAATTCCCGCCCAACCTGCATCAATTATCTGCAACCTCTCAAAAAATAAGTAGGTGCTGTTTGCCCTTTTAGATGACTGGTTTCTGTTCTCAGGCCCAAGGAGCAGAAACCCGTGTATTCCTTCAGCACAGTCACTAAGCTACCCAACAACGTTAAGATCGGCCAAATGGACTCTAATCTCCCGGGATCTGCTGCACGGCAGCACTATCTGAGCCAGTCACGATACTTGCCAGGTAGGATCGCATGACTAACGGTCAGTGGGGTAATATTTATCTACGGAAAGAAGTCCGCACAAGGCCGTGTTACAAAAGCAGTCAAAACATTCGCATTATACTTTTGAATCTATCTTAAATGTCCTATTATAGATTTATTTTATTTATATGTATAAGTGGATTTATTATCAAACATGACTGTAGATTTTATTACCGTTTTATAAAAAGAGCCTGTAGTACCCATTTGCCTTTGGGGTCGACTGATGCGCCACTGGTTAGTTTCTTTTACGCAGCAAGAGAGAGGATTGTCCAAGCAGGCTTTCCTTTTGTTCTGTATTTATTTTGCTTACAAAACAAGCCATAAACTTAATATAATTTGGCTGCCTTTCCTACCCTGCTCTCCTACCCTGTTGCTGCTCTCCTATGCTGGTAAAAACTATATGTCACCCATGTGCATGCTGATCCCACACCTGGCTATGCCCTTAAATAACCTCCAGGTGCCCAAAGTGTTACCCAATTAATTAGTCATCCAATTAATCAAAACTATTTATACTTAATAATAAAAAATGATTTAACTAAATTGACTACAAAAATAGAAAAGGTGACTTAATTTCATTACAATTACAATTGCAAATGAGTAGCTCCAACAGGACCTATGAAGAACCAAATGTGTGATTGCAAAAATCCAGAACTGCTATCTTAAGACAGGCTCAGATACGCAAATCATCTAGTCCACTAACACAGATGTCAGGGAATATTGTTTAGAGATTGTCCTCATACTAATACCTGCTGGATTCACCGAACAGCCAGTTTCATACAATTTCAAAATGCCTTTTTAAAAGTTTAAACTATTGATTTTTAATTACATAATTCCTGTTGCTTTAAGGTTTGATCGGCAAGAATCAGACTTCTGCTGATAAAAGGCTGAGCGGTTTGACGCTGCGTGACTTGTGGGAGAACTCCTCAAACACCGTAAACAAACCGCTTGCTCCTATTGGAGGAGGATTATCTGTCACTAGAAACAACGCAGGTAAGGACTAATGTAGAGGTGTTAGGAGTGTGCAGTGCAAACCTCTGTTAATTCAGCGACACCTGCATCGCGTGAACCGCCTGGTTATATTAAGCTGTGACCTTATTGACAAGCGGCACTATACACCCACGTGATGAGAGGTTTCACAAAACACAACGATAGCTGAATGACCCTCGCGCTAATGATGCCGCTAATGTCATCCTGATCAGTAGTTATGGAGCCATCAGGGGGAAAAAAAGCGTCTGCGGCTTTAGGGAATCTCTATGAATCATTTGTCATGCAGACCGACACACCATGTGTCCCCGCCGTGCTCGCCCCTTCTTTTTCTTCCTTTCACTGTCTCTGCCTCACCATTGCTTATTCATGAGATTAAGACTGTCGGTGTAAGATCAAGTGCTCCTTAAATGGCCTTCAACTACAAACTCTTTGTTCCACCTCCTAGCAATTACACACACACACACACACACACACGCACACACACTAAGGTTTGTTTTCATACTCTTATGAATAAACCTCACGTCTGTATTTTTCTTTCTTCGCTTAAATCATGAAAACTTTTCTTTTAGTTTTGTCTTGTTCAGCCGATACGCAGCATCGTCAGTGCTTGATTATATTTTCCATATTTTTTCTTCTTTCTTTCCGATTGCATGGCCATCTGCTCCGACTCCGCCGATTGGCGTAAAAGAAGAGAATGCTTCTAAACGTGTCGATAGCCCACCAGAGAAAACGGTTGTTAAAGAAAGAATTCTAGAGAAAATCGATCTCTCCAAAGGTATTTCATCCATACGACTTCACGAGAACTGCTTTTGTGGTATTTCACAGCTGGAAGCTATGTTGTCACTTGACTTAACTCTTAGGTTGCTATGCAGAAGCTCTTTTGTGCGAGGACACTGTAGTTGCAGTTAGTGTGTTGGCTGATACAACAAGCTGCAGCGACTTAACATGCGAAAGAAAGCCGGCGGCTAAAAGGCTCCGCGGGGGGGGGGGACAATGGTACAAATACACAGTTTAACCAAAGAGCTCAGAACTCCAGTTGCTAAATAGATGTTAAATTGCACTACAACCACAACGTCTTCATAAGGGAACAATGGGGCTTTGCACTAATTAGACTGATAAGCATCTGTAGCTGCCGGTGAAGCAGATCGATGGAGTCGCCGGGGAAGCTGAATGACATCAATCACTTGTTTGGCTCCTCGGTAGCCGTCGCATATGCAGCAGCTACTTCACACATGTTCACACTAATCCTTCGCATTAGTAAAGCCAAGTGCGAGGGCATCTGTTAGGCGTGTTTGGAAATGTTTTTGTCGTTTGTGTGTTTTTGAACGGCGCACGTTATTGTAGCCTGTTTGACCCTCGGCGGCCTGCTGGTCGGCAGGCTGTAACATTGAACTACATGAGAAATGAAGGCCCATCAACTGTCTTTCCTCCTCTTCTAGGGAACTTCATAAGCACCAAATACAACCTCTCTGGCGGATATCTACCTTCGTTCCAAAAGAAGGAGGTGGGCTCAGTGGGGCAGAGAATCCAGCTCGCCCCTTTGGATAGACAGCACACAAGTAAGCTTTAAATTCTCTGTGTAGCTGAAAAGAAAAACAGATTCTTGATACGTTTGGGTCAGAAAAGCTCCCTCTATCCCCACTTACCTGGCTCAATGGGTTAGCCTTCTCATCAAATGTTTAAACAGTTTATGTTTTTGGTAGGAATAACACCCCTCATGCTGTCCGGTACTCAGCCGGTTCCTTCTCCTTTCTTCTACAGTCACTTTCCAGTTTCTTGCTTAAACTTCTTTCAGCCAAACTCTCAATGGGTCTGTTTTTTTTCTGCTTTTTTTTCACTCTTTCAGCCAACTTGCCTTCTTCTCCTGATAGTAAAAAAGAAAAATCTAAATCCACAAAGCCCAAGCCTGTATGCCACACACCTTCGAGCGAAACTAACGAAGGTATTGAAATTATAATGGTCACTTTTAGGCTATTGTTGATTTCTTCATGATTCTGGCGGGATTGTGTGGATATACAGCGGAGCCTTACCTGCTAGCTACAATTTTTTAATATACTTTTGATGCTATTATATGCTGGCGTGTGTAAAGACAGATATGTGCTATAGAAACTGCATTGTCATTGTATACATTAGAGGTTGACAAAAGGACTGACTGGTTTGTTCCTCCAGATTACGAGGGCTGGAAGAGGAGGGCAGACAGAACTCAGATGAAGGGCAGCAGCTACTCGGCTCTGGGCAAAACCGCCGGGAACCTCCTGACCAGAGCTCCGCCCGCGCAGCCGGTCCACGGCAGGGTGGACTGGACATCCAAATATGGTGCAAATCGGTAGTTCGCAAAAGAGCCCGTGCAGCCTCTACCGCTGGGTTGGACTGTTGCCTGGCGATACACCTCTTTCGCTAGGAAGTCAAACCCAAGCACACACACACACAAACACCAACCTGCGGGAAATGCTGTGTGTGCTGCCTGAAACATTCAGCATCCAATATGGAGGTGTCTCGTAGGGGACAAGAAGTAGTCCCACAATTCTTCGGGGAGACATTTTCCCCAACGCCTCCGTGTTGCTCCGTGTTTAGAAGATGACGTTTGCCACCAAGCCGAACCAAGACGAGCCTGTCTGCTTCACAGTCCCTCTGCATTCCTGAAGGAGCCGGCCTGAGCCAATTCTCATGTTAGTGTTGTGAGTAGGATCTATTGTAGCAGAACTTCATTTCGATACTCATTCTCAGATACTGTATTGTTTTACTACTGATGACAAAGCATGAATCAGTCATTTGTTAACAGCTCCTGCGATACACCCTCCGCTTTTATTGTCATAACAAAATCTTCAGTGTAATGGCTACGAAAGTGATTACTTTGACTTATTGTGTACCAAAGCACACCTCTTTGTATTATGGAATTGATTACCTGAACATTTTGTAAACCTTTTGTATAAATAAATAAAATCCATGGTGTGTTTTCTCAAAAAGGGACAAGACGACAATTCCTATTATAGAGACTCAGTGCTGTGTTTAATCCTTTACAAAAATGACATTAACAGGAAATGACAAATGCTGACAGGAATCAGAAGAGTGGGTAGACATCGGAATCGCGACTCCATCAGGACTCCTGCGGTTTCTGGAGCAACGTCATAGCGAGCTTTCCCACCATCATAAGACTGGAACCAGAAAAGAAAAGGAAAGGTCACACTGCTAATTATAGTTTATTTTTCAGCTGTGTGAGGTGAAAACGTCAGAGTAAATTAATGCTCCAATCACATAAACATTTATGAAGTACATTTGCTTCCATAGTGTTGACCATCACACATTCCTCCTGACCAGAAACACTCGGTACTTATTTCACACACTTAAAACATATTCAAGTGAAGCCAGTAGTTGCACGAAAATAGATACCTTGACGCCGCTATCAACCCGGCTGGCATGAACTTCCTGGATCCATAGAACCTCTTCCCCATGACGGCAGTCAGAGCTCCTGATGTTGCTGGAAGACACCACGTGGAGGATGATGTCAGTGTAAGGTAGAAAATCAGAACGCATTATGACCACAGTGGTCACTGTTAATGCACACGCACACTACACTCTGTATACCAACCGAGGGACACCCAAATGTTTTTGGGGTCATTGGAGATCTGGTAGGCACCAAAACCTGCGAGGCCTCCGAAGAGAAGACCCGCGGCCAGGGAGGGGGTACTGCCTTAAAGAAGCAACACACGGGTGTGTTATGGGAGACATTATCTTGGTTTCACGATGCAGAATTTGAACAACATGGCTACTAAGAAGACACTTTGTATTAAAGTGTTTAAGAATGTGGTAATCCCATGTGGTAATTTAGGGTCAGTTTAATTGGGAACTTGAAGAATGCAGTGAAATGGTTTAATTAAAAACAATTCATTTTTATCTATCTAAAAAAAAATAAAGTGCTCCACATACGTGCTTTAATATAACCGATGGCTCCCCCGGTAGCGATGAGGGCTGCATATCCATATCCCACGTAGTCTGTAGACATGTTGGGAGACCTGCAAAGGTCCAAAATGCCAGCGAGGGGAAGAACACACGTGACGTTAGTGTTGTGTTCACGGTCATTTTTTAATTCAGACGATTTCCTGCTACGCTAAGTTAATCACTAAAGCAAAAAGGCGTTAAAAAAACTAAGCCGAGTCCAAAGAAGATAAGACCAGAAACACGGTGTAACGCGACTAGGTGTCCCCCGCCGAGGAGGTGTCCCCCGCCGTTGCACCGCCGCGATCGTCTGCTTTGGACCGGGACTCGGTACGTTGACGCTTGACGTTTAAGTGAAGGCGGTTTATGCGTTTGAGGACTTGGAGGTCCAGCTAAGCTGCTGAGCAGTTGTATCAAACGCACGTGTATCGATCTCATGCAAGCTCACACAATGTACTGCCCGCGACTTTTATTTTTTACGGGGAACAATTTGAGCTTAAAACGTCTGATACTGTCAGGAAAGACGACGCGAGACGCAGATAAAGCAACATACAACCTTGCTCTTTCAGTTTGTCCTCTGTCACAACCGACGGCAGCCTGTTCTCTACCGAGCACGAAAGATTGGTGCACACAACACTGGCCGCGGTGCCTGATGGGACATGTATGCCACTTGCTTGGGAGGCAAAACGGAATTGGCTTTAGTGGCCATTTATGCTTCACATACATGGAACTTGACTCGGGTTTTCACAACAACAATTGGAGAGCAATTGGAAAGGTAGTATACTAAATGCTGATACCGTAATGTGTTGTGTTTATGCTTTACTAGTTAAGAAAATACGGTGGCTATTTTGACATAACAGTAAATAGGAACTTCAGGCTGGTGACCTTGTTTTATTATTACCGCCACAAGATGGCACTGCAGGATTAGATGAAGTTGTTTTTAAGTCATATCCCAGCATCTCCTACCTGTGACTCTTCTGTCTTCCGCACCTAATTAACTCACTGGCTTGGCCCTTTAACGATTGGTACCTCCCACCCTCCATATTCCACTTTTGCTTTACATGCAGAGCAAAATGTCTGAATGATTAAAGACACACAATGGCATATATCAATATCAATATCAGAACATGTATTTTCAGTATTTGAGCTTCTATGGGTGATTATTGTGGATACGAACAGGTCTTACAATTACAGTCCATTAAGAAATAAATGTGCTTTAAGGTGAACGAAAGCTGGTTTAACCAAACCCAATGAATGTCATCCATTTTATTTTAAACTGATAAACCGGACATTTGGTCAAATTCTGACCCCATGTCGCATTTCTATATTTCACCAACTAGGGGAATGCTTAAAGCGCGAACATCCTGATGTGGTTTCAATTACAACGCAACATTGTTACAAATCCATCTTCGGAAGCAAGATGGCGCTATAATACAATGTATCACAGGAGGGATGCAGCGTTTCCATACAATGGGCCCTAAAACCTTCTCACTCAGTAGACTGGAGCTCCGAAAACTACACGGGGGCTCCTGTACCGGGACCGCACGTGCAGCTGCCACTACAAAAACAGCAACAACAACAACAACAACAACAACAACAACAACAACAACAACATACCCACTTTGTTAAGAACATTTTACAACTTCACAGCTCGTGGAGTTTGTGTACTTTTTTTTCTCAATGAGACTTGAATTCGTTATTCATCTAGTTTTATGTTTCCACAGGATTCCGTTTTTTCAACATACCACATCAATATAGAAAATGTTACATATAATAATAACAATTACAACAATGATTACACTGATAATAATTTATTGTAATGTGTCTAAATCTGAAAGGCTGTACAAATTGCCCCGCGGTGCGGCCGTTGCCGACGCCTATTAAACACAGCTTGCAGTTTTTAGGAAGCCGAGCGTTGCCGGAGGCCCAGCGGTGTTGGAAGTGGTTGAAACCGAGCCTTAGACAAACAGGCTGGATATCCAAAGGGGACCCCGCTCCTGTCTGAGAGGAACCCCCTCCCAGACAGCGCTGCTTTAAAGCGTACTCCCCCCTTAGTGCGCACAGCCCCGAACTATATTTCTGATCCCCCTTGCCCAGCCCTCCTTTGTCCAGAGGTCTTTATAGCTGCAGGTATTGTGTGTGTAGTTAAAATGTGTTCGCCTTTGAAGTCAAACATGAAGGCTTGTTTTAAATATTAACACTGCAAAAGAAGAGAAAAAATATATATCTTTAAATTCGATAGGAATTATGCAATTAAAAAACAAGAAAAACCACAGTAATAAAGGATTTTTAGGACTAAATGCAAAATATCAACAAAACGTTTGTCCAATAATCCCAGTGTATGAATTAAATATGTCTAATATAAAGCGTTAGATGTGGTCAGAGAACCGACGCAGCTGCAGTGACGTACTGTGCGCGCGTGTGTGTGTGTGTGTGTGCGTGTGTGCGTGCGCGCGCGCGTGTGCTGCGTAGAGGACTTAAAAGAGGACAAAAACGGCGTTTGGACCATTATCACCTCTGTCATTGCACGTGTTGCTCCCCTCCTTGTATATGTGCCTGAGTGTGTGAGTTAGCGCGTGTCCGTGTACGAGACAGAGAGAGAGGGAGACCTCATTTGCTCTTGGCCTGAGGGGTCTACATAAGTATTAGAAATAAACAGTGGATAAATAAATAATGACCCTCACAATAGCAGGGCTTTCTGCGCAGAAGTAGCCTAATGATGTTGGCAGTTAACCTTCAAGTTTTTAACTTGACACAGTTTCATTTTTGAAATGAGGATTGATATACAATTAAAAGGAGGGGGAAAAGACAAGATAACATACTAGCGATTTGATTTAATATAACTTGTCTATACTATTTACCTTGTTTAATCTCTGATGATTCATGTTTATTAATTCCGTTGTGAGATAAATTAAGATAAAGGTTAACGGCATCGCTTTTCCCTCCTTTTCAATTTCTTTGCAAATGTACGTGAAGTAAAGAATTTGTTACTGAACGAAAAATTCACTGCATGTGTTAACAGCTTAAATGCACACTCCCCTGCATATATAATATATATGTCGTATTCACAGCAGGGACTGTTGTCTGATGTGAAGCTAGTGCCGTCCGGAATCTCTCACTTTCCTCAATGATAGCTAATATTACAATTCGTTCGATAAACTGTTTCATGAAAACCTAATCCGTAGTCTTTGAAGACCAAACAGGCATTTGCAGCAACCAGACACGAAGTGGCCTATTTCACTTTCTCCTAACGCGCCCACGCCCGCATCATTGCGCATGCGTCACCAGGTGGCTCCGCACCACTTTTTTATGGCCAGGTGAGAAGATCCGGTCAGGTGAAGAAAAGAAAAAAAAAAGAAAAAACATTGAAGGTTCAGTTCGGCACCGAAGGCTGAATGAGATAGACACGGAACCGGATCGACCGAAAACGACCAAAGGCAGCAGAAGACACACAATGTCAATTATGGGCAAAATGGGAGAATGGCAGGTATGTGCTGCTTACTTTAAGACAAAGACTCGGCGGGTGAACCATGAAAACTGTCAAAATGTCGATGCCTTTTGCTGCAGCAAGAGGCTCCTCTCGTGAACATGTTCTATAAAGTTGTTGCAGGCATCCGCTTCAATCTGTGAGAGATCATAGACGGAGAAGTTATTTTATTGTGGAAAACTCCGCAGCCTTACGCACATCACGTATGTTTGCGTTATTTCGGGGGAGCCGTGGAAGAGCGAGGATGTTGATCGCGTGGTTTTCTACGTTGCAATTCAGACGAACGGTCATGTGTTTGTATCAGAAATTGAGAATTGTGTGGAAACGTGGGTTTGGTCATTGGTCGTATTTGATATGAAACGGAGCGCTCGTGATGTCGTTGCGTCTCCGCTGATTCGTTCAGCCTTTCGCGTGTCTTCGCAGAGGATCCGTGTTTGGATTACTCACAAGTCACGAAGCATCCCCATAGAGTGGGCTCTCGTGACTGAAACGCGGGCCTTTGTTTTGTGAGGTGAGGAGAATTGAAGAGGCGACCTGCTCACACGCTCAAACCTTAGTATCACTCGTTTAAAAAGGGAAAAAAATGGGGTGGGGGGGGGGGGGGGGGGGGGGGGGGGGGGAAATCGATCCGGATCTACAGAAACGCGCGTGCATACAGCTGTCATTGTCAGCCACTTTCATCGCTCCATTCTCATTAATCGACAACAACAACAAAAAAAACGGCACTCCACCAAAAATGGTAATCCAGGTTTGTAAACGAGAGGAGCCAACGCCTTGAAGGAGCCGGCGACCTGTCTGCTGACCCACGACCTGCTGAGGTGAAGGCTCGGCCGGCGACAGGGAAGAGCCGGGCTCCCCTAGCCGTTCATTCAAATGAAACAAGGCCATGTTGTTGTGTTAATTATTTACATCCCACCCTCCCACCCCTCCAAACCCTCCCCTTACAGGTAGTCAATGGACCTGTAGAGCCGCTCCGAATGGCTTACCTTCTTACCATAACATTGGAAGAATAGCCTCTCGGGTTATGCCTGGAGGTCTGCACTCTCAATGGGATTAAAATAACAGTTTGGGGAGTTAGAAAGAGCCCAAAAGTGTGTGTCAGGGTTGTATTTGCATAGGCCTGCTGTCCTGGAAAAAGTAATGGAGACACGAGGATGAGCAGATTTTTTTTTTCAGTGAGTGTAGACGTTTTCTTACAGCAAAGATATTTTAATATTGTCTTTTTTTTTTTAATTCATTATAAAAAGTGAACGTGAGCGTCATCATTTCTGTAGTCCAACGTGCTTTGCTCGAGCCTCGACTTGTAGAAACCGTTCCAGGTGCATGCAGGTCCACATGCATGGCTGTATCCTCCTCCCCCTCAACACACACACACACACGCACACACACACACACACACACACACACACACACAGCTCGCTGAAATAGAAATAATGCAAATAATACGCGTGTATAGCGTCTTAAGTTTTTACCTGTGCGCTGTCCATTGGTGTTGTGTGAGCGGATGAGGGGAGGGGGTGTGGATGGGGGGGGGGGGGGGGGGGGGGGGGGGGGGGGATCAAACGACTGTTGATATGCTAATGAGGCCCTGTGCCAGTGTTATTACAGAGCTGCTCCAGCCCTCCACTTCTACCATTAGAGGGAGACCTCAGAGCGCAAGACAGACAGAAGCTCACAGCTTCAATAAAAGTAGTTTTTCTGAGCGGGGAGCACAATTCACTGAGTGAAAACAAGACTAAGGCGATACCACTCAATATCCACCTCAACAATCCATGAAAATGCTTTGGAAATTAACTGATAACATTAAATATGAAGATTGCGAGGTAAGGGACTCCTCTTTGATTTGTTTAATTGAATTGAACTTTGACATTTTTGTTTAAGATGATCATTTTAGGGCTGCGTTCTATTGTTTTGATCCAAATATGTCAGTCTTTTGACAGGTGTGAGTGAAAACATTTAAGTGCAGAAAGTAATAGTTTAAAAAATATATAATTTACTAGGATCCTCTGTTTGTGTATTTAGATAACAAGATAGTAGTAAAATCGATAATAAGAAATATATCAACAATAATAAAACTAACGATATTTTTTATTATGCCAATAACAGAAATATTTAAAATTGCAGTTCACACCAATTACATATTTATTTAACATTTTAAAATATCACATAAATTATTATATCCATATATAAAATAATACGTGAAGAAGTCATTAAAATAAATATATTTTGACCAAATGTAAGCGCCACACTTAACGCTGCTTAACCAAAATGGACGTTTACTCCTCAGTTTTTAATTAATTTGAAACACAAGCCGTTACAATATGCGTGTGTGCGTGTCCGTGTGAAGTGCATGCGCTGACTGATTATTGTTGTGGCACATAGACAAAGTTTGGCAGTGATATCAGGCACTTGTTCAGGAGTGGAGAAGCCGGTTGAACGTGTTCTCCCTCGCGTCCTGAGAGGACATTCATATATAAAAAATACAACCAAAAGCTCGGCACCTCCTGCGTTCAGAGTGTGGAGATTTCTTTATTCGTTATTTACAGGCGATGTTTCCCCTCTGGCCGATGCAAATAAATAGAAAACGCGCAAAGGAAATCCAGTCAAAGCCCGTCGTCTCGTTATTTAAAAAAGAAAAAAAAAGAAAAGGTGTGCTGAGGCAGAAAGGGGGAGTGGAGAAGGACAAAAAAAAAAAGTTGGTGAGCGCGCCGGATCCGCGCGGCCTGTCATGTAGACTTGTGGGCATTTTAATCGCCCCCTCCGACAACAAATCTAAAAGTTAGCCGGTGCGACTCGAGTCGGAAACGGAAACCGGGTGGATTTTATTCGGCGGAGCAGACAGAGGTGAGAGAGAGGGAGGGAGAGAGAGAGAAAGCCCCCATGGAGGACAGCTCGCTGTCGGAGTCTGAGGCGGAACACAGAGAGTGGAGCTGTAGCAGCGAGCCGCTCGGATCGCCCGTAACGTCTCCTGCTGCCGGATTTTCAGCCAGCTCTGAGGTGCTTCTCCCCCCCTCCCCCCTCCCGACTGCGGTCCACCTCCCTTCATTCCTATGTGTCTTTCTTTCACTTTGGCGCTTTGGCCTTGGGACCCTTTTAAAATCCACCCCCCCTTCCTCCTCACCCCTCCCCTCCCGCCTCCCCCCCCTCTCTCTCTCTGATTCGCCAGACGGGAATGAGTGTCCCTCTTTTTGTCTCTCTCTCCCTCCACTCCCTCCACAGTCTCTCTCTCTCTCTCCTCCCTCCCTCTCTCCCCCATCTCTGATTAGATATACTGATTCCTCCTTTCAATGGACGTCATTTAAGCGCAGACTCCTGCCTTGAGTCGCGTCCTCCGCCTCACGCCCGATTTTCCGGCCATTCCTTTCCTTATTATTAAGTACTCCTGCAGTTTTAACAGACATGAATAGGTTCTATTAGGAGTCCGAGAGGGAGACGAAGCAGCGGCTCTTTTTTTTTGTTGCTAATATGAGCGCAAGCGAGGGGACGGCAGCACTGTGATAGACGCCAGGAGAGAAAAAGGGGAGAAAAGAGGGTTCACCAAAGAGAAACTTTTCCACCCAAATCCGCCAGCACCGACGAATATCTGCAATTTTTCTTTTTTTTTGCCACATGAAGGGCAGCGGGGATCTAACCGTTTATTTCTGATGGATTATCGTCCTGCTTCTGTGGCACATATCTGACCGTCGGGGCCACCGTGATATTTACGGGAGAGAAGAGTCTTCTTTTGGGGGGGCTATACATTTTTTTTTGTTTTGCTGGTTAATTCCATTTGCTCGGCCCCCTCCCCAGCCCTAAACACTCGAAGTGTTTTTTTGAACTGATTATTCTGTCCTTGAGTGGCACCAAAAAAAAAAATCCTTTGAAATGTTAGTGCACAGTTTTTCCGCGATGGTAAGTTGCAGGATCTCCGTCTCGGATACTTGGCATTTGTTTGCATATATGATTGTGTTATAATACTTCCGTTCGCTGGTTATTATTTTGAGAATCTTGCATGCTGGAAACACACTGGAGAAGTGTTGGAAATAATACAAGCCTCGGGTATTTGTGTTAAGGCATACCCATCTCGCGAATGTCGTGGTTTTTATTTGAGAATTGTCTCATGTACCTTTGTGTTATTGTGAATTATTTTATTTCTAAAACTGCGAAATAAATTAGCCCCGTTTCGGTGCATCAACATGTTGTTTTTGTTGTTTTAAATCCACAAAGTTGTTCACATGTAATAGGCTGCAAGATTCCTGTCACTCATGTTTGATAAAGCCCCAGCATAAGCCCAGAGCCTTCAGTTAAAGCAAAGAGGGAGAACGCAATCATTTATGGTTGTGTGTGTGTGCGTGTGTGTTTTTTTTTAAAAAGGAAAAAAAGAAGTGTATTTAGGCTTTAACACGTTTCTCTCTGTCCTCCCCTGCCAGGACCGTCACGACGGCACCAGCAATGGGACAGCCAGGCTACCTCAGCTGGGCGGCGTGGGCCAGAGTCCCTACACGAGCGCCCCTCCGCTCTCCCACACGCCGAACTCGGACTTCCAGCCTCCGTACTTCCCTCCGCCCTACCAGCCCATCTACCCGCAGTCTCAGGACCCTTACTCGCACGTCAACGACCCGTACTCCCTCAACTCCCTGCACTCCCAGCCGCAGCCGCAGCACCCGGGCTGGCCGGGCCAGAGGCAGAGCCAGGAGAGCGGCCTGCTGCACCAGCACCGCGGCCTGCCCCACCAGCTGTGCCGGGAGTACCGCAGGGAGGTGCTCCTACCGTCCGGCCACGGCATCGATACGGGACTGTCGGACTCTATCTCTCTCCATGGAATACCTCACTCTTTAGACGACGTTCAGGTGAGGCGGCGTTTACCCGAGGGCTTCTTCTTCTTCTTCTTCTTCGTGCATGGGCTTAGATTGTTGTGTTGAAAAAATAAAATAAAATGGGTGATTGTTAAAAAGCACAGTTGGTGACCAGCACTGGTGTCATTTTGATAAATAGAATAATGTAAAAAATAATAACAGCAGTGGTGTTATTTCCTGTTTTAAATAAATATGTATTGACGTACTATTTGTTCAAGCGCACTGCCTTTTATAATTAGCTTGCTGTTCATTTTATTATTATTAAGCCATTTGTAGTAAAAGTGATTTCTTCAATATTATTGTTCTTGTTTAATACATGTCAGCAGGATGACATCCATTCAGTTAGTACTGTAACAGAGCTTTGTTCTGGATGCTTTAAAAAATATCATGGCATTATGTTTAGTGCTGTCATAATCATTTCGAACAAAACGGCATAATTTAGCCTCATATTTATTCATATACAATATAGTTTTCCAAACGTTCCCGTGATAATACGTAACTGTTGCTACACTAGATGGGGTTTTGCACCACCTTATTGGTCGAATCGAATTAAATGAGATCGATAAATACATAGAAAGAATATTTTGGTGTTTGACTATATATTTTTCTCAGTATAAAAACAGGCTCTGCGCCACAAACAATCCCATCGTGCAACCCGTACCGGGGGATTGAGTTTGTTGGATTGAGTTGTGGTAATCGGTGCACGATCTCTAAAGATGCATGATAAATGAGCGCTGAAAATTGTCCATAACCCTCACTTCTTATTTAGAGCACTCTTCGCAGTTTTTAATCAGAAACAAACACCAATAATCCTCTAATTAGTTCATAGGCCTTTAATAGGCTGCGCCGCCGTAATTACTATCCAATCTAGATTAGAAGTTTCCTTGTGAGCAGAGCCGTACGAGGGCGAAATTAGGTCAGGATTATGGGGCGACACCGCTTCGTTATTTAAGTCTGACTTTGTGATCTGGCGTAATGTGCCCATCCGCGCTACCCGCTGCAAACAGCCGCGGACGATAATAACAGGTATAGGGCCTTCCAGCGCCTCCATGTTGGCTGATTGTGGCCGCTAATTGTGTCAGGCTTTGTTCGTGTGCAGCATCACGAGTTGCATTCACTCACACGCGCGACTGAGGTTGATATTTTTCCTGCCTTTGTGCTAATTTCTTCTCCCCCCCCCCTTCTTTTCTTTTTGCGTATAGTCCGTTGACGATCAAGGAATTCATATCCCCGACCAGACTGTAATTAAAAAAGGTAAGCAATTTCCTCCGAGATATCATGCATGTTTCTGCAAGCTGCACACCAATAGGCTTCACACGCACACACGCGCGCGCACACTATTCCGCTCGAGAGACCCCGATGCAATGCGGTAATGCCTGACTGATCCTAATACGCAGTAGCCTATTTTTCATTACATGGTTTCCAAGTGCATCAAACTGGCTGCACATTTTTTTTTCTTCTCCTCTTCTTGCTGATGGAATTTACTGTCAGCGCTTCAGAGGAGCGGGGAGATGAGGAGAGCTATAGTGGGCTTTGTGTGCCCGTGGTATTGATGGACAAAGATCCAGGCCTTCAGCGGGGAGGAGAGCGGGGGGGGGGGGGGGGGGGGGGCAATAGCTGCAATCGCACTGCACGGTCAGATGTAAAATGGAAGTTTGGTAGCGCTGGTTGGTCTCTGTGTGCGCAGGATGGCGCTGACATTTCCTATAGGGAACCAAAAACTGAACTGTGATTAGGTGATGGTTGTTGGATGAGGTCGTTATGTATTTACTGTTGAAATTATATCATCGCTGACACAACAGGGAGGGGGGCGGGTGGGTGGGGGGGGGGGGGGGGGGGGGGGGGGGGGGGGTGTTCGCGTTTAAAAGCGTGTTGTCAGGTCAAATTAGGACTCACCACAATAGACACGGGGCGATTTTTCTTTGCCTTTCTGTCCTTTTTTCCCCCCCTACTATATTCTCTCTATTTTGAGTGCGCCTATCTGCGCATCAACATGATAATTGGCTTCTTATATTAGTAATCTCAAGAGTTCGTTTAACTCCTATTGTCTCTATTAGGCTCCCCTGAGCCATTAATGTCACAAGTGATCTATCCAAAGGCGCACGGTCCCCTTTGTCTCCGGTTACTGCACACCAAAACGGTGTAAAGCCCAGTGGTGCTGGGAACACCCCCCTGTCCGTCCCCCCCTCCCCCCCACCCCTACCTCCACCACTCTAGGTTTTGAAAATCACACGGGCGATTTTGCCGGATACCGTGGATATGTCAGAAGAAAAAAAAATACACGAGATATAAAATATTGGACATTTTGTACGCGTAAAGGTCTTTAAAATATGTGCCGGCCAATTGCCTGATTCAACATGGCGCACGCACAGTATCACTATAATAATTATTTCTCCATGCTATCGTCCTCATATCTGGCGCTTTTCTCTGCGTGTCCTTTCGGCTGAAAGTGTACACATGTGGTGCTAAAACTATAAATCCGAGGCCTTAACCCCCCCCCCCCCCCCCCCCCCCCCGTCCCCCCTTCTCATTTAGTCAAGGCTCTGCATTGCATGAAATCCACTGAGCACGCACGCACGGTCTCTCTCCTCGGTCTCGCCCCCCTCCCTCTCACCATCCACCATTCTCTCTCCCGTGGCTACAGGTCCAGTGTCTTTATCCAAGAACAACAACATCTCCTCCATCCCCGTAAATAAGGACGGTCTTTTCGGGGGAGTGGTTAACCCCAACGAGGTGTTCTGCTCGGTTCCGGGTCGCCTGTCTCTCCTCAGCTCCACATCGAAGTACAAGGTCACCGTGGCAGAGGTGCAGAGACGCCTCTCGCCGCCCGAGTGCCTCAACGCCTCCCTGCTGGGCGGAGTGCTGAGGAGGTGAGTTCGACTAGGAGGCTGCTAAAAAAACTCCTCTCTCTGTAACTGTCTTTCTCTCTCTCTCTGTGTGTGTGTGTGTGTGTGTGTGTGTGTGTGAACTCTCTTCCTCTACTCCAATCCACTCTCTCTGTGAGCGTGTATCTCTCTCTCTCTCTCTCCTCTGTACCAAGAATAATTAAAATCGACCAACCATGACACCTAGCTCCTGCATTTAAAGCAGGAGGGGTCTGTTAAATTCCATATTAACTTCCCCCTCTCTCTCTCAAAGTCTGTTTCATGCCCCAGCTCTGTAGGCCCAGTGAAGGCATTACACATGAAAACATTGGTCTCCAATGAACTGTCTGCTCAAGTGCTGTAGCCACGCAGCCAGTAATAGTCTGCCTATTAAGTAGGGCATTATATATTCGTTTTGTCTGCCGGTGAAAAAGGCTGGGGTTCTTTTTGGTATTATTTATAGCTTTTGTGAGGTATAATGGAGGCGTAGCCTGATAAATTCCGCCCATTCACCTTTTAATTTGCGACCAAGAGCTGGACCACATTTACAGGCTGATATACGATGTCATGTATTGTGGAAAGCATCACCACAATTGGATTATGAAGGGACGCAATTGGTACAAATATCTGCCGATGTGTGTATGGCTTTATGCTTGTAAGTCCGAGCCACAGCTTCCCGGTCAATTCACGACATTGTTGCATATTTTACATATTGAAATATCTGCTCTTATCCGTCTCAGGGCCAAGTCTAAGAATGGAGGAAGATCCTTAAGGGAGAAGCTGGATAAAATCGGCTTGAATCTACCTGCGGGCAGACGTAAAGCTGCCAACGTAACGTTGCTGACGTCACTAGTCGAAGGTAAGTTGTGAACCATAAATCACGTTCCCACTCCTGTTGCTCCCGCGATAATACCAGGTGCTTTCAAACAGCCCCCCTCCCTCCTCCCCCCCCTCCCCCCCCCCCCTCTCTCTCTCTCTCTCTCTCTGTGTGTGTGTGTTGGAAATCAGCATATGCGCTCATCCGTGTAATGTGGACCGACTTTGCCTCGCAAGTAATAAAGCATGAAGGATATGCGTGCGTGCGTGTGTGTGTGTGTGAGAGAGAGAGAGAGAGAGAGAGAGAGAGAGAGAGAGAGAGAGAGAGAGAGAGAGAGAGAGAGAGAGAGAGAGAGAGAGAGAGAGAGAGAGAGAGAGAGAGAGAGAGAGAGAGAGAGAGAGAGAGAGAGAGAGAGTGGTGTTGGTGATTCTGGCGATTCTGGCGGTACAGCGTTGGCCCCCCCCGCTTCCAGGAGCCCGCTCCGCAGGTCCGCGGCTGGCCTAGTTTACACACTGGATGAATTTGTGTCGAAGTCCAGTTAATTATTGAGTCCTTCTTGTTTATTGGGCCCCGACGAGCTGCTTCGCGTCATGGATGAGAAGTCGATTGATTTATTAACCCTGCGTGGTTCCAAACATTATCACAGCCCCGGTATGGCGGGCAGGGTCTGTATTTTAATGGTGACTTCATTATTTCGTTAATAGCTTCCCGTCCTTTGGTTGTGTCACCGCAGACTTTTGTTGCACGCAGATGGAATGGCGCTGACCTATCCGGCGCTCTATGTTTTGCGCCTATTAGAGAATAAATTAGTCAACGGTGGCGCGCGGAAAAAAAAGAGCCTTTTTTTTTTACGCGACCGAATGAATCCGTTTTTGCTCGCAGAGTTGAACCTTATTATTCAGCGCAGTGGTATTTGGTGGTGCTGTGGGTTTACAAAGGTGAAAGCCTGAGATGGTTCATTGGTCCCTGTTAATCATTATTGCACGGAAGGGCCGCATTCCGCTTCGTGGAAATGCGGCGGTGTGTATTTGTACCGAGCCTGTGGCGCGGCGCGTGGGCGCGGCGCGGGGCAGGAGGGAGAAGAAGGGACAGTGCGTCTGCGGAAAATGCTGTCATTGTTGATGCTCCGCTCCGTTTGTATGGAAACGAGTTTACTGGACTTGAGCTTTGATGCTAATTGGCGCATGCGTTCTTCCGGAGTGGAGGCTTACGGGCAGGAAGCCCCGCAGTAAAAAAAAAAAAAAAAATCCCCAACTGCTTCAGGAAATTAAAAGGAAAGAAGAAGCAAAGGGTGGGAGGGTAAATCAAAATAACAACCAACAAAGGAAGCGAACTGGTCTTGGACAGAATGAAAGTTGTGATGCTCGCAGATCAGTAAAAACTAAGTGAGATTTAGGGATAGCCCTTTAAAATTGCTTCCTCGTGTCAATGTGATCGGCTGGACTTTCAATAATGTGCAGGCATTGGTAATCAATGCCATGGTGTTAAGCATGACGCCCCGTCTATATTTCATACTCACTCATGCTTTCCCCTCTCCATCTTTAACCGCTCTCACGCGGAGCAGAGAATTCGCATTTATCGTGATTTTTATGAATTATTTTAAGGCTGCTATTTGGTTACAACCCTTAGTGTTGTTTTGAAGGCACAGGTGCCACAACACTGGCGGCTAGACGCGCTGCTCAGATCCGATTATCATGCGTTAGGCCAAGCAGGGGCTGTGCGAACTGCTCTCAATTGGATGTAACCATATTTAATAAGCAAACACATTTGTGCTCTTTTTTTTCTTCTTCTTTCTCAGGCGAAGCGGTTCATCTTGCCAGGGATTTTGGTTACGTATGCGAGACCGAGTTTCCAGCCAAGGCGGTAGCTGAATATGTAAACCGTCAGCATTCCGACCCAAACGAACAAGTCCAAAGAAAAAACATGCTGTTGGCCACAAAGTAAGTGCTGTTATCACATCTCACTGTGTCGCAAATGCACCCCAATCTGTGCCACTGGGTGTGTGTGTGTGTGTGTGTGCGTGTGTGTGTGTATTTGACACTCGCACAAACGTACACACAGATAACTTGCAATTTTCCTCCGCGTCACAATTTCCCAAACTGCTTTTCGAACAAATACATATGTTGCACATTTTATGTCAGGTGGCCTTATGATAAAACAGCCGGTCATCGTTGCTCCGAGCTATCATATGTCCACTATTAGCTAGCCTAATACTAATTAATACTCTTTTTTTTTTCTGGACACACACCCTTGAATTTTACGTTCCTGTTAATTACGGATTTAATTCGGACAATTATTTTCTCATTATTTGGGCTACACAGGGGATTTAATGTTACAGCATACATCATAATAAAAATGATTCTCGTTCGGATAAATGTGCTGACTGAGCCTTTCTCTCAGCTGCACGCACTGCTCTATTTATTGACACGTGGCTGGTTCACCTGCAGCGCTGCCTTTGGCTTTTGGCTTTTATTTTATTTTTTTTTACGACGCATTGTTACCTGAAACATGGAGACTCCTTAAACGACTTGCATAGAATAATGATGACGTACTGCATGCAGCTGTTTACTGCTTTTTGAGTGTTATAAAGTTCACTTGATTGAACCTTTAAATGGTTTAATACAAAGTTTGACACGGCCTAAAATACTCTGCTTGTAATTAAGATGTGTAGAGGAAGGTGGTTTGAGGGAATGACAACATGGGTTATCATTACTTTTTCGTTTTAATTGGTGTTTGGGGATGTGATAATCAGCTGGTGGAGTCATTTGTGCTCATGTTGTCTTAAAATCCTGGTAATACAAGTAAGAGCTCCTGCCACCGAGCTGAACTTCCACCTGTTTGTAGCCTCAGGACATTTTCTTTAGCCAAGTGATACATTTTGCAAACAGAGGGAGAAACACTTGTAGTCCACTAATGATGTTTGGGGGAAAAAAAAATATTTTAATAAGTAGCGGCTGCTCACTTTTTAATTACTTTAAGAGAATGCAGATTATAACCCAGATTATAAAACGGCTACTATTGCACTGTGTCCGGTTTGATTTAGTTGATTCGTGCATGCGCAGAGGTGTGTGCTTCTTCCGGTTGGGTCTCTAACGCGCCGCTCTATCAATCTCTTCAGGCAAGTCTGCAAAGAGTTCACAGACCTGCTGTCCCAGGACCGCTCGCCGCTCGGGAACTCGCGGCCGCAGCCCATCCTCGAACCGGGAATCCAGAGCTGTTTGACCCACTTCAGTCTCATCTCACACGGCTTCGGCACCCCGGCGCTGTGCGCGGCGGTCACGGCCCTGCAGAACTATCTGACCGAGGCGATCAAAGCCATGGACAAAATGTACCTCAACAACAACCCCAACAGTCACTCAGACAACGGCACTAAAGGCGGAGACAAGGACGAGAAGCACAGAAAGTGATGTTGCCCCTTTTCCACCTGCACCGAAGGCCAAACCCCCCGGGGGGAGGGGGAGGGGGGGGGGGGGGGCGTTCTTCCACAGCGCCCTCCCACCCCACCCCCCCCCCCCGCACCCCTCCGCCCTCCGCCCTGCCCCGGGCCCTCCACCCACCCACCTAATATAAATATTATAAATACCGTATAAATACTATTGATAAAGTTGAACGTGCCACTTTCTGATCTCGCGCGGTTTTACATGTTTTTTTTTTCCATCCCACTTTGGATTCACGGGGAAACGAGGCGAGAATCTTCCTCCTCTTCTTCTTCCTCCTCTTCTTCTTCTACTTCTTCTTCTTCTTCTTCTCCTCCGTCGTCTTCTTCCTCCCAACACCTGAACCATATGAAATGTTATTTTAAAAAAAGAAAAAAGAAAAGAAAAAAAGAAGCTGCACCGGGACAGCTCCAGGGCGAGGAAAAGGTGTGCTGCCTCAGCCAGAGGACTTTTTACGTACTTCCCCCCCTTATTTTTTAATGAGCTGCAACGAACGGACTGCGATCCAGCGACCCCTCTATATCTCAATTTCACGATTGTGACAACAACAACAAAAAAAAACACAAAAAAACGAAGCAAACAGAGGATGAATTCTTATCAGTATTGTGAATAATAAACTTGAAAAACAAAGTGAAATTCCACAGAGCTCCATGTCATGACTTCAGTTGTAGACTCTCACTCTCTCCAAGCGACCAACGAACTTTTTTGAATTTCCACACGATTCGCGGTTATATAAGGGAATCCGTGTTCATGTATGTACATATTTATTTATGTGTAATTTAATGGGAATTGTAAATATGGTGCGTCTGTTGAAACTTCTTTTTTTATTTATCTGGGTCCTCCTGTTTTAGTGGGTTTGAATATTCGGTTAGTTCTTCATGTGATTTTATGGTTCTTAGAAAACAGAAGTTTGGGGTATTTTTTATTTCTCTGGGATATTTCAATTCAGCCCCCTTGTAGCATGTTGAGGCGACATTGAAGCAAGTGAACAAATTGAATAGAAATAAACATCATTTTCTCTCTCTATATTATCCTTATTCAGTTTTTCTTTAAATTTGAAACAGAGGTGAGACCCTGAGGAGCTGTTGGTTTTTTGTGTTCCTATTTTCGTTTTTATACAAACTTTTATGTGTAGTGCCAATCAGAATACGTTTCACCTCTTGTTCTCTCCTTGAAGCACCATAAAAGCAATAAATGGAAAATTGTCTTTTTTTTAATGTTGGAAGACATTCAAAAAAACATTTTTTGGGACCACCTGATATCTTGTTATGTCCGATAATGTCTAAAATTGGAGGCAGTTTTAGCTGTATTGTATAGACATGTGCTGGCAATAGTTCCCATGCCTGTCAATGTATTATAGTCCTTTGTTGCCCAGAAAAAAATAAATATTTGATACGCTTCATCTCGATTTTTATTCATATCTTTTAATTTTTTATTCACTGCTTGAAACGCCCTGGTGGAATTTATTTGCTCTTTTTTTTCTTCCTTTTTTGGCCTTTTTGGTATTTTTTCCATTCTGAATGGCTACAGTAATTGAGTTTAAGTCTCCCCTGACGATTGCTCCTTGCAATAAGCAGCTGAACTCATCGTTTCCCTCAAGTATAATAATACAAAAAAAAAAAAAAATATATATATATATATATATATATATATATATATATATATATAAATTATCTGCATTTTTCGGGGCCCGTGGTTTAATTCTGAGGCAGTTGTTTTGCAAGAGGGTGAATGAAGCCTAACTGTACATGTCCTTGGCATAATTGCGATGCACGGTGCTGGAGCAGGTGAAGCGAGGCATTGTCTGTCAGCCCTGTTTTTGTTGGCTCAGTCTTCAGATTGTGTGTGGGATCCTGTCCTCGGGCACAATAGCTCACTCATAAAGGGGAGAGACTACCCGGCTGCTGCTGCTATGGTGGGTGTGTGTGTGGGGGGGGGGGGTTGAGCATAAATAGTCACTTTAAAGGAAAACAATCGTATTAAAACAGCATTCATAGGTATTAGCAAAAAAAAAAAAAAAAAAAAAAAAAAAGAAGGAAGGAAGCCCCTCACGTGTGTCATTAATGCTAATGTTGTTTAATAAATGTATCGGCGTTTTGCTTGAATGAAAAACACGTTTGTGGGGGTGAAACGAACGCATTAGAAATAGGGCTGTCTGTGACAATGGTGGATATTTGTGCGCGTTATTATTAGTGCGAGACGAGGAGGATCGCGAGGCCTGTAATTGTGTTTGACTGTGTAACGGAATTGGAGTGTTAAAGAAACTCCAAATCCCATTGTCTGCCGTTTGTTTACACCGACACATGTCTGTAATTTGCAAGGCTTTTTAATACAAAATTATAATTTTGCCGTAATTTGATCTCAAATAGAGCTACTTTCCCGTAATGCCTCACAGTGAAAGTCATTTGCAAATAAGAAAATAGAAAAATAACAAGGAAGGGAAATTTGATGAGCCAGTCAGCAATACCCAGCTGAATTTGGCTAATTCAATCCATAACTGCTGCTTGTCTCCACTAAAGCAATTACAGCCGATTCCCGTATAGTAATTAATAAGTGTTAGGCATGTTGTTATCAAATATTCTGCAGGATATGCGAAATTAAATATATGCTAGGGGTTAGAGTGATAGCGCACTCTTTGTGTGATAAAGCATCCTCCGCAGTTGATGTGCTCTCTTTTTATTTCACATGCTTCTTTGGTAAAAAAAACAAAACAAAACAGGTTCACACAGGCGCTCTGGTGTTATTTATAGTTTGCAGCAGAGGTGTAATGAAGGCCAAACAGACAGACTCAATTGAATCGGCAGCAACGTTTCGAGGATTCACGCATGATCTCCAATTGATGCTCCGTGTGCAAATGCTATATTACTGTATTTATTTTGCAAGCCGCTCGCCCGTTTCCTATCGATCACAGTCCGTTAAGCACGTGAACGCAACTTTTCGTCTTCGACCAGCTGCGCGCGCGTCACGGCTGCGCTCATCGGTCCTGTATACAAACGCCTTCACCGATCCACTTTACACGCCAGCAGTGATGTTCGCAGAGGGGGGGGGGGGGGGGGGGGGGTGTCAGAAACTATTTAGTTGACGCTGCCGGAAAGGAGGGTCTGCGTGGCCGAAATCGCCCGTAGCGCTGCCGCTGCGACGGTCTGCACTGTACCGCTTGCAGGCGATGCGTTGGAGCTGCTTGCCTGCACGGGGAGATATGGGATTTATAGGGCAACAGGGATTCGTTAGCCGCACTGCTACACACGTTATTGGTGTGATTGGAATTTGATACAATTCCAGGTCCCCCCCTCCCACCCCCCCACACCTCAAACCCCCCTTTCCGTGACATTTAAAAAGAGGAATGTGATGGACATGGCGGTTATTGTTTTAAGATAATCAGTCATTGCGCAGTACTTTAATACAAAGAACGCCTTTGCAGAGGGTTACAGACAATAGTGCACGTGTTTCCTTACTGATGGAACAGAGATGCTTTGATCCATTTGAACTGACTTCACACGTTGATGCTCCTGGAATACTATGAGAGGCGAAGCCTTCTTCCATGATGGAGAGCAGATGGTCACTCCATCGATGCCGTTGCTGCAAGCATACATGCCGTCTATTATGCCAATACTCGTATGACGTGTGTTACTCAGGGCGCATTTCAAACTGCCGGCTTAATAGTAAGTGGCTCGGACAAGGTTCCTCTAAATGACGTTTGATACGGCTATTGGCGCAATCGAATTATGACTTTAAAATTTTGCAATGAAGCGCAAAATGGCTAATTGTCCTCAACTCTGACATCAGTCGTCATTTGGGGCAACCCCCCGTCCCCTGGCGCTGACCCCCTGTGGGCCCCTTGCCCACTTTGTGAACCGGGGCTCGGAAGCCAAGAGAGGTCAATGACTCCACCAAATCAGCCTTGATTACTTGAGACATTAGGTAATCGATTAGAAAACCTTAGGTGGCTTTGAATAAACAAAGGAGCTCCTGATAGGCGCTGCTGTGCAGCTCCGCCGTCCAATGCGGCTCATTCGCAACAGAAATCAGAGACGTTTGATTGGTTGACATGTAGGAACACGTGCACCTCTTCACATGCGCGCGTGAACAAAAAATACACACACGCACGTGTATGTATGTGTGTTTTATCCACTTTGAAAAGGTTTTATAAACAATACATCATGTTTGTTGAAAGGATCCCTCGTTGCCTTGCAGCGTGAGGACGAGGTTACTTTGTGTGTTTGTGTATCCCCAAATAGACAAACGTAGATTTAAATTGTGTTCATGTTTATCCACTTGGTTATCGCAGTTTAATATTCTAGTTTCAGTCACTCTCTCTCTCTCTCTCTCTCTCTCTCTCCATGTGTCCCCGAGTGTCTCCCTGCATCTTCTGCAGTCAGCCAGGGGGGGAGTGTCGCCCCGGGCAAAACATATGCTTCTTTCCATTGCACTAATCCAAATGCAGCGTGGAGGAATAATTGCTCGAGTGGCCGTGGCTTCGCAGGGGCTTTGTCCCTCACTGGCTCCCGTCAGCCGGGCACACGCCATTTCAATCAACTCCCTGTCCCCGTGTATCAAACCCCAGACTATTTATCAAACCAGACCCTCACGCGTTATACATTAATAAATAAATACAACAACAAAAAGATACAAAAAAATACATATATATTTATATATGTTTTATTTAATTTAATTTCCCCTTCATACTCTTGTTGCTGTCAGGTCACCTCATTCGGAGCGCCATTTTCATTAATGACAGTGCGCCGGGTTGGCAGGCTTTATTGGCAAAACGGTCGCATGAGCAATGAGTGCAAATGAAAATGTTGGTGGCTATTTTAGACCAGCATTATTCAGGCAAAAAAAAAAAGGACACATACACGTGGTCATCCAACCGAGTTGACATGGCTTATTAAAACCTGCACTGTGGCTGTAATTTGTTGTTTGGAGGCACACGAAAATAGAGTGACAAATGGCACGATGCGGGTTTCACAGATGTTACTGAAACCTCAAGGCGTTTGGATCGAATCTTAAATGCCGAGGGCCAATTTAAAGTAAGCTAACGTAGAATTGGTAAATAAAAGCCGCAGGATATACTAATGATATTATTATTAATAACAATAATAATTATAATATTATTGAAAATAATATAAGACTGACTTGCTAAATGTAATTCACTGATTTCAAATACGATTTGAACATGTAGGGAACACACCAAGTTGTATTTGATCTGATTTCGTTACGAAAGGTAATTCGATAAGGAAACCAAACTCTATTTTTTAGCAGTGCTAAATAAACCAAAAATCCTACAAAGTTTGTCCCGTTAGTGTGGAAAGCAGCCAGACGAACGTGCACATCGGCCCGTGTTGCCGTGTCCTGCATAAACACACACCGGGCGCTTTAACAACCCGGGACATCGTTTGACTCTTTTTTTCTGCGAACCGACGATGGAAAATTCACTCAAGTAAAATTGTAGTATTCGCCAGGAAATCACATATTTCCGCGGATTAGAGATGGAATATGACCGAGTAGTGGGGGATGGGAAGGAGGGGGGGGGGGGGGGGGGCGTGGATGTCTGACTGAATTAATAGACATGATAATTTCACACTTTTTCATAGTGAGCTATCTGTTCCATCACAGCAAAATAAAAGGGTCACTGCGCAGCTGTGGCAAACCCCAAGCGTTATTATGAAGTTTGATGACAGACCCACCCTTCCCCCCCCCCCCTTCTCTCTGGTACTTCGCTTCGGGCCAGCAATAGCTCGGGGCCACGCCGGTGCCTCCCCATGATAAAGGACTTATACTCTGTCTGTGCGCAAAGAAAGCCGCAGCAGCCTCTCTCTCTCTCTCTCTCCCGAACCTAATCAACTCACAGGCTTGGCCCTTTAACGATTGGTACCCCCCTCTCCCTCTTCCCCCCCCTCCCCTCCCCCTCCACCATCCGCCCCTGTCTCCCTTTCTCCATCCCTCTCTTTTTTCTCTCTTTTTGTGTCGCTTTTCTCTGTGTGACAAACTGCACGTTTGGTTTGGGATGTATTTGTTCATACTCAAACACAACTTTATTAATAACAATTTTGCAATAATACTGTTATTGATTTGATATATATTCAATAACAGTACTTCACTTTAAACTTATCTGGAGTTGTTATTCAGAACAGTAACCATTTAAAAAAAATACTTTTTTTACTCCTACACGTTTTTGTTACACTTTTACATAAGCTGTTCAGAAACCATATACAGATTTTAGGAAAGAAAACTGCAGTGTCTTACTGTCTATTCTCAGGATCTGAGTACAAAGTATTTGTTTCGCAAAATAATAAAAGAAGTGGAAGAAATTCCTAAAGAAATGGGACCCACACTGAACACAATGTGGACCTATTCCCCTGCAGCATGCAGGTTTAATGGGTCCTAAAACTCAAACGCAAGGTGATGGGGGCCATTCTGTCCATATGGGCATGTCTCTGCCTTCAGGTCAGACAGTTTCAGCTTCATCAACGAAAGACACACTTATGCAGTATATTCTTCAATGAAGGGTCAGTAGACTGATTGCGGGTGCCAATTAACACCATTTATTATTGGAAAATATATTTTTTCCCCCTTTTCTTCACAAGTAAAGATAAAATCATAAAATCATTTTTTTATTTAAAAGTCCACTTTGAAATCTTAATGAAGAATAATGCTAAATCGACTCTCAAAGACCGCTGGTAAAATGTACAGTCCAGGTTGGGATGCTTCTCTCTACATTTACTTATTTGTATACAACTGATAATAATTGCATGAAGAAGTGATTGAACATGCATTATCATGACTGGATCATTACCCTTTATCATTTTACAAGGCTGTATTTCTTCTGCCTTTCTTCCATATCTTACTATCTGTCATGCCAAAGAGCCAACAATTCCACGCATTGTAGAGTCAAACACTCTGCAAAACGGCACTGAGATATTGTGAAAAGGAAGTGACCCATGTGCAGTTATCTATTGTTAGACACCCTTTAATAACTCTGAATTTGGAACTGAATGAATAAAAGGTTTAAAACTAATTTAAAGCAATATCCTCCCCTTTAAATAAATATTATGATATTGTCTTTGGTTAAATTTGGATCTATAATTTCAGGCAAACCACAATGTTCCAATTATCTAATTTGGGACCTTGCAACACAACATTGCTGATCACGGGACGATAGCAGTGTCCCCAGATCTGTCATCCGTGTCAGTTCCGTGACGGAAAACGCGTGTTTTGCACTGAGTCCATCTTTATTGCTTGTTAGTTTAACTTAGTCACAAAAATAAACTTCAGTTTTTCTGGTCATTTTCAGCATGTCCTTTGAGCGGCTGATCGTAACGTAAGATATTGTACGATAAACAGCCATATTAGCTTAACAGAGTTGAGGGAGTTAGAGAGCTTGGTCTGGCCTCTCAGAGCCTGTGAAGAAATGGTTTTGATCTTACCACAGGCTAAACACTGCCAACAGGACTTGACATTGCTGAACAATTTCCCAATTACCTTTTGACATGCATATTGACACAAACGTGCAAAACTGTAATTTTCCCTCTGAATTTGTTAGCTTGAGGGGCTCCCTTTCATGCCAGTGGATTGTCAGATGTGCTGCTCTCTCTCTCTCTCTCTCTCTCTCTGTGTCTCACACTCACTATCTCTCTCTCTCTCTCTCTCTCTCCCAGTTTGCTTACATGTGAGTGTCCAGAAAAAGGATTCCCCACAGACAGCTGGAAAATAGAAAAGACCGTTTCCATAATGGAGAGAAAATTAAAAACTTGCATGAGGATTTCTTGTTATAAAAATGGGTTTTCTGCCAATATTTAAATTCAGTTTTAAGTTTGTGTTCAAGTTCCTTTGTGTCTCATGTGACATTTGATCAAATATGTGAACACGTTTCTATTTTTCACTCATGGTTTTTGTAAGCTTAATGGATGGAAATGTGATCTGATGGTTGGCTTCCACAAACAACTTTCATCTAACACTATAGAACACTTGTGTGCCAAAAACCTCAACCCTTCCCAATAAACTTTGCAACGCTCACAAACATGTTGTCTCTCCATTGTCAATCTCAAGGTTCTGGCCAAACTCAACATGCCAGTTGACACTGAAATGCCATAATCACTGGGATGTTTTCCTGCGTTTGAGATGTCCAGGCAGCAAAGAGAAGAGAGAGGACGATGGCGGTGTCATCACGAGCTTGTCATCGTGTTCGGCCTGAGTGGCACATGCTCGGCCAGATTACAGGGGCTGGTGTTGATGGAGGCTCAGCCCTCAATCTCCCATCCGTCTGCTACCAGGAACCCCCCCCCCCCGAAAACTGGGTCAGACCCGGGCTGGGCTCTGCCCCGAGCCCCTTCGAACCAGCAGTTAGTCCCAATGCCAGTGCCGGGGAAGAGGAGGATGAAGCCTCGGGCCTCGGAAAAGGGGCCCAATGTCCAAACCTGTATCTCCACAGTCCCCACGTTCTCCTTTCCAAGATTTGTATATTTTGCTTTCTTAAGCATGGCTAAGGTAATTGATGTCCTTTGGTTGGAAGCAGTGATTGCTTTGCCGTTAATCAGTGTAGGCAGTGGCTTGAGACAAGACATTGGGTGTGAACAGCTCTTTATTCTGCGTACATTTAGCACGTATTTTCAACAAACAACAGTTGTTTAAACAATTAACTCTCAGTGTGTTTATTCCTAGAATATTGTCATGTCCCCCCCCCCCCCCCCCCCCCCCCCCGACCCTTCCACCCTCGCAATAAGGGCCACACATCCCTGGCTGGTTTCATTACAATAGGTTGTCTCCACATTGTATGTGAATCTGAAGGAAAAAATTTACATATGGGTTAATTTACTTTGAACTGCCGACGTTCAAAGTACACAGTCGGTTTGACAAACAGTTCATGACCAGCCAAACTGTTTATAAAGCGCACATGAAAATTCTTTTTGACACTGCAGGATAAACAAATGGGTCAAATATAGGATATATTTTGTTTGGTGGAGAAATCCAAAGGCATAAAGTTCTCGCTGGGAAACCACATTAATGACTGTGGGGACAGCGGGTGGAGTTTGACATTAGAGTGACTTTACACCACTAGCAAATTAAAACAGTGTGGCTCCAGCGATGTGGCTTAAATGTTCAAAAGTAACACAACCATTTTTAAGTAGTTTGGTTGGAGAGCGGAATATCACATGCACTTTAATAAAAGTATAGGAATCCGGCTGTTCTGAAGCTTCTAGATGCAATCAGGAACAAGATGGATCATTCCCCGAACCCTCGTCCTGCACAGCAGATACAAATGAGAAAATGTAAATGCAGCCTATATGTGAATTCACCACGGGCACCATCTTTATCTCCTTCCGTGGCCGCGGTACAACCCTTTCAAAAGTGTGCAACCCAAATGAGCTCCGTCTTCTTTCAGTAGCCACCTAAATTAAAGCAGCCACAACTAAGGGCTGAACGCCAAAGCTTTGCAGTGGCAGCCCCGTGTTTAACACAAGTTCCATTAAAAAGAGCCCATTACTACAACTGAAGGAACGGATGCCTGGGGCCTCTCTAAAGTGTTGCGAAAACCTCATTGATAATTAAATGTTGGTTACCCCCGGTATGCATCGCTCCCGCACTTTGCTTACCAATCAAGCCTCCGCCCACCGCCAACCGCTGCCATTTGCTTTCTCTCCTCGGTATTTATCAAGGAATCATACAGCTCTCTAATAGGTGCCAATTAGAACCAATGGGGGCTCTGGGGTTAATTATTCCCAACACATTATTTGATTGAGCGTATTGAGAGCAGTACAGTGCAGAGGGGACGTGGTGAGAGGGGTAGCGGTAGATAACGCCTGAGTCTGGGTTGATGTACACTTACACGCAGTGACAGACGTGCACATACACGCACACACACACACACACATCCACACAAACACTAACACACTCGCACAAAAAATACACTTTCTGATTTACTTCCTTCCTCTTCCTGAAGCATGAAGTATTCTTAGTTTGACTTGTGTTGTAAAATGAGAAATGCCCCAAATGGATTAGATTTAAGTGCTGAAACAAACCAACCAAAACAACAACGTGTAAAAAATCGTTATGCAAGTTCTTTCGGGTTCAACACATTGTACAGCCAGCAATAATACAATAACAGGTGAAGAGGGAGAGACACATGTGGACTCAAGCGATTCTCCTTGTAAACACTGGAAGAATAAAAGAAAAGAAGAATATTCCCAAATGAGCTGTAGGTATTTGATTCACACCAAGCTAATAGATAATAATCGTTATGCCCAGATAGAGCCTCTCCTCAGTCACACAGCAAAGAAGCGAAAAAATAAAAGTGAGTTTGAGAATAAAGCGTTTGACAGGTTGCTAATGGATCGCTGTTGGCCCATCTGTTTCACTGCAAATAGAGAAATGGTGGGGATTTGATTTGGGTGTCGAAACTGTTACCACTGTCACTGTAAACAATTATTGTCAAACATATTTACCTTGCAATCGCTTTAGCAGATGTTACGCTTTTTGTTTCAAGGGGCTTTTTTTGTGTATTGTATCTCCCCTCTGCAGACACACCACACACCACCACTGCTGCACTACCCCCGCCCCCCCCTACCAGAATATTGAGCAGGTATTTGCGATAGGTGCTCCAGGGCACAGAGTGCGAGGGATTGGGTGGGGTGGGTCGGCGGCGAGAGGAGGGCGGAGGAGGGGAGGGGGGGGGGGGGGGGGGGGGCGGCGGGGGAGCAGGATGGGAGGAAGAGATTATCTGGGCCCTTCATCAGCCCCCCCATCCCCACCCCCTCCTACCGCTCCTGCCCATCGTGGAGCCCTGAGGGCCCGTGGAGGCGGCCCCCATGCCTCGCAGCCGTGCAACCTCTTTATCACTCTAATCTGTTAATTGTAGGCGCTCAATTGGCACATGGTGGCTTTTTATTAGAGCCTCCCGACATTAACTAGACAGAGAATGTAGAAGGACTGGTGTCTGCCCTCGTCTTTTCGGTTTTACTCAGCATTTAAAGCAGAAGTGTATACTGCACTTATAGTATTCAGCAGGACCCATGGTGGACTCACCGGCTTCACACTTTAGCTTCTAAAATTGTATCTATGATGAAAGGAAAATACGTTTGAATAAATCTTAACCGCTTCTTAAAAATGAAAACCAGTGATGGAAAAATCGCTCATAAACTCTAACAAAGACATTTAAGATAAAGATCATGATACATCATGATAGTGATGCGCAGTGAAACCCTTCTCTTTTTTTGTGGACGTCTCACAATAGATGGCCCCTTAAAAGGAGAATAAATGCAGAGATGACCCTTTACTGAGGGCAAGCAGATCTGATCTCAGGTGTTCTCAGGAGGTGCCCCCCCCCTCCTACTGCCGGTGTGCAGATTGTTACAGTGAGCCGATCCCCCTGCCCCCCACCACTCCCACCCCCTCACCCGTCATCCAAGTGACTCTGAGGGAAGACGGGTGGAAGGCCAAAGGTCTCCCTCCTGTCCCGTCCAGGCTCGTCTGTGGCGACTGCTCTTTTTGACCCCCCCCCCTCCCCATGCAATTCCTCTGCCTTGTCCTTTGTTTGTCAGACATGTGCATCGTATCAATGAGACAAACTGAGACTTCCATCGGTTCATTTAAAAAAAAAAAAAGGGGTCGGGGATTTACTCAGGCTGTCCAGGTGACATGCATGCGCTCATCACGCACGCATCCAATGCTTTCTGCGGCCGAAACAGCTCCTGTTTGCTGTCAAAAGACTGATTAGGAAGAAAAAACAGAGCCCTTACAAAAGGTCAACAGCAGCTATATTCTGATAAATCAGTGCGTTTTTGTCCATGCAAACATCAATCACAACATCGGCATTCTACCAAAAGTGCCTGTTAAATGGCCTTGACTAATTTACAAAATAGTCAAACGGGGTTCCACAAAAGAAGGCAGCAATTTCTTCATTCAAATGAATGGAATATTGTTATTTTTTATGTAGATTATATGGCCGGAACCAAATCACTTGTAAAGACGCTGAAATTCAAAAGGAGTCGTGCACGTTTGTGAAAGATCTCTCAGGAGTTTGTACTTTCCACTTTCAGAGGTTTGAACGTGGCGCCTGGCGATTGAGGCTTTAAAATGTTTGATGCCATAGCGAACGAGAGGAGGGAGCGATGCACTTTCAACAAAGTTTTTGAGTCGCACGGAGAAATGCTGGCCTCCAACTTGGTGACAGAACAATGGAGTGAGCGATTTATGGCTGGCTATTAACAACTCCTGCTTTCAGGCCTCCATGCTGCAAACAGGTGTTTTATGAGTCCGCCTGCTGTTTATTTCAACCAACGTTCAGAGTTTCCATTTTGACTCCTGACCAAGGGGTGAACATTTTTTTAACCGCTCACTAGATTACAGCTTCAAATCACATGGTTTGGGCTCGTAAAGGGGACTGCAGATAAAACAAAGCCCTGAGAAGAAACACTGGTCCCTTTGCAGCTGAGTGATGAATTCGGTTCTTCACCACGGAGGCCATGAAGGACACACGCGGCATAACACTGCCTCAATTGCAATTGCGGCCTGGCAAGGTTGACAAAAACTACAGCAAACATCCAGATAGTTTCAAAACACCCAGGACGAACGTACAATCACAGCAAGCATTGAATGTGAGACCAAGCATTTTGTAAACGTCTTGCACACAAGCATTGGGTAGGTCGCTGGCAGACGGCAGCATCAGGCAATGCAACACTAGAACAAGATCAACGCGCAGAAAGACAAACAGGCAAAGCAAAACCGCAGCAGCAAGACAACAAAAATATGCACGGACGCAGATAGACAGTGAAGTGAAGGAGTTTTAGCAGGCTGGGAAAGGCTTTTGGTTCATTGGGGTCTTTGTGTGTGTGTGTGTTGTTGAAGAAGAAGAAACACTGGGCGTTAACTTTTGAGAAGGATCTGTTTTTGCTTTTAACGTGTGATTAATTTGTTGTTTTTATCTTGATTCTGTGGCCTGGTCACAAGGACTCTATGCGGCAGGGATTGCACAGAACTAAACACGGCATGAATATCTCTATTAGGGCCACAAAGTGCAGTTACAGAAACTGTCTGTGCTCCGAAAGCTCCCAAATTTCATCCGCTAACACTCTGCACAGTTAAGGATAATGTAATTCAAGGAGTGACATCAGCCGCCAAGGCAAATCCACATTTTAGTGTCCAAAGGTTTTTTTTTTTCTTTCTGCAAAATGGTGGTATAATCCGTGGGAAAGCAAGGGAGGTTGTGAAGCGTTTCCCAAATGGATACATTCTCAGGTTACGGCAAAAGACAGGGAGTAACTCTGCCATCCAGCATGGAGTGAAACTAATCTAATTCACTTTGAGGAATGCAAGTGGGCCAATGCATACAAGGTGTGAGGCGACAGCCTGTAAACAAAACTCTTCAAGGGTTTAATTAGAAACTGACACACATACAATATACCTGTTATACCCTTGAATAGCTAAATTTGACCTAAAATTGCTACCATGGCTATCGTAGTAAATGGTTGAGATTTAACTTTACTGTAATGTCTACGTTGGTTACGAAAAGTCTTAACAAAGCAGTATGTCCCGCAGGCTCGTTGACTGGTTGACTTGTAAGCCGAGATTCACGTTGCGAAAAGAGAGAACAATTTTGTCAAGTTGCATAAAAATGTCTGTGCTTGAACGTTCTTTACAGATGTAACAGTTTACAAAGAGGAGAAACATCAATCTTGAGAGTTGCAACACATGCTACTAGTAAAAAACCCTTCCTTCGGGACTCCTAGTGCAGAAAAAGTCAAATATATATATGTTGTAGGGGGAAAACGACACTGTAGCACAACAGCAAGTATAAAGTGCCTACATGTCTGTCTGTCAGGCTTAAACTAATTGTCTGTGTTGTGAGCCATTAGCTGTTTCCTGTTGTTGACAGCTTTGTCATTGCCGGTCAAACTTTGCAGAGGGCTGAACATGCCACGCTGCGGACCGCACTCCAGTTAAATAGCTTTTATTGGATGACTTTTCCCCAGACTAAATGGGGATAGGCTTTATTCGTAGTGTTCGGGGAGAGCCTGAGGTGTGTACGGCCAACATAAGTGGAAAGGCTTTGCAACTTAAAGGAGCCCTTACCTTCCGGCACTGTTTTATTACAACTACTGTTTACATCTCCCAATACATCCTAAGTATTTCCATTATTAAGTTTGGACAAATCATTTGCCTGGGGTTCAAGGTAGTATGCCATTGAAACATGATCCTACTGTTGATCTTATTACTGCCAAACCAAACAAGCAGAAATCAATTTCAGCAGGAAAGGTAAAGGAAGAAGAAAAAAGAGAGGAAATTAGATCAAAACGATCGGGGGTGGTGGTTGCAGCTGTGGGTGCAGGAGAGGGGTGGGGCTAGAAGGTATATATGCCACCGCTGTTTTTTCGCTGCCCAAACTGGTCGACAAATAGTGAGTGGTTATTTTTAAAACATTAAAATATTGTACCTCTCCACCGAGCTTTCTCCCCCACCCGCTGCCCCGGAGGTGAAAGCAGACACCTTGGATTACAGATTTTTTTTCTATATTCATCACATACTGTGCTTGGTTATAAAGCCTCACTCCACACTGTGAGAAAGTATGTTCCAGCTGCTTTGGTACTAACGACGCCCCGGGTCGGATTCCTTGACAGTATAAAGGTTTTCATGCACCAGGGTTTGATTTTATAAATTGACTTAATGGAGTGTTAATGAAAATGCAGATGTTGTTTCGCTATTCTGTACATCCTGTATTTATTATTTGTTATAGGGGAAGCACGTGCAAAGAGTTAATTAGACATGGAATTCATGTCCTGTAATGTAATATTATATTAATAGTTATATATATAACTGAAATATTTGAGTCTGGTGTTCAAGAGGTAGAAGTTGGAGCTTGCAAACTTTAATTGAAAATCAGTTTAGTACAATGCTGGACACTAATGCATTGCACCACAGGAGAACTTGCACCTCTGCAGAGAGGAATATGTGACAGAGCGAGGTTGAAAATAAGCCTTGGGACAAAAAGTAAGGTTCTGGCAGCAGGCCACTCGGAGAACCTATAAAATATCAACCCAGATAGTGTTTCTGCTACCTTCCTCTTATTTGAATGGCACTGGAGAGGAGAGATTCATGGAAAATTTAGGTGTGTTTCTACCCTCACCTGGTCCTCCATCACTTGTTGTGTTGTAGACTTTGGCAGTAGCTCTTGTCGTGATTAAGATCTGCCAATGAAGCGTGAAGAGTAAAATCCATGCAATAATAACATCTTTTTAAGCTTCTGATATCAATATTAAGAATCAAACTTGGCATTTTGCATTGTGCTTTCACATGGTTAAACCCCATGCTGGTAACATATGGTATAAATATGTGATGAAATATATGCTGTGCGAAGTTAAAAAACACACATTAGAAAGCCATGAATTAATCTCCTGAAAGATGCAAAACTGTCTAAATATTCTTTGGGACAATCATCAATTTCAAAACAGCCTTTTGCATTCAAAGGGTGAACAAATAGGCACATTAGCTTTTTTCTTTGCTGCTTCAAATAGCTTTGCGAGTAGGGCAAGGTACACTAGCATACTCCTAAACATGCACGATTGGGAGCTCTAGTGCACACACACACACACACACACACAGGGCGTCACCAGATTGTGTGCAACATTTCTAACAGTCACTGTGTCTTAAACCCATCAAGTATAAGCTCAAAACGTTTTGAAACACGAGAGAGGACATAAAACAGATGCAACGATTAAAGATAAATGCAGAACGACAAAAACAAGGTGCGTTCAGCATCATGCTAATAATTCAAATGCCTTTCCAAGGATAAAACAATCAGAAGTGATGTTGAAAGGAATTACCAAATGCATGCCTTGAATATCAAGACTGACAATTGCTTCCTATCTTTGCAGAAAGCTAAGGCCCGCCTTTGACTACACACTACGTTCTATAAGCGCTCCATTGTGGAATTGTCAAGGCAGTCAACATGTCCGTCTGAATCTGTCACACCCAGAGATGATGGCATGTGGACGTATTCTCTACCAGAAAAACAATAACGTCAACGAAAAAACCTTGTCTCCTAATTACACCTAACACAATCATAAAGCAGGAATGTACCTTTACCTTTTGACAACACCCAACTTTAAGGCATTTAGGCCTCACACTGTTTATTACACAGCTAAATAAAACAGCACCGACGTGTCAAGCTAATCTACACTCAAGTCAAAACATATTTATCTTAAAACTTTAAAGAACAGCTGCATTTCATCAACGGCAGCATGTCCTCAGACAGCGCTCTCACCATTCCTTTACCGCTCACACATTGAAGAGAAGACAGCATTTCTTTGATGCTAGACAACCCAAAAGTGTGAATTTCTGTATCTTTTTTTTTCTTCTCTCCTTTTTTTTTCTGCGTGCCCTGCTGTCTGCCTGTGTTGTTTTGAGGCGGTGAATAGATTTAAAAGATGCAGGATGACAAGACAAAGAGCTGGAGAATAGCCCCTGGGCTATTGTGCTTTAAGTCATGCCATTTCCTTGCATGGCAGGCAGCCCTAAATAAGTTACTTATAAGCATTTATTGATGCACAAGTGTGGCATCTGTTCCTAGGCTGCGGTTCTGGGTGTAATTAGCTCAGAACCTTACGCACTTCAATCAACTCCCCCACACCCCCTCCGTGCCGCCGCTTCGATGTTTCTTCCTTATTCCCTCTTTCAATCTCTTTCTTGCTTGGGTGTTTTACTCATTCACACTGCGCGGAATCCTCCATGCACAGTAATTACTCCACGATAACCTCCATCGTCATTATCGTTATCCTCTCCAGCATTCAGCCAGCATTGTGGGGATTGCTTAACCGTAAAGCCAGAGAGGTGCTGCTGTGTGGACTCATTTTGATGACATCATCGACCAGAAAGGGCAACCAAACAATCAAACAGGCTCATGAAATCTGTCTCTGGTTCAGGCTTGAGCTATTTCACAGAGCCAGTTTTGAAACGACCCCTGAAATTCTTTTAATAGGGTTTGTTTCACTGTGTAGGGATCGCTTTGTTGCCTTGTGTGTGCGCACACAGACATACCGTGTTGTGTGTTTGTCCCTGTGTGTCCGTGTGCATGTACTTAGGCACGGCGCAAAGAGGAATTAAATTTGATTAATTTCAGACGGATTTTGAAATACAAACTATTCATTTTGTTGCATAGAGGACAAGAGAAGGTTTAAACCTAGCCCAGGGGTAGAGCCTTTGTGTTGAGTCGTCTTTGATATTACTGAAGGCTTTTTATTGAGCTCTTGACATGATAGATAAACCATACAGTGGATTGAATGGCCTTCCTCTGCAGCACCCAGTAAATGCCATTTGCCATTAACAATCTTGCAGTGGGGTACATAAACCATTAATGTAACCTTTATGACCATGCGGTCTAACTGAGCATGTCTGCTTTACGCAGCTCCTCTTCTGATGGACGTGTTAGCTGAGGCCCTCCTCTCAATACCACTAAAAGAAGAATTTAATTGAACCAAACAGATGAGATGACAGACATTAGCTTTTTAAAGGCTGTCGTAAAAAGGAGACAGGATGAAAAACAACAACGTGCACACCTATCTCGTAATAAAAACGGTGCCTCACCTTGAAGGAATAAAAAAAAAAAAGCTCTATGTGGTCTGACAAAGCCAGCAACCAGCAACAAGGAGTCTATAACCTGCTGTGTGGGTTTAATTGAAGGGACAGGACGAGGGCCTCTTCCAGGCCAGGGGTGTGGAGAGGGTGGAGAGTGACAGGCGATCAGTCACAAGCTGAGTGGGCCCAGTATTGAGACCTGTGGGGTGCCGCAGACCGTCAGCTACTCCAGCAGGGCTTGACCATTGATCATCACCGGAGACCTACAGAGGAAGGGATGTGACTAAAGCAGGCAGGCGTGGAACAATGGTCCATAGTTTGGCCGACGTGCTTAAGCAGCTGGGCGTCAGTGCCTTTAATAGAAGGGGTAGACTCCCTCTATATGGTCCACAAAGCATTGTCTGTTTCCCCCTCAGACAGAAAAGGTGTTTTCCTGTGAGGGGCTGGACCCACAATCTCGTGGGGGCTTTTTACCCCTCAGCCAGCAGTCTCCATCAGCTGAATGGACTTTGTGGCTGACATGGTCTATATGTTTGTGTGGGGATGGAGGGGGGAAGCAGCAAAGGAAGAAAGCAACCCATTGAGTTACATATCAAGGGGGATACACACACAGCATATCACAAGGGAGCATCTGGTTAGAGGAATGTGTACATGATGTCAAATAAAATTCCAAAGATAGGCCAGCCTTCATAAAAAACGGCAAGGGTGAAAAAGGGCAGCCCTGACAAAAAGACTCGAGATTAAGAAAATCTTGTTTGTGTTGCCTTATCGGAGAGTTTTCTTAAATGGGGTTCATTGGCAACGCAGTGGAAGATTCAGGAGGTCTTGCCATCTTGTGACACATGAGTAGGAATGTTTCCATGAACAAGTAAAATGTCTGACTCAAACTGTATGGTTGGCCAAAACAACAGACAACACAATTGTGCCCCCACCACCCCTCCCTTCAACTCTTTCCATTCCCTTTAACATCCTCACCAAGTACGTCTGTCTGGAAAGATACAAAAGTTTGGAAGAGCGTAGATGCAAATCCACGTTGATCCGTCCCCTGGATGTGCACTTACTGTCAGTGTGAGCCAAGGCATGTCCAGGCACATTGGAGCAATTAAGAATCCTGCAAACTCCTGCCACAATGCTCTGCAGTTTGAGTATAGCTACCAAATCACCCCTGTCTATGCAAAGGTATCAGGCCTTACTTTCAAAATGTGTGCATCTGTTATTACACAGCAGAAAGTACCCCTTAAGTTAACCAGGTGATGATAGTGTTGTGCAGATAATGCTGAAACATGAATTGTTGTATTGCGTGTAAACATTGTCAGTTAACATAATCAATTATTACAACAAATATTAATTTCTTTTCTTGAACGAAAAGTATATATATTATCTTATTGATAATCGTGGTTCATGCCTGTGATCGGGATGCATTTTTATTATTCAGCCACAATGCTTACTGTGCACAGCGCCGCATTAAAGATGAATGACACTTTATGAAAAATTTCTCACAAACTTAGACAAAAAATCATTAGAAATGGCCAAGTTTCCAAACCCACATAAATGGCTTTGGCCACACAACCGCACAGCTTCATAAAGACCAACTGGAAGCGGGAAATAGATGCTGAAGTAACCATTTATCATGTGCTTCTCAGAGCTTGACCTTCTTACCATTACTAGGCAGATGTTGCCCAGCTCTCAAATGCACTCTGTCTTTGCATTGAGAATAACCCCAATTAGTTGTTATGCACACACACGTTTACACACACGTAAAAAATGTCAAGCAAGTTTCTATGTCGAAGGGGAAGGAGTCAGGGTATGTTAGGGTGGGTGGTGGTTGTGAGCAAGTCACGAGGGAACACTCTGCTCAGCTTCGAAACCCCTCGCCGGTTGACCTATCCACCCATCTTTTAGGCATTCTCTTCATGTCCCTTGAGGTCTGGCTGACGGAGATCTTCCCAAGGGGTCCTCCTTTAAGCCACCTGCCTATTACCTGTGGACGGAGTTGTCACAGTTAGTATACCTGCACAGGGGAGATACAGCACACACACACATATGCACTTACACGCACACACACACACACACCCGCATGCACAAACATTCTCGTTGTGACACCCTAAGGGCAAGAGGTGGGGGATTGAGACTACATGGGGAACCAGCAGCTCTGGAGAAATAGTGCATGCCATCAGTCTTCTAGCCATGTACTGGCTACAACACAACATAACATGATATGCATATAAGATACAAGTATACAAGGTTACATGTAAGTATATGTAGGATGCATATAGGATGCATTTACTTTGTTTACCAGCATTCACCACCTTCTATTCCATTCTACAGAAAAATGCTTCTGCTAACATCACTGCAGCTCCTTCCCTCCTCAGTCCCCATCTTGAAAAGATGTGACAGGGGCACATGAGGTCTGTGGAGTCATTAAATAGCCCAAGTGAATCATTAGCTTGGTTTGGTGCCAACCAGCTAACTCATTAGCCACGTTAATGATCCCTAGACAGAAGCTCCTTTATTTTAAATACAACAAAACTTCACCGTCCTGCTAGGTTTTTTAATGATAATTGCATCTCATGGCTTGCTGTAATCTATCCAGCTGCTTTCGGCCGTAGCCCTGCTGAGCTACCTTTGGCCTGTCAGTGGCAAAGATGTAGTTGAGGTCTTTTGTCCTAACTTGGAATGCCCCAGATGTGCCGGCTCTAGCTATCAGTGGAAGTCAGACGTCCCAGGGCCAATGTAACTTTATTAAGCACAATGCCAACCCTATGCAGCACCCAAGACAGGGCAGGAGGGAGGTGAGGTAGACAAAGCACACCATTGTGGGTAGGGTTGGAGGACTGGTGTGGAGAACCACATGCTCCTTTCCCACACTTATCAGTTGGGGCCAAGATCTGAAAATAACAGCTGATTGATAATAACAGCAAGAGAAAGCAGGAATGAACAGTTTGGATAAAGAGAGCATGCCACTGTTCTCTGTGTTTGAATCCCATTATCACCGACAGCATCATTCTTGCAAATACTGGCACCAGTAGATGTAGTAGATTTTTCCTTGTGACATGTGTTTTTTGGAGTCTGCTTGGAGTTTAGTTAGTTTTTTTCTGTGGTAGAATAAGATTCAACACTGTGATTTGTTTCAAATAAATGCACTATGTCAATTTGCTTTTACGGGGATGTGGTTGATTCAAAGAACTGGCTGACTGTTCTGTGTTTGGTTTGTATTCTTGTAGTCTTTAACCTTTTTACTGAAACTAACATTGACAAACTGACGAATTTATAACAAAAACCTTGTAACATACCGCCCGCCGCACACACAAACACAGGAGGGCATAACAATGATAAAACATTCATTTTGTGAAACCTTACCCTAAACGTTACAGCTACATCCAAAAATTCTTACCCCTAACCTCACCTAACTAACTCTTAACTCTAAAAATCTAAACCCTGAGATGAAATGACGTCATGGAGCAGTGGATTTTGAACCCTTACGGAAGATGAATCCTCACAATGTGAATCTGTTAAACCCACAACATGAGTAATATACACTGACACTGGAACGCACGTGCGCGCACACAATCTATAGACGTAATATGGTAATGTCATTCTGTCCAAAAGTTGATCGTTGAACTGATCACACATTATACGTCCTGGTGTCAGCTGGGTTGAAAAGCCGCCCTATTTCAGTCTGCGGATATTTGTTTTTGCTCAGAGGATGTGCACGGGAAAAAGTTGTCTCCCTGAGCTGAAAAGTTGTACCCTGGCGCAAAGCACTGACCAGCGGGGTCTCTAGACAGCGGAGGAGAGAGAGACGCAGAAAACAATCTTCTGCTTGTTTCTGCTTTACCTCTTCTGACATGGCCTGACCCCTCCATCGATCTCCTCTCCGCACAATGGGCTTCCTCCTGAAGACCAGACCATGTGTGTATGAATGTGTGTGTGTGTCTGTGTGTGTGCTGGGGGGGGCAACGGATATGTGTGTGTGTGTGTCCTCTTTTCTGGCAACATTTCGTTTTTCTATAACCAGCATGCCAAGAATTCTCCGAGACGAGTCTCCAAGGTGTTTTCCAGGAGGGCTGATTCTGATGTGTAGACAATGTTGCTGCAGCCTGGAAGTTGCACTAGCATGTTCATATACGTTTTATACCCCAAACTGTGTATGGGAAATGGTTGAGACAAATATATATATATATATATATTTTTATTCAGTTTAATTCCAGTTTTCAGTAGTCATCACCCAAAGTGTTTGTGTGCCTAGTCTGTGATTTTGAGGCACATTTACCAGCAGAGAGAGCAGGTTTCGGTTTATGCTTCTCAACATTAACGACAAAAACGGCAAGTTGAATGATCTCACCGCAACACACACACACACACACGTACCTACTCACGCAGGCTTGTATGCACTCAATCACTGCCCACTCATCTTATCTTACACTGCTTGTTAGAAGTAAATACAGTACAGTGAGTAAACCAGGACTCCGGCCAAAAAGTCAAAATCTAAATGAAGTGAGGAGAGAAGAAGAAATTAAATCTAAATCTAAAGAGCGAGAGCAAGGAGAAAGGAACGAGGGGAGCTGTTTGGGCCTGGAAAGTGACTTGAGATAAAAATAACTAGTCACACGACCCAGAACAGATCTGGGCGCTGTTTCTTTTGCCCCAGGGCTCTGCCTGCCCAGCCACCACTGCCAGAGAGAGAGAGAGAGAGAGAGAGAGGAGGGTTAAACAAAGGAGGGATGGAGAGCTGATGGCAAAAAAAAAAAAAATGAAAGAGAGGTTTTGGAAGATGGATGGGTAAGGGATTGGAGGGTAGAAGGTGGTTGTACAGGGAAAAATACTGTGAAGCCCACAGAAGGAGGTGGAAAAGGGGGGAAAATGTACATAAGCAGAGTGAGCGAGTACTACAGGGACAGAACGTAGGAATGATGGAGACAATGAAGGGTTAAATAGCATTCAAAGAAGGTAAAGGGCAGGAGAGTATTAGGGAGCAAGACAGCCAGAGAGATACAAAATAATGAAAGAAAGAAAATGGAAGTTGTGTTTGATGTATAACCATCCTTCCTGAATATGCTGCAGGCCAAATAAAAATTCTTGTGTGATTAATTGAAAAAAGGGACCATTATGAATCGACTGCACAAAAGTCGCGCGTACAGTAATATGAATACTAAATAAGCACCATACAATGCGATGCAAATAGATGGCAAGGGAGTTAAAAAACACGGCAGGAGTGTTTCAGTTAATGTGTGTTCAGCTGAATTAATGTATTATGTATGGCTCTTTCCCTTTGTCTTTGGGAGAGACATTTCATTTTTACTTGAACATCAATAACATGTGGAAGTCCATCGGTCAACTTCTAGTGTCTTAGACGGCCTCAGGGAATTCTGGCTTTTGGGAACACATTTGCATAGACTCCAACAAACACTGAGCGTTGACCGGCAAGACTTCTGCCGCCACTCAAAAATAACGTGAGTTAAATGATCATTTTGGGCGCCTAAAAGGTCGCAAAAGTCCCTTTCTTTTCAAACCCTCACATCTTTGTCCATAAAACATGTTGTTTTAACACGCAATAAGACCTGCCAAACATTCCTGGTTAACACAATAGGTTATAGTTTCTAGTACAACTGCCAATGATCTGAAAACGCTGCCAAATAAAAGTGAAACTATCTGTGTGCAGTGAGTGGGAAAATATGCTTTTTGGTATTTAAAGTGACCCTTTTAAAATAGGGAAAGTCCTATCCAAATAAAGCTTCAATGTCTCCAGCAGCACGGTTTCTGGCAGCTTGCTTTGCCTCTGCCAATGTACTGTAAATCGAACCAGCAGACCGTCTTCAGGACATCCCACACAGCAAACCCGATGAATGGTGCAAACGGCTCCGTCACTGAGGGGGGGGAATCTGAACAGGCAGATGGAGCGAAACATCGTCAGTCCCGCCTCCGCAACTACGTAAAAACTTGTGTTTTTCTCTTTGTCAATGCGCAACTGACTGACAACAGCGTGTTCCCATCCTGGCACCATGTGCCCTCCATGCTGCTTAACAACCTCGTCAGTGGAGTCTGCAAAAGGACCATAAAAAATAGGCGAACACGGATAACGCCTGATGGCCATTCTTGGCAACGGGAGGGTGCTCCCCTCCTCCTGAAGCAAGGCTAATTAACCAACAGGCTTATCTAATGATACCCCTATCTCTCTCTTTCCGTGTCTCTCAGCCTCTGCCCCCCCACGCCCCCTGCTTCTCCCTGCACACTACATTGTTTCCTATTATTATTCAAGCACTGATGCCTCTGTAAGTAGTAAAAAGCCGGTTGACCATTCAGTAGCCAGTGGAGAGGAGAGCTGGGGCTGTGGGTAATTATAAGTTCCCCAAGTCTCTGGGCCTGAGGGGTTAAAAGGAGGGTGGGAGCTGCTGGTTGTCGAAACAGAGGCCCTCAGTCGTAGTCGTGTACGCTCTTTCGGGTAGTTGCACAAACAAAAAAACTGATCTGATTAGTAACATGCTCAATTCAATATTACCCCAACTCTTTCATACACAAGACGTAGAATCATGATGCTTACATATGTGTTTGAAAACCTGGATAGTAGCTTGAATAGTGAGGTTGCACAGAAAAATTTCCAATAATTCGAAAATGTTTTAAAAAAAGAGCAAAACTGAAACAAAAACACCAGTGATGTTTGCATTGAAGAAATCCACAATAAAATGAAACAACAAAGCAAAACATTACAGATCTCATGGATTATCAGTTTTGCACCCCCTGGTTCTTGCAGGCTTTCGGCTAATGTGCGTATCACTTATCTTTTAAGCCCTGATATAGTTAATCTGGCTGTGGCTATAATATGGAAATTAAATATGTTTGTTTTGGCTCTTTCATTTAGTCAGTGAGCTTATCATTTCTTTGTTTTAATTTTTCTGTGTGCACCAACATTTTGGTGCACACAGAAAAATTGTGTGCACCAAAAAAAAAAGTTGGTTTCATATTGATCTATTTACATTATTACCACTATATTATTTACATTTTAATTTTTTTTTTAACAATATCCTCAGCATCACTCACCAACCCCAAATGCACATTGAAGCTCTTCTTCGGGAGCTCTAAGGAATGTGGCCACAGCTCCTCTTCCCCGATCGATGTGCTGATTAACCCTCATTACTGATTGGCTCTGGACAGATTGTGTCCCATCAAGAAATCCTGTCTAGCCCCGAGGCTTGTGTATGAGTGTGTGTGTGTGTGTTTTTGTTTGTGTTAGAACATATGATGGGGGCTGTCACAGCTTACTTGATTACTATGAGGTGAGGAGGAGAATAGAGGGGGAGGATTTGACCATCACAACAAGCACATAAATGCACACACTATCCAGGGTCAAAGAGGAGTTCCAGAGGTTTTTTTTTTTTTTGCTCCTTATTTTTTCAACAGTCTCCATTTTTCCGGCCCTTCCTAAGTCTCTTTCTTCCCACCCTCCTTCCCCTCCTCCGTTTTTTTAGGAGGCAGATTTAAGCTGGGTCAAGCAGAAACGCTAGCCCAGTTTCCGCTGCTATGGCCGATGAGGCATTGTACCTTGGCCCAGTAAACAATGGGATGCCATCTGTCCATTAGTGAGAGCAAAGCGTGAGGAGAGAGAGAGAGAGAGAGAGAGAGAGAGGATCCATTAGTGGGTCCAATGTGAGGGCAGCTTGAAACACATCCTGAGCGAGCGGTCAAGCAAGTTGCTGCTGTAACACTGAAGAATGAGGAGATTTTTTTCCATTAAAAGCAGTCGATGCTGTTAGCTGTAAATCCTTCTCAAACGCTCACTTGCACGACGCTGTCATGGGTCATGCAAGAACATTGTCGCATCCTTTAAAACTTTTAAATCAAGATCTGATTCGTGTTTCAGCAGGAATTTGGTCGCAAGAATGCATAACTCCCCTCAAAAATGAGAATTACAACCCTGTGGCCCCGTGAGGCTTACTCGGCTAAAGAGGGGAACTCAAACATTGCCTGGGGGCACTTATGTATCCGCCTCCAGCCATGACCCCAACGAGACCACAGAAAAACACCCCCAGAGGGTGAATTATATCTGTAAGTCAAAGATCTTCCATCCCGATAATACCCGATATATAAAGATAAGTCTGATGTAAGAAATTACCATCAGTTATGTGTTTCGTGGTCTTTTGTGTACATTGTTTATGCAGGGTGAAGCTTGTCTCGGTGTTGAGCAGGCTGTATATATTTGACGCTGTATGTCACAGCTGCAAATTCCCACAAACACAGTTAAAGGTGTAGTAAGTAGTTATCCAACATGTCCTTACTTCAAGGGAATAACTTAAAAATGTATATATCTAAGTTGAATAGTGTTTTTCCGCATTGTGGTGCAAAGCCTCATCTTTAAAGTCTGACCACCGGTATATCGGTCTTCTGTCTCCTTCTGTCTGTCTTCTTCATGTCTATCCACATCCCTTCTTCTCTCCCACAAAGAACTACTAGCCGTGGTATATAGCTTCACAGCTTTTTTTTCAGAGTGAAGGAGTAACAGGGAGCAAGTGTCTGCTCTTTGGATGACTCTGTGCGGCACAGTCCTGAAGCTCTAGGGACACTGTGGTGGGTTGTAGGGAGTGGGAGGCACACATCTCAGTTCCATCCCTTAGGCAAAGAAGCTCTTCCAGTGTTTTCACAAAACAATCTATTTCTCGCTTAGGTTGTAACTCTCCCCCAAAATGTGTTGTTTCCTGCTGCTGGAATTTGACAGGTCTGTAGTACATGCTTGAATCATGGCACACGTTGACAGGGCAGCAGTTGTGAACGAGCAGGTGTTAATGGCAGGCTTGCGTAGCAAAGGAGCACGCATGCTCCACACACGAGGAGAGATTCATGACAGCTAGTTTGGCAGGTCGGAGCATTTTTTATCCATTTAAAAAAAAACAAAAACAACGCAATTTGAAATTGGGCACGCGTGGTGTAAGAATGTAACGCTGCGACTCGAAGGCCTACACATGACTTTCACGTGTCATGCTAGTTACTCAGGCAGGATGAGTAGAGAAAGGGAGAAAAAAAGGGGGATGAATATGTGTTGAGAGTGAGGCTGAAATAGACAAGACTGACATAGGAGAGGGAGGGCGCAGGAGGTGCCGAGAGCCTGAGGGAGGATGGGGAAGGAGGTGGAAGTGGAGGGCTACCTGCTGCGAAACTTCAAAGTCCAAGCTGTCACCTACATTATTTGACCTTCCACCCACTACAAACCCCATCGTCATATTATTGTTCAACATGTTCTATGCCCGAACCAATTTCGGGTGACTGGGTGGCTGGTGAGACATGTTTCACCAGCCGCCCAAAAACAAAAACTAGAGGACAGAATACGGGATCTGAAGGTGCGTCATCGCTCTATAGATTTACATTTCTTTATCCGTCTCCGTCTCAGTCTGGGCTTTTATTTTGCTCTATTTTCTCTCCCTCTCTCAATCTTCTTCAATCTATCTCCTTGTGACGGTGGTAAAGAGAAGATGCCTTACAATGATTAGAGTTAAATAAACGGTGGCGGGGCCTCGGGCCCTGGAGGCAGAGCTGATGTGAAATACAGATGCTATCAGCCAGGTTAAGCCCGGCTCACCTGGCTCCGCAACAACAAGATGAATAACTGCCACGCACGCCGCTGAATTATCAGGATTTACATACTTTTTTTTTTCTGAACCGGGGCATGGGACGGGCAACCGAGAGAGTGCGAGAGAAAATGCCGAAGCAGCTCGGAAACAAAAAGAAAGAGCACGGCCTTTGCTTGGATTCTACATCCTCGCACCTTCACACAAACGCACACGCAGACCCTCTCATTCATAGAAAATACACCAGCTGGAATCAAGTCTTTGGCCGACTTATCAGTACAAACGGTAATTGTAGAGATGACAACAATTAAAAACAATCAATCGGCTGCAAAGCTGCATTTACAAGTGAATAACGATGCACGCCGGCAAAAAAGCAATCCGTTCTTACAACAGCAAAGGATGCACACACAACGAACCGCTAATGGTCCAAAACAGTTACTCTTGCAAACAAACACACAAACACCTCAACAAAACTGCAAACACTGGTGCTGTCTGAAGTCTTGCCTGCGTTGTAATCCATCTACCGTGTGTGTGCGTCGTCTGTATGGCTGAGGTCATGCCTGGATGGCTATCTATCTTTTTGTGTTACGGTGCCTAAGGGGGGGATACTGAAATAAGATAAGCCGAGCAGGAGCGTAAATACCTGGCTACTTTAACTTTACTGCGAGGAGGACACACCTTGTTGTGTTTGTAGCGTGTGTGGGTGTTGATCTGTATAATTTGGTCATTATTACTTCGTGCCAACGTTGTTGTCTGTGAGAGGGAGAAGGCAGAGGAGAGTCTCTCGGCCATCGTCTTCCTTTCTTACGTTGATACTCATCAGCGACCTTCATCGGGGACCGCAGCCGAGCGCCATTCCTACGGAAATGAGAGATGAGCGGAAGGTCGCTAGCGTGGTAAACACACTGCGGCGTTGGCTTGCACGTAGGTGGCGGTGAATGAGAGATGCACTTCGTTCTTTAACAACTTGGGGCCCCTGTGAAGACACTTCAACCCCCAAAACTGCTCCAGCAGTGGCGACCCTATTTCATTATCTTACACAGATTTGCTTTTCTTTTCGCAGACCTGCACGGGTAGCTCAGAGTACACGTCCCTGCTAATGAAGGTGTGTCTGATTGCGTGTCTGTGAAGTACAATCCAGGACCTTCAGTTTATCCCCTGCTAAGTGTCTAAATCCAGGGGAGCAGGCTGGGGCAGGCTCTTGAGACAGGAGACCTTTCTCATTCAATCATCATTGGCCGCTTTGATGTGTGACCCCTGCTCCTCGTGCTAGAAGAGGAGAAACTATTAAGCACTTGGTGAGTTCAAATTGTGGGTCACATAAAATGGAAGCTGCATCTACTCACAAAATCTCTCGTTCTATATCTTCATCCAGGTGGTTTATCGGCCTGGGGATAGTCTTGTTGCATACACATTTTAGCTCCGAGATGAGCCAATCTGACCGTTTTTTTTTTAATAATCATTTACTGTAAACAAAACGGTTCTCAACTGGGAATTTTACAGGGTGCAAAAAGACATACCGTAATGTCTTATACGGTGTCACTTAATTTTTTACGGTAAACCTCTGGCAACCACAGCTGCCAGTAATTTACTGTATATTTCACGGATTGTTTTTTACAGTGTAGACATACTGTGCAACTGATCATATCACCTTAAATGAGAGAACTCCTGCTTTTAACAAACTAAAAAGATAAGAGAAATGTGGTGGCCTCTTTGACTCTGTAATTCCGAATCAATTCAACCTGAATGTCTTAAAGTCTGACCTCGTTCTCTGAACCCTCTGAGGTCAGAAACGTTATCCTCTAAACCCGCCGCAAGACCCTTTTCAAAGCTGAAGTCATCAGTGTCTGTCCAACAACTAAATACTTCCATTCTTCTCTAAGACGTGCAGACGCAGATTGGGTTTGGAGACCTTAAGTTACTGCAGAGGAGGAGGATCGGAGTCTCTTTCTTTACCTGACTAAGGCTGACGGGCCCAGAGTATTACTGCAGCACTTGAGCGCGCGATGATGCTGATCCTCCCAGAATGTGAACCTACGACCCCCAACCTGCACCTCTCACACCCAAAAAACAGCATCCTCCCTGTCGAGCCAATCCCATGACACATTCATGCGCTAAAGCCGCTCTTTTATCTACCTTGGCGCTGTCTTAGACAACCGCCGTGACTAAAAGCGCTCTGTGCCGAACCACCCTCCATTTCCAGTTTTTTTTTTTTGCAGTTGACGGCTTTAAAGGGCCCACCTAATAGTCACCGGCCACACCCACCTCACCCGTTCTGGACCGAGTCATGTGCGTGCCGAGTGTGCCTCTCTTTGCCGTTGCACGCTGTGTCTTTGTATCGGCATTATGTAGGATTTAGGAACGGACTCGGGGATGCCAGCTCACTTGATCTGTTGCGGAAACACATGTGGACAGTGCATGTGGCAGAGACAGCGTTGACTTGTGTTTACATGTCTGGCGATGCCGTGAGGAACAACGAGGATCTATTAAAACCACATTGTCGATATATGTGAACGTCTGCCATGAGTCTGGGGAGGATATTTTCAATACTTACCGCGTGTTTTCTTTTTACCCCGCATCTTTTTTTTTGTTTTTTTTCTAATGATTCCCATGTCTGGCCCTGCACAAAGCACGGGAAATACTTTTCTGTTGAAAACCTTTACTGCACAGTACTATTTAAGGGCATTTAGTGGTTTGTGGCAACTGACTCTAAATTGCAAAAACATTTGCTCGGCAATACTCCCTCGCCTCAGAAAGTAGTTTCTAGATCAGGGTTTTATTGTGTTTGTTGATGACTGCCGTCTTTTTATGTGTTTTGCTCCATTGCTTCACTCTGCTTCACTTTCCCCGTTTTTGGAGGAAAAAATAAAAAGGAGGGGAAAAAAAAAGCATTCCACTCGTTAATTCGCTGATCTCACCAGCAATCGATTGAGATGTGTTTGTCACTGTTACGGCGGATGGAATGGCCCAAAAAAAGAACATAGAGGCAGTAAAAGCAAAGACAGTTTAATCGGAAGCTGTGAATGACAATATTGATTTGCCTTTTCTTTTTTGACAGGACAGGATAGCGACTGAGAATCAAAGGTAATGGGGGTCTGCAACTGTCACAACACGCTGTTTATCTCGCCTCTGCCTTTCACATTTTTTCTGTCTGTGCTTTTCCCTCGGTCTAAGGTGTGACACATTTTCGATAACACATTTCCTCTTGTCTAGATGGGGGAATATATGGGAGGAAGACTTAGGAACTGTTCAATATCCAGTGTCACATGTGGAGATTGTGTGTGAAAGAGAGAAACAAATGGCCTCCAAAACAACATTTTATTTAGTGGAAGTAATAGTGTAATAATTCTGATATAAGACAGCATCTACTGAATAAAAGTACATGCTGTAAATTTCCTGGTTTGTCTTACTATACATCTGGTACAAACACATGACTACAATCAATAAAAAAATGAAATGTCCCCCAAGTCTACGTTAAAAGAAATTAACTTTAACTCGACAGCACACAGAGCTCCGTGCAGCCTGCAGCAGAAGGAAGCTCATCTCTGTTACTGAGCGTAGAGGTATTTGCCTTTAGAGGGCCTTGTGGACACATTAAGGCCTATTTACATGTCCATAACGCCAACAGAGAACCCCGTCTCTGCACTTAGGCTCAGTGGAGCCGTAGTTTTAAATATTGAAGAGAAGCAGAGCATTGAGCAGAGTCTTTTACAGAAGAAGTAATGAGTCCTTACGATAGCTTGTTTTGGATGATTTAAAGCACTATATCAAACTGTTGGAGAGGACAGTTTGTGGTTTGCAACTTGTAAATATATGTTGACTCCTGCTGGACTTCTAATACCGCTGTCTCCAAGACATTTAGAAAATTTGCATCAGTTTCCCAGGAACACAAGACTAACCTGTGATGTGCTCAATTGACCTCGGTGTGGAATCTCTATCTCTTGTTTTCGAAATTATGCAAAGTGATGGCCTTTCTTGACCATTCGCTGAGCCCCTCCCCTCTCGCTTTTTAAAAAAATGTTACCTTTTTCTTCCCCCTTTGTCCCAACCGCCACAATTAAGGGCCACGGCTGTGAATAACAAAACCGGGGGCCCCTCCTCGCAAGGTAGCCTTAGGTTGTGTTTACACTCCAGGACATCAAAGGCATTGCTGAACTTTTCCAAGCCCCTCCTGCTCAGGTAGTAATCCCAAAGTATAATCTCTTTAAAAACTCTAAAACCCATTAGAGTGACACCATCTAAATCCTCCCTGAAAGAGAGCGAGAGAGTAAGAAAGTGAACTTTGTGGGCCTCCATATTGCGACAGACGCCCGTCAAGCAGATTTATAAAAAAAACGTGGCGAGGGAGAGGACAGCCTGCGTGTTTACACTCAAAACTTCCGGGGACATCTTTGCGATAATTGCCTAGATGGATGATTGCTTCTTGTGCAAACATGCTATAGGTGGTTTAAGCAACAAAATGTGTGTTTAAAGAAGATATCTAAATGGTGTTAATTTGGTTAAATGACTCTGAGACAACAGCCAAGCCAGTAAAACAAACAAAGCTCTTTAGCTGCCCTGCCTTTAGGCGGCTTCAAAATGTAACTCAAACATGTTGAATGAATACATGTTGGAAAACATTTGCCACCAACGATCACGTGAATTTGGGCCTTGCTTATCTCTGTTATATCGCAACGTAACAATAACAAGTTATTTCCATAGTTACATATGGTAATGACCTTGTCATTCCTCCATCACGCGATGCTTTTCTCTTCTTTTATCTCCCTTCTCCTCCAGTCCTTCTCACCAGCACATATCCACTCCACCTCACCTTTACTACACACTCCCACTCGATTGCAACACGCACACAAATGTAGACACACACACACACACACACACACACACACGCACAGTCCAATCATCCACTCCACATGCGGCGAGCAACTTTCTTAAAGCCATAAATCCTGGGGTGAAGAAATATTCCATTTTTCCGGCCCCTTGCTGCGTATAGTCCCCTGGTCCGGGCTCTGCCATGCCGTATCACAATCAATTCCATAAGCTAAACTGGGGTGTAAGGTGCTGTGTGAAGGTCAGACAACCCACTTTGACTGCCATCTGAGCGTGAAGCACTTACCCTCCATACCATGTCCAGGCTGGCTGCCAAGCAAAACCCTTAATATTCCACCTTCCAGCACCATAACTCTCTCCATAGGGTTTCGTCCAGCACAGGTCCCTGAATGCCAGATACCGATAGCGGATACTGTTTATGGGCTGATTTTCATTTTCGGTATTCTTATATTTGACTTTTTTAATGCCAAATAATTATGGCATCCAGCAGAATTTTATTCTCATTAGGGTGCAAGCACCTTCCACCGCGGCAGGCTAATGAAATTATTTTAGGTGGGTCAGCATCTGCTTTAGGCAGGGTGACCCACCCCATTTATTCAATCAGACGGGGAACTCTGGGATCCATTATTGCCTTTAGATGAGGAATTCATTTAGAAAAGATTGTTGAATAATAAATGACTTGATGAAATGCGGGGAGAACATTTTATTTCATTGCCGCTTTTCAAACTTTGTAATGCAGCTGTGGTCAAGAGGGAAAAACTCAACAGGTCAAAAGTGTGCAATACAAACCGGCTGATTACCACATTAAGTGAAAGGTCCTTATTGATCTGATGCATGTGCTTTTTCTCCTATCTTTTTTTCACTATAGCCTCTCAATCATGGCTCCCTTACTGCTGTTGCTACGTCCCCTTTGACCCTCATCATCTCTGCCTACCTGTCTGCTTCTATTTCCCACCGGGCCCCAGCCTGGTTGCCCTAAAAAAGCACAACTGTATGTGATGGAGGGAAGCACTGTTTACCTCCATGTTCTTGATTAAACACGGCCACAGAGAAAGAGAGTATTCCCTTTAATGAGCGTGACGAGCGCCAAGGTGTTCTCGTAAATCATCACATGGTTTACAAACTCAATAAGTAAGGGCTTCCTGCCTCAGCCAGCTAGGCCGGCGTGCACCTAAATTATTAACGAAGCTCGGGGCCCCCAGAGGCACAACTTTGATGATGTTATAAACAGGGGAGAGGACAAGGTGCCTTCTCAGCAAAAGATTATAGGACCCCCCCTCACCGAACCCCGACCCCCCATGCGCTCACTCCTAATTACCCACCTCCAATGGGGAGCAGGAGATATAGAGATGGTTGGGGGAAGGGGGCATCTAAATTCCTTTCCTCCATATTGCTCCTTAATGTAATCACTGTACGGTACACTGGTTCTTGTGCACGCACGTGGGAAACACAAGTTAAACTCTCTGCATTTATGTTAAGGAACACTAATTGCTTGTGCATTGTTATTTCTTTAACAGTGCCGTTGATATTTGTAGATCTTTGTGGTCCGTTCGGGAAACCAGGATGATCACACAAGTTGCTCTGCCAGGAATTAGCCCCCCCCCATTGGATGACTTTGTCTCTGGGCAGTACATCAAATCAGTTCATCAAGCCTTGATGATAGCTGACGCAGCTTTTCTTTGGGTGAGGTCTGGAGAAATGCTGCAAGAGGATTGCAAGAGGAGAAGGTGTAGTTAGAGAGGAGAAAAGCATGGAGTCAGGAAATACGCTGACCAAGTAGAGGTAATGAAATAATATGAGACAAGCTGGCAGCTCAGTGTAGAGAGAGAGAGAACACGGGTGTAAAAAAGAGGTAAGCGATTGGAAACCTAAATCAACTTATTGAAAACACTTGAAACACTTCTTGACATCCAAATGCCATCCAGCGCAAACAATGATAGAGATGGCGATATTACACATTTATTTTATTTTTCTCCCAAATGAAGCCTTCTATCTAACGCGCCAATGTTAGTAAACTAAAAAAAAAAAAGTCTCTGGTGAGAATAGGACAAAGAAGTATGATTTCCCGAGTGGAAATATGCTCCAAATTAAGAACCAAGAAGAGGTCCCTGACGCGTTCGCTCTAAATCTGATGAATTTGTCATTGAGCAGATAACTAATAACTGCAGTGGCCATAATACGTTTTTTGTGTAAAGACATATTTTTTTATTACCATCTCCCTAACTGCGCCTTCTTTCGAAACTTACATAGACTTTGATGTAGTAAAAAGAAAAATATGTCTCCACCTATTGCAAATATCTATTCAGAGTAAACTACCTTTACATTCTGTTGTTTGTTGGAAGATAACCAGATGAATCTCAAAGCAAATCAAAGCACTTGATGCTATAATAATCTGACACTGGACTTTTTTGATTTATGAGTATAAAACGGTCCAACAGTAGAATTCACCTTGAAGGCAGCCAAGCATCAATCACAATAAAACACACTCACATTTAATTGTGCGTTTCCATCTGAGAACAAATGCATGGAATAAATCCTGGAACACCCAAGAAATAAGTTTGCTTTTATTGGAAATAAACTGTAAATAAATCAACACGTGTGTTTGCTAATTCCTGTCCTCGTACACATGTTTGGTTAGCAACAAGAAAATAGAACAAAACACGAGATGGCGTTGGTCAAAATGACACCGACGCAAGTTCGCCAATTCCCCTCTCGAAAAACGGGAGCGAGGAGAGGCTCTTCGTTCAAAACATCGCTGCCATTTTCTCCGTTGCCACCTCCGTCGGCGTCGCTCCACACAGAGCCATCTGTGAACCACGCAACACGTCCTGGGAGACGCACAGAGCGTGCTTTCATACGTCTCCTGCCACAGTCAAGCAGAAAATTGAGAAAATCGTGTCAAATACGAAGGGAGCTTCCCAACCTCGGGTCTTGCACTGTGGCGTGGAGTCATGGTCATACACACGGCCTCATCGCTGCATCGCTCTGGAACGCCAAAAAAACATAAACGCCCCGAGGGGGTTGGATGGGATACGCAAGCCTCTGTCTCGCTTTCCTTTTTTTTTTCTTCCTTGGAAAAAAACGTGGTTCTTGAATAATGGCGTCAGATCAGATGACTGTCGGTGAAGGAAACATCCCCCTTCGCTCCGGTACTTTGTGTGGTCACATTTCTTTTCTCGCCAAACTGTAGGAACTCCCTCCCCTCGTGTGGTTATGTGCTTTAATCCAGTTCAACAATTGCGCTCTTTGTGTGGATTTTGTGCAAATTAATTAGTGCTTTCACATTTGGGGTGACTTTTAAGGAGAGGCTCCAGCTCTACGTCAAAATATAGGATACTGTACATTCATCACAAGTGGTCATAATGACCATTAGTAGACAACAGATAATAGGATATTTTGAGAAGGACTTAAGGACTGGAGCAGATGGGCCACGTTAACATGAAGTTATGATTGACCCCGAGTCATGTATCCTCAACTCAAGACACACAATCAGACGACAATAAGTCATCTGTTGAGTCCCCAAATTGGGCCGATGACACAGATGCCAAGAATGCTTATTGAGAGGGAAGTGATGTCACCGCTGCCTACTAAAACTGTATCTGTCCAAACCAAATTAGATCTGTGGCGCCCTGGCACATGGAATTACCCAGAATACCACCAAAGAAGCCGCCGTGATTTGACATCTGCAAGAACAAATGGAGTGCTGACAAAGTCTCTTATACTGGCAACTAGACTTCCTGTCTGAAACGACGGCTTCCTTAATCTCTTTCTGGGTCTGAACTACTGTACATGTCATGTGTGGTTATCTCATCTGACAAAATAAGTTGGAGGAGTGTCTCCTCCTCTTTTGATGAAAGGGACAGTGCCTTCACGCTAACTTAGAGTTGAGTTATAGTTTTGTTTTTAATGGCTAGATGTATTTTTCTGCACGTATTATCCAAAGCAAATAAACGCCATAATTAGCTCGCCATCCGGGGGAGGGTTAATGTTTCTCAAGTCAAAGTGAAGCTTATTGGTTTCAGTGGACGCTGTAATGGATAACCCGGCGTGTTTGGGAGGCCAACATGCGCAAACACACGTGCACACAGCAGCGCGCTGATGAAAACACACACGTCGGCTCCCCAGGAGGCCTACAGTCAGACACACGTCCCCCACTCCCCACACGACCGAGCCGGCCGGCTGCCTGATCAATAGTCATCAGTGACCTCGTCCACGTGGCCGTCGCTTAAACCACAACTGCAAGACACAAACTCAGCAAACACTCTGACTGTGCGTTTGGGACATTGTCCACATAGTTATGCGTGGGCAGGTTTCAAAATATACACAAATCTAATAAATGGCTTTCGTGCGTTTGCAAATCAAAAGTATTGCCGTATATACTTTTTACAGGAAAACTAACTGGGTGTCAAAATACAGAAATCGATTGTTTCTCTTGGGTCACTAATGCGCCAATCAAAATCTAATTATTTATATTTCACAGCTAATGCATGGACATTCAGGCACGCATTTTCGGAACTAAACTGGTTAGTCAACCAGAGGTTCCATACGATTTACTTCACTTTGATACTGTTGATTTATAATTTAATTTAACTATTGGGAATATCCAAAATGCTGCTGCGTATGTTGTCCCAATATGTATCAAGTAAGCTGTTGCACACGTAAATATATCAAGGGGAAAAAGAAGAATTAGCTGACCGAAAGCAACAGGCCGGTGGCACCGTGGGAGCTAGCAGTGCCACCACAATAACAACAACAAACAAACGTTTGGCGATAAATAAAACATATCCAATCAAAGCATAAATGCTAATGAAACGGGAACCTGCAATCGAATGAGCCGAGAGTGTGAGCTCTGGCACGCACAAAGTGTGAAAGAGAGGTGTTAATTGCTGTGCTAATTAGGTCCTGATTGCATTGCTCTTGTTTTGCACTTGCAGGTGATTAAAATTTCAACAGAGCCCATTATTTGGCACTGTTAACAGGTGCCAAGCTCAGCACACAACACTAACACAACACATACACTCGCAGAAATACATCAACACATGAGTGGTCACACACATGGCTGCGTTGATGAAGTCACAGCATGTACACGCAAGCAAGCACATACACACAAACGGTGCCGTAAAGAGTCATTACTACTTCTTGTTTCTCAAAGCTGCTAATTCAGAACAGCTAAGTATGAGGTCATCTATGTATTTTAAATTTTTGGCAAGTAGGCGCATGGAATTTTAAGTGATAAAGCACATTCAAGAAATGTTACTTGCTCTCTTTCTGGGCAATTTACTGGTATGATAATAGTCATGATTGTTCATTTATATCTTTTCCTGCTTTGTAGCTGACCAAGCGTGAATTTTCCCCAAATGCATTTCTCTTGTGAATTTGAATGGTTTTAACCCTGGGTTATGATGATATTATTGCAAGTTTAAAAAAAAAAAACATTACAATGCAATGTCTTCCGATGTAGAAACGCAAAACTTAATGTCAACCTAAAACTTAACGGGTATCTGAAGACGGAGCGAGATAAGCAGCCACTGGCCTACAGGGTTTTTAAAAGACTACACACGCCATGTGGTGCCAGCTTTTCTGATGAGCTCAGTTGTTTCCACTCTGCTGATGACCCTGTGGTACGACCCACACCTGCAAGGAAAGCAGTCACCGAAAAAAAAAGTAATCTGTATACCGGGAATGGAGGGTCGCCACAATGCCAAGTACAAATGCTGTACAGCTCCATTGTAAAAGCAGGCAGTCACACCTGCATTGTTTGGGGCACCTGTTTCCTGTGTCGATAACCTATGGCCATGGTGAATGCTAGAACATTTTTATTCCACACGCAATTAGAATTCTGCATCGTAATTATAAATTACACTCGCAGTTGTGCTAGAGTGCAACATATTCCCATGCAAATTTGCATTTAATCAAATAACTAACCAATTTGCAAGGGGTGAACCCGCGGCCTCTGAGGCCCTAAAGAATACGGCAAGAAGTGAAAACAGTCCAACATGATTACGTTGCATGTTGGGAAACTGGGGTGCACTGTGCACCCTCACCACGCTGGGTAACAGGAGGGTAGTCGATCAGCAACTGGCTGACTGGCTGGTTGACAAGTATGGGTAGGAGCTGCTGTTGGGACTACTGCTAGTGAAATGACGGCAAGCGGAGGGCGTGTGATGTGTTCTGTTCCACAACAGTTGAGCGGCTGTCCCCATTGAGGCAGCAGTGTGTGTGTGTGTGTGTGTGTGTGTGTCCCTATATTGACGCATGGCCTGGGAAAATCTGCATCTGTTACTTGAATGGGATTGCGGCGAGATTTGAGCTGTCAGAGTGACAGGCTAGCGTCTCCCCTTTCTTTGTGATGCGTCATCTATCTATCCATCTACCTGTCTATTGGTCTATACAGACATAAAGGCAGAAGCCTGAGCAGATAAACGGACAAGCTGCTAGGCAGACGGACAGGCAAAATGACTTAATGCAGGACATTTGTTTGTTTTAAGGGACTCGGCCTAAAGCAACGGCTTTTGTCACTGGTGACAGAAGAGTTACTCTCATATGAAACCTACTGGGAGGCACAAATCAACTCCAGAGGCATTTGTTTTGTTCATCATATGTCAGTGTGTTCTCCGTCCACCATAACTCAAACTTTAAAAGTGAAACCAAGTCAGAGAAACTTTAATATAACATCTTTGTGTACGGATCACTATCCTCTCCCTTTGTAGGATAAAAACTTTGACTATGAATTAAATGTGTTGGTATGTAAATGCAATTAATATAACGCTGTTGCGATTGAAATGTGCTTTTCTATGCTATTCTATTTGAATAGTGGCCAATTCTTGAGTGTGTTACAAGTACTGGATATTCTAAAGCCCGATTTGAAAGTGTCTGAAGCATGGGATTATTCAGAAGTTTATGGCAAGTGACTGCCACACAGTCATAGTATACAACATCTGAGTCTGGTGGCTTAAACTAGTGTACACACGCACACACACACACACACAGACACACACACACACACACACTGCCCGGGGTCCTGACCAGCTGCTTTGTCTTCCAGAGGGGCCACAGTAAAGGGCCAGGACACCTGTCATTCTCCCACGATTGAGAGAGGCAGACGGAAAGAGTGTGACAGAGACATTTGTGTTTTGCCTTAGAAACCAACAACGTTGTGTTTCATGCCAATCGAAGCCTTGAACTGAACTGCGCATACGATGAATGCAACCATGCAGTGAAAACAAACAAGTCTTGCTTTGGGATACCATACAATGTATTCAGACTACGGTAGTAGCATTCGTGCAACTTATCAAGGTTTTTTTTTTCCAGTGCATTCTCAAATGCTGTTAAATGAAACCCAACTTGAAACCAGAATCTTTTGTTGCAGAAATCAAACCAAGCTCACCAGGCTGTGTGATCAACGGAGATAGCAAGAACGTGAGAGGTATTTTGAAAGATAACATTTTTTTACATTTTAATCTATTAAGTACCAAATATGCAACAAATCTCTTCCCCCAAATAATTTACAAAGGTGCACAAAAATCAACGGTGTGAAATCCAAATGTCGGTGCTTCATACAGTGAACAAATCACAACTGTACGCAATATCCAGGCAGATTGGGTATGCTGCAGGTATTAAGAAAAGCAGACCACCCACTTAGACTGTCTTGGTCTTTTATATTTAATATTTTTTCTTGGTTAACACAAAGCAACAATTTAAGCAAGATGAAGTAATATATTTTTTGTTCCTAAAACATTTTGATGTAGAAAGTTTGTGTTTCTTAACGGTCATGCTTGGCTGTCTATTGCTTGTGCCGCTCTGAGAAACGGATGAAGCTACTGGAAATAGCTTCCCTATCATTGCCCCAGACACTTTGAGCTGCTGCTAGAGATCAATGGCACCGGCAATGATATACATTCTGAACTGCCAGTTTGTATTGATCTTAATGTAATGCTTTCAGACACAAAAAACACCCCTGCAATAATGGTTTCCCCCTACCAACCCCCGCAAAACCCCCCTATTTCAACCCCTGCGGAACATCCCGTCGGCTTTGCCCGTGAAACCCGGAAGTTGAATCGGGGCTCGGGACGGCGGTGGGTTACCTGCATACTGCGTGAGCCTTTATCATTAAAAGTGCTAAGAAAAATCATCCATATAAAGTCTGACGTGCTTAAATCCAATGGGTTATTTCCTAGTATCGATACAATCGATTTATTACATTTTAAAACGATGTTAGATCGATATATGTCGTCCATAAGGCCAACTCGCCGAGCACAGATCGATGTAATTGGATCGGAGGAATATAAACCAATACATCGATGTAATAGATGGATCGTTACACCCCTAATAAATATATATATATATATATAAAAAATATATATATATATATATTGGGTGTGAATCTGTCCCCACACACTGAGCTACCCCCGAACTCCCTTCACAAATTCAAACTTACATGGAAACATTACACCCCTCACACAAACTGTTACATCTCCCCCATGTGTCAATATTTCAGGACTTGTAGTTCTGAATGGACGAGTAATAGGCACCTATCACTAGCTAAATCGGTACACAGCGTTGTCTAATCATGGCTCCTCGGTGGAGTACAGGGCTTTTATCTGCAATCCGATAAGTTAATTGGCAGCAATTACCCAACCATTTCCTTACAATGCAGATGTAGAAACTGTAGAACATGGCCTGCACCTGGATATACTCAAGAGTCAAGGGATGTCAACTTCCAACTCGCACACACTGCCGAAAATACACCTGAACTGTCAGCGCTGAGGTAATCATCGCCGTAACAACCCCCAACTCCCCTCCAGCTCTCTCGTCTTCTGTTCAACTTCTAAAACTCATACAGTCTTTATCCAGCATTTGATATTGACTGTCTTCTATTCAATCTAACAGGTTGAGTTTCCCCTAATTGGGGCTGCATAGTACTAAGACGATTTACGAGCGACTTCTCACCCCGTTGTGTCACTGCCGCTGCAGCACAGATTCCGGTTTCATTCCGCCAGTGGTTTTTGAAGGTATCATTTCTCTTGACTGGAAAAGGCCCCTGTTGAGTTGTCAGGCCCATTGCTCAAGGTGCGCTCTGGGTTTCAGGAAGGCCCGTGCTGACACCTCCATAAATATGACACCTTGTTTTGTCCTTCTGGCGTCTTTTTGGTTGGCGATGGCCTTTGAATTGGAAACAGGTAAGCTAATAGGGCTGCGTCTGATGCATGGGAACCATGGGCTCTGGGAGAAGGCAGGTTGGCCCCGGGCGACACATGACAGGCAGATAATGACTGTATAGCTGTCAAGTCAAGGATACCTGTCTGCCGGTAAATACAGATTTGCCTTTTTGACATCATTCTTCTACCTCCTGGAAGATCAACCGAATTCAGCTTTTAGACTGTTTCCGACTAGACTATCAGACGCGTTCACACACATACGTACATGTATGTTCCTGCACATAAACACACATTTTAATGCTGAGAAACACTCACACTCACAAATGCTGGCAGTGAAAGCAAAAAAGGCACTTTAAATGTATATGTTCATAATTATGATTTTCTGGTACCGTTCGACGTCCCAACGTAAAGCTGTATCTTTGGGAATGCATGGAGTGAGTTAATATGATTCCATTGTAGTCAGGCATAGAAGATAGAGAGAATGTGTGTGTGTGTGTGTATTTCTGCGGCTATATGTAGGCTTGTGTGTGTGTGTGTGTGTGTGTGTGTGTGTGTGTGTGTGTGTGTGTGTGTGTGTGTGACTGGCAGGCTGGCTGAGGCCTGTGTTTTGCGCGTCGCCCCGGGGAATGCAGGTGAAAGCAATCTTGGTCCGCGAAAGCCGACGAGATGCGCCTTTCTGCACCCAGAGAGCCGGCGAGCTGATTTCTTTTTGATAGGCTAAAGCCCTGACACCACCCCCTACACCCCACATGCCCCCCCACACCACCACCCCTCCCTCAAACCCCTACCCAGCCTCTACATCACCATCCAGCAAGGCCGCGGCCCCTGGTCACATTTCAGCTATCTCCCCGTTAGCCGTAATATATTCTATAATGCACAAACAACACTATTCACTCCCATAAACGGAACGTTCTCTATGCTGTCTATTAATGTCGTTCCCATAAAACCCACCGCTTTGCCTGAGCGCTTTATTGCGCGCACGCAACATAATCTCTTTCACTCCCCGTCTCCCTACGTCAGCTACCCAGGAGCCACGACAGCCAGACTGTTTGGTGCGTGGCTGAAATGACGAAACAAAGCCTAAATATACCTCATTTATTTACTATTCAGTTGCATTCCCTGCATGCAGAATGATTAGGGATAAATCGTGTTGGGTTTTAATCAAGAGGTATTTATGGCTTGATGTGTGCACTGGGTTGGTTTGTACATTGAGCCTAATCTTATAATAGACCAATTGTATTAATTCTGCCTATGGATGAGGCACCGACAAAACACGAGTGTCCCCAGTGAGCAGTGGGCAGCTCTCCATGTTGATTTCAATGAAACTTATCATGCTGGGTTTGGTTTTATAGGATTTATGATTATGAGTTAAGCTTATCTGTTTGGTATTTAGTACCATAAGAAGAGCTTTGGATAAAAGATTATTGTTGTAATGAAGTTGGGGATATCATGTCTAAATGTGTGGTCTGTGGGTACTGCAAATTCAAACTGGTAATTGGGTAAACCAGTGTAGTCTGTGTGTTTCGTGAGCTGTGTATCTGGCTGCCTTAGCCTGTCTGTCCCACACACATAGTTTTGGTCACACACCGCAGACACAGATACAGAGAAAGGCACTTAGGCACAGTATATTCACACACACACACACACACACACACACACCACGTACATCCCTAGGGGTGAAGAACACTGACACTTATGACAGTTTATTATACAGAGACATGGCCAGTGAGCTGGGCTAAACAGATTACAATCTCTCTGAATGCTGCCGGTATTCAACAAGCTGCTAGAGGCCCGCCCCTGAATCCAATGAATCCAAAAGTAAAGGAAAGTATTGCTCGACCAACCAATAACATAATGGTTTTGCAGATTCAACGCTTAATTTATATCCCTTTAAAAAACAAAACTTTATATACTACAGCATGTATAACTAACTAGTGACTCAGGGCTGTTGAAATATCATTTTTTTAAAGAGAGAAATTTGGACAGCGGCTTAAACACATTTCATTAAGAGAGACAACCTTGCACTCTTCTTTCTTACAGCCATGGCAGTCATCGCGCTGGCCAGTCAGTCATTCCATATCAACCTCTCTAGCCGGCCCGCTAGCTAAAATGGAAATGCGTGTTAGAGCCAGCCGTTGGAGATTGTGGAGGGACTTAGCCTTCACGCCGTTCAGATAAAGTAGCAGGCCTGAGCCTCGCCTGGCGAAATGACACATCCCTCCCACCTTACTTTTCCTGTACAATTGCTATAATATTGTGTTTCTATGCCGGGCCTGTAACCTTTGATTAAATTAGTCCGGTATTGCCTGGGTCCTTTTTCTAAACTGTGGGCACTGGAGAGCTACTTAACGGACCCTGTCCCTCGGAGGGAAGAAACTGCTTGAGCTTACAAGTGTACGGCCACAGAAATATCAAACCCCTCTCACTCAAATCTCTCTCTCGCTCGCTCTTTCCGTCCCTCCCTCCCTCTCTTCTTCTCCTCATTTCTCTCCACATTTACCCGGTTTTGCCCACTCTCCTCGACTTTCCTGAGGTGTCTTTCCTTGTGTGTGTGTGTGTGCGTGTGTGTGTGTTTGTATGAGGGCGCGTCTGTAAGTCAATCCATCACGCTCGGTCACTCGGCAGGTGAGCCGCGCATTATGGAATGTCAAAGAAGGAGCCGCAAAATGACATTTTGTTGTTGTTATTTTTCAAATCCACGAACTGTTGGCGCCGCAGAGTGAATGACAGCATAAATGAACAGATCAGAATTGCATTTCGTTGATGGAAGTGGGATTAATGTGGAGAGAAGGCAAAAGAGACATGGCATTGGTCAAACGTCAATCAATAGTGGGCCTCGGTTAGATGAAATGGCACTTTTGCTCCACATTCAGGGTGTTATTTACTGTACAGAGGCAGCAAACCTTTGCTCAGGGGCCCCATCATTGCCTCTCTCATGTGTATGGCTTTATAAATTATGCAGTGTTTTTTTCCATCAGTCTTATCCATCATGGAGTTGAGAAGAATTTTTGAAAAACTTTTTCCCCCATTTGTTTTTGGTGCCGTTTCCGTTTTGTGCCATAAGCCTCACTTTGTGCTGGAAAGCAAATCGTGAAATAATTGAATCCATGGCGCACCAGTTTAAATGTATAATGTAAAAATCTTTAAAAAAAGTGGAGGGAATTTGAATTCCAATTAAATGTAAGACATTGACTCACTTCTCACAGGATCACATGCACAGAACCACTTTGATGTATCCTTCAAAATAACGTTGTGGTTTTCCTTTTCCTGTTTTAGTCAAATGTTACGCATGTGACCTGCTCACAACGTTGTCAACTTGGCAAATCTCCCATTCATGAGTTGAAAAATGATCCTGAAACAGAACGAAAACATCCTGCATTCTTCCGCATAATATCATAATCTTTTACTGATTGACTTCGAGCTTTTTATCTCTTTTTGACCGGTAACTAAATCCGCCTCATATCTGTCACTGTGGTTTCCCTCCCACAGATATCCGACTACTTATTCCTTTTCGGAGGACGGTTGATACAGGGCAAAATCACCTGTGAACAAACGTCTAAATGACTGTACTGTTTGTTAAAAAGGTGTGTGTCTCTGCAGAAATTGTGGTTGTGCCTCTCTGATTAGTATTTGTATTTATGATTAAGGAAAGGGGGGGGGATCCAAAACTCAAACAAGACGCACAGACAAATGACTTGCAGACAAACGAGTCAACCTGTCAAACTGCGCTGTCAGTCACATGGCTGTGTGGTGATAGGATCCGCTCATTTGAAGCGTGAGAACATTGCGATGCACAGTGCGATCTTCCCCATCTGAAACGTTTTTCTTCTACTGTAATGAATGAAAAGCAAACATGTCTTCAGATGACACACACACACAGATCATCATGTTGTGGGCAGCAAACCCTATTGAATGACACAACCCTGGTTCTGGATTTTTCTAATTACTAATAAACTTGGTAAATCATTGAGTGTGTATTTAGAACACATGGTTTTTATGCAACCTCTAAATATTTTAGCGATTCAGCATTTCCACAAACCCTGTGAAGCAATCTACTCTCACTCATGATGTCACCCATCTAATCCTCCCAGTATGGTTTGTATAATACATTTGGAAAATGGGAAGCATTTTTGTGCTTTTTCCAAACCCACGACGCAAGTGAACTTGTTCCACTTGTTACATGCATGCACTCTTCAGAGGAAACTAAGTTAGGTTAAGACAACAAAACCACTTAGTCAGGTTCATGAGTAGATCATTATTTCGGTTAAAGTAACACGGAAGTGCATTCACAGAAGTAGACGCGCACGTTATGAGGCAAAACCCTCAACATTGCCTTCTCGCGTTATACGGGCAACAAAGTGATGTCTCCGGGTAAAATTATCAATATTTTTGATAATTGACATCCGCGTCCCCTCCCGGCCACAATGTGTGATTTAGAGGTCCATATACGTTTTTGTTTGAGATGACACGACTAACATACAGTTCTCACAAATTACAACACACGGTGGTGTTGCTACGGAAGCTGGATGAGACCAGTCGGCTAAGCCTCAACAGCACTGTCTGTGTAAGGCAGGTGTGTGCATGTGTGTGTGTACACGCACCAGGGCCTGGGTAGCGTGAGACGGAGCGCCACCTGCCCTCAGATCCCTAATGGGAGATCTATGCACCTGGGTCTACACACACACACACACACACACACACACACACACACACACACACACACGTCATATTTCATGTCAGTGGGCATTTGGTTGTAGACATGAGATACCATAACACGACAAGGTGCAGCGGGCTTTTTCTACAAGGTGACATCGCCGCGCATAAGGGGGATCTGCTGTGTTGGTGTGTGTCCATGTGCGTCTGCGTCTGTCTCCGTGCCCACACTTTTCACACATGTCAACACACAAAAGCCACATGGGAGGCCATTGAGAGCTGCAGCAGCTGTGGAATATGTTATTCAAATGGTGTGTGGCTGTTTGTGTCTTTGTGTGCGTGTGTGTGTGTTTCACGGTATTAATATGTGGGTGTTTGCGCGTGTTATCATCTCTGCTTGTAGGAATAAACTGCAGTGATTTGTCTCTGCGGGGAGCTTATAGAGAATCACTTACCTCTCTGCTCTTGCCGTAGCGTAGCATTGAGTGACTCAGTTCTTCACGCTGCATAGTATTAAGACAGGACAGGAAACACTAAATGGAATCACAAGGCTAAAATAATAATAATGGCTGTGACGCCTCAGATAGAAAAAATACAGGGTATGTGGCAAGAGGAGGTGGTGAAGATGGCCATTGCCTAATTTGCCCCTGAAGGACACCTCACAGTCAGATCCTAATCTAGAGTAATGGAAACTTTCAAGTTTCTCCACAATTTAAATTTAAACTTGACATCATCCACGTATGATGAGTATATCTGATGAAATGAAGCCCTAAAGGGATAGTTTGAATTATTTGATGATGAGTAATGAAGTACTTAACTACAGTGAGGGAATTACTGACTGAGATGAAACTACAACATCTACATTCTCATCAAAGCCAGAGGACTTGGTTTAACCAAAGAGTATGCATACGTTCTATTTTCATTAGCTCTTTAAAGTGCTGTAAACAAGGAACCATCTTTGACATTCAAACAGACACCGCACACATACACCAGCACCACAAAAAAGTAGGGTAGCACGTTTCATTAGTTTTGCCCTTTTAAAAAGGCTTTAGTTTGCACCGGTTTGCTTGGTGCTGAAATGTATGTGTGTGTGTGTGTGTGCATGGGTTCCTAGCCCTCAGTGTGTTGGCGTGTGTGTGTTTTAATGTCTGTGTGTGCTTGGTTGGCTCTCTAGCCTGTGTCTAGCCTTTGCGGCACGGGCCAGGGCTCTGCGGCTGCCCCGGGGCCATCATTGTCCCCGGTCTCCACAGCCCAGTGGCCACAGATGTTCCCCGTTTGATACCGTGCTCCTCGCACATACTCCCCACTCCCCTGGATGTGTGGGTGGCCAAGCGGGGCGCCCTGTTGCGTGCCACACTCGCACGCCATTGGACGCCCGGTGCCCGCACGTGACACAGAAGGGAGAAAGCCATCGCGTCTACAGTTTTAATCCTGCCACCATGCATAATGGAACAGAAGTAGCCCCAAGTGGAGCGGGAAGCTTTGCATGAGGAGGTGTTCATAAAAGGATCATGGGGAAAACAGGGTGCAAGAGGATAGAAGGAGAGCAAAAGCACACTGATATCTTGTTCAAAGCACCTCGAGAAGAATGAAAAGACAACTGCCGCCTCTCCCCAGTTGTGACTCCCGTACTGCATATGTGTGTGTTTGTGTGTGCATGTGCATTACATGTGATGCATGAGGAGGGATTGATCTGGTGGCTCAGTGCGACAAACAGGCCTTTCAAATTAACGACAGATGCAACGATGAATGCTGAGAGAGCATGGCATCACAGCTGAATAAAACTGTTACGCCTGCTTTCTAAGCACAGCCACGCATGCACATGTATTTTCCACTTCCTCTCTACCAGCACATAAGGATCCGGGAGCGTCGGTTCTGGATGTATGCTAAGAAGAAGTTTTCAGTTTTTATTCGTACTGGGATGATTTAAAAAGTATATATGCAGAGGTTTCAGCGATGCCCTATGTTCTCCCCTTGGCCACGAGCAGTATGCGTTAAGGAAGGGGTGAGCAATATTTGGCTCATTCTTTCATAGCCATGTTTCTGGGCACAATCATACAGTCATGACAAAGCTATCGACTTTCAGCACTGCTTAATAAAAGTAGGAGATTTCCCTATGTGCTGAGTTGCAAAAGACAACAGAGATAACACCTGTAATGTTCACGGAAGCACGTTCTTTAAGTTCGACGTTATCTCTGCAACAGTCTTTCGTCAGTCTGCTTGCTCACAAACTGAACCGATAGTCCTGGAGTTTCAGTTTTCCAGTTAAACCACTGACAACTGTTTGCTGACATGCCATACCATGTACAGAGCGGGTTCAAAGCATCATATAGTAGAACAGGTGACTTTAAATTACAGTCCTGGCGAGCAGCTCTTTTATTGGTTATTGTCTGAATGGGACACACCTGAAACACGTGCCACCAGTTTGGTTGTGAAAAAACCTGTCACTCTAAAAATAAAGGCGAATACCAGAAAGAACCGACAAAAGCAGTGTCAAACGATAAGGCCTTGAAAAATGAGTGACACTACCCATGATACAAAGCAGGTGAAAAGCGCTCACGTTAAAAGGAAAAGGTGACAGGTGAAAGTGGGCGAAAAAAAAGACGAGTGAGGCCGCCCTTTGATAACCAGTTTGCCTGCTGCCGGAGATAAGATCTAGCAATGCACAGAGACGGAAGTAGACAGAAGCACAAGAAAGAACTGGTTGGATAGGGACGCCATTTTCTCCTGCTCCAAGACACAGCTCAGTCTTAATCACAATCTCACACAGGAAGAACACTTGAGTAGCTTAATCAAAGATCAGCCTGCTCGGTATTAATAATAGAGCAGAGTGCTGAAATGGAGTTTTACTTATTCAAGCCTGCACTTATTCGCCTCATATACCTTCAGAGTATATTAGGCTGTGGGTGTGGCAGGAGGGCGGACTGAACCCAACGGAGCCAGTAGAGGCCTGTACAGGAGGCAGCCTCCCAGCCATACAGAATGCAATGTACACTTTATATTCCCACGCTAACAAGCACTTAGCCCAAATGTTTTTGTTCTCGCCGGACCCCCTCCACGGTGTTAAAGCTCTGTGCACTTGCAGGGTGATGTGCATGCGGTACTAAAAAGCGGCACTTTTTTACTGTAACAAAAGTTGCCCGTGAATGTTTTGCCTGTGAGCATGTATCCACTTTCATCGAAATTACACAAATTAGTTGGTAATGAAATCAGTAAGGCCACAACCCTAATTTCAAGGAGCTAGAGATATGAAAAGTAGATTTAAGAGATGTATTGGGAGATGTTAAAGGCAGGGCCCTTTAATGAAATACAAAGCAATGGCTGGTATGTGAATACTGTATCGCGGGCGCTGATGTGTAAGGTTTTCTTGTCACTCCACTTCAGCTCTATAGTAGGCACCTGGCATGCGTGTAGGTGCGACCTCTTACCCAGTACAAGTATTTCTGGCAATAAAACTGCAGGCCATAATTAGCTTTCTTGGTGATTGACAGGTTTGTGTGTCACCTACGCAGGTACTGTAAATAGAGAAAAAAGTTTTCTTTTACACACCCTCCCTTATTAATAATTCATGTAGATCATCAGATTATCTTTACATCGACAGGGGAGCCCCCCACCCCCACCTACACTGCTATTTGCCCCTCAACTGCTTCCACAGAAAACAGAGGACGCCTTGCAGCATCACACCTGCCTCCCCTAGGGGCAACATCTCTGAGGTATAGGCTTGACTTTCTCTCTTTTGACTCTCTCTCTCTCATCTCGCTGCTCTTTAGGTGGTGTGTGTTTCTGGAATGCAACTCGTCCAGAGGTCGAGTCCGGTATCCTGGAAGCGACTTTGTATCAACGATCTCGTGACAAATTTTCCCAGCCAATAGTCTGAAAAATTGGATGTTAAATCTAACAGACTTACCCTCCCAATTGACGCTATTTTTAAGAGGGTGACCTACATCTTGTCTGGGTCAAATAGAAACACGTTGTATATATAGCACGCTGTTTCAAATCAAAACAGGGCTTTCTGGAGCGTTTTTTGAGATAATCTTTCAGACGTTGCTTTAAGATATGCCCCCCCCCCCTCCGCCCCCCTCCTTCCCCCGTCTTAATTTAAATCACAGTTTTGCATTTTTCCTTGAAGGTTATTTTCAATAACTTGAAGTTGTGAACATGAAGCTTTGCTTTTTAAGGCCTTTTAATTCCTTCAAGACAAAAGACCGAACGGAGGAGTTCAGAGGCAATAAAATCTGGTCTTTAAAGCCATGTCTGGTCACGTCACTTCAGGACTCAAATGTAGCGAGCCAAAGACAAAACACGCAGGCGTTACATAGGATTATAGAAGGGAACCTGAGCAAACAATAGCTTGTACTGATACAGTGAGACGGAGATTCTTGCAGTGACAGCAACAATGGACATGTGTGGCGTGGAGATAGGCAGGCGTCAGCTAATTAGCTCAGTGGGAACCCCCTATTGTCTGGGGGTTTGGGGACGACCTTGCTTCATTGGCACCTCACTTGTAGATTGGTGCGTTGCAGACCGGGCTCCATGTGGCTGGGCTATTGTTGAGCTAAATGCTATTAACTTTTAAGCCGAGCGACGCATAAAAGTGAAGCCGGTGTAAATTACAATTCCCCTGCACATAATCCACTTGCTGATGGTAGACATTACAGCAGCCTTGTGTCTTGACAACAGATTACGGCGACGGCTTTGCCCTGCGCCGCTCGCAAACAGGAGAAGCCACAGGATTTCAGTTTTTATCCGCCCCATCCCTTCTTTCTCTCCCTACCCTTTCGTAACTCCCTCCTTTTCTGTCGTCCCGTTCTCCCATTGATCCCTCGGTGGTATTCAGTATCTGCCAATGGTGCATGCCTGCAGGGGGGGGCCACCAAATCCATTATGAGTATAGGACAACAGTTTCCACACTGTTTCACTCACACCGTACGGAGGGAAGGCAGGAGGGAGAAAAGACAAGGAGGAGAAAACAGGGGGGAGCTGAGGTCTGCAATATCTTCTTAAACCCAGATTATGAGCCAATGGAAATATAAATAAAACAACTGTTAAGAAAGATGTGTGTATTTCACGCCACATCTCTGATCCGGCACAAAGGGCACACAGCTTAAACACTTACAAATACCCAGCAGGGATTTGAAGACATCCTCTGTACCACAGATTTCTCACAACTTTTTCAGGTGGTTAATTACCAGTGAGTCATAGAGCAATATATTAGAAACATGTCTGCACAAAACGCCCAATACGGTCAAATTACTTCAAAGGTGGGTGATTTATTTTGACACCAGAGCACCTCAAAGCATCACCGCCGTGAATGACAGGCGAAGATCAGACGAAGCAGGAGGTATGACAAGGGAGTTGCTTTTCTTTTCTTGCCAACAAAAACACGCTATGAGACTTATTTGAAGAATCCTTGATGTTGAAACGAGGCCAATACACACAAGTTCAAATAATTTCTGGCTTGATTACTCTAATCTACTCTATCCAGTTGTGGGTGTGTGTGTGTGTGTGTGTGTTTTAGGAGGACGAGCCAGTTTTCCGCTAATCTCAAGAAATATCTTTGCAACCAGGTGAAAAGCCACGACACAGTCTGAGGCTTTGGTTTTGGTGCTGCGATGGCCTGTGCTTGTTGAGACTGGTCAGATACTGGGGACACTGAAACACCACTGGCAACTGGCAGCATTCACCAGTTCTGACACACAGTTACATTGTAGGACTTACCAAGGGGCTATTGCAGCAGTAGTGATGGCTAGTGTGCCAGTTTGAGCGTGAGTGTGTCTAATTCCCGGCTAATGCTGCCTACCCCCAAGGTCCACGGTCCTTGGCTGCCTGCCACTCTCTCAGTACTCACTGTGCTTCTTTAAAAGCCTTTCAAGGAAAAGGACAGGGGCATAACGCAATGTAACAAAAAAACAGAGGGAAGAGGAATGACCGGTCCACACTTTTTGTCTACGTCGATAGGAGACAGGTATGCTATTAAAGCGATGTTTGAGAAAATAGCCAACATTGCTGTAGGCGGGGCAGAGAGTGGAGAATGTGGTGCTTGGATTTTTATAATATTATGTTAAACGTTAAGGAATAAAACTAACATGAAAGTTACTTAGTCATAGCTGTTAGTCAAATTGGCAATGACGTAGCTTCAGGATGCTGTCCGTGGAAGGAAAAGTAATCAAATATTTCACGATCTGTGAGAAGCAGAATTCTCAGCTACATTATATGTATTTTGGAGCAGTCGTAGAAGGAAAAGCGCTCCACATGTCTGTCATAAAACAGAACGAAAGGTTGCCCCCTTGTGTGAAGCCAGTGGGGACATTTCAACTTTAAAGTATGAGGTCTAACCTGGATTTTTACCACCTCTCACCTCTAACCTTTGACCTCTTCTTCCACTTACTTCCCCCCAACTCTCTTTCATCCGACACACCACGTCAAATTATGACAGAATCTTTCAGCCATCGCTTTTCCTTTGCTCTGAACCTGTGCGTATGCTTCATGTTGAAGGTAGGCTTTGGCTCCCAAGTGCATACATGCACACATTTGTACAAATGTCCCTCCGGGCCTGTGGCTTGATGACATTGTGCTGGAGGCCCTCCCTTTTGAAACCTGACGCCTGGAGCAGAAGCTTACAGATTGTCGGCTTGAGTCAGCCTGGGGCGTTTTGCCATCTGCATGGGGGTGAACCAACCAGTCAGGCCTGTGTGTCTTGTTGCTGTTGTTGTGATTTGCTGTGTGAGTTGTCTGAACTCCTTTCCTATGGCAACCACTCAGTCCGGAAGAAACGCACAAATTAGTTTGCACACACATGCAAATTCACAGGATATTTCTGTACATAAACTGCACACGCACAATACACACAACGTGTGCTTTTAATGCATTTGGCCCGGTGTTAACAACCGGTCCAGGAGCACATCAGAGTGTGTCATCTACTGCACCCAAGGCCTTTATGAAAGCGTCGCTCTAGTGCGTCTTCTTCTCTGGTTTTGTTCTCTCGAGGAATGCAGAGTAAATATGCCCTTCAGACCACATATTGTCACTACATTCACCCCCGAGATACGCATTTAAAGCATTTTAAGGAGATGGCAAAAAATTCTGTGCTTCAGGTGATAGAATGAGAGGGATATATTTCGAGCAAAGGGATCCTCGGTGGAATCTAGACAATTCTTTCGCATTTCACATCTAATTTGAAAGTGTGTTATTTACTATTTGGAAATCTGAGCTAGGAGAGCTTTAAAATTTGTGGATGGTCTATAAAATTCCAAAAGGTTTGGCCCCTCCACTATTCCATTTTGCCGCACTGCATTAGGTCATCTGTCAATCATGTGTTTCTGTAAAAGCCACTAACCAGTGGAACACCTGCCAGACGTGGGGAGGAGCTTCAGCTCCATCTACGCTTTTAAAATATTTGTAAAAATGCATTTAAAGCTCCTCAGCATTGTACTCCTTGCATTTAATTAATGTTTCATATATTTGACACCTTTGTCAATGTACTTTCTGTGAAACAAGCACAAAAGTAGTAAATGCGGATATAATCAAGAGCTGCACGGATGATGTTTATACTGTCAACGGGACTGAAAGAATTATGATGAATCTGAACTCTGAAAAGAAATAGGATGAGATCAAGATTCTTTCACGATGATTATACTAACATCCCTGTGCATAAGTGTATGCAGGTATATTTAAAGGTTAATGGCCATGGGTGTCCATGTGCATGTGAATGTGTGATCATGTGTGTATACATATGAATTTAAAAGAATATGTGCGAATGTCTGCTGACGTGCACATATCAGGCGAGACAGATGTGGTTGACAGATGTGAGTGTATTGGTGCATGGTTGTATGTGGGAGGAGGAAGTGGTGGAGGGGGGATTCATGTGTGCATGATGGAAAAATGTCGAACAGACATGGGAGCACAGTGACTCTTTGAGTTCCATCCTTCTCCCCATCACTGCCTTCATCCCTCCTCCCCGCCCCCCCCCCCCCCACTTTCCCAAAGGCACAAACTCTGCCAGTTGTCACCTTAGAGTATTGCAGGCCCCGTTGAAGCACTCCACTCCTCGGGAGGAGAATGTCAGCCCAGGCTCGGGGCAGTTTTGACAAACAGAGTATATATTGATACATGATAAAGTATGCTAGAAATCACCCGACTGCTGAGGGCTACTATAGTTTTAATATCATCATTTGAATTAACAAGCATTCTGTGGAGAAATAATGAGCTTTCATTATTCAGAACATCATCCTTACCCCGGCGGAGACTCGCAGGGCTATTAGTGCTTGAGAACTTAATGAAAAGAAGATAAAGAAGGTTTGAGATAAAAGTTTGAATGGCCACACTCGGTAACCAGAGTTAAAATTTAATGCGGCCCCAGTGGATGACGGATGAGCTCCTTATCCGGGTTCTGGGGAACGAGTGGACGGGGGATCCGCTTCGGAAGGTGCCATTCTGGGGAAGGTGAAGGATGTGAACCCCTCCTTTTTTTTTCGACAGGCCCAGTGTGGTGTGCCAACTGGAGTGGACCAGTCCCACTGCTGAGTGATCCATCGACCAACAAGTAGCTAGTTGTCTGTCCGCTACACTGAGAGCACTTCTAGATTTACAACCAAAGCATAGTTCCTCCACCAAAATTATATTCTATAAAATTAACTTTGGATTTGATTGGAAAATATGTCTGCTTCACTTCCCTTCTTTATGCTCGACTGCAGTACATTACATAATTAATGATTAGTTATCAACAAGAAAAGATAATTGATGCCCACAGGAGTTGGTAGTTTAAGTGAAGACACATCAGGAAAGACGAGAAAAAATTTCAACGAATGAGAAAGTCTTCTCATCTGTTCCATTTTATTTTTTCACAACTTCAACCTCATTAATATATTCAAGAGTGCCTTAGGACAAAATCTCTTCATTCAGCCCACCCTGTGGTGATGCCTTTCCTCCAAAACAAGTGGCGTGTGCTTCATCCCTTCAGTGTGCTTTGGTACATTACATGACATTTTTAACCCAACTCCAAGTTAAGAACAGTGAAAAAAAACTGTTAAGTGTATCATTACAAATCTGACTACCATCTGGAGGATGATTTGTTAATAGGCCAACACACAGGTGCTTCAGTAAGACACATAAAACACATTGAGAAAAGCACACACACACATACAAAGGGGAAAAAAAAGACAGCAGCAACCACTCCTGGAGTCCCTCCGCTTGATGCTGTGTTTGTCCCAAGGGCCTTCAGGGAAGTATGTTTGCTTGCTGAACCATTGTGAAGTCTCCAACAGACATGTCTAGCTTGCTGCTGCGCTGGGTTGTGCTGTGCTGCTCACTGCTGGAGGAGATCTCTGTGAATGGGAGGGGAATGCATTGATTTGATGAATGAGTGCATATTTGTGGGAGCACTGGTGGCCAATGTGCAGTCTGGTGCAAGGAGTTGTTTTCATGGCAAGAACTTGACAACAAAGCCTTTAGCTCTAGACGCAGACTGCAAGAATCACAGCTCAGTAAAATGGTTGCACAGATGTGATTTTCTCACATCGTCTTCATCTTGAAGATAAGAGTTGCCTCCTAGTGTGGCATTTCTAACATTTTTGACATGCATTCATTATTTAATTTATTAATGATCAAATTATTTTATACATTGTATTTCATGCAATTAATCTGGCTGGTGGTTAAAAGTTGTGTATCATCTGCAAAAAGATACACTTTGTATGAAGCTTAATGACACGGGCCTCAAAGGTGGAAGAGAAAGTAAATCCTGTCTCTAACTCAGATACAGTTTTACAGCATCTTCCCGTAAACTCAAGTGACTGAACCCAAAGTATTTCAGGCTGTGTTTCCATTTAGTGTCCCATTCCCATACATCAAAACACTTACATATGCTGCCAATGTGCCTTTCAGTTTATAAAACTCTTAACGTGGGCCAATATAATCTTTTTTAAAATAACCAATTAATACTTCTACCAGGACAATAAAGTTTGACATCAAACCCAGGTGTTTTATGGAAAAAAATATAAATATCATTTGAATGTGTCTTACACCACAGCTTTAACTATTTCTAACTACGAGGTGGTTCACACTTCAAAGCAGCTGCTTAATTTTTTAAGTTCCCATAAAAGGTGCCTTATCCATAATGGCAACCCCATTTATAGTGGCTATATAACTTTAATTAAACGCACCCATGTGTCAGCTGGTACAAGCACTTAACACGGAACAGCAACAATATGACCTGGTAAAAGACATGTGAGGGAGAAGCAGGAGGCTGGGACCTGTATAGGGTTTCATGCTGGTTTCCCCAAAACACTGGAGCACTGGAATCATTAATGTCAGTCACATTTCCAATAGATGGCTCCTTTTGAATGCGTTTTTTTGGCTTCCCTGAACTGCATAGGAAATATTGCAAGAGTAGTAAAAAGAAAATTTTAGTCACTTAAAAAACATATTATTCCAATGCTATGACAGATTGCAGCACTACGAGGACACATATGGGGATCCTTTAAGAAAAATATTGTAGTAATACAGGAAATATCTTGCTTTTACGTATAAAAAGAGAAGAACTGGTATGTCCATTTTTTTTGCAGATACTCAAACAGTACTCAAATCAAGCAAGCGTTGACAATTAACTTTTACTTCCTAAACGGCATTGATAACCAATAGATACAAAAGCGTGCGCTGTTGCCAGTACTTTTGTTTTGCAATAGGTATTTAACCCTGGTGTTTGCATCAGTGCATTTGGATGCCTGGTTGTCAGATTGTTAATGAATAAATATCTAAACTCCTGTTGTAAAAGGTTTTATGAGGGTTAAACGTGACACAAAAAACTAGACCTGTATTCACCATATAGTGGGCACAACACTGCTAAATTTGTAGATTATCTCAATCCCTTTCATTTTGTTCGAATGCATCATTTTTATGGGATTGGCCAGGGATAGCTGGAGGCTAACGCTAGGGTATGAAGAGCAGCTTGGTATAAGTCGTGTGCAAGTATCCACAAGCCTGACAAGCATCGTAATAAACGGCTCGCTAATCATTCCAATGCAGCACCAAGACAAGACATGAGGGTGGATTTTATGCACACAATGGTTGCACGCAACAGGTTGCATTTGTGTAACCTGAAGGGACCCTGGGACAGCAGATCGGATAAAACAGAGGAGGGAGGGAAGCGAATGAGGAAACAGGGAATAAGTTTGGGCTGTTTGCGTTGTGATTCAGCAGGGAGGGAAAGACAAAGAGGGGTCTGAGAGATGGAGTGATGTAACAGCATGAGAGACAAATTGAGTGGAAGTCAGTGTGTTTTTACAAGGTGAGTGTGCCTGAGACGTCGAGACTCCTCATTTAGATAACTGGAGTACCGAGTCGCTGTCATCTCAAGGGGAATCTCGCTCCTAATTTCCCCTGGAATCACAAACAGCTGTTGTTTAAACTAGATCACATCACTGTCACATGGCTGCGGGGGCCGGGAGTAGTAGCTCTGCCGCTACTCCCGACTGTCACCACCCGATAGCCATTTTTAACGCTGATCCCTTTCAGGTATTTTAATGTTGTCGCCGCCTCGTGAGACAGCGGGGAGGGGGGGGGATTGCGTTCTCTATTTCTTTAATAAGCTCTGACCTGAGCCCAAAAGGACACATAAGCCTGCAGTCCGAGTCCTGCTAATAAAGATGGGATCTGTTTGTCATATTTATCCTTTTTCCTTTTCCCTTCTGACCCAGGATGTATGGGCCCCGTCTCTCTCCTTTCGTTCCCAGGGTCCCACGCTCGTGCCATGTGTTGTTGCTGATTGCAAACATGTGGTTTAATTCCTGTAGACAGCAGGCAGACATAACAGCAAAATAGTCAGACAGAATTTTTTTTTCGACATTCTTTTTAAGAATGTGACCTAAATTTGCTATTCTGTTACATTCAACAGGAAATACGATACTATTAGTAGTACTTGTACACATATCTCTGCAACATTTCCACTCAGCAATAACAACACTGGCTCTGGTAAATCATGACTCAAGATACAAGGCATTTTCTACTCCCCACAAAGAATTTATTGGAATTGCATAATGCTATCTTTAGACATTGCCTTAGCTGAGGTTGGATGATTATAGTGAACACCTATCACCACATCCAGTAACCTCTCTCTCCAGATGTTTACAAAGTATTGAAACAGTGATATTTAGCCTTAAATAGTCTTTACTTGGAAACAACATGGTCCAAGTTGTGTCTTTTACAGACCTTTTAGGCAAAATATTTAAACTTTTTTTTTTAAACTTAATCTGCTGATAGAATTGACATCACTTGAATTTTTCTTGAAATCTAGAGAGGTAATGCCTGATGTATTTTAACCCCACCTAGCTGCTTATTATGATTTTCCTTACTTCATATTAAGCATTAGTGTTTAATGTCAAGTTTTAATGTTTAGTGTTATGTTAAAAAGGGCACATCTATTTTTTGGCCCCAAGTCTGATCTGAAGTTGGAAGGTTAATTTCCCAAGAGCAGGTCCATCATAGGTGGAGACGCAAAATATCAATTGAAACAAAAGTAATCAAATGCCCTTAACTTCCGTGCAGCGTTGAAAACGTTGTCCCTGTGGAGATCCGTCTACCTTACCTCAGCTAAGGAACAGTAACCATTCTAACGACTGTGTCCTCTAAATAATACTCAACATAATTAAGGTGTACTCTAGCTAGCCTTAAGGCTTTACTGGAAGCACGGCTTGTATTTACACATCTGACAGTTGAGAGAGAGCAAGACACATGCAGGAAGACAGACAAAATGCAAGTGCGTGTGTATGTGAGAGAGAGAGAGAGAGAGAGAGAGAGAGAGAGGGCACCACGCTTCAGAAGACAGACACGAGTGTAAAAAATCAGAAATGTAAATGAGCGCTTGCATCTATCCAAGGCGGCGCACAAAGCTTTTACACATGTGAACTTTAAATACCACCCACCCGGCTCTCGCCCATGGCCCGTCGGTCTCAAGAAAGGGCAGCGGACTGCATTCTTTATTCATTGATTATTTGATTATATTGCTTTAAAGCTAAGTCGTTCTCCAGCTAACTCTCGGGGGGACTTCTTTTTTTCGGCGCTGTGATGGATGGCGTGTGGTTGGCCCGAGTGGGGGGTGATGTCTCACATGTACGTGCAATGGGCTTCTGTTTATTTCACACATTTAGTCTCCCACAAGTATTGTGAGTAACATCATTATCTACTTTTTCACACTTTGCAGGAAACCGCTACGTTGTGTTTTGCCTCGCAGAACACTAACTTGCATCTTCGACTTTATATTATTCAGCGGACAATTACCATCTTGGAATTTCAGCCCATGAACAGAAAAAAAAAAAAACCCTGCCGCTGTGTGTTGCTCATACCGTATGTGTGGGATCTCCCCGCCGCGCTGCTCACAAAATGAGAGACAGAACATCAGGTGAGTCAGAGGGTGCAGCATTCTTTCATCAACTGTTCCACTGCGAGCCAGAGAGTTACCACACAGTTAGAGCCACAGCAACAAACACACACACACACACACACACTCTGCAGGTGTTCCATAAATTAAGTGCATGAGTAACTGTCTGGAAAAGGGAGAGAAAAAAAGTGGGCCAAAGAGACACAAAATGCCAGCACTCGCTCCTAAACAGAATGTCTGAAGGTCTTACATGCACAGCCCTATACCTACTTATGCTGATGTTTTTATACATACGCATTATGCAGGTATATACTAAGACCATGTCTTGTTTGCCCAAGCACTGCTTTGCAGAAAGTACAATTCGAACGGTGGTTATTTTTTTTCCGTTTGACTTCTGGACCACCAAGAAATAAGTTTGGTGTGTGTGCTCATGTAAGCCACTATCTACCATGTTTTTTGGCCCAGCTCACCTGTTCACTTCTCTTTCCATGAGTCTACATGGTGAGAGTCCATGCACGCTCCGGCGCATGGGCTTTGTTTCCGAGGAGGCCTGTCAATGCCAGTGACACAGAAATAATACAGAAAATAGCTTCCCCCCGCAGTCACCGCGGTATGTGGCAGAAGGCAGCGGCAACTCAACGGTCCGGTTCTGCGTCGGCGTGTGACGAGACAGACCAAAAAGGTCACAGGCTTCAAAGCCTGAAAGCAGCTTCCAAACTGAGCTCCACACCTCTGACAGCTACATACTCAAGTGTGTGCGTGTATGTGTTTGTGTTTAGGATTCGTGAAGGGGGGGGGGGGGGCGGGGGGGGATTTTGATATGTGGGTTTTGATGAAAGTCTGCCAAAAACAACAGTTGCATGATGTTGATGGCTCAACGGTAAAATATACTGAATAAAAACTGTTACTGTTGGTTATTGAGACCGACTTGAGGAAGGGATACTGTGACAGCAAAACAGCAGTGAGTGTTGCCTTCATGTGAGCAGTCATTTTGTCATTTTTTCATGTGCATTGAAACAGAGAGGCAGAAGAATGAGCGCTGCGGTGCATCCAGTGACCTTCTGCGGGGTAAGTGTGCACACGCTCTTGGGAAACTTGATTGAAAGACTCAAAGGAATGCGAAGCGGTGAATGTGCGTGGGTTTTTATATGTGAATACTCATGGCTGCAACCAAGGAAGATATACTTTGCTGGCGGATGCAATCGATACACATACATCCGCTCTGACTTACTCTGTCTCGAAACTCTGCAAAGTCACATTTAACTTAGGCGCGCACTTTATTTTTTGGAGGACTCTGAGAAATGAATTTGTAAGCCTGACACAAATAAACAGCTCATGCATAAATATGACCATAACTTTTAGACAAAGGGAGAACAGCTCTATCTTCGTTGCAAGGGGGGGATTTCTTTCCTTATCAAAGCAACACAGGGCAAGATTAAAGAGTCAAAATCCTCCCCACGTGTGTGTGTGTGTGTGTGTGCATTCGCTCCTGCATGCCTGCCCCCGGACGTTCTCGCTCCATCTCTTGCCTCCCTCTCGTCACTCTCCCCGTAGCATTAGGAGCAAGCTGCCAGCCTCTTTAGCATCCATCCATCCCTCCATCCTTGCCCCCGGAGGAGTCTGCATTAATCAGTCTTTTTTTTTTTTCAAAAGCAGGTCTTGGTACGGTAGCTGTTGCGTTTTCTCCTATTTGTTACAATGCAGATGTGGCCCACAGTGAAGTCACATCAATCCTTATACAGTGGAATTACACGGCCAATCAATAACATTCAATAACAACAGGCCATTTGCCCATCGGGCCACGGACAATGGACAATGGTATGTGTTACAGATTGCATTAATAATAGTAAACCTGAATAAGAACAAAATAAAGTAATGCACTTTTTAATGTCACTGTGTTGCAATAACTACTAGAAACAAGGATCTGTATGGAAGCTGCTGCCCAAATGTAGTGGTGAGATTTCATTTAAAGAAAAAGAGGAAAAAGGATCACTGCTTTACCTATGATAGGTACCATCAGGAAAAGGGAACTATGAAAGGTTGATATTGAAATTAAAACACAATCAACGATGAAGACACCATTGTTCATGAAGTGAATTGTTAAAAAGGCAAAACTTTAGACTTGCAGGAGAATAAATATGGATATGTTGTTTCCCTTAGCAACAGGTGCAGACAAGAGCAGTGCTTCCCTACTGCAGTCAAGGTACTGGAATATACCAAATTTTACCTGAAGTGTGCATAGTTATGAATATCAAGGACACTAGTCATCAGAACGAACGTATAAAATATTGCTCAATATGCACCGATATGTAGCTTTCTAATGCTAGCCCGCTACGCTCGGTCCGAATCAAGCCGTCAACGAGCGTGCCAGAGGGCGTCGCCACACATACGGTACCGAGCTGCAAACAGACACGGCTTCATGCGACGGGTCGACGGTGGCTGCCAAAGGCCAGAGAGGGGAGGAGCACGGAGGGTTTAGGGCGGAGGGGAAATGTGGGACAGAGAGATGCAAAGCGACGGTGAGGAAAAGAGAGGAAGGCAATGGGTGTGCAGAGGATAGGGAGTGAGAGAGAGGATGAGAGAGTAGGTGGAAGATGGCAGGAGGGCAGCATGCAGATTGGCCAGGACCTGACTGGCATTTTCTTGGACAGCTAACAGACGAGAGAAAAAAAAAAGAGATGAGGGAGGGGTTGGACAGCCCGGAAAAGTTAGGGCCCTCAGGGTGTTCTGTCCCACTGCCAGCCCCAGAAGTGTGGCTGGGAGATAGCAGGCCCACGTGTAGTGGTGCTCCATGCACACAAACACACACCAACACGCACCGACAGTGAACGAGAGGGAGAGAGCAATGCACGTATCAAGATGGGTACGATAAATTGGATATACTTTAAGAACAATAACAGGAATTGGAAAGGAAAAAGGGTGAGAAAAACAATATTCGTGCATCTTGTATGAATTTTTAAGGCCTGCCCGGTAGCTGATTGATTGCAAATCAAAAAAATAAAACTCGGAGTAACACTATTGTAGTGAGGTGAGCAGCTTCATTACTTAGAATTTAAAAAAGCCAAACCGCATCCTTTCTCGGAGACCAATGTGTAGCTGGATCTCCAGTCAGGTCAGCTTCCTTTACCGGCTTTCGTTCCTCCATCTGTATCCTCCTCTCTCATTGGCAATGTAGAGTGAGGGAGCTGGAGGCCATTCGTGCAGGTTTGGGCCAATTATAGGGATTCTCATCAGTGCCGGGTTGGCTTTTTGCTGCAGGCTCAGAGCACACGGAACAGCAGCGGGTCAGCCATGTACCCCTCACATCTCCACACAATGAGCATACCTGGGAGATGTTGGGCTGATGGTTTTGGCACATCTGATATATAAAACACAAAAAGAGAAAACGTATGTTACTAGTTGGCAACAAAATGTTATACATCGATTCAATCAATGACAAAGACCGAGCCAAAGGAACGGAAATAATTAAATGAAAATAGTGGCAGGGATCTCTCGAAATTTAAAGTCAGGAATCTTACCGTTAACTTCACCTGTTGAAAGACAAATAAAAGGTTGTTTTAAATGTGCTAATATGAACTGGAAAAATTCTATTTTAGCTGATTACCAGTAACGCATTACAGCTCTAGGGAAATGTAATCAAACAGTAGTAAGCAAGTGAACCTGCACCAGCTTCAAGATAACATGATGATATTTTGGAGAGATTTCTTTTAAATGAAGCCTGCAATGTGTACAGCCTTTTAGCCTTGAAGGAGAAATATCAAAACTTAATGAACTTATGTGCTTGGTAGCCTGTACATCACAATCTATGTGATACCCAGTGAGGAATAGAACTCACTATGTGATGATGAAATGCGTTGCAGAAACTAGGTGAGAACAGTGAGAATGCACAAACAAAACTTCGACCATCACGGTGAGCGCCTCATGGCGTCTTCTTTGCATGCAACAGCTTTGAAAAATGACCAGAAGGAGTAACGCGTCTCGGCCTAATGAATAGGCCCTTAACCCACACCGTCAGGTTGGGTGATAACTTGGTTAACATGGAGGGGGGCGGAGGGTACTACACCGGATCTACTGTACATAACAAGAGCAACAAACTGCAGCCCTTTAAAATATACACTTTATTCAGCCATAATTACCAGCTTGGAGGGAAATTCAGCTGAGAAACTGGATTAAGTGTGACTGAATCTTCTTAAGTGGTTATAAAATCAAAGCACACTGAATGTTTGCCCATACACATTGGCTTCAGGGTGAAAGGCTTGGCCGAGCTTTGTGAACCAGCATCGACATCAGGAATTTTTTTTTTTTTTGTCAAATGATCTGCTTTTATACTACTAGAACTTTGAACAGTGCTGGCCCGTGTGCATGCTTCCATTACAGAATCTCAAACATGGTTTGGACCTGTGTCTCTTGGAGAAGGAACCAAACTTGTGGCCTGTTTGGCTCGGTCGCAACTGCGCAGCCCTGAAACTGGATTGCTCTGGTACCGTGGATTAACAGAAGGCAGCAGCAGGGAGCGTGTGTTGGTGTGTGCACGTGAGTGGGTGTTTGTGCGTGAGCGTGAAAGAAGTATGTGTGTAAGTCTGTGTGTTGGCGCTGGAGGCTAGCGTGTGGTGAGGAGGGAGATTTGCACCTCTGTGCACGCTGCTGAAAACCTGCTAACCGTTGCATTTACATCCCTCAGTTCGGTGAGGTAAACACATTTTTTGTGAACCTCCTTCACCCCCTCCTCCTGAACATTTTTAAAGGAAAAGTAGCAAAGAAATATCCAAATTAGCAACGCTCCAGAGGAGGGATTGTCTTTGCCCTTAAAATAAACATTTTGGATTTTAAAATGATGCTCGACATTGCAAACATTCATTGATACAAGCCTGAGTTAAGCCTTTAAAAGTAAAATACGTGAGGTCACCGTCCCCACGGATACCTGTACTGAGGTAATAATCACTCACTGACATCATGCTAATCCTATAAACATAAATGATGTGCTCTTGTTATTATCAAAACTACAAAATACATTTTTATCCTTAAAAAAATAGGAAGAAAATGCATATCAAACTGATATTTTTATCCCACAATGCATTTGGGTTGCAAGTTAAAGAAAGGCAGACATAGGAAGCTTTAAATCTGTGTCGAAAAAAGAAAGACATTAAGCACTTGGAAGATGTTCATTTAGGAAACCTGGTGTGAAGGTAGGTACGTCGGTGGCCCATTAATTACGATAATCACATCGTAGGTGTTAGAATAATTCATTAACTCAGATTTAGTTAAGGCTTCATTTAATAAGTCCTTGTTGGTCAGGAGGAAAGAGACAGTGGGGAGGAAGGTGGGAGGGAGACAGAGATAGAAAGAAGGTGGAGAGAGAGAGAGAGAGCGATACAGGGTGCCTATTAAACCACAAGGCCTGGATTGTCAATTTGTGTTTGAGCGTTCCACTGGGGGAAACAGTTCCATCCTTTTTAAGGGATAAATCATTTTATAAAAGACCGAAGGGAGGTAAAGGGAGGCAAAAACTGGGGGGATGGAAGGTGGTAGTGGTGGTAAAAGGGAGGAATGGAGGGAGTTATGGAGGAGGGGGGGTTGGTTAGGGAATCAGTTTTGCCTACTATATTTAACTGACCCATAAATCTGTTTTTAAATTCCTCTCCATTTAAGAAAGGCCAGAAGAACTGCATGAAATACAAGTCGAGTGAATAGAGGAAGGGAGGGTTTTTCTTTTTCGCGCCGGTTGTTAAGTACCACAATCCATGCATAGCCGATGCTACATTTATCCTAACAATGTAATTGGTCCAGCTCCCCTGGCTGGTGGCTCAGTTACTGGCCCTCCCTCAGGCCCTGTGCATGTGTGTGTGTGTGTGTGTGTGCATGTGTGTGTGTGTGTGTGTGTGTGTATGGGTGTGCAAGAAGGCCCTCCCTTTCAGCCGTCAAATAAAACAAAATCCCTCCCTTCCATTGAGAGAGAGAGAGAGAGACTCTCTAGAGCCTATGGCAGCTATGCTAACATGGCTAATGCTAACATAAACTAAATACACCTGCTAACAACCTCACTGCATTCTGTTACCACAAGGACCTGTGGTGGATTGCACCATAGGAAACAGAAGAAAAGCAAAGGATGCGCACACACACACACACACACACACACACACACACACAAACATCCCAGCGCCCCCTGACCATAACCTCCCCAGACCTTCCCCTCCTCTCTGTTTTGGTCTCTCTAACACACACACATACAGTAAACACATACAAACATTCACAGACAACCGCACACACACTCTGCATTGAGCCTCGGTGCAATTACGAGGAAGAGGACAAAAGCTTCACAGACAGAAGCAACATAAGGGTCGGCTTGCTGTTTCACCTGGAGCTAAATATCTACAGCAGAGGGGAGTCAGGGAGGAGAGGGAGGTGTGGGAGATGGGGGGAGGTGGGGCTGGCGTTGGAGTAAGGGCAGAAGGGTTGGGGGAGGACAGGGTCGGGGGACAAGCCGGGAAGAGCCAAGGAGAATGGGAGATGGGAGAGCAGGTGCTTTTGGGAACTATTGTGCTTGTTTCGGCCATCATTGTCTGGTTACCACTTTTGATGACTTTCTTTAAACAATATTTTAACTCGAGAAAGCTCAGGAGGAGATTTTATTTTTCATGCACGGCTGATTTAGGGGAGGAGAGAAAAGCCAGATAAATGTTAGAAAAAAAAAGAAGAAAAAAAAATGCTGGTTAAAAAATGGTGATGAGGATAGAGACCGAGGCAGCGGAGGAGTAGGATAAGGATAGCTGTTGGGGTTAGGGGGTGAGGAAGAAGAGGGAGGTGAGAATGTGGAGGACGGGAGAGTTGGGGTGGGGGGGGAGGTGAGAATGTGGAGGACGGGAGAGTTGGGGGGGGGAGGGAGGTGGGGCGGGGGTGAGGGAAGAGGAGGAGACAGGAGCCGCATAATGAAGTGCTGGGCTAATTTGGAGAACTCCAGCTGGCTGAAGCCAGAGGGCCTGAGCTTCCAGAACATCTGAAGCACCTTAATGTTGCATGCACACACACACACACACACACACACACGCGCACACACACACACGCACACACACACGTAGCATCATTGGAGTTGTTCAAACAGGCACACTTTACACACCAAATCTCACCTAAACCCTACACACACACTTACACTCTCGCGCACACAGACACACAAACCTTATATACTACAAACACTGTAAAACATCAATAGGTTGGTATGTATGTGCCCTTGGAGATGTTTGTGTCGGGGATTATTAAGGCCAAAGATTCGATTGATTCTCTTTTGTGTTAGTTTGCGTGTCATGATGTGACTTTCCATGGAGTTATTGAGATGCAGGACAATTCCACATCCTGCTTAAGAAGCCCTTTTACTGAATAGGTTACTGTCAGATGAAACACATGTATTTTCCAACTTTTGTTGTACTTTTGATTGTGCAGAAATTTGTAGAGCCAACGAAAGAACTTCAGCAAACTAAATGACCATGGTTCGGTGGTCGGCCACTAACATCTAGTAAACCGACATGTTGCATCCCCTGAATTCACGATACACATCTTGAGCACAGGAAGTTGATGCCTTCCACGTGTTTGACGGACACAGATGTCAATTGGCTGTTTTGTGAACACCTTAAAAACAGTGTCGGGTCTGGTTCCACACGCCGTTGGTCCTGTGATGAAGAGAGTTGCCTAATGCCACTGTGTGCCTTCATCCTATTATTAACCATGTTGTAAGTCTTTGAGCAGAACACGATTGGCTGAAATGTTAGAGTAAAATCCATTTCCTCTCAGGCTACATAGCGGTAATGGCTTAAAACACAGCTGGATTAAAGCCTCTCTGGTTTACAACCAAGGTTTCCCATCTGCAAACAATGCCCAACTATGTTTTGTTGCCCTCCTCCATTTGGTTAACCTCAAGCCTTTATGGTTACCTACGGGTGGCTTGGGGTGATGGCATTTGACTGAAGACTAGAGCCAAAGTGAAATGCTGACTAATCTGTAACATCTGGTACATTTTACGAGAGCAGAGAGGGAGCAAATGATGCCAGGTTGGCAGGTGGAGGAGTGAGGAGCACTCATAATCCGTTTATATGGCCAAACACACAAAACACACACATACGCACAAAACTTTCCATTGCCCCGTTGTGGTGGGTACTTTCACCAAGCAGCGTGTCTCTGTGGTTCCATGAAATTTTACGACCCAGAAAGTTAACCAACACAAAATCAGGCGCTGTGAAATACTACAAACACAGCCATTTTCCGGCACTGGTTCTCCATTTCACACGCACACACAAACTAACAAATTCACACAACAAGCGTGTGAGGCGTTGTGATTAGTGAGTTTGTGGCCGGTGCCATTTTTAAATCATCAACCAGGCCTTCAGTCCTAAGACCCGGGAGCTGTCAGCAGCCAGAACTCTAATAACGGCTACTCAGAGTAGGCCTACAGCGGAGGTCTGATTAGTTTAAACCCAGAGGCCACACAACAAAGCACAAACAGACCCACAAATTAATGCACGACAGTAATAACTCATTGAAAATTAGCACACAGCAACTAATTCACTGTAAAACTAGGACCGTCTCTCCTGGGCATTTCAAATGTTGTGAGAGACAGAATTACTAGCATACCCAACAAGTAGTCGGGCAGTCTTTAGGTTGTCTGTGTGTTCGGGGATAATTTGAAGATGTTTGTACAGCTCACGCATCAATCTCCAGGTGTAATAAAATGATTCATTGTCATAATGTTGCATTCTTTCTACAGGACAGCACGAGCATGAGAAATGAATCCTTCTTTGATTTATTAGCTTTGTGAACTTTGGATACACGAGTCCATGTTGTCAATCTCAAGGTCTTCTTCTTTCATAGACTGTGGTCCTATTTAGAGTCAAACAGACGATGAAAGCTGGCCATGCATCAGGGCGTGGCTACCATAAGACTGATCAGTTGCCAATGGGGCGTTGTCCGCTCTGGGAGTTGTCCAAGTTTTTGTCTCACAGCTTTCAACCCTTCATTGCGAGTTGTCAGCTAACGAAAGTCAGACGTCTTATTATTCAGCATTCTGTTACCACAAGGACCAACAAAAAAACCATGGACACATGCAAATTGCTAAACTAGGGTTAGTCTCATCATGTTACCGGTACGGCCGCATCGTTCTAGCAAAACTTTCGGCACTTATTTGTCCCGTGGAACCAGATGGCACGTGATAAGTATAAGGACGTGTTTTATAGGACTAAGTTTGAATGTGCAGTTGGAATATTTGCTCTCCAACCGAGACCCTCTACCTTCCCAACACACCAAATTACTCTTATGATCACTAGAAAAATGAAACCGTTATTACACACAAGTGAACACAAAAAAAGGGAAAGAAACACATGCAACACACATTAACACAGAGTTTACTCTATGTTCTAAGTTGTAGCAATCACACGTGTGGCGCGCACCAGGGCGAGAGGAACAGCAACAAATTGGATTTTCCGAGGATGATGGTGTGATGAAAGATTGTGTGTTTTTCTCATCTACCGCCAGTGCTGTTAGAGAGCAGCATGATTAAATAAAACCTTGCCCAAGTTTCAATAAACACATTATAACAATTGCATTTCCTTGACAAAGATTTAGGGACTGGTGTGATGCGATTGGATTACTGGGGAACATTGAGCTTTTTTAATGCTGTTTTTGCCCTGCCTTAAGTTGAACGTACACCTCCACTTGAGCAAGTTTACGGTATTTCTCTCCTCTCAACATGTGGTTAGGGACACATTGATTAGGATTATTCTTTTGCTCAACCCCCCTCTTTATGCATTGGAGAAAATAAACAGCTAAGCTTCTGCCTTTCACAGGAGCTGTAGATATTTAAGCGCCTTCACCTCATGTCAGGTTCGTGCACGGTTTTTACGACAATTTTAGCCCCCACATTCCGAGCATCATCGCATGTGATGGTATACAATTGTCCCATGCTGTTTGGTACAGGAACACTACAGCACAAATGGTTCCAAGGCCCTACTCGTGTACTGCCACACAAAAATGAGGTATCGAAAGACAAGTCTTCCAGAGAGAGAAGTCTGATACGCCGATGAGTAAGAGGTGAGGGTGACGCATAACTTCAGAGAGGGAACATTTGAGAGCAAATCAAAAGGTCTGGATAATTTGTTTGGTGTGTGTGTGTGTGCGCGCAAGCATGTCATCCGCCGCGGTGGGAAAATCTTCATTTTGATTCTAATGAACTGTCAAATCTTCTCATTGATTTAACGTTCAGCTCTTGACTCTTATGAGCACACTCAGGTATGGCCCAACGCTCCCCATCTGTGATCATAGCAGGTGGCAACAAGCCGGTTAATAACCACCTCCCCCTCCACCCACCCACCCACACACACACCCACCCACACACCCACACACACACCCACACACACACCCACACACACACACACACACACACACACACACACACACACACCCACACACACACCCACACACACACCCACACACACACACACACACACACCCACCCACACACACACCCACACACACACCCACACCCACACACACACCCACCCACACACACACCCACACACACACCCACACCCACACACACACACACACACACACACACACACACACACACACACACACACACCCACACACACACCCACACACACACACACACACACACCCACCCACACACACACCCACACACACACCCACACCCACACACACACACACACACACACACAACAACTACACACTTATACACAGGGGGCAAGGGCTGGATTCGAGTAGTCAAATTTCTGAGGAAGGTTCCTAGTTGAGTGAAATTACCTGGAAGTAATGTAAGTGGCCGCCAGAATAAGAGCTGTTTGAATTATTTACTGCTAATTTCTTGCGGCAGCAACACTTAAATAGTAACGTATCATTCGGCCGTTTACAAGGAAACAAACGTAGATCACGTAAGTAAGCGTTTGCGTGAATCATTTATGTCCCAACCTTGTTAATAGTGTTACACTTGGAACGTGGTTGTTTATGTCGCCTGCGTGACTCCGGGTGCAGGCTTGATGGTTGGTATATGACGAACTGGCACCAACCAACACCGAGCACGCCACTTAAGTACACAAGGGGAGGGTGAGTTAACGAGACACAGGAGGACACAATCGGGAAGAGGAGCTGTAATCAGCACACCGGGAAGACGTCAGGGCAGAGTAGTCGAGACACCTGGAACAAGAGAGCGCAAAGTAAAAACGGAGATGGACAAACAAAAAGTAACTTATAGCTTAACAAGTCCTGACACCCTCTCGTTTAACTGAAAACTGTTTTCATGGGTTTAGATGATGTTTCTGCACAGGCTTGTTTTCTATGTTCATTACGTTACCGATACGCAGACTCTTACTAAAACAGACATACTAGATGAACTACTAAAGTGCCAATAAATCCTCCAAAAAACACGTATTGGCTTATGAATCTAAATATATTGTCGGGCCAAATGACAATAATCCAAGCATAAACACTACAATTAGCTTCATTGCATTTTCCATCCAACATTTGAAGTGCAATTAGAACGTATAAACAAATGGTACTTTTGAGATTCCTGACTTACTTCCACAGTCGATTCATTAAACTCCCCTTATTGAGACTTAAACTCAAGAGTGTCAAACTAACCCCAAGGTTCTGTATTAATATCCATCAACGGCCTGGCGCAAGCTGGCACCTCTCCTTGATCACCGAAGCCTTGTCACCACGCTCACGTCTCGCTCGCCACTCATTCAATCGAGGGGCGCTGTTGGATGGTGACGGACAAAGTGAAGTGGCACTGACAGCCGGGCTGACAGAAAAACCGAGGGATGATGACAGGAAGGAAGTGAGATGTGTATAGAGGATAACTACTCGGCCCAAAACAACACAATCAAGCTAATAGTGGTGCGTACAGTCAGATCCAAAAACCAAATACTGAAAGAATAATAAAGCATTCAGCTTTTTCCGTCACCCAATCCCCAAGGAAACATGCCTGCCGCTCAGCAGGCATGTTTCCTTGACAGGAGTGCAGTTAATAATCTGAATAAAACGGTGTGCTTTTACCTGTATGACTGAATTGATAAAAAAAGATTTGGAACTGTTGTTATGATTATTTTAACAGGCAAATATATGACATTCTGGAACGTCATAAAAAATTGACATTGAGTAATGGCAAAAACATGCAACAATATGCCACTATGGCAAAGCGTTCTGTGTCAGATTCATTCCCAACTAAAACGACACGCGAGCTTCCCCGACGCAAAATAAAAATAGAAAGCCGAACAGCATTATAATGAGAAGAAATTGTTTTATTAATGTTTTCCCCCCCTCTTCTCTCCCTTTACTCTCCGTTAGAAGCATCCGGCATTCTCCACAGCGTAGCTCACAGTTTCTCCCTGCTCGCACTCTCTCCTTGGAGGGAAAGTCAAAAGGTTTTTCATTTATCTCAGAGCGGAGACGAAGCACAAAACATGAGTCCCCAGAGAGACCCGCGAGGAAACTGTGAACACCTTGCCCCAAATATCTGATCTTGGAGCAGCAGAAAATAGCATGCACGTATTTGTTTGCCGGGACGAAGACTTCCCTCGCTCCCCAGACGGCGTGTTGTCATTGAACAAGCTGCCGCTGTGTGTTAGGCATATAAAAATAAATTGCGATTTCTATTGGGGAAATAGAACACCTCCCAGGAACAAAAGATAATTGTATTGATTTGTTGAGCATGCGAGCCGATCAAAAAGTGTCTGTTGATAACGTTTTCGGCACCGAGGTTGTGAATGTGTATATTTATGCGTGGATGCCTGTTTGTGTGTCTGGCTGGATTAAGATAGCGTTGGTTGTGTTGAGTTTTCGCCGGCAAAAGGGATCATTGGACTTTTGAAGGAGCGATTGATAAAAAGCTAAAAGGTGCCACAAATGCAAAAGATTTGCAAGCAAAGGTTTTTTAATTTGTGTGGTGTCGCATTTCAGTAGTCTAGAGAAAAACATAGTCCCCGTACATGCATGTAAAACAGCATTGGGTCCTGCACCATCTTATTCATCTAAATCGCTCATGACGTCTACCTTAATTGTCTTGTTGCGAAAACTTGCATTGCTCGAAACTAATCATTTGTGGGATTGTTGTTTTTTTTTTCAGCGATCGCCACCGAGCTAAAATGTCAACTAACGGTTGTGCAAAATCGAACCTGTTACTTCAAGTGTGCGGTGCATCCCCCGTGACTCACTCTCAACCAATCAGAACGCTGGATTTCATCTAACCGTACCCGACTTACTCGGAGGAAACGGAAGTGTCAGTTATCGCTGATGGCTTAGAGAAACATCTCCTCATTTACTCTGCTTATTCTCTCTCTCTCTCTCTGTTGCTTGACGCTATGGCAAATCTGAGAGATTTGTGCGTTGATAAAGGCCACAACTTGAACAGTGTGAATACCCACAGAAGATCAAAAGAATAAAAAGCGATTATGCTTTCTTTGCCTTTATCGTATGTTCAATTGGAGTCGCTCTCAGGGACATTCTCTGTCTCTGTCTGACTGTCCCCCATGTGACTGTCCCCCACACTCGAGCGAAAAAGAGGTCGGGACAAATTCAAATGCAACGTTAACTGTGGGAAACACTTACAACCATACTTCTCTGCAGATAAACCCAAAGGCCACTGTACGTTAAACCGAAACGACAACAAGCCCATGTAAACCAATTAGCAGGGCGCAACAGATGTAATGCACAACCTGGTTGTGCACCTTCTTGTATTTATTTATACATTCACTACCCAACTGTTATGTTACTTTCACATCATTTTCTTTACGTGATAACATGGAGTTGCCGTGGTTATGATTTTTCGATGCATCTGATAATAATAATAATGCATATATTCACGTATGTGTCCATGAGCTCTTTGTGATCAAAAACATTAATGTGTCACAGTAATTTGAGTTTGATCCAATCACTGACTTACCTGTCTGTCAGTGTCATTGTGACGCAGAAATAAAATGCAAAAATGTATCTACTTCGGTCTGGATCTCGGAAACAGGACTACAGGTGGGCGAACATCAAACGATTCAGAAAGCATTCCTGATTACAAGCACTGCCAGACAATTACAGTCTGAAAGGGTGTCCGATGTCTGCAAATAACCATTTGCAATAGCAAAAACATTTTAGAAGTAGGTGGTAGTAGAATAATTGCTGCAAAAGAGATGTGGGAACTTCTTCTCAAGTGGTTCATCTCTTCCCAGAGAAGGTGACCTGCAGATAGTGAAATACCACTGGGCGTGCAAATTTAGGTTAGTGGGAGGAATTCAGGTAGCAGACGCTACCATAAAAATGGGCAGTCAGAGAGAGAAAGTTCGTATCTGCTTATCAGCCCTGGTCTGTTGGCTACAGGGCTTGTGGGATACCCCTATACTTCTTGGCAGTCCTTTCTAACACAAGCTGGATAAACAGGCTTTGGGTTACTGTCTGTGACTCATTTTTGTTTTCACATGGGTGTGTTTTTTTTCTGAGGCACATGCATTTATTTTTGATGGAGTAACTTGTGTCTGCATGCTTCTTCTTGCATGCACATTTCCCTGTGTGTGCAGATTTTGACTGGCAAAAACAGAGCTATGAATAGATCGGGACACTGAACAACAAATTAAAAATATGTGAAGAAACAAAAATCAGTTAGAGAATGAGAAAAGACGTTCCAGTTCCAACCCCAAAACTGAATCCACTACTTTTGTCTGGTCCTTCATTTTAGATTTATGTGCATATGTGTAAATGATAGATGGCAGAGTATAGGTTTTAAAAATGTTCTGTTCTTTCATTATATTTGGGCTAAATTGCCTCAGAGGCATCAAAAACTTTCCAAGTTTAGAATTAGAATGACTCTTATCAGAGCAATATCAGTACCTTTTCTTCAAATATGACAACACACATTTGTATCACAACACTACACAATGGCAAATATCTGAAATCAGACCACAATAACACAATTGAAATGATCAGGGTCATGATATCATTACTGAGGCAAAGTTTAAAAGAAGGATATCCGTTTACATCTCACTTACACGTTTTCCTAAGAAATACCACATGCACTTCTAACTGCTGTTTTTACTGCCTCCTGTCTGGGCTTTCAGGTCACCTCTTTAATTTAATTACCTCCATCTGTGCGTCCCTACATCCATATATTAATTCTTCCCCAATTCAACTAAGTAAGAAAGAACAGCTTTTCTGCAGGACACGCACCTTCTGTTTTTAGCTCTCTGGTCTCATTACGTGTTGTGTTATTTTTAATTCATCACAATGGACACACATTCGTATTGGCATTTCCTAAATCGCATCACCAGGGAATCCAAATTTGCCAAGTATCAGGTTATACAGGCCAAGCGCGATACACACACAGTTTTGGATTCATACAGAGATAAGAATCGCTGTGACTTTGGCACTTGCAGGCAGAGTGGTAATAAAAGACTGATTCATATCCAGTAAGGAAAATGGTCTATGTTTACTCCCTCTGCTTCTACGTCATTTCTGGTCTCCCTCCGTCTCTTTTATCTATCTCATGATCCAAGCTGTCATCCACAGATTCAGATTTAAGCTTGCATTTCCTCCTAGAGGCCACAGAAGATGAAACGTAGCTGCTAGTTTGGCTCATAAATGCCTCACTAAGTGCTGATGTGCCAGGAGCCCTCCTCATGACTGTTGCCTTAGCAGCGTCCTTTTTCCAATACCAACACCCCACCCCCCCAATTTTCAGTACATTTCTACACATTACATAAACCCCTTTAAATCCCCCCAAAAGGTGGATGGGTTGGTTTCAGATGTGATTTATGTAGAGATAATATCATTGGTTTGCATGATGTGAAAAGAAGGGTGTCTTGGGTGCTTTGTGAGCGTGGACCACGCTGTCAAAAACACTGTCAAAAACGCTTTAAAGAAAAAAACTTTTTTCGGGTTGAAATAACTTTTTCATGCGCGATAAGAAGAGTAGCTGTATAAACAAAGGCATATTTATGTAATTGTGAGTCTATGCTCACCACCTCCATTTTTTTCAAACTAAAAAGCACCAAATGTGGTTGAATTTGGCCTCAGAATGATAGCAAACAGCTCTGCAACGCCTTTAACAAACCAGGTTAGTCTTGTCCTTGACTCAAGTTGTTTAATGACCATAGCTAATGTCGCTGTGCTCGCCGCCTCTTTGTCTTGTCTCCGTGGCCGGCCTAACCGCTGCTGACAGTCAGCTTTGCTCTTTTATTAGCTCTGCGTCGCTTGCAATCAGTGACAGTGAAGTCAGGCAGCAGGACGGGCTTGTGTGAACTCAACACCCGCTCGGACTCTAGATCTGCACACACCACGTACGCACGCACTACACAAATATGTATGTGAATTTTCCAAAACGTGACCTTCAACACCTGACCTTCTCAGACACATGCGTGTATGCACACATGCAAACGCAGATATACATACATAGGCGCGTGCAAACAGTTCTCCATACGCACGCATCAAAATAATGGCACGACGGCGCCTAGGCAGCCATTGGCCTCGCTGTATGTGGGTCAGGCTCATGCAAAGCTGTATTGATTTTTTGGTCTGAATGTGTGCCACCCCGTTAGAAAGGCAGACAGCTAATACGTCAGCTAGCAAGCCTGTCTAAAAACACATACACACACACACACACAGACGAGAGGTTCCACAGTTTGCTTCTTGTCAGCGCCCCGCGAATTGGCAGACAATGGACTTGTTTGATAAAGAGGAGGGCTGACATTCGAACGGGCAATTTGTGAGCGACGGGGCGGGAGAGAGAGAGAGAGAGAGAGGCACGGGGGTGGAAAGTGAGGGTCAGGAATTTGCCTCACTCCCTTTTAAAGAATGTAGCGTCACCCATATGTCCGTCTGCCCCGGTGCCTGCTCGGTGGAGTGGAAGGCCCGGGATGCGAGAGCGCTCGTTCCCCCCTTTTTTTCTTTCCCCATTGCCAGTCTCCTTCGCGGGGCTGACGAGCCTCTCTCCTCCCCGCCGTGGTGCAGAGCCTAATGCTGTTTCGTCTCCCGCATTAAACCACGCGGCGGCCATTTAGGACATGATGTAGGCCACAGCGGGGAGAGCGATGGCTTTAAAACGTGAGCCATCCACAGCCGAGGTCAGAGCAGCGCACAACTCAGTCACGGTGAAATGTCTCCCAACATTTTAAAAAGCTGCAATGACACTCGTCCTGAGTGGCCGGCACCCCATCCTTCTTTGCGGCGCAAACGTGCCGCGCGGCCCGTTTAAGTGCTTTTGAACGAGCCCTTATTAATCCCTCTAACTGCAGGTTTGCACCTCATATTTACCAGAGCTGACCTTTCGACCTCGGCCACTGGCTAACATCTAATTGAAAATTGGCTAATTTGTGAAATGGCAGAATTTAGGGGGTAAAGACCACTTAGAGCTAATAGATGTCTCATCTGAATATAAGCGCCGTGCTTAGGGGAGGCCACGCGCAGGGCACCAGTGCTACCAGTGTTGGTGAGGTGTATTTATGGGAATCCATCATAAAGAAGCCAGATATTTCGCCACCAAACATTAATCTGAATAGCTAAGACTTTCACTGCCTCCATTATCTCGTCATCCGTTATCCTTGTATGCTGTAGGCTTTTTCTCAATTACAGCCATTTATGGTTTCTGGAGTAATTACATCAAACTCAAGTCAGTTACCTGTAAGGTGTGTTCCACTGCAAATTAATTTGGAAGTTTCTGTCTTACTTCTTTTCCATTTGGTAGTAATGGGCTGTGCATGTTCTTATGCAAGACAACCAGAGGGCTGAATGAATTCTGAGGCAGGAAACCGACCTCATGAGGGAGGGAGACAGCATTTCAAGAGTTTAGAGACATTTCCATTAAAGCCGGGAGACAGAACATGATATGTGACAAGCGATGCCAGACCAGCATATTGTGCCAAGTCGGTACATGAACGCAGAAAAACTTCCACGTGGATTATCGGACTCTCTGTTATGCACTCTACAAAAAAAAATCAACACATCATTATTGCAATAGTTTGGATGTAAATTGTCAGATTTCTGGGGGATTTTTGCTGCCTACAATTTGTATCAAATTCCTCTGAAATTAAACTGTTTTACTTGACAAAGAAGAGCATTTCCTGTCATACAGTTGGGAGGACTTAATTACAAGTAACCTGACATTTTTCACTCGGGATGACTTTGTTTGTAACTTCGTCAGGCAATGATGGTACTTCCCGCACGGTAGAAAAATAAATTTAAAGCAAATCATTTTTTGATTGGTACGCCATGTTTCATCTGAAATTGCACAAGAAGAACGCAGGACTTCAGCGATACCTTTTTTATGCTACTCATCGTAATTTGAGCATCGGATGTTTTACTCTCTCTGCTACCTTCAGCATATTTAGCCAGCCCTTCATTTGCACTTGTCGTTAAGGCTAACGGCTTATTCCGCCTGTTTATGGACGGCCCCTCAGAGCTAAATTAATAGAAGAGGCTTCGGGGACCAGAGAGGAAAGTCATAAGCAAGACTGTAATGCTCATTTGCAACGTAGAGGCTAATTACCAATTTGCCACTCTCCAATCTCGTTTCATAATACGTTCACGGCTCGACTTCTTCCTTGTTTGGGTGCCTGCGAGCAACGTGTGACTTTTATACAACACAGGATGCTTTGCTTCTGTCTTTATAACTTCATGTGCCGTAGACATTGTTCTCTTAGACCTGCCCTGTTCAGGCCCGCATCCGACCAACACTCCCTCAAGTGAGAACGGGGCCGTGGTTGCCCTCAGCTTTGACTGCTCTGCGTTTTCAGAAAAACGATAACAGGAGAGCTCAATTGAATACGAGGAAGCATCCTGAGTCTTAACTGAAATTAATGCAATCTAAAGGATTTACAGTCTGTCAACAAATGCATTGTAGAGGATAATCTCTGAAAGATGTGGAGCTAAAACGTGTAATCCGAAGCCAGCAATTAAAGAATCATCCTGACACAACGCGTCACCTGTAACAACATTGACTTAGGCTTTTATGTATTTTTCATCTTTGGTTAAACAACTTCCTCAAAGGGACGGCTGATGTGGTTCAGCTCACAGCAAACAAGGTGTGTACTAACAGAGTCTCTGGATTATACGGCTTTAAACAGTGCATTCTTCAAAATCAAACAGGTATGAGCTCAGGGTGTTAAATTCAACACTTGTGCTCACTTAATAGTAAGAATTTATAATACTAATAATAAGATAATCTAGTGAGCCCTACAACACCAAACCAAAGGTTCATTCATTTTGTTGGTACTTGTTAGTAGGAAAACACACCATTATAGTATGGTACGTGCCGCGTTTGCGCTGTGTTTTATATCCTGACAGAAAATAAAAGAAGAAAACTATACAGTGGAAGTTATTTCAGTTTAAGTTAGCATGACCTTATGCAAACCTTAGAGAGTAGTTGGTAAAATAGCTTACTTACCTAAAATTCAAGTAATTGAGGCTGTTTAGACAGCAAACAACTTTTAATAAGTAAGTAAAACCTACTGTTCAACTGACAGTAGGTTTCTTGTGGGAGATAACTACAGAATGTCCTGCACTTCTTGTCCATCGCATTAGATCTCACGCTGACAAACCTTAGTTCTAATTGTGGCCAAAATGTGGAAATATGAAACATCAAGTAGGTTTAAATAAGGCAAACACAGAATATAATGTTACCTCAGTTACCTCTACATCCCAAGTCGTCCTTCCTTTGCCTGCATGTTAATATGTCAGTGCATACACAGTAGTAAACCTAGTGTTGAATCATTAACTGTAGGAAATAGATCATTAAAAGTTCAAAAGAGATCCAGGTTAAACTCACAGAGTGAACATTACACCCTTTAAAAAACTTAAAAGGGAAGAGGCAGAGGACACAGTCTATGAATAGTCCAATGAGTTTGCTACCGCTCTGGGGGTCAACGTTGCATGTCCACTGATCGCCGGCTGAGTGGAGTTGGTCATTGAAGGCATTTACATTTCAAACACTCTCCTAGATATTAAGACTGATGTGTGGCTTGTCCAGTGAGCTGAGACAACTGGGTAGATCTCATTTCAGGCTGTTGTAGCAGGAATACGAGGAAAAAACCGGCCCATTCTCGTTACTCATCTGTGAATTGGCATTTTGGAGTCGACAAGCACAAGAAACTCCTCTTCCTTGGGTTTTGTGTTTTAATGCTTTTAAATAGTTAAATCAAAAATCATTTACATCCCTCATTAAAAAAAAATAAACTTGTTGTACGTAGTTGTAATAAATGTTGTCAAGGCATATGTTTTTCCTGTGGCAGTATCACATGTTTTGCAGTCATAAAGTAAGTGCTTACTGACATGTAAGGGCAAGAAGACAACAAGTGTAACTGACAGCATAAACCAACCTTTCACAATACTTACTAGGAAATGTAATTAACTGCAAACCAATGTATCATACCCAACTTTATTGCCTTTATACCAGCCCTGTAACAAAACAAGCCAAGTATTACATTTTTAAGAAATCATTTATTATGGATGGCAAAATATACTCCCTCAGTCTTTAAAGCGTTTTAAATGAATTGGTCTGAGATCCTCACGCAAGAAAGCAACGCGGGCCGCTAGGGCGTGCGAGCACTTCCTGAGTCTTTGCGTCAGCTGTTTTGGTAGCGTAGTGTTGCTTAATGTTACAGTCAGGCCTCGGGTGTTTCGCCGATGTTCCTCAACACGAGGAGCTGCGACTTGTGTTTGTTTTAGAGCCGAGTTAGCCTTTTTTTTCACGCCCCGAGCAAATGCTATTAGCCTTAACTTTACTTTCACACATTTCTCTAACTGCATTTGTTAGAGGAAGTATTCAAAACTACAAAGTGTACCAGCCGATACTGTTGGGTTGCATATTTTGCCTAGTATTTGCCTAATATAACAAGTATTAGGAAGTTGAGTCACATTTATTCAAAAATAAAATAAAATAAAATATGTTTTGAACCAATTCCAATTTAACAAGATTAGCGTTTTTATTTGAACACGTCATGCTAGCCTTTTAATTAAGCCTTATAATAAAAGCACCATGCATGGTAATGAATTACAATATGTAAGATATCTCCCTTTTCACGTGTTTTTACTCCACAGATTACTAAGCAAGCATTATGACTTCATCGCTCGTGCTGCAGCCCTCAATAAAATTCAATGGTGTTTGTGTCACTGTGAGTTACTCACAGCGCTGTTGTGGAAATGGTTGTTGCAACAACCATTTTGTATCAGTGGTTCTCAAGAAAGCTACAAGCTACAAACACACACACACAAAAAAGATAGATTTCAAGGGACAATTGTATCGAAAGTGCTAGACAACACATTAAAGATTTTTTCACTGGTGCGGTAAGCAATTGATTATTGTCCATTGTTTGAATTAAATTCTCACCCATAATGCACCTGCATTGTGTCGTGGGGTTTGTGAGGTAAAAGTTGCATTCATTTTTTTACAAATTTTACTCTACTTTTTTACTTTTTACTCATCGACGAAAATACCCAGTTTACCGGAAGTGAACTGCTTTACTGAATGCATAGAAATGTGAAGATAAGATCTTTAATACAACTCTGAATGTGTAATTTTGGAAAGAAACTTCCAATCCCAGAGCTTTATGAAGCTAAGGCAATAAATAATAAATCTAAAGTTTCAATCCAGGATCCGGAATCAATTTCGAGAAGACTTTATTTACTCTTTTATTCCAAAGTGCACTGATGAAAGGTTTGAATTTGCTAAACCCCTTTAGTTTATCAGGTCATGTTGTTTAACATCCATGATCAAGTTTATCTGGTCTCTGGTTAAAAAATAACTGATTTTACTCTGACCTTCAGGAAAATACACTGCACTGGTACAACTGCCACTAATGCCACTATTATTGAATGCAACTGAACATTTCGTTACACCATGTCCAGGGAATTTGCACCGTTAAGTAGTTGGAGGCGCCTATAATCACCCCCCGCACGACAGGGATGAAACATAGGCTTCATTGTCAAGCACAAGAAGATGAGCAGAGCTACAAACTAATCACATTAAGTTAGCCGGAAAAAAAAAACGACTTCAATAAATGTATTAAGTATTGTACGCATTACCACAATATACAGTAAACAATTGACGATCCCGTCATTATTCTACATCTTTTCTTGCATAATGAGTCACTAAAGTGTGATTCCTCAGACTGTGTTTCATATTTTCCAGCACATACCGAACCTGTGAGCCACAGTCTCACCACCGCCCATGGCCTCTTGATCTTTTAAAATGGATCACAAGGCCATTACTGTGCGATGACATCACAGCGTCTCGAAAGCAATGACAAAGAATAAAAAAATATATAATGTATTAATAGTGCAAAGCTTCATTCTGGCAATTGTCTAATTTCCTCGAGCGCTTTATGGGTGAAGCCAGTGTCCTCATCAAAGGGGGCAGATTCACTCACTCGACGAATCCTAAATGAATACATCCCTGTCACAGAGGAGTCGCTAGCATGCAAGATGCCCCTTGTTGGTCAGCAGGACGCTTCCCTTGCTCTCAGTTCCTCTGAGATCATGCCATAATGATGACCCTAGGCCCACTTTTAATCACTCTTTGTGTTGCCCTTTTAAAAATTATTCCAGTCCTGTGCACAATATAACTCTAGAAGGATGGGATGGATTCCTGTGGTTGTTCATTGGCCCCAAAAAGAAAAGATGCGCTAAAGGAAATCCTCCTCCTATGGCTTTTCCTCCACGTACTTTGTTTGCTGTATCACTACGAACCAAGTTATCTTCCACAATACTTGCTCCCAAGATAGAAGATTGTTTTTTTCCCCCCTTCTTTTTATATATCACTCACTCCCGCTCTTACAAGACAAAATGAACCATCTGGTCACAGACAAAGCAAAGCCAGTGCAATAAAAATAAGTTCAACCACACAGTGAAACTAAATGACACTGACCCCTGATTGGGAGACTGGAATCCAGGCGGTTTTCTTGTAGAACTAAACCGACATTTAAGTTAAAGTCATCATCAACAATAGTCTTAATAATTTGTCAATTGTAAAATTCTAACCTAAAAATGGCGGCCCTTGTATTCACAAAAGCAAATATATATAAATGACTCAAGAACAATTTGCTTTTTGCCTTTTTTAAATTAGACATATACTCTCAGTGGGAAACATGTTTCTACTGCTGCAACACCACATCCATGTGAGTAATCTACATGTGAATAATAAAGTAGCCTTCAAGGTTCATGTGTTTCTCCTTCACAGGCGTTGTTATAAATAGCAGCGTATTTCTTGCCGGCCTAAAATACAGGATGAAAAGAATTGACATGTCCACAGCAGAGGGAGGGAGGTCCAGGCCAAATAAACATTTGTTTTAATTAATCATTAGATTTTGAATTAAAGGTAGCTTTACAGCCCACTGGCCTCTCTCTGTAGTTCTGACATCAGCTCGAGTCAGAGGTCTGTATCTATTTAAGGAAAATCTTTACAGAGATAAATTATTTTTGAGAAAACAAAGGGTTGAATCTCCTGTGTTTTCTTTGACCTTGTGAACAAACTACAGAAAGTGGAGCAATCGATCGTTACCCTCTGAAGATGCAACAATATTGTATTTTGCAATGAACAGTGAAAAAAAAAAAAAAAATAGAAGTCAAGCCAGATGAACAGCTGTGTTGAGATAAACTGTCACCCCATATGCTGAAGGAAAACAATCTCCGCATTACGGAGAGTGAAGATGAAAAAGAAAATGCACTTAATCAACCAACATTGATATTACTTCTGGCAATTAGGAGCATGCTGGTAATGATATGAGTTCTCAGCTGTAAATAATTATGCTGCCTGCGGGCCATACTTTAATTCTCGGCTGTATCTATAAACAATAATCAAACTAACAGCAGCAGGGTAAAAGTTAGAGATTTGCGCTTTGCCGAGCGGCGGCTGAGGAGCTTATTGGAGCCCCGTGGTGATGCCAGTAGTCAGGGTCACCTTCAGGTGCTCTCTCATCTGTGCACCAGCACGCTAATGCACAGCTCTATTGATCAGCATGGGCGCGTCAACACATCATAACACACACACACACACACACACACACACACACACACACACACACACACACACACAGGGTTCCGTTTATGATACTCAGACATGTCCCGTGTACATACACATTGGGGTGCTGGGGTGGTACAACTACGCGTTGATGCATTCGGATATGAATTTATTCATTCATTTATTTTGGGTCTCCCCCCTTTTTGTGTATCACTGGACTGATTTGTTTTTTGGTTCTTAGCATTTATTTTGTCAATTAGTTGTTTATCACGCTTTTTTTTTAATGCTAAACAAAAGGTCCATGACGTGAATCTACAAATTGATCAGCACATCTCACGTAAACACATATATACAGGCTTTAATACCTGTTTACTGTAAGGCTGCTGTTAGTATGTGACAATTAAAAAAAAGCGTAAAGACAGAAAATATAATATACAAGAGTAAGACTTGACAGCAAACGAATCATTGCCAAACAGGAAGTGACAGCTTGCTGATGTACAAGGACTAAGACGAATAGCATAATTAAGGAAACGTATGAAAGTCGGCACTGGGCCTGAGATTAATTAGGAGTGTGTCGATGGCCTCATCAATAACCGATTAACTAATGACACATGGCCCAATGACGGCTATTGATCTGCTCTGAGTCTGCTGCGTTAATAGGTTGAAGCCGACATTCGACGGGAAAGCTGACAGAAAACTGCGAGGAGAGTTTCTCGGCGCGCGGGACTCGGTGCCCTGAATACGGCAGCGACGGAAACGTCCCCTCGGTCATAAGCAGTCGAGTCACATCGGTGCAACGCGCTCTCACGGGATTCCAGTGATTGCTGTGACCACAACTAAACTTATTCAGCGGTACTGGAATTCCCATCCTTTTTAGTGATAATTAAAAATGACCCCAAAGGATCCCTCTACCCAAAAAAAAAAAAACCATAGGACTCAATCTAGATTAATGGTGATAGCACGGCCAACATCATAAGTTAGCCTCTTTATGATAATGATTGTAATGATAATAATGAACACTTGGATAAAGGATGAACAATCGCCTGTCCTGGAGTTGAATCCCTATACAGGTTAATTAGGTAAGATAACATCATTAGCCACTCTTATGCCTGCATGGAAAATTAATTGGAAAAAAAAGGGAGATTTAGGTCTATATTTAATCGCATAAACGATCAACGACAGCTAAGCTGGGTAATGGGAGGTCCAAATCGCTGGGCATCTTATTTAGATCACATTTTAGCTGCTTAATGAGCAAAAAAATCCCTGTGGTTTGTCGCATGGAGATCCACTTGGCATGCGCAGTATTGATTATAATGCGCATTAATGATGCATTATTGTGCCTTGTTAACTTCTGATTGTTTCAGCATTGCAGGATAATCAAGGAGTGATTGTAACACGGGTCGCTTGAACGAACGCAACAAAGTTCACACCACCAAACACACAACTTTACACATAGCATAACAACAACAACTTCATCTTTCAAAACAAGGACTGACTACATGAGGGCTCTTGATTTCTCTTTCACTTAAACAATCACTCTTCCTCATTTGAAAAGGCCACCAATAGCCAGACGGCTTTGCAGTCATCAATAAAAGCTCAGTCTAGCTTGTTTGTTCGGGGGGGGGGGGGGGGGTGATTTAGTTGTACTTCCTGATCTGTTCTAAGGGGGACACGGGTGTAAATATGCTGATCCGCCGGCCGTTGCGTACCTATTCTTCACAGCAGCTGCAAAGTCCGGGTGGGGGGGGGAATCTGTTGGCCTCTAAATAATGCATGTGGGGAACTTTTGTGTGCATTGCCGTGTCCTGCATACTGGATGCCGACAAAGCAGCGTTGTGAGGTCTTCACCTTCGGTTTTGAGGGAGGCACAGAAAGGTGACAAAAGCAGCCCGTTTTTTTTACCCGTAGTACATCTGGCCACGGTGAAACAAGTCCATAGCATCTCTTTGACAGAGCGCTATGCAACACTCCCCATTAATAATGAAAAGGCAACACAAAAGCAGCGAGGCCGTCTCGGAGGTGAGGTTGACACAGATGAAACTTTACCTTGGCACAACTCGACGGTTATAGTTTTGGTTAATGGCGGGCATTGGAACGTCAAAATACCTCTCCTTCCTCCCAAAGGAAATACACCCAGCTGCTGCTTGTCTTGTTTTGCTCAACTTCATTTCTACACACAGTGTATCTAACAGATTCTCGGGTAGGAGCCTGAGATGTAAATGATGTGTGTGTGTGTGTTATATTTGGGAGGTCTGTGATCTAATTGAGACTCTCTCTGGTGCTCTTTGTCTGCGGGAGCGAAAGGGAACAGGAGGCGGTTACCTGAGACTGTGTGTACACGTGCGTGTGTGTTGTTAGGGGCTGCGTCATCATCACCGTGGAAACTGCGGTGTAGCTGACCATGAAGAGGAAGACTTCGGGCCTCACAAGGTAAAACACCATTTGATTATAAAAAAAAAAACGACATGCATGTGTACAGTTAATAATATACTGTGCTAGTTATCTGAATTTAATGTGACTTAAGCCCCCTTTTAAATGAAATGCGTACTTTATCTGTAAGGCATTTTCTGAGCAATGTACTCCTAAATTCCCCCTAAATGAAATGTAAAATATTTCCGTGACCTCGCTCCACCCACTGTTGTTCACAGTGCACCGCTGATGAACGTATTTGTTTGTGCACTTTAAAGTGCAAACGCCACATTTAAAGTGAATGCGGATGCAAAATGTCTTCACTTGCCCAGTCGAGAAGAAGAAAGTCTGCCCTTTTCCCCGCCCTCACTGTCAGCTGTGTGAACTGTGTCTTCTGGGAGACTGGCTGTTGTCAAACATTAAAAAAAAATGGCTCAGTCCACAAGCAAATAAACGAGTCTTTGGTGAGCGGGGCCGTGTCCCTCTGTGACTATTCAATTACATGCCTTATCCGTGTTCACGGTGGAGGAAAAAGAATGTCAAGCAAAGATTTCAGGTCGCACCACGCCATAGCAAAAGGGGAAGTGCTTTGTGTGGTGCAACACAGACCCCGCTGTCACTGTGGATTAAGGGTGGATGGAGTTTCGCTGCCTGGATGACGGAGGAGATGGTCATTTTCAGGGCAGGAGAGGGAGATGAGAAGAGAAAAACCACCATGGATACTCCCTTTCTTTGTAACTATTGTTTGATTTGGGAAGGAGGTCCTTCTTTTGGCTCCTTCTGTCATTATTTGTGGACTTTGGAATAAGTTTGTCATTTAGTAGAGAATTATCTTTAAAAAAAAGGATTGGGATGGTGGGGGGTCTGACAGAAAGCAGGTAGATAGACAGATGGATTAACATTTCTATTCACAGAGGTAAAGACATAACAGGGTTAAACTGTTAAAGATGAAGAATGCAAAATATATACAAAGAAATAGAAAAGTGTTATATTGAATCAAATAAATAAACAATGAGTAGGGCTTCCCACTAATTCTGCATACTTTTAGAAATCACACTACAGAGGTCGTATTGCTGAGCGAGTCTTTTACGCAGCAAGTGAACTCAGACGTGTTTCTCCTTGGAAAACACAGGACTAAAGTCCAGCGAGTCCATCCCACTGTTTAGGACTTCAGGGGTTTGTTGCACCTACTGCAATAAAATCTGTTCGACTTCTGACGGAAAGCCTGAACCTGGAGCTAAAAAGTGAGTCAGACATTTAAGCGGTTACAACGATGTTGGCAATCTCATTGGTTAGGGAGCCGGCGTTTGGTGCAGCTTTAACAACTATTGCACTTATTTTTCTCACAGCATCACAATTTTACAGCCCGTATAAAACATTCACACACACAGAAAACCAGTGCAGCAAATTAAAAACAGGAACTTGGGTCTGTAATTGGATAAAATACACATGTAAAGGAAATGCTGTAAAGTACCTCCTTATCTCAAAGTATGAGCCTTCCTCCGTGTAGCTGGTGATAAGCGCCATTGGACCCAAATGGACGCAGCTGGGAGTATAGCTAAGGCTCCGCGGTTGTTTACACCATCAGGTTTCTCCGTGGGGCCGCGATAAGGTGCGAGGGGTATCCCGTGGTCTTTGCCTAGTTAATGTGTACGGACCGCACACCGGCTCGGCTTCCACTGAGTTATTACGCCGGGTGTAATTTGAAACAATTACAAAAACACTGGCCCACTTGTTACAACACTCATTTTCCCCTCACATATACAAACCACAGATTCAATGGCTTTACATGTTTTTCAATCACACCCAGTGGAGCAGTGTTCAGTGTGAAAAAGTGTAGCATTTCATTGTAGCTCGCATGGTATGGGATAATCTTTCACGTTATTGCCCGGGGTTTGTTTTGCTATTTCAGCAGAAACTTGTGAAGCCATCTGAATTACCACAGGAAAAAGAAATAAAATGAATAAACTATTTGAATAATCCGTGCAAATAATTGGTTATCTGTGATAATAAATGGTGTTTTTTGTCCTTTTTATACTCCGAGATGCATTGCAGAGATAACAGGTTTAAACACACAAGGAAGGGGAGTGGTGGCGTAACGCTGCGTGGCAGGAAGGGTTTCTTTTTGAAAGACTTTAAAGTCTGGTTAACAACGTATTATCCTGATGTGCAGTTCGGACGACTGGAAGTTTAACCAATGTGTTCTGTTTTGCAGGCCTCGCCGTGGTTCTGCCATCGGGGTCAGCCGCTGACCACCCTTGCGGTTTTCGCGGCGATGGACACCTTTAGCAGTGTGAGTACAGTTTCTCTCCGGCCTCTGAAGGCGAGTGTAGCTGAATGCGGCGAGGTCAGTCCCGAGCAGCGAAGGTGCTGGTGCAGTCTGACCATTGACATTTGGCATTCCTCCGCGCTGCCGCTGACTTCTCAGTGGGGGATTGGGGGGTGCAGAGGCCACAGCCTGCTTCTCAAGGGTAAAAACAAAAAGGCTCTTGAAAATCCCAAGGCGTTCCCATGATCCCAGGAAAGACCTTGATCCGACCTGTGTTATATTTCCATTCCGAGGATTAGGGCACACAAAAAAACTGCAGATTTGACTGGCATATTTTATTTTCTGCACTGGATTTCAGTCAATGAATAGCACTGTTTTCCTTGACTGACACGTCTCGCATGGGGATTTTCTATATCGACAATTTGTACCGGCTTCGCAGCTAAGTTCAACTTTCCTTTTCATGATCATTCCGCGTTCATGGTTCTCACTGACATTTTTTAAGCGGGCGCAAAAGCTTGTAGTGACATTTAACAGTGGAAAGTTTTCAAAGTAATTTCTTAAGGTTCTTTTTCAGTAACATACACAATCTCTTAGCATCAAAGGAGCACACACGCATAAATATTGACTAATTCACTTAAAGGGGGCCAGCGTAGATTAATTAAGCTTGAATACTAATTATGTTTTCTGTCTACGCCAACTGACGCGGTTGTTGTTTAATAAGAAAACTGTTTGGTGGGTCACAATTACCGTGCACATATAAGGCTTGCTCCATAAATTAACAGGGCTTCACATTTTAAGTGTAGATTTGGCTTTATGTGCCTTTGAAACAAAAACGCTGACCTTATCTGCAGTGATTTAAATAAAGCCGCTTTGTAGATGTTTTCATTGTTCCTATGACATTTTATTGATATGGTCATTTCTATTATGTTGACAGATTAAAAAGGACTTCATGAACATTAAAACACTTTTTTGCCCGTTGATTTTGGCAAAGCCTTTAGTTTCACCTTTATTATGTCATTTATTGTTTTAGTAGTTCCCATTATGACGTTCAGTCACGCATTTATCAACGTTAGGCCGACGTGATCCTTTTTATTCACTTTCATTCAAATTCAGTGCCACTCTACTGCCAGAATAGCCTGAGAACAAACACAAACACACATGTTCTCCATCCATGAGAGATTACATGTCTTTAGGGATCTCTACGTCTTAAAACTGGCGTCATTTCCAGAAGCACCCGTGTCCCTTGACTCCTGTTGCCCGGCTCGCGGGCTGCTCGTCCAGAAATGGTATCCGCCGGTCGCTCTGCCGAAGACGCGTCTTCGCTGTCTTCGCTGTCTTCGCTGTCTTCGCTGTCTTCGCTCCCCTGGCAAGCCGAGCGCACAGCGACAGAGGAAGACAGCTCAAAGCTGGGGCCTTGTTTACAGCTGCGTCGGGGAAGAAAACAGGCAGACGTAAATGAGGGTTGACGGTTTCATGAAGCACAATTGGTTGATGGCAGATTCAATGTGACTGGGCTGAACTGGGCGATGATCCGTACAGTATGCAAAATTCACTTTCTAGCTGGTCTGCGCCCACCAGCCCCTAGCAGCGAGCGGTCTTCCCTAAGCCCTTCTAGCTATGCCTTTGAATGCAACAAGAACTGAACAAGGCATTGTTGTGCTCAATTCCTTTTGACAACAATCACATTTGAAAAAAAAAAAACAAGTGGGAAAGAAAAAGCGTATTTTTTTTTTGACACCAGTTATAAATGATTTTCTTTCTCATGTTGACTGCAAAATAAGCAGTTTGTGAAGCGAAGGAGGTGTGACGGCTTAAGGGGCCGGTGCGCGGAGGCTGTCACATGACACGACAACGAGCTCGGAAGCTGCTGCGCTGTGCTACCGTGCGCGTGTGTTGTAATGTATCCAAATTTCTTGGCAGCCTGAGTTCACCGTTCAGGTTTAACGTGGATGTTTTTAATGTTAGCTTGCATTGGGCCGCTTGACACCGCTGCTACCGCAGTGATATTGGACAGCCTTCTTACCTCTGCCAGTTCATGAACGTCCAATAACCTATTTTTTTTTTTAACTCGGGATGGAATTGTTGTTTATCTTTTTAGAAATGCAGCATCTGCATGTTCCGTCCGGTTACGGCACATTAAACATCGGTCCGCATATTACAAGGAGCATGCTGTCAATGTCAGTGGGGTCCAGGGAGCGAGAGGAGAAGCAGGCATTCGTCTTGACTCTCGAGACAGAGAGGCTCACATGGCGCTGTGTGGATTAGATTTTTAGTGACAATGACCCGAAGCTTTAGGCCTGCGGTGTATGTACTGTACTCCTTCTGCGTACTTTCCGCTGTGTGTGTATGTTGTGTGTATGTTTTTTTTTAATTTATTTTTTACTGTAACTGAAGTTATGGCAAAAATACATGTTACCAGGACATATTGGCATTTGCAGAACATGCAGTTAATGTACTTTGCATAGTGGGAACCATTAGCACAGTTGGAAATGTGACCAAAACAAAAAACTGTGCATAGAACTAGTATGAACTGTTATGAACATTACGTAAGCCAAAGAATATAAGGGCTCCAAAAAGGTTTTTCTATGTGGGATTGCGGGTTAAATTCTACATGTAGAGGAAGCTATACATAACACTTTTAAGGTGGAAGATGTTCTTTTTCTGTTCAGTAATGACTGATAAACAAAACAAATTGGTATAGATATACCTGAATGAGTGTGACCTTTGATCCCTCCGATGGGCCTTTAACCCTAAAGGCAAGAGCAATCATTTAAAAAATAAGGAGTGTTGTTAAATTAGAACAATGAAAGAGGATGATTCATTATTTGGGGAAAATAATATATCAACTCCAACACTACTTTACACAGTATGTACTGTTAAATGACGGAAAAACCATGCAGTAAAAATGTAAGAATTTATTATAAATTATTGTAAAATGTATTCTTGATTGTTTTCAATTAAAGTTTAACTTTAAATAACATTTATTGAATGCAAACGTCATGCACATTATTTAAATAACACGAGAGTGACAACTCGATAATGTTAAGCTGGCCTGGTGTCATAAAAAGCAAATTGTGATTGTTTATTTGGGTTTTTTATTACTAAATTACCTGATTCATTTTTCCATGATTGTTTTCAGGGAGTTTTTGCAAACACGCCCAAACAAAACAATCTTTGTCTTGGTGTGTTTGGTATAAAAGTAATTACGAATGTAGAAAAAACCCAAGACAGACAACCACTATGTTGAGTTTGCCAGTGTCACACTCGGCAGTATGTGAAACTCAGAAAAACTGATTGGTACCCAGTCGCAATGAAAATGGTTTTTAAATAAGTTACAATTAGATAAGCATTAATCTCAGTGGTATAAATGAATGTCTTGCTGTAGGGCTTGTTGAATGTAAAAACAGATTTACAAAAACTCCTCTTACCAGATTGGTCTGGAAGTAGTCCTTCTCCATTTTAATTGCTCTGTCATTTAGAGTTGAAATACCCCCCCCACCCCGCCACCCATTCTGCTCCTTGATTTTGCCTTTGAAATTAAATATTGTATACAAATACATGCTGTTCATGGGCATGAGCACAGTTCATCATTGAAATCTGCATAAAACGATGCTTAAAAAGCCCCATGCGCTTTGAGCTACGGAGCTCTTTCATATGGTGCATTCTTACGTAAACAGATCCATAACAAAAACAACTACTTATGCCTTTTACCTCAGCTTTCTTATTGTTTGGCTCGTCCACAGAAATGAGAGCAATGTGGGACTGCAGTTGGTTTCCCGCACTCTTGATTTTCAAAGTAACCTTTTTCTTTCCATTCATTGAAATTTAGACCACCTACAAGTCCCAATAGTATAGTATATAGTATATATATATATATATATATATATATATATATATATATATATACACACACATCTTCTGTACATACATTATATCTCATATAAGAGAGATAAATGTGACGTAGAAAGTGATTCATCTGTTTTAATCATACATTATATCTCATATAAGAGAGATAAATGTGACGTAGAAAGTGATTCATCTGTTTTAATCATGCTTTACACACACACACATATATATATATTTAAATTAATATAATCTAAATCCAAGCTGTACAGTACACACGGAGGCCGCATATGTTGTTATTTAAAAGCTCTTTTTTCTCTCCTGTGAGATGTTTTAAGTAATGAGAAGTGTGAAGGATTTCCATACTCATTTGCACACAGAGACCGTGCACTCTCATGCAGCCTGTGCAAAAATGCGTCTTTTTCCAGGAGAGAGTGTGGTTGCCCATTCATTTTAGAAACAAGGAGGAAGTATTTTAATGTGACCTTCATTACACATTCATGTCAACTTTTCTTATCTATTTATGATTAAATTCTTTTCCACTCCTGTTGTTCAATTAGTGCTTGACCCCTTTAGCGGCGATGTAAATTAAATGACATTTTAGTGTCGTCCCATATTTAAAATACTGCGTTAGTTGCGGATCATAAATGATGATCTTCATTCTGCAGCTAATTTATTCATTTAACAATTTCCCTCCAGAAGTTACAGCAGAAGGCTCTGCAGCAACCTAAGCAGAAGAAATCCAAGTCGGCTGAATTTCTGATGGGTGAGTCCTGCTTGATGAGTTATTGCTCATAATTTGTGTAAGGATTAATTAACTAATTACAGACAAATGGCTTAGGGCTAAATTTTGCTCTTGCTTGTCAGGGCACAATTTGTAATTATTTTAATCATTTCTTCTTCTTCCCTTTTTTTCTCTCCTGCTTTGCAGGATTCAAATTTAATTTTAACCTAATTGTGTTTTAGTGTCATTTTAGGAGGATGCGCTCAAACATTTAGGGGCACAGAAATAAACCAATAGGAACATTTTGTTGCCAAAAAATGTGCTTTGTTATTTTATGAGTCACTCTGACCTAACCGTGTTTTACCCCTTCGTGTCAGCGTTTGTGTTTTTATTTATCTTTCTTCCTTATTTCGCCAGGGAGCGAGCAGAGAGCCGCTGTGGTGGGCATCGAAAACCCAGGATTCGACGGAGGAGGAGGCACCGGAATCTCTGCTCCTCCTGCGTGGCCGGGGAGAGAAACTGGAGGTGACAGGCCAGATAGCACCCTTGCAGCTCACCAAAAAAAAACTGAGCTGCGAGCCCCTGCCAAAGAAAGAGGTGAAGCTTCATTCTTCATTAGCCTCAAACGTGTTGACAGTAGTTGTGTTCCTGATCTAACCTTTCCCTCACTCACTCTTTCCTCTCTCTGGCTCCCCTGCCTTCATCGGGGGCCGGCGCGTCCTGACGAGCGGCCCTCGTGCAGCTCCTTCCTCCGCTGGAGAACGCCGCGGCAGTGGGTGTTCTATCTCTATCTCTTGGAAGTACCCTCGACACGATCAGCCTTGACTCTCCCACTCTCGGCTACATGCCTCGTGGTGGGCTGGAGTCATAGGAGAGCGCATTTACATACGCTACTACGCTGCCGAGCCGATCCGCTGTCTGTGCGCTGTGCTCACAACGCCCCCGAAACGCGGCTTAAGGCCGATCAGGCATACCAACGTGCCCCCTTATAATTCACTATGTCAGGGAGAACTCTTGAGGAATGGGATGGTGAATTAGGATGCGTTCAAGGTTGCGAGCGTGCCAGTTTTCTCAGGGATAAGTCACATGTAATACTCTTGATTTAATATGGTTTATTTTCCTCGCGGTAATTATTATCATTTATTGTCATGGTGTTTTATACACAAGAAGTGTGTTTGCACATCGCCGTGCTGCGTGGATTTGGCCGCCGTGACGACAGAGGACACTTTTCTCCGGACCATGAACATATGGCCTATGAGACAAAGGTTAAATCTAAACCAGCAATTAAAACGCCTTCCTCATTGGCTGCATGTACTGTCAATCAAACGTCTCAGAGTCATCCTCTTTTCTTTCTGTTTTATTTATGCATGTGCGCATTTCTAGGTGGGTCTGTATGAGGTATTTGGCCATAGTCAAACACGTCAAACACGCTTCATGTCAGTGTCTTTGTTGGAAAAAAGCACTGAAAGTGAAGTTTGACTGCACGGATTCATTTTAAGTTTAGTGTTTTTTTTTCTGATTTAATGGGAAAGTGTCTTTTAGTGCACCAATGCCGACTGTGTCCAAACGTATATTGACATGCTGATGCTGATGAGGGAGGTTACTGATTTTCCTCTTCCTTCTTTTTTGTCCTATTAATTGGAAATGTTAATTAGGCCACTTACCATACCCTTAAAGCATACAAAATGAACTTAACCATATGGCAGTTTAATGAAATTACAACTCTGGAAAATAGGAAATATTTCATAACGGCGCCATATGAATATGTTTTTGTTATAAACAGGCCTCTGTCAAGCCCACTTAAAAATACATATGTATACTGCATATCACACTGTGTTTTAAAAATGTATAACTTAATGTTTTTTGTGGTAATTACACTGGATATGATTTAAAAAACAAACTATAACGCTCTTGCGCGACACTTCTTCAGTGTGAACACGGAGAACCGCTCAGTGCCTCGTGCGCCTTTATTGCGCGATCACAAAGGCACATTACACCGCGCTGGTGACACTTACATTTGGCCATAACCAAAATCTTACATCATCTATCATTCTCTGTTAGCAGTAACTCTGGCTGGCGAGACATTCTAGTTCCTGATAATGTGCATATGAGAACAGAGGGTTGAGATTTTCATTAGAGAGACGAACTGGAGGACAGCCAGACTATTTAGGTGAATCACGGATATGATTCAAGAGGCGATCCACGAAGCCACTGCCATTATGCAAATTTGGGCTCGAAAAAAAAAGGGTTTCATAACCTCAGAGCTATTTGCAGAGGAATTGTCCAAAAATATTTGTTTGTCTAAAGGGATTAAACATGTGGATTTCACAATCAGTCCATGGTGGCGTCGAGGAGTCAGACGGCTCCTCTTCTTTGATATTTTTTTCAGTCGGACTCTTTGACTTTGAGAAAGGACAGTGTCTGAAAACCTTCTGCCAGATGAGTAATATTTTACCGTAGTGGAGTAGGGCACCACTGCTGCTGCTATGCAAACATACTCACCTCCAATTTACATGCACACATGCACCAGTACCCACCGAATTCTATAAAGGCAATTCTTGTGTGAAATATATGAATGCACCATGCCTTCTTCTTTATTTCCTGTGCCCCACAACCTGAGAAACACAAGCAAAGCAATTTAGATTGGAGGTAAATATGTAATACCTGTAATGAGAATGATTTGGGATTAAGCAAGCTGCTTGGTGGGGTGCCCCCTTAATAGAAGGAGCCCTGGAGCCTTTGGATTCCCATAAACTCCGCGGAGCAGACTTGATACCCACAGGTCAATGATTGCTAATAAGAAGTCAATGAGACACGGGCTCAGGTTATTTTCCTTTGGATCTGCTCCTCCAAACCTGCCCCGGTCCTCTGGGCCGCTGACCTCAGAGCATTTAGAAGGTATTGTCTTTGAAATTCCAGGGTACTTTTGAGCTTGAAGACTTTCTCATTAGTTCCTTTTGAACGCGGCAAACATATGGCAGTTGTATTTAAGAGATTGCCTGCCGTGACCTTTCGCGGCATGCTAATTAGGCCCCAGAGCACCGCGGGCCGTGCACAAGTTGCACCGGTGGAAACCCAGCAGTCTCGTTCCCAGTTCTCCCCTGCTGCCTCTGCAGTCTCCCCCGCCTCATCACGGCGCCGCCTTATCTGTTACCAGCCGCCGCCGCCGCCGCTGCTGCTCTTCGACAAGCGCGGGTTTTTGAAAATTAACATTTCGGTTCATGTTCTTCTAATAACCACTAACCTGAACGCTGTACACTCCCTCTACCACCCCCATCTCAACCGCCCAATGCCAACTCCCAAACCCTGTCTCTCTCATTCTCCCGCTCCTCGCACCCTTTCCACAGGAAACGAACGCGGCCCAAATGACTTTGACCCGTCGTCGGCTGAGCAGACAGACCCAAGGCACGGCGGGGCGGCTGGGTTCGGCGCGGGAGATGAGCTGGAATTAAGTATGTCATTCTCCGTCGTAATAGTTCTCCTCGGTTCATTAAAGTGAGGTGAGAGAGATCACTGGTTTGCAGGCCGGTCTATGTAAATACACCGGGAGATGGCACCCGCCAGATTGGCGCCGCGGCTCGCTGTCATTGGCGAAGGTCACGTATCATCGGCGGGCTCTGGTTTCTCTCGCCTGTCAAATGACACACACGCAGAGCCACATCAATAGTTTGCAGACCCCTCCTAAAGAAGGCCTATTAAAAGTGAGCTCCTGGGAGCCAAGTAATATGCATGTTATAATGAAACATGGCTATTAATGGAGAAGCCATTTCACCTGTATCTTTTGGATATCAGTGCCGTGTAATATCAAAGGATTCGCCCGACCAAAGCTCATCACATGATGACAGGCCGGCTAACAGGCATGTTAATGCTCCTATTTCATTACACCTCTGCATACACTTGATTTTTTCAACCCCTCTCCAGCCGCGGCTAATATCGTCGGTTCGCATGTTACGATGTGTTTTAGATTGACTTGTCTGATAAGTGGAAAGTAATTTTAAAGCACTCATAAGTGATTGCCAGCAGCTTTTGACAGGGTACTGATTTTATCATTGTTTTGACTTGTAGCGACACTGAATGCTGATGAAAACAGACTGTATCAAGGAATGTCTGCATTCCTGGATGAGGAGGATACCTTCATAAATATACCTGGTATGTATCCCCATCTCGAGTTTGGTCATTCGGATACAATTTTGCTGTAATGATGAGTGGAAACCAAACTACCAAATTACTTTACCTTTACATCCTGTTGAGATTGCTTTACTTGTGCATTTCTTAAATTGAGAACTACATACATTTACAAATTGTATGTCCTAACATTTATCTGAAAGTGCTGGTTAATGATTTTAAGATTTAGTGATTTCATTTCATTTCTACATAGTGGACCAGATAGATCAGTAAAACCTGTTCACCTTAGTAAGAAAAATGACAAAAGTCCAGGATGCTTCCACTTTCCGTTAAGTTGTCCTTTAAAGGTGCAGCATCTTAAAAATAAACAAGCCCCAATAAAAATAAGATGCTACTAACGCTGGAAGCAGCACTCGTGTAAGAACAAAGAATAAGACTAGAAATGGACCTTCGCTTGCAGTCGGCTTTCTAAGCACAGCCATTGTCCCGCAGTGGGCGTGTCTTTTCCTCATTAGCTGAGTTTTATTTAAATATGTAGCCAGCCAGGCAACATTGAGGTGGTTTAAGCTTCGCATTGTTCCAGGGCGAAGACAGTGGCTGCAGATCCTGTTGACATGACGCACGTCTCCCTTGTAATTCCAGCGCACAAGTGATGGGTTTAGGCCCGCTTCAACACGGTAGAATTTAGCAGGCTTGTATTATTCCCCATTGTCTTGGATTTAGCTGTACCGCCGAGATTAGCGGCCCAATCCATTGTCCGGGAATGTTCATGAAATCCCACCGAAAAAAAAAAAGAAAAAAAGTAAAGAGGATCTCGGATTAACGGTTCCTCCGTGCAATGGGCTGAGAGACAGGAGAGGGGAGAGAGGAGACACACGTCTTACTTCTGTACCGTCGGAGTCCAACCCCGCCGCCTGCCAGCAAGCACTTCTCCCAGCCACAATAGGCTTCAATGACAATCACCTTATGCTGTTGTATGGATGCCTCCCACCGGTGTAGGCCCCGTGTCTTCTTTTGCAGCGGCGCAGTGAACGTCACCACTGATCCTGACATCTTGTGACTGCTTCCCATTGCTTTTGTCTCCGCTTCTATAGCCTGCCATAAAGCGCCGTGCGTAGACAGAGCACGAATACGACAAGAGTGTTGATCAAATCTACAGTGGCCGGTGCTGTAGACATTCCTAGAAAAAAGAAGAAAAAAAATCCCTGTCTAAGATGTTCAGTTCTTGCGTTTTATTTTAATACATTTTATTGCTTTGGCTGAGATGAAAGAACACTGAATGCTTTTCTGTTCGTTCTGGTTCTCGGTAAGACGCGAGGCATTGATATCAGCTTCTACGTGAAAAGCATTAGTCAGTGAGAAGGGCTTTGGCTGGTGTGCACGTTGGACTGCACACGTTGAATGCACCGATGCCCAAAAGAATACCTCTCGCTTTCTACCAAGGCGGTCCAGCAGAATAGACAAGACACAAAGCCAGCAGGTTAACCGCTGTGAACGATGCTGATCAGGTCACTAACTCAAAACCAGTTCACATATGGTGTCAGAGAAAAGGTTGTTTTACATACACAACTTTACAGCTTCTTTAAACCAAAACACAACATCTCCTTTTGATTCTTTGCATAGCAACACATTGGATATCTGCCCTCAGTTCTGTGGCCTCAGTTCAACATCAAGTAACCTATTTTACGTCATCAAACACTCAATCATAAGACTCCCAACATGCATTTGGTAAAACATTTTTCATTGTTTGCAGTATATTTTATGAGATATTTCTTTGTAAAAAGCCCTTGCTTTGGCTTGTATAAAGAATTTTGAGCAAAAATGTCCCTAAACCCTTGCAGAACTATGGTCTTTTCTCAAAGTCAAGAACAAGATTTAGGCATAACGGCTTCAAAAGTGGGTTTGAATATGATTCTTATATGATCCTTTGTAAACGTACATATCGTGTTCATGTGAGTTGCTGCTTCAGAGTATCACTGTCCACCTGCACACACATTTGTATATACATACTCTGTGAATCCATGTATGTTTCTGGATAAAAGTAAGTATGCCCATCCATCAGTAACTGTATGTGTGTGTGTGTGTGTGTGTGTGTGTGTGTGTGTCTGTGCTTGCCCACTGATGCGGTTCTCTCCAGGTACGCTGCCAGCCTTCAGGGATGAGGAGGTGTTGGAGGTGAAGGCGGGTGATCCGGTGCTCGAGCAGCGACTGCTGCTGCACAGCGGTGGTGACGCCTCGGGCTGCGGGCCCTCCCAGACCAACACCGCCGCCCCAACCCAGGGGCCTGGGGCCGCTGCTGGGCCAATGGACAGAGAACGCACCGTAAAAAGTAATGCTGTGCTTTCATTTGGATTTTATACTGATATATTATTTGTTAGTGTGTCAATATCACAGTATTGAGCCTCGTGTGATAGTAACATGTTTTCCTTCAAACTTATCATTGCAGGAAGTGCAATACATTTTTTGCAATTCTTTGTCTCTGTTCAATTTTATATATGTTTACTATATAAATTATATAATAATGATTATTATTAATATATAATAGTGGACTGGATAAGACACATGACATCACACCCAAAGACTTAAGAATAATGCTGCAGTATTTTCTGCCATCATAAGGTTGGAGCCCAGCTGAGGAGGGGATCCCCCACTACGGCCAGCAGCCGAGGGAGCGTGTGCGGCCTGACATGATCACGCTTGGCAGCCTTTCACTGCAGCAGGTCAGGGCTACAAAGAGGAAAATCTGTGTCATCATCCCGTATTCACCAGCACATCAGCCATGTCCATTATGCTGTGTATCAGTGGCTTTGGCTAATGGACATTGTATGTGTGTGTGTATGTGTGTATGTTTACCCATCTTGTCTGGGCATATGTGGGAGGGTTACGTCCTCGCCTTACTAATTTTCTTTCTTGTTCCTTCCATATTTGGTCCGCTTTTTGTCCTTTCCCCCCCCTCCCCCCCACCACGGCTACCTTTATAAATGCTCCGTGGAGACGGTCTCAATCTCAGCTCAATGCACTCATTGGAAATTGCTTCATCTAGAACATGCATTCATTCAGGGTTAGATAACTCTGTGCATGGATTTCAATCTATTCTACATACGATATCCTCACACAATGAACTTATTTGAGGAGCGAGTTTTGTTCTCTCTTCTAAGCCGTTGTTTTGCATCATTGTGCATATCTGTCTCTGAATGCACCTTCGCTCTTCGCCCGTCTCATGATCTTTTCAGGAAAAATAGAGCGTGACTTGTTTTATTTTCCAACTGGGGAGCAGGGATATCGCAAAGTCGCGTTAGGATCGGAAGCTCCTTTCAGAACATGCGTTCGTGTTCCCTCAGACGGAAAACAAACGGGAGAGGACACAAGCACGCGGGCTTTCGATTGTGTCGGCAGATCTAGATTGCACGGAAACCCGAACATCGACGCATATTTTAAGAGGATGCAGAACTTGTATCCACAGTATTTTTAGTTATAATCTCACTTGAAAAGAGAGTAGGAGCATCATGGTATGTGAATAGAAAGTGCACATAATTGAGGGGGAAATGGTTGAACAATGTCTCACCATCCCTCGGAAGCCACAGCAACAGTTGACTCATCCTGCCTGACTGGATAACAGTAGTCTGCTGTGTACTGTATCAGTATTGGGATCAGTGTTATCTTATTCTGCTATAACATGTGTGCGCTCTCCTACTGTCTTCACACCCACCTCCCATTGAAAGACACATTATCCACCAGAGATTTCACATCTATTTTAAAAATTACAGTGTTTTTCTTCTTCCTCTATTCCGCCGTTCAAAAGCCTCTACGGGGCGAGACGCTGTCACTTAGCAGTGTCAATGCGTCTGAATGGGGAGTGTGAATGTGCTGACTGAATGTAAAAACCTGGCAGAGATACTCATCAAACGGTACATGTCTTTAGGGCCTGGCTCAGTATCGATTGCCTGCAGATTGCATTACAGTTGCTCCTTGTGCTTAATTCCGCCATTATGGCGCGCTGCACTGTTGTCGCCAAGCGGCATCCGAAGGAAAACGTGTGCATGCGTGTTTACACCGATTGTCAGCAGGCGGCTCAGAAGGCACCGCTGGAGAGGAGGGAGTGGGCAGAGAGGAAGGAGAGACCGATGGGCGTCTTCGCTGGGAATGTCACGGTAAAGGTCCGTGTGCTGTAAGACTCAATCGCCGCTTTGTTAGTTAGGGTCGTAAAATCCCACAGGACATTAACTTTGGTACTGCCGCTTAGAGATCATTTCACAAGCTCAACATATTCCTCGAGTCATTCTCACAAAACCATTGTTATCCATAACCTCAGCTCACTGAATTCAGTGTTTCATGACTATCAGTCACAAACGTTTTAAACATCTTACGGTGTAATTCAGACGGATGTGGTGTTTACATGACATTCTCAATTAGCTGATAATGTTAATGACTGTTAACACATTAACAGTGTTTGTTAACATATCCACTTTAATATTTAAAGGCGCCCCGAACACAAAGGGACTGTGACGAGGCCGGGAGCGAAGCCCCGCGGCCGCGGCTCAACACGCCGCCGCAGCGGTGAGTCGGGACCATTTTCAGATTACCCCTCCGCCACGTACAATCGATGTCACATCGCTTTGATCTTTAATTGTGTGGAAAGCATTTGCGGTTCCCGCTGAATGGAGCGGAATCCGCGTGTCCTCCGCATGGCTTCTCCCCGTCGACGGGCATTGCATTGTGGGCACGCCGCGGCTCGAGGTGACAGGAACCTGTCCGCGTCCCGATTCTCGGTCCCTCGGCTTTCGGTCGGAGATCACACATCAAATCTGGTAGCGTGAGCGCCGCGGGCCGTCGGCTTAGCATGTTTATTTTTTTAGCAATTATGGACTAGCGCGCTGGCTGACGTGATAAAATCAGGAGAAACTACTGCGCACATCAGTTGCGTGTCTCTTGTTTGGGTATTTTATGGGTGGGTGGTAGTCGGACACCAGCCCTGTCAGATTAATGTGGTTCGGAGTTTAGCGAGATGACCTCCTCTCGACAGCCTTGAACCCTGTAAATTCCTTCTTATATCAATGGTGGGTGGCTATTAGACATGGGAGACTTTCTATGCATCACCTAGGGCTACATCTGCCTGAAATTTAATGAGAAATGATTTCACTATTTCTCCCTCCCTCGCCTCGGAGAGGAGAGAAGAAAAAAAATAAAGAGGAGAGACGGGAAGCTGACTTGTGGTTTTAGAAAGAAATGTGTAATTCATTTGTTTCCACTGTTTCTGATTTAATGGAGGTCGAGTAATTGCATTAGGAAGCACATTGTGCCTTGTTGTGAACTGATGAAAGCACATGTAATACTTTTGATAGGCAAACAGTGAGATGGGAGAGAGAGGGAGAGGAGGGAAAGAAAGACCCAGCGCCTGCCTTTGATGCAGAGCATTTATTTGCCAAATTATCCGTCCTTTTACAAGCATCTTATCCCCAGTCACAGGCAGGCCAGGGCCCCTGTGATATTGCTTTATTTTGAAGAATTAAGAGAGGCGGCGAGGACACAGAGCGAAGCAACCGCTTATTACATTACCGCTGATAAGATTGAAAGGCCGGGAAAAGGAAGGAGGGAGAGAGAGAGAGAGAGAGAGAGAGAGAGAGAGAGAGACGGACCCAGTGGAAAGTGTTTTGTTGTGTTGTTATTAGATTGAGCCTCTGTTGGCTACAGAGTGGAACAACAGAGGGTCCAAAATGCAGGTGGCTGTTAACAGCGTTAGCTTCTTGTATTCTTGTGTGTGTGTGTGTGTGTGTGTGTTTGTGCATGTAGCAGCACAACCAGTGAAAACCCTTCCCTCAGAGCGCTGGGGGAAGGCCAAGAGGAAGCGACGGCCAAATTGGGGGAGATGACGGAGCTCCCAGAATCCTCTTCTTCAGCCTCGCGGCCCCCGTGGCTGGTAAGATCCGCTAGCCGCTCAGACCGCCGCCTGAGTCGCACACCTCGTTGGAAAGAGAACACACAAACCAGAAAACTGACACACCTTTGAATCTTCACCGGAGGCGACACAAAGGCAGTATCAACTCATCAAAAACAGTCCAATGACGTAATCGTGTAAAAATAACGCGATGAATGGAGAAATAACACCGCGTGTGCGTGTTTTTTTCACTTTGTCATATTCCTCTATTCATCACACTAATGGGTCGTACACGCGCACATACCAACACAAAGGCGCATTCACATGCAGCAACCGTGCAGATGCTAACTATTCAGCCACATTATCTTTATACAGTAAACAAAGAGCTTCTCTTCCTCGGCCTGCTTTGGTGTGGATGCCGTCTGTGGTTTTAGGAATCTAAGTAGGAGGGAAAAAGAAGTCTTTGGAGATGAAAAAGCAGCGATAGGAGAGAACAGAGAAGCAAGTGGGGGGGGTCGGAGCGAAGGAAGACGCAGCTTTAGTCGCAGCATCACCAGCTGTGGGAGGAGTGTGCCGTTGTGTTGCATCTGGGGATGAGGCTGCCATGCCACCGTGCTGGCTTAAAGATGTAATGAATCTTCAGTCGGGGGCTTTCCTTCCAGGGTGACAACTGGCTTTGAGGAAGGTTGTAAATGCAGGGGAGATTGTGGTATAATTCCTCAGACTGGCGTTTGTGCCCCCCAGTCACCATTCGATTATCTCCCAAATTGCTGTGTTTCACCGAGATAAAGATTTTTTATGGCTTGCTGACTTGAAACAACCGGCACAGGCAGAATAGGGGGCAAAGAGAGAGAGAGAGAGAGAGAGGGGTGGGGGGAGAGAAAGAGAGAGAGAGGGAGAAAGCAATGGCCAAACCTGCCACGCATAGTAATTTCCTTTGGTAAATGACAAAATCTTTGTTTATATGACATTTCCCTAAAATTACTGCAGCGAGAAGAATCTGAAATATAAAATGTCACATTTGGCATGCAAAACTATGAAAATATATTTCTGTGCAAAATTCATGGAGGCATTTAATTTAGAACGTGTTTAATAACTAAGGCAGCCTGCATCAGTAATCCTGCCCGGAGGTCCCAAAAAGATTGTCATATTTATTCTCTCGTTTCTTCACCCCCCTCCTTCATTCAGAAGCCAAAAAATTTTAAGGGTAAATGTTCATTGTTAATTAAGATTTACTAATTAAAATGAAAATAATTAACGAGAAAGCTTAATCTCTGAATATTAGCCCATACTTAGAAAGAAAGGAAGTTTTTGTATGTGGCATTTCCTGTCTCTATTAGGAGTGCATTTTGTGTGATCAGTCAATGTGTGGAAAGCCCTGAAAAGATATTTCAGCGAAAGGACGGCTGCTTGCCAGCAAAAGCGCAGAGGATCCCTCGCTGGCGCCTTTGATCTCATCTGTAGGAGTGCTGTAATGTTATGGCACTTTAGGCACAACTCAAGCTCGGGGCAAACAAACCACCTCTGATATGGAAAATTGGCTCACTTCACCTTTTACCTTCGCCTCGCTGTCTTGACTGTCTCTTACATCGTCTGTGCGGGCATGCGGGCCACATAATAACAATACTTGGTAACATACAGAGGGAAAATATGACAGCGGTGTGACGTTATTGTTTTTATTTTATTTTATTTTTTTATCCTCTACTGCCTTTGCTTATTTTGGATTTCTCTCATCTTCCTCCTCTTTCCCTTTTCAGTCCTCATGCATACATCTCTTTCCATGCGAGGGGACTTGGAGGCCTCCATCGCCTCCCCCCTAAATGTGAGATGTGTGGGCTAAACCGCTTTGCCACCAATTATACTAATTTCACTTCTGCCTAAATTGTTTTTGTTGTTTTGCCGTGCAAAGATGCGCACAGTGGGGAGATTGAGGGGCATATTACTGCAGGGCTCCGCTCACGCCATACTAGTGGAGCAATGTGCACCGCCAGCCGGCGTTGGGTTATGATGTGAAGGGTGCGCTAAAAGAAAATCAAGTGATCAAGTTGTACCTGAGTGGTGAATGGGTCTTTGTTGAACGAATGGTTGCACAAATTGTCCAACCAGCCAAGAAACGGACAAACTTTGGCTGTTTAAGAACCATATAAATGCTGACGAAGGCCGGCCGGCTCTCTTTAAGCCAGATTGACTTTTCATTCAGAGCTGTTCAACAGATGCCATCGGGGACAAAAGACGGAATATGTGTTTTCTTTTGTTCTCCAATTATGTTTCATGAAAAATAAATCAACAAAACTGTCTCACCAGCTTACCCTATTACTCATCCTAAGCCCCCAAAAAGAGGCACATGTCACCAAAACAAACAAGCAAATAAACAACAAGTGGGCTGATGTAGCCTGGAGGTTAGTGAGACGCGCGCGCTCCCGGAAGGTTGGCGTCTGAATGGGTGGTGCGGCCAGCCAGGGGAAAAACAACGCCACTCCCGACCTTCGATAACAAGGAACGCTGATGTGCCCTTGAAGCAAGGCACTTAGCCCCTAAATGGTTGAATGGAGATCACCAGATGGAGGCCTGCAGCTGTGCTGGCCCTGTATTACATGTATGACTGCTTGAATGTCGATCAGCAAGCGAACAAAGAGAAAAATGAATTGTTGTTTGTATTTATATCAATATCATTTGTATCTTGGCAAAGTAAGCCAAATAAGTGAAAACTGTGTTCCTTTACTGTGGCAGTGCTGTCTTATCTCTCGATAAACGTCCTGATTTTTGATGTATTGCTTGGTGCTGCGGCCTGCATGAAGCGTGGTCGGGATATTTTTCCCGCTTCACTCCCAAACCAAATCAATCGCAATATGCGTCAATAGAGGCATGCAGTGATGAGTCCTAATACCATGCATTGTGTTGCATGTTTGCACTTCTGTGACTTTGCGATGTTTTTTTTTCTTAGATGCTTGAAGATTTGTGGTTGGCGCAATAACTGAAGCAATAACCAAAGATTCCCAATTAGCATATATTAAAAAGGCAACTTTATCAGATGGTATATGGTGATATTTGGGGTTGAGGTAATAGTTAGTGGTAGTGTAATACTGGACGTCGCCTTTCCCCTCTAATGTTTTAACGGGAAAAAAACATAAAACACCACCATATAATGCAGCTCAGACCGACAGCACCGAAATCTGCAACCTCACTAATGAATATAAAATACAATCAATTTAACAAATACAATGTTTTGCAAAGTGGAGGCAGGACGAGACAGGAGAAAGAAGGTTATTTGCATCCTTCCCTACAAGAACAAAGTACATAGTATTGCGATGAAACGAAAGTGATAAGTATCTAACTGTGTTTACATACCGCTCCAAACCAGTAGTTCCACATACCAATTAGATTAAATATCAGATCTCCTGCCAACATCCTGCAACGGTGGTCAATATCGTTGCATCGCACTGCCAACACAGCATGTTGACTAATTTGTTTCACGAGCGTGTGACACGCTGTCTGAGGATTTACAGTTGAATTCCAACTACAAACAGAAGAACATGCCTTCATCTTAATACAGTATCAAAATCCTGCATTAATAACCAACACACTTACTGTTACTACAAGTGTCAACCTCTAATATCGGGTGCACACAATTGTGTGTCTATTTAGTTCTGTGATTTTCACTTCTGAAAACTAAAAATTGTTTTTATATGTAAGCTTGGGTATTATTACTCGTACAGTTAATTTATGAGTTCAATCGAGCAAAATTACAAACGTGGCGACGCGTTACTCCAACTATCCACAGCGATAAATTCAACTGACGGAAAAAATGATCCAGCAGTATAAGCTCATGCCCTCCACGTTGTTTATTGCAGGTGACCCAGAGCACAACAACGCCACAGCCTGTGGAGGTGTGTGTGCGCTGCGTCAGAGCCGCCAGAGACAAACTTCCAAGGGGCCTCTACAGCGTCAGTGTGGCCCTTCACAGCCGCCTCGGGGGCCCGGCTCCGGCCCGGGGCGGTGAGCAGCAAGAGCAGCGGGCGGCCTCCACCGAGCCGGTCGCGCATCGCGCCCGCTTCTGGGACACCGACCTGCACTTTAACCAGAGCCTGTTAATGGTGAGGACATGTTGGACAGAAGCGAAACGGGAACGGTGACGCTGCTGAAGCAAATGAAAGTACGCACCACATCAAAGATAGTGGCAGTTCAATTTGGTTTGTGTTGCAAAAGCTAAAAGGACATTTGGAAACTGCGTGTTTGGTTTCAGACAGCAGACACGTTTAGAATTAAGGATGGAGATTAGAAAAAGAACAACGCCATTGCCTTTTATTCAACAAGCAAAGGACAGAGGCAATCTGGGGTTTTTGACTGTGCGTTTAATTTAACAAGAATCCCTTAATTCATCTTATGAGGGGTGTGAGTGTTTTTTTCAGCAAAATATTGGAATAAATATAAAACATCTGTTATCTGAAAGCAATTTTGACATTAAGGCAACCTGAATTAAATCACGCTAAAGTTTAATGACATGGACGGAGCCTTTGATGCGTAGATCAATGGAATCCTTTTGTAAAACGTAATCTTAAAAACCAACAGTCCCCTCAGATAAAAGCAAATAATGGGAAATGCTCTGCTAATATGACAGAACTGGCCGGAGTGCGTTCTTATTTTTGAATTCACCGCAGTAATTCCAAATTCCTCGTTCTGTTTCGCTTGGTTTCATCACTTGCAGTGGAGATTGAAAGGGTTATGAGAAGTTATATTGCTGTAAAAGACGGCATATGAAAATATGCCACACGCAGCCTCTGGGTCTTTCTCCGGGGATCTCCGTATGAATAAAACAACAACTTTTCAAACATGACATTTAATCCATGCATGTAAATCAAACCCAGGATTAATTATTCATCTATATCAGGAAGTAATGTTTTATTGGAATGAAAACGTACAAATGTAGTGAAAGATTTAGTTCACTTTCTCTACGTATTGGAGCGTCTGTAAAACAGTTGTGGTGGATAAAAGAAGAAATGGGAAAGTTGGGCAGTATTGACTAAAATTAGTATTTAAAAATATTTCAACTCCCATTTACAATATATGGTCCAAGAATAAACATGTTTTCACATTTGGTTCCTGTGATGAAACAACAATGCACATCTCCCCACCCCCTTCTCAAACCTCTTGATATGAGGGGAAAACATCATCTACGGAGGCTGTGCTAAATTTAAAAACCTCCGTATGCATTTTGAACGCTTGATGTTGACCACTGGATTAGAAATCCCTGTTGACGTTTATTCGCCAATGGTGTGTGCACAGTGTGTGCGATACATAAGAGAAGCCTCAAAACAGCCCACTAAATCCAGTGCCCCCCCCTCCCCCACTGATTCCATATAGTTTTGTACAGGCTCAGAAAAGGGGCTTCTTCAGCCTTCTGATGGCAACTCTAAAGGCCTTAGCTGGAGCATTTAGCGCATGTGGACACTGCCAATGTGCAGGTGGGCGTATTCATCCCGATAATATTGTCTGCAGCTCCCATCAAACACACAAACAACGTGGTAAAAAACTGGCAGAAAGTGAATGCGGACCTGGGATCTGAATCGGAGGTAGAAAAGGTTTAAGTACGGCGTGGTAAATGCCTCGTGTCACTCTTCCTTAACTCCTCTCCTACCCGAACCCTCGGCTGCGCTTTATAAGACAAACCTGTTGTTGTCGTCCCCATTGATAGTCTCGGGCAAATCTGATCAACGTTTCCAGAACTGGATGTTTTCTCTCCCTCCCTCCTCTTGCCCACACTGCAGCCTGTGATTTTAGGAGTGCTCGCAGTGCCTTCTAAGAGGAAATGAGGAATTAGTGATGGTAAGAGGAAGCCAGCAGCTTATTTTCCTTTTCCTCCCTCTCTGTCCTTTCTATTTTTTTTCTTCAATCACCCTTTGCTTTGTGCGTCTGGGTTTGGATTTAGACAGAAACAGTGCAGTTCAGTTTGGAGACGTCTTGGATTCGCTGGCAAGTGGGTGCACACAAGAGGAGTCGGGCCCACGGTCTTTGTGCGCCCAATGGGAACGTGCATACGATCGCACATTTCATGTTAAAGGAGAGCAAGAAAACTGAAGATGAAAATGCTATTTAATGGTCAAAGTAAGTGTTTCGGGAGGTATTTTAAATTTCATCCGGCTCAATAATACTTTATCCTCCTTTCTCGTGGGAACAAATGTACTGTCTTTCTACTAATAAGAAAACACAATTTAGTTTTCGATTAAACAAAATACTTGTGATGGTTTTTAGCGGCTCCCCTGGCTAACTAACACAGGAAGTGAGAAAACCAGTGAAGCAAATCATTTCACAAACTTTCACATTAACACTCCCCATATGCAAACAACGGCATGTCTCGTACACACTCGCACGTGCACACAAATGACTGTTTATGCAGCTCATATTTCTTACAGCAAATGAATAATATGAAATATCCCCAATATCCATAACCCGTGATATTATGCCATAAATTTGTGTCCTGAGTCAGACACTACCCATCATTTCACAGGTGCACACCAAAAGCAGATTATCGGGGGGGGGGGGGGTTGAGAGGGATACATGATTTATGTCTTAAAACAAGTCCTGTGCGTTTCCCATTACAACTAATAAAGGGATAAAATATTTCCACCCAGTGATGGATGAAGTGGCTCGCACCTCTCTGTCAGTTCATTTTTTAAACAAACCCACCATTCTCCGGGTAAATAAGAAGGTTTGCCGTTGACTGCTAACCGCCTAATGCGAGACACCCATAACATCATCCGTTTGACGGCAACAACTGTCAGCTCATACAACCCAACGGTAACGTCAATTTATCCCCCCTCCTACCCCACCCACCCTGCCCCACCCTGTGTTCGATCCTTTCTTATCATTCCCACATCTCCTTTCAGGCAATTTACCAAGTCGGACGGGTCTGAATGGCAGTTAAGAGAAACCGGAAACCAATATTAAAAGCGGAGGATGTAGATGAAGCACCTCCCTGAGGGCTGTGCTGTTTGTCCCCCTCCATGTGTCTGTTTGGGACTCGTCCTCCTGGTTGTGAGCGAGTCGATGCCTACCGAGCGCTGTGCCTGAAGGCCTGTGTGTGTGTGTGTGTGTGTGTGTGTGTTCTTTGTGCGTGTGCAGCTTCTACCTGCAGCCCGCGAGCTCGTCCCCTCCATGGTCCTGGTCTTCCAACTGGTCTCACTACCGGGAGACAGCAGCCACGTCAGCTCCGTGCTGGCCTGGGGGGCTTTCCCCGTCTGCGGGCCGAGCCTCGGCCTCGTCCAGGGCAGGTGCGTTCATGGCGAGTACGTTGGACCTCAAGGAGTTTGTGTTTTAAAGAATATACACCCACGGTTATTTAGGTCACTTACCTGCTACGCCTCTCGGTGAAGCATCAGATGGAGTGACATGAAATTATAGTTATTTTTCACCATTACCGATGATGTGCGGTTTTCCCATGCAGGTTCAAAACCCCTCTGCTCAGGGGGGAGCCGAGCACACAACTGGACCAGTTTAAGAAGATTGAAGCCATCATCTCCTCTGATCTAGACCACTGGCTGTGTAACCTGTACTTTCAGGTGTGTGTGTGTGTGTGTGTGTGTGTGTGTGTGTGTTTGCGCGTCTGCATGTGTTTGTGTGCAATAAGGAAACACGTGCGTGTCTGTGGTTTTCGTTCATGTTATATACATAATTGTGTGCAGGTATGAGTGATTGCACGTGTCATGTGTTTATGTATTTGCCCCCCCTGCCTGTGACCGTCTCCTATAATTTGAGAGGCAGGTTGGTGGATCTGGGTAGATGAGGGTTGGATTTTCGGGTTTTCTATGATAAAAGCAACTGGAAAATGGCCCCAGAGAGAAAACAAGAACCACATCTTTACCCAGCAATTCCGGATGCATTTGAGCTGATGCATTGATTAGATTAGTAAACATCTTAATTGAATTAAAAGCCAGAACAAAGCTCTGTGGCTTTGGTTGGTCTCTTTAATCGTCCCTGCGACTGTGACATGTTGTTTGTATTACTGCATTATCATCACTGCTTTCATTACCGGGGGATGACAACAGAGGTACTTTTGTACATCTTTGCAATAGAATATAGGCAATATTTATATTAGTAACATTTATGGTCTTAATTGAATAATTTTATGGCATAACGTCCCGCTATGACAAACGCTAATAGTTAGCTACATCTGCAGTTTAAGGTCAAACACACACACACACATGCTGATTATCCCCAAAATGATGGTGATTCATTGGAATGATATGAACATAACTGTTGATGACATCCTAGCAATGTTCATGGGACACTGAAACCTCAAACAAACACACAGACCCCTCTAATTGTTTCGTGATGTTCCAGGTAAAGAGGCTCCCTAGCCGAACCTTAGGGGGACCGGAGCGCTGCATCGACCTTTCGATGCCTCCACCTTACCCCCCAAACGTCACGCCCCGAACGCAGGTCCATCACGACCGACCACGTAGCCGACTGCCACTCCGGGCACATCCTCCCACCACACAGGGCCGGCGCACTCCTCGTTGCGTTCCAACCCAGCTACGGCCTCAGCAGCTGGGGCAGGCGAGCCCGCTGGGTTGCATGCTCACCGGGGGGTCTCCTCTCCACGTGTCAGCTGATTCCGCTTGCTCTTCCTCGTCTCTGCCAGGTAGGGCTTCCCATGTTAAACCTGCACTATACTGCCCCCGGCAACGCCACAGTGGGGATGAAATGTCACCGTAATGCCACCGGCGCTGGGACGCGAGGAGTGGCGGGCCTCACTCCAGGGCAGGGTTGGGTTTACAGACACGGGGCCAAGTTTGACAGATGGTGAATCGTGGTTGTTTTCTTAGTTAGATCGAATGCAAGAAATACAACATATTGGTGCGAGTCAAGGCAAATGTTTGATCAGCAGGCACAACACTGATTTCTGAGACTTCAAACGTATTCAAAGGAAGCATTTTTAGAATATAACCACCAGCTTAAATCGGTAAAATAAATAAATACCCGGTTGCACAATTTTAAATCAAGTTTTTTCAATGAGTGGTGGGTACGTTTCAACAAAGCATTTGCACTTTTGAACTTTTCTCTGCCATTATAACATGAATGAGCACATTACAGAACTATAAGCCGTATAGGCGTATACAGTAGTTGTATCTATTTATTGTCTAACTAAGCTAAACTAAACAAAGACCTTTGACCTTGTAGACACATGTTGTTAAATTACTTTGTGTTCACGTTTTCATCATTTAATTCTCTGGTTATAACAAATTAACTTTTGAAAAAATGAATGCAAAATATTCAAATCCCTAGATCCCATCTTCCCCATGACAGTTATTTCAGATGTAAGATGAACGGTAGGAGCGCCTGGTCTCAGTCAGAGTGGTCTTTCTGTGGGAAGCGTGCATGTCCCCTCTTTCTTCCTGCAGGCTGCAGATATGCAGCTCAGGTTTATTTCAGACCTACATGCCCATGTGTGAACATGATTATGTTTCAATGTTTATGTGATGGACTGGCGCTGTTTTTGCTGTTCTTTGCATACGCCCATGATGTCCATCAGATCCACCGACACACTGGCCGGATGTGGTTGCCCTGCTCATCTGGTGTTCCAGGCAAGGTCATACCACAATTGTAACCACATCTAGAGGTGACTAATGACCTCTGTTAATAGCAGTGAGAGTCCACTTCCTCATTTTCAAAAACAAACTATTCTCGTTTCCCACCTAGTAAGTAATCCAACATCCTGGCCTTTGCCACAAATCAAATCCAGGCTCCCTTGGTATTGATCTACTACAAAGGCAACTGGCTAGCCTCTTTTGTTATTAATACATCCCCCCCTTTTTCCTTTCCGTTTCTCTTTTTTTTCTTTTTGCACGCACAGCTCATCTTTATTTAACAGTTCTCAAAAGTTTCTGGGGTGCTCTGCTTTAAACATCACACAGGCTTTTTAATTACAAATGAGTTGTGACAGGTCTGCTGGGTAGCACCCTGGCCCATTTTAAACATGATGCCGGCTGACAGCTTGGCAGTGTTCTCCCAGCACCGAAACATGTGGAAGAAATTGGTCTTTTACATTTCACAGCTTGTCGCTTCCTCCGCCTACTGACCTGTGACCCCCCACAGAGATCCTAACGCCCACAAGGGAAGTGTCCCCAACGAACCGACTGCCTGTCTAGCAAGAGAGAGAGAGAGAGAGAGAGGGACACACACTCACCATGAGAGATTTATGTTCTGCCGCACAAGGCAAAAGGTACCAGGTCTTTTCACCGAACACGGCTGCGTACTTCGGCTCACACACACACACACACACACACACATTCTGGCAGCGTAGCCGAGGAGGCTGCCTGGGAAGAGAACCCGATCCGCGAGTGAAACAACGGATCAAAAGGTGTCCGGCACAACACCTCACCCGCGCCGACCCCTAAGCCGACCTGACGTCTGCGCCTCATTTGCATACAGATCTGTTCATTTTGCATTACCTCTGGAGCGAATTACGGCCTTCAGATGGGGAGATTACGTCAAGGTTGAAGAGAGCGATCGGACGGACAACTTTAAGCTCACCTCGAAAAAAAAAATAAAGGAAATCCAATTCAGCGAGGAGAAGAAGAACAAATTACCTCCTTCCGCGGTCCTCCGTCGAGTCTGGGGGGGGGGGGGTTCCAGACATTTCCTTCCCCCACATTGTGCCTCCACATGTCTGATGTGCTGTGTGGAGATCGCTTTCTCCTCATCACCCGTTTGTCTCCGAATCGGGACAAGTATTTGGAGACCTCTTGTCACGGTGAAAATGTACACACAGCAGAGCTTGACAGTGAAACTGGAAGTTTATATTCCTGAGGCCTGTTCAGTTAATTAATCCCAGTCGAAAAATCAGTGTGTGGTGTCCATTACAGAGCCAAACGTGACATCCCAATCCAGGATTTGGGGGGAAAAAATGAAGAATCTGAAGATGACTTTTTTGCTTAAGTGCTGTTGTGTTGGAATTTACGTTTTTGTCTTTATGAATAAGCTTCAATTCTATCATAATTATCCTTACTTTCCTCAGTAGACTTGAAGCATGATGGAGTGTATTTGGTGTTTTATGTAGCAATGAATTAGAGGCACAGAGGGTTAAGTGACCTTTCACACTCGCTGAACGATCCAGTTACTTTGGGTTCGTTTGAACCCAATTAGATTAGCTTCTGGTTTCAAGACTGCTTTCAGCGAATCGCCATGGGCGCGCCGAGGATTCTGCCATAACTGCAACTCTGCAACTTCTCCCTTACTGTATTCCAAGATTCCTCATCTAATATCCTCTTCGGAGCGCTGCCCTGCACGTTCTGGATACGCTGCCCTCCAGGCCGGCCCCTCTGATCAGAGCCTAAGCACACATCGTGACGTCACAAAGTCTCAATCAGTCTCACTCTGCATCCCGCCGGTTAATTGTGGAGGGATCGGAGCTACGAATCCCGTTTGCAGAGATACTCATGCAAACCCTCACAGTGGGTACGGTAAACAAAACATAAAGGGTTACATGTGGGGAGCAAATACAGAGCATGTGGGACAAACACACCCACAGGTAACAGTGTCTTGTTGCCTCAAAAACACACTGAAACTATCCAGCTCCCTGCGAAAGACGAGAACTTGAACATGGCCAAGACAGGTTTGACTTCCAAGAGCAAACGACCTCACCAGCGAGAGCGAGAGGCTCTGCACGCCGTGTTTTTGTACACGATAGTACACATTGAGCGTCTGTTATTGCCATCGCGCCGGCGTGCACGAGAAATGAAACGCTTCGCCACGAAGCGACACAGAGTCCTCGCCGTATCGTAGCAACCCGCAACACAAGATCCCAAACGTGGACTCGGGGAGGTACTCCTGCAGTCACTGACCTCCGATCCCGCTCGGGCTCTGGACCAGTCAGCAGGCAATTACTGGCCTGGGTGAGAACCGGCATCCCGGCCCCGGTTGCATCTCACAACGGTAGCGCGGCGGCGGCGAGGTCTCGACAGTTTTTCACGGCCCCTCAGGCTTTTCTCTCTCCTCACCCTGCTGCTGTGTGCGAGCGAGAGAGAAAGGAGGTGTGTTGAGTTATGCAGTTGCGAGGTACACTCATTTGTATCTCTACCCTGGAAAATGTTTTGTGCATGTATGCAAGTGTCTACATTTTAACATATTTGTTTGTTTGTCTTCCTGTGTGTGGGTGAGTCAATGCAGTGGACTGGGTGAGCGTGTGTGTGTGTGTGTGTGTGTGTCTCTGCTGGTCTTAACACAGCTCAGAGCACGGGGGATAACAAGGAGTTTGTTGTTGGCCTTGAGTGCCCGAAGAGGCTGGAGTTGTGGCAGCTCCGGCACTCCGAGTTCACAGACGTAGCCCTCAGCTGTCGAAGCTGTCGATTCTGCCTCCGCGCTCGTTGTGCTTCCGCGGCGTCTGCGCACCAGCAAGCGGGGCCTTGTGTACCGAGTGTGTGTGTGTGTGTGTGTGTGTGTGTGATTGTGCAGTCAAAGAATGCATCCTTATCCACCTTAGTCCAAATCTGTGAGTCAAGGCTTGCTGTTGTTGCTGTTAATGTGGATTTTGATGTGTGTGTGTGGCTGGCTTCGTTCCGCAACACAAACGTGGTGTTTTGTTGAGACGTATCATTTTCACAGAGGTACACGTTAGCAACAAACTGTTACAACAAGGAGCTGATTTCGATGTTTTGAAACTTTGATGAGGAAAATTGATAGGTTCCCGTATTTTGGATGTTTGGGTCAAACGGTGCGTGATAGTTCTTTATTGGCAGTCGTTTTACAGTGTTTCGAAATAGTTTGTCTACGCATTTAGATACAATTGAAAAGTGTTCAAAAATATTTGACTCACGTGAGATTATTGGAATTATTGGAACACTAAAGTGAGTTTACTGTAACGTAACGGCTTTGCAATGTATAAATATGTATTATTTTATCCCTTGACTAGAACAAATATAACCGTATTACCCTGTAACTGTAGGCACTCCACATGTTTACCATCAAAGCGGTGGTAATTAAAAACTACATCTGTGTTAGGATGAAATCTAATTTCAGACTTGCTTAAAAATAGCAGTGAGCAGACTCTTCCTGCCATTTAAGCTGTCAGAAGGATTTCTGATGTGTCGCATTTCTTTAAGTTATTATAACTAATATATTTCATCCCGCAGCAAGAAAATGATGTATCATTGCTTCGTTTCCATATGTATCATATGGATGTGACTGGTTTAACGGGGGAAAATAAAGTTTCACATAGTGAGATTTTTACATGTATCAAGCTAAGGTTTACTTAATTACAACCTCCAGGCAATGCGGGAACCCTTTTTTAAATTCTCTGAATGTTAATATGCTAAATAATGCAGATCTCCAACTCTTCAAGCATGAGACACACATCTGGCGGCTTACCGTTTAAATTACAGCAGGAAAAAAAAAGAGTTAGACGGATCGAGGGAGAAGGGGAAGAGGAGGGTAAGGATGAAAAAATGCTTTAAAAGTAATTTGCTAAAAGGAGAGAAGAATGATAAAATGAGCCAAACTTTATTTATTTTTTGCATTTTTCATCATTTCTAATTGCATACATTAGAGCGTTGAGGCGGGGAGGGTTCAGCTCTCAGACCGCGTGAGACAGAGACGATGCAACAGTCCTACTTCTCTGTCCAAAGAGTCCAGTCACCAGAACACTAAAACACATCACTGTCCTGTGGAACAGGAAGCCGAAATCAGAGACATCTCCAGTGCGCTAAGAAATACTATGCATTTTTTTTAATTTTCGCTTTCATCACAACCTGGTTTTTTTTTGCATTTTGAAGTATCTTTGTATAATTAAACTTTACCTTTAAACTTATATTTTGGTGTAATATATATATTTTTTTATTTTAGCTTTTACTGTCAATTTAATTTGATGTTTTTGAATTTCTTGTACGCAGTATATTAATCATTTGGATTTCGTAGTATAAATACCACTCAACCACCCTTGATCCTCATCATGATTACCAGATGTGGATTGCAAAAGAAAACAAACATAAACCTTTCATCCGTTTTCACGCTGCACATTATTTCCCTCTTTTTTTGGGGGATGCAGGGAAGAATTCCTCCTCAGGAGCCAATTCAGGAAACACGAGAGAGACGAGTGCTCCGTGCAGGGAGAAAGCAGAGGGCGGGACTCACGACCAGGTAACATTGGGATTCAAGGGAAAGTGTTCCCTCCCCTGCAATGATCACCCTCTCCGCTCTCCCCTTCCCTCTCTGCACCCCTACATACACCTCCACGGCTTATTATCTGAGATTTGTCAAAACACATTTCACACTAAACAGGTATTTTTCAACCTTCAAAGACACTTTTTATCTGCTCGACGAACCAAAGCAGCTCCAATTCTGTGAAATCAGCAATGCCAACCAGGCCTCTCCTTTTTTCTTCTTTTTCTCCAAACCGCTCTAAACACGCCTCCTCTGCAGAGGGCTTAAGCTAAATGAATCAAAGCCTGCGTGTTACCTGCCATATACTTTGAAGTGGTAATTGCAAAATGACCCCGCGTGCAGATCTGGCGCTGCTCCCTCCCTGGTCCCTTCCGTTGTTGTGATCTTATTGTTGAGGCAGTAAGGAGCATACGAACGACATCAACCAACATCAACCAACACACACACACACACACACACACACATATAACAGTATGTACACATCCTCCCCTCCCGCCCGAGCCTCTATCCCTCCGAGTCTTCATTCTTACTAACCTCCTTCCACTGAAATACAAAAGGCTCTCCTGACCATTAATCAGCGACGACAGGTTAAATGAATGAGTTTGTTGATATGAGCTTTTATTTCTCCGTAAGCCTCTGTAGGCCGTGTGTGTGTGTTTTTTTTTTTTTTTTTCTTCTTGGCCTTTAAAACCTCACAAACTCTGTCAAATGTCGTGGTGTGGAACCCAGTTGTCTAATGATTAAGTGGAGTGATCTCCAACCTGCACCAGCCCGGGAGCGCAGGGGATCAGATTTCAACCCTTCAACCTGCAGTGCAGGGCTAATTAAAATGAATTTTCTCCAGGCGACCACTTTGCCCACAGGGCAGGAATCCGGCTCTATACGGAATCCGCTCTTAAGGTATTGCATTAAATTTATTGTGCGGAGACACTGGAGAACATTGTGGTTTATATATCTCCTGCATTTTTTTTCTTCCTTCTGTGCTTTCTTTCCCGCTCCTTTCCACCTTTATTTTATTGTGATCATCACTCTGGAATCCAAGCTTGCTTTGGCAAAGATTGCCCTATGAAAACGGATGGAGCTTTTATGGGGCCCTGCCCATTTACTACTTCCTGGGCCCTGTTCATATGGGAGAGAGAGAGGGAGAGAGAGAGAGGGAGAGAGAGAGAGAGAGAGAGAGTCACGGACACGGGGAGAGAAAAAGACGAAAAAATTGAGGGAGGCGGAGTGAGACAGGGGCGGAAGAGAGAGCGAGGTTGCTTATTCCAACTGTGGTTCTCATTAACATACATCAGTGAGTATTTCACAACTTCAAGCAGAAAGCCACTAAGCCCACCCAAGGGCAACCCAGGCAGGGCTGACAGGGCCAGGGAAAGCAAGCCGTTAACATGATGGCGGCTCAACAAATAATATCTGCTCGCAAGTACCTTGGTGAAATATTTAAAACCCTACTTCCTAACTCCTTTCGACTGTGTTTATGACGATGAAGGTAAATGACTTGCGTGGAAGGAAATCCAGTGCCAGCTGCTCAAACACGACGCGTTTAACGCCACCGTCGGCGTGCGTGCACCCGTTTCCCAGACGAACTCAACATGAGTGATGGCGCGCCGCGCGCGATTTCGCCCCGTCGTTTCGCCGTCTCTTGTCAATTGAGGCGGGGCTGAGCGATAGGAGAGGCTCCAAAGTGCCGCGCGTACTGTCACTGTCACCGTCTGCATCCCCCAAGATAAATTCAGGGGCCTGTTTCCTGCTTTGATTACAAATGACATCCGCATGTGCTCCCCCACCCCCTCCCCCTCCGATTTCTGCTCCTCACAGAAGAAGCCAATCAAGAAGACAAATAGCCGCGGCCCCAGCGTGAGCGGCGGCGGCGCACCGCCTCTGCAGGCGGAAAGACAGAAGACGCATCCTTCGACGGAGAACCTCTCCAAGGAGGAGATGGAGGAGTTTACATTCTCCCTGCAGTAAGTCGCACCACTCAGTATGCCAGCACATGGCCAGGCCGACGCTGACAGCAGAACACATGCTGTACTGTTGGAGTAGCTCTGTCATCCTTTTGTTTATTTGCTCGACTACTATTTAAAGCAGAACTTTCATTTGTTTACATCGACAAGTCATTTGTTGGAGTCATTGTGTGCGAACTTTGTAAGAAAGCAGCAGTGCCGGCCCGAGCCTCTTGGGGGCCCTAAGCAGAATTTTATTTGGGGGCCCCCCTGCCACCTAGCACTGTGCTAGAAGACAATTGGCACAAATGTCACGCTATACTGTTATAGCGAAAATTATAAACGAATACAGTGAGGTTACAATACAAAACTAGGGACTGCTTGCAGCATAAGCAGCCGCTTAGTTCGCCTATGCCTTGGGCCGGCCCTGGAAAGCAGCTTCCATTGATGGAACATATCTCGACCTCTTCACATCAGGATTAATACAGACAAAGTTTTAAAAAATAGAAAAAAAATCCTTTTGGAATTTTTACAGATTTTGAAACCAAAAAAATCGGTCTCGTTGCCACTAACTTGGTTTGTAGCAGCAGTACAAACCAAACCTGTTACATCACTATGTGGTTTATTTGCTTCCCCCTGCGCTACGCAATGCAACAAAGGAAGTTTGAGAAAATGTGTTTTCCTTCTTGCCGTAGCTTAGAGCATTTGATTTAATGAGAAAAACGGGGATGTATTAAATATAGAAAAAGAAAGGAAAAGCAGTTCAAACACCTCGGCCGAAGCGTCAGAAGCAACAAGGTGCATCAACACAGGCTAAAAGCGAAATTGCTTATTTCAACAGAAAAGTCACAGGTATTTGTTTTCATTTGAACGTCAACTAAATTAAGGGGAGGGGATTACCGCACACACTACTACACTTGGGGGGGGGAGAGGGAGGGAGAAAGAAAGCAAGTTCTCCCCGGAGATTTAAAAGTACCCATGTTTCCTCATTTCTGGGAGTTGGGTAATTTATAGCTGCTGGTCACATATTAAACAAGATCAGAGACTACTCCCTGACATCGCCTGAACATACTGGGGGAATTCAAATGATTACCAGCGTATCCTGCCAACAAATGACGACACAGGGACTATCTTGAGGGAGAGTGAACACAAAACGAACACGGAAACCCAGGCAGGCTGCGCACAAAGGGACACAATTAAATGGTTTTCACGATTATTCATAGTGCCACTTCTTACCTCTGAGCAGTCGCCCGGCTCGGCGGGATGAGACATTTGCGTCAGTTTATAGGTACGGATGGTATTGAGTCGGAGGCCCGGCGGTTCCCTGGTGCCCCGTGAAGGTGCTGCTGCTATTGATTTTTATCTTTTTTACAAGCACACACATTTACGGTATCTCGGAGGCTGAGGGCTGCGTTTTTTTGCCCTCGTCTAATCACAACAATAGAAAGATACGGTGCCCGTTTGGGCTTTCACAGCGAAGTTAAAAACGCTGCGGTCTCAAATTCACACCCTCGGCCGTCTCTCCCACTGTGCTGTCTCACTTCATCTGGGATGCTGCACATCACCTGAGGACCGACAGAGACGCAGACCAAAGGAACTGTTTACTCTTTTTATTTTTTTTTTATTTTATTTGCCGTAGTGATGTCATCTCCATCTCCTCTGGCACTGTGTTTGTATCTGCGCGTGTGTGTTGTTGATATGCATTTGTGCACGTGCGTACATTGTCTCTTGACTGTGTCCGTGTGCAGCATGCGAGCGCAGGGACGTCTGCGTCTGCGTGCGTTTCATGTGGGATCAGGATTCATGCCGGAGTGATTGAGGGATATTACTGCCATCTATTGAGCCACGAGAGATTGAGCTCATTTAAATCTTCATACGGCGTCACAGTAGAAATGGGCAAATCGGATGCTCATGCAATATTAAGGAAACACTTTGTGACAGCGACATTGAGGTTTTGGATAGTGTGAGAATCACACAAAATGTTTAACGCAACGCATCCAGAACATCACAGTCCGGAGCAGCTTATTCACCAAAGGGACTTAATGTAGAGGAATATGTTACAGACTTCTACATTATGGCCTACACCTCCCTTACGCACTGCATTAAACATTCTTAGAAACGTAAAAAAAACATTAACTTACAAAAGAATATTATAAAATAAATATAAAAAATAAATATTTTTGATTGAACCGTTTATCTGGATGAAATTACTGATTATAAAGTCAGTCATGTTATATCAATGCTCATGTTTCATAAATGCTTTTTTTCTTTGTTCTAGAATAAATAAGACAAAGATCTTTTCAGGCTGTTTCTCCATGGTTTATATTTTAAAGTTTTGTTCTTCAGTGGGGCTAGTAATGATTATGATCCTTTACATCAATACTCCCCGCCCCCCTCTATCCTCCCCCTCCCCAATAATAAGCATGAACCATACATTACAATTTGAAAGACAAACCAACAGACTTTTCACTGCAGGTATTGACAATGGAAGTCGATTCTGGGCAAATTAAAAACAGAAACTAGGAAAAAGTCGGGAAGGATTTTCTCCTGTGTTGCTGCTATCTGTTTGAACATGCATTAAAGGCTCCTGCCGCCCTTGCATCCTTTTTGATGTCAACAAATGCAATCTTAACCACCTATTTTCTCACCGAATAGCACGGGGCAAAATCAAAGCACCTGATTCAATACAGCTGGTGCAATTCGATAGGGCCATTTTAATGTTCATCGACGGTGTGGCAACAACTTCTCAAAAAAGGTAAACATAGCGTGACTAAATCAATTGCACACCTGAGGGTACTATAGAAGTACTTTGCACTAAGTGTACTCTGCACACTGGTTAGCGTTGATAGCTTAACATTTTTCATTCTTTTAACTTGTTTTAACCGACTCAAACAATCCCTAATCAGTTGTTGTTTTTAAGAAAAAGTATCTCTCCTATAAGTCAATAATTGTACAAAGTTTAATATAGATTGCATCCCTGATTATTGCCAATTAGCTTTCTGTCTCACCAATGTCACCAACCCATTTTTTTTTTCTTTCTCTGGTTTTGAGGAGAGAAACCTGTTTTAATCAAAGTCATTCTCACACAGCAATTAGATCTAATTAGTCCAATTATCAAGGTTCTAATTACATTGAAATATACCCCCTAAATCTCATATCAATTATAGTATGTGTGACTTGTCCTGATCAGGAGACATGTAGGGATTAAAGACAAGGATAGGATGCGAGGTAGAATAAAAAAAGAGCATCCACATCCTCCGCAGGCCAAACGACTGCAGAACTAGATCCATCTGTCCCAAAAGCTTTTATTCCAAAAGACTGCAGCCATTCGGGGATAAATGTCACTTAAACTTTATTCATGTTTTCCCCTTCATATTCTACCATTTCATTACAGGGATGTTATGATTAGTTACATCCCAATGATGAGTCAAAATAAATACATTTTGAGCATTTGGTTTGCGAGCACTGAAACACTAAAAGGGAATAAGGTTCCCTGCAAATCTGGACATTTGGTAGCACAGTCAATCACAGGCCCATGTGTGGCAGCACACAATTGCACACACACACACACAGTCCTGCACAGTATGCTACCATAGCGGTGCAGTAGGGCGCTGTAGGTGCACCGGCAAAACACGCACGTACTTGCACAGCCTGTTCTTGTTGTGTAGTCAGAGGGAACACACTGACCTAATTTCCCCCCAGTTAGCTCGCCTCGTTGGGGACCAACAATCCTCTCCGCCCGTTTCCCCCGAAACGAGCCTATCGGAGCGCTCAGTCACTGAGTGTCTCCGTCGCTATCTTCCCGTGCCCTCCATCTGTTTGAGTCTGCGTACCGTGCACGCTCGAGTTGTAAGGTTCGCAGCGAGGTCTGCGGTTATATTGTTCACGGCTGCTCGGCTCGGCGCCATCGCGCGCGCGGAGGACATTGATAACACGCACCCTGCGGTGTCCCTTCCCTTTTTCTCTCTCTCTCTCTCTCTCTCTCTCTCTCTCTCGAAGAAGTGCCGTTTACCATCGTGGCGGGAGAGCGAGGTCGGGCCTCCAGGAACAGACAGAGCCAGAGCGAAAAGCACCTGAAACAACAGCGAGTTCCAGCCTGTCAATCTGGCTGCACACTGCGGCTTCCAATCACAACTCGGTGCAAGGGTCAATCAATTCTGATGTAATGCTGGTAGGAGAGGTGGGTGGAGATGGCAGTGCGTTTCACCCCTGGGTCTCCGAGGCTTTCCTGTGCTGAAGGGGGCAGGAATGTGTCTGTGCGTGCGTGCATGCGTGCATGCGTGCGTGCATGCGTGCATGTGTGAAAGGAGAAGGCCCCTGGCTACGGCGGCCCGAGTGCACATGTTAGGGTTTTCTGCAGCCAGACGCGCCCTGGGTCACTCCGGATTTCACAGACACACACACACACACACACACACACAAACACACACACACACACCATACACAACCTACGTGTTGCTTCCTTTATGGAAATCAGAACTGTCAGCTCTGCGGAAGGCTGATGTTGCGATATGATTGGTTAATCCGCAGTGAAGTGGCCGTCAGTCAGAGCGGAGTCTAGTCCCATTGGTGGTCTGGTTCAAATGCATTCCTTTCCCACAGACGCGGAAGAGAAAGTGTGTGTGTGTGTGTGTGTGTGTGTGTGTGTGTGTGGGGCTGAGGGGGGATGTGAGTGATTACTTGCGATTTGTGCGTGATTGTGTGAGCGTGTATGAAAGAGAAAGAGTGGTAGACCAGAGGTGACACTTCCCTCACGCTCTTCTTTTTCATCAGTAATCACTGGTGCCCGAGTCTGACGATAAACATCTAAAAGAGGTTTCAGAAGTCAACAAACAGGGCAGGGAGATCTTAAAAGTGGATTTGTGCACGCAAATCACATGTAAGCTAATGCGCTGTAGCACAAACATGCGCTAATGCACTCGGCCCTGTGCAAATAAATATGAACTTTTAGAAATACATGGCTGACTGGCAGCTCTAATAATAAAGCTGACAAGCCGTACGTGTTGATGTAATCAGAATTTGATTCTAATACTTGTGTGTGTGTGTGTGTGTGTGTGTGAGTGTGATATCATCAGCATCTACTTTAGCCGTTGACAGTGAAAATTGTCACATAAAAAATGAAAAAGTTTGCACTTGTGACACACTTTATTTGCTGTGGGGAACAGTCAGTCTGTTAAAAGCAGACATGTGGCCCATTTATGGTGTTTTCCCAGCCATCAGGTTTAAGAGCCCTTTTCATCCTGCATAGACACAGATGATGCCGACATTCCTCTCTGATGCTCGGTGGCATTTCAAGTCATGTCTCCACAAAGGAACAACTTTCTTTCTTTTTTGTCCATCCACCGCTTAATCGCTCCGTCCATACGCGCAAATAACACACGGTTAGTTTTCGGCATTCCTTTCTTTTACCTCTCCTGCTTTGCCTCTAGTTTACTCCGTCTTTGCGTCGTCATCCTCTCCTCGTTCTCTCTGCGTCTCTATCTCTCTGGTGACGATGTCCTGCAGTGATGAGGCAAGGTCAGAGAAGGGAAAGCCATTTAAATACTGAAGCAACTCTCCGGAGGCCCCGTTCTCACTCATTCTGCTGGTGCCTCACGCGTTGATGAATGAACGGGCCGTGGGACGTTATTTATTCGTCCTGCAGTGATCCGTCCGTGTCTTACACTTATCTACTGACACCGTGTTTGGACTATTTTCTCACTGCAACAAAACAGCCCATTGAGAGGAAAAAACAACCAGTCATTGTGCAGAACTGGGGTGGTAGCTGGAGTAGCTGTGTGTGTGTGTGTGTGTGTGTGTCTGACGCGTGGGAAGTCCATGTGTGATTGTTGATTCCAGGTGCATCTGCATTTGAAATGTCTGCACCCTGGTTTAAGGCGTACCAAGGGAGCTGCCATTTACATCTTTTAATCTCCTCTCGTGCTAAATCAGGCTCTCCATAAAAAAACATGTACACTGAAACTATTCCAAGGCGTGTGAGGAGGCCCAAACACAGTCGTGCAGCCGGGATTTGTTTGCCCGGTGCGGGACTTGCACAACTGGATTGTTGCTCATCATATTTGTGGTATTGCGCTTGCTGCCTAAAGGGAGAAATGAATGGGTTTTCCATTAAACATGTATATCAGTGTATTGGACTGAAGACAGCCACCCTGCTCAATGGTAACTATATCCTGCTTACTTCTGCATTCACACATTTGTATAAATCAGGGGGTCATTTGACTCTGTCTCGATACGGGACTTCCTGTCTTATCTCTGCTTTGAGCTTCCCAAGCATCTACACTGCAGGAAGTTACTTGTAATGGTTGAAAAAATGACATGCCGAACTGTTCAAAAGGCAAATAGTAGCATTTATTTTGCTATGTCAATGAGATGTAGATCAGTGGATCATTTTGATGGTCAATGCCTACATACAATGCTTCACATTTTACCTTCAATGACCAGTAATCGTAAAAGCAACCAGTGTACAGGTTTACAATTCCATCCCCGGCCAGCTGATCAACAGCACTTATGGACTCTCCCTTCGTCCTCGCGTGCTTGCTTGCATGTCATAACCTCCCTTGCATTGTAAAAACGAGCAGCCAAATAAAGTCATAATTTAGTGCTACTCGTTTCTTTTTCCACTGGTTCTGAATATTCTCTTCTCCACTCCCTGCCAGTTGCAAATACTTCTGATAATTGGGTGGTGCAGTATTATAATGTTTTAATTACATAATGGTGGACTTCAGTTCTGCATCTGAGTCACTATTCAGTCATGCTCCTTTGGATACGCACAAATACCTGCCACTGTGGTCCCGTTTTGTCAATGAAACTGGTTTATATGGATTATTGCTTTGCTAGGGTCTCTGGTAAAAGCTGTGCTCATAAAGCCAACCCCAATGGTACGGTGGGTGTCCTTGGAACAATTCAAAACAACAGAGGGACAGAATGCAAAAACGTTCTGCCCTTGATTTTGTTCCATTCAGTATAAATTAAACTTCTCATAAGATGATAGAAAAATAACTCGATTATCTAAATGCGTTGTAGGCATAAAGTCCTTTTTAATGCACTCACATTCAAGGTTCTTTGGAAAACAAAACCAACTTGGCAACCAATGATTATTATTTAATAAATCTTGTGGGAGCTGTTTTTGTTGTGATTTCCACTTCATGAAGTTATATAGCTTCCTGTATTATATTCGCCCCACCAGGGCAAAGCCCTGCTAACATGCCAATCATTACGTGAGCTTCTGCGTAGATGCAATGAATAGGAAACATAGGTAGTTGAAGTTTCTGCTGTGGGATTTACTGTAGCATCTGTACATGACTCAGAAACTTGACAGAAATAGTGGCCATTTGTTCATGTCTATGCAACACAAAGGTGCATTCAGGATAGTGCAGAACACCTCCAGGTGTGTCCTCAATGACCACAGCTGTAATGTTTGATTTGGGGCAGTTACTAAAGCCTGTTTAGATATTACAGATCTACACTACACTGTGTTCTGTCAGTCTGTGGTTTGTTTAGAGGTTGCGTACTTTCTCAAGGACACCTCAGAAAGGAGATCGTTAGGGAACCCACCAGGGAAGGAGGATTGATAGTCACAATCTGAAATGAAGGAATTATTAGTATTCTGCAAAAGTGAAAAGTAAAGAAAGATGCGGTATCTTCAGTTCCATCTCTTGTCACCTAAGATAATCACACTTCCATAATCACCAAAACACTCGTGCATCTGTGCCACTGAGAAAACAATCCCATTATCCGTCAATCTTTTAAGTCTATTTTCACACTATTTCTTTTGCTTTCTCTGTTTCCAACCGAAAGCAAATAATTCTTGGACCACGTGGGGAAAGATTTGTGGTTTTAGTGTTTTTATAAACAATGCCGGTGGCCCCAAAAAAATTAAGTGACAGAAAATAGCTTAGTCCTCAAACTAAAGGGATAAGTCCAACACTTTAAGTGGCCTTAGACTGGAGGCTTTAGGCCATCAGTGCAATGCGAAGGTTTTCTGAGGGTTACCTTTGTTCTCCTCGGCCCTCAAGCCACTTGAGCATAAATCTGCTATAATAAAGTGTAATACCCCACTGTACGCTCGCCCCCTCTCAATCTGTCATTACGCCATGTCTGAATTTGCCACTTACTTTGTGCTATTTTTAAAAAGGCACAGCTCCCACAGCTCACGCCGCACAACATCAGGGAAAGCCGGTCCGGGAGCCGATATGGGCTCCGATGGTTGACAGATAGTTAAATGTGATTTACAGGTTTTGGCACTCCACGGCAAGGTTTAAGGAGAACGATGAGTCCTTCTGCGGCGTCCTCTGACGACATCGGAATGAACAACAAACACATCAAGGCTGAGATAATGAGGGAACATCTTCTGGCCCCACATTTCCACTCATCATATGTTCCAATTGAAGCGCAGCATTATGTGCAAACGCATTGCCTGTTGAACTGGTTTGTCTCGTCTGCGGGCCTGCTATCAGTCGTTTAGGGACGAGCTGTGAAGATAAAAAAAAAAAAAGCCCACACCTCCACCCGTTTCGTTTCCGGGTCCCTCTTTTTCCTGCATTGTACTTTTGTAATTGAAGGTGCCATCATGAAATCAATTCAGGGGTGAGAACAGCTTTCACATCATGTTACCGGTTTCCTTTTGGAAGAGGCATGAAGACGGCTAAAAATATTCCTCGTTCATGCATCATCGATATCTTCATTACGTGAAAGACGGGCGTCGGGTTGTATTTGCTGTTTTCCCTTTAATGTCACTCGACGCGTAGGCATCTTGTCTGTGATACGCTGCTTTTATTTGTCTACTCTGTGATTCCACTCTCGCAGACATGCAGAAAAACAGTTTATACGCCACCGAGCAGGGAGGCCAGTCGCAAGAAAGAAAGCTGGGAACAGAACGGAAGCGTCTTTGTCAAGATGATCTCATCCCTCTCTATAATAGAGAGGGATGAGACACGCTTCTGCTTGAACATTAGAATCTTTCGGTTTGCGTCACTCTTGTCCAAACACGCGCTTGACACCAGAATAAAGCAAAACTTCATTCTGTTACAGATGTTGCAGTTTGCAATATCTTATTGTATGGCTTCTTTATCTGTATATTTAGGCAAGTAAATTTAAAGCCATCTTTGGTGCCAGCGTCATTCATCATCCTGCAGGAAGGGGTCATCGCATTATAGATTATGAAAAAAAAAGACTGAAAAAGCATTAATAAACATCAATTGTAGGGTGAAATAAAAAAGAAAAACGGTTAACTAGACCCTCAGATGATTTTATTTACATGTAATGAAAAAGCAATAGATGTCACGACTTCTTCCTACATCCCTGCTGTTTACATTATCTTGAACGACCTGCATCTCACTGACCTCACACAGGAAATCTACAGTGTACATGCAGTGGGAACACGTGCACACACACACACACACGCGCGCGCTGCACTTGCAAATCTCAACCGGTAACGGACTTTCGTGCCAGATGTTTATCCTCTTCTGCCCGGGTTTCTTTGGGGCCGAGCTGCTATGAATATTTAGCAGCACAAACTGTTGACTGAGCGCTTTCTGAATGAATCCCGAGTTCTCCCACGTGCACCGTGCGCTTCGCCGCTGCTCTCGTGTGCATCCACTAAGGAACTCGATAACTTCAAATAGTTTAACTCTTCAGAGAGCGTGCCCACCTCACAGGAACAGGAAAGACGATCTCTTTTGTTTTAAGTGTGACAGTTTTTTTTTATTTTTTTTTATTCCAGCAGCAACACAAGCAAAAGACAGCGCCAGTGCTGCATTTGGATGGAAGTCTAGCCTAATTATTAGGGTGGGTGTGTAGGGCGGGGGGCGGGGGAGGGTTATACAATTGATTCAGTTTTTTTTCTTGTTTTTCGTCTTTAGGCAGTTTACCATTTTCCCTAGATACACACTACAAAGTGAATTCCAACCGTGCTGTGGGACACGGTGGAGAGACACAGGGATGTCCACAGGCAAAGGCCTGAAGTCCCACTCTGAGGAGCAAACCGTAACTCTGCCGGACACGCCCACTTCAGCCTCCGTCCAATTACTGCCAGTCCACACAATCGGGCTCATCAGCGGCTGCTTGTGTTTTCAACGTAAAAACAAATTGATTTCGATGCACTTTGTACACTCATTTGTCTTACACACATGCACGCACTGTGCACTGTGCCTTTATACCAGGCGGTTACCGGTCCATTGTAACGTATTTTGAATATCTCTCCTCTCCTCTCTGCCGTTCCATCTGTGCCCCGTATTTGAAAGGGAATAGTTGAGCAGGCCTCACAAAGGGCGGCACAAAGGAGGCAGAAGTGCTGAGGGAAGCCGAGCACTGCTGGAAGGGATTCCCATCAGTTAGTGTGTGCTTGTGTTAATGATTTGAATACTACATCATCCTACATGTTTTCTATTGCATGCAACCGATGATCATAAACAAATGCTTGCACAGACAAGTATTTGTGCTCTGATGTGTAGGTAAACGTAACTAATGTTGATACTTTTTTTTATTTTAAGAATTAATGGAGAAAGAAAATTAAAAAAGACTTTGTTCAGTTTGAAGATAATATGTAATATTGCAATTAAAAAGCATTTTTACTAAATTGTTGTCATTTTCGTCAGAACGAAAAGAGAAAGGCAGAACCGTTTGTCATCTGCAGTGCGTCTGATTCTCCTCTGTGTGAAAGCAGCTCAGCACCGACTGGATGCGGCCGCCGCCCGTCACGCCTGTCGGAGCGAGCGCGTCTGGCCCTCAGCATGCTGCCGTCCGAGCTGGGCCTGCCGTTACCTCGGCAACAACGGTCGCACGGCGGCTGGCGTTGCTCGGCGCGGCAGCTCGGCCTCATTATGCTGCTGCTGGCTTTGATGTGGTTTGTGAGGCTCTACCTGCATTACTGCAGCCAGTGGCTCTACCTCCAGGCCATAGCAGTTCCTGTCAACAAGTGAGTTTGCCCACTTTGATATCACCCTGCACGCGGACACACACACACACACACACACACACACGTACACATTTGCGCGGGGGTCGGAGGGGTATGTATAGGCACAAAGAGCAGGGCCACGTAAGCACACGCATCGCCGCTGACATGCACGCTTTTACATGGAGGCCAGACACAGGCACAGATAACTGAAGCAAATCGCCGATGCACACATGTGCGCGCACCACTCACACTCATGCAAAGTACGTTTTTTGACGAGCAGAGGAGAGAATGAGGATGATAAAGTGTACGTGTGTGTAAGTGTTTTGGCAAACATGCACACACACACACACACACACACACACTGCATACGCCCAAATCATCTGTTTGGAATTCCCCCATTAAAATGCTCCTCCATTTGCTGGAGGAGTTCACCACGAGGACTTAAGTCCTAAAGGGGTTACATTATTTGAAAGGAATTTATTGTTGTTATTATTCGGTACACAGCATTGATAATAAACAGCAATAAGATAAGCAGAGGACTATTAAATCACATCTCAATGGCATATGGTGCTGGTTTAATTCATCACAATAAAGCAAGCTGGCTGCAAACATGCATGCAACCCGGTATTTATCACAGTAACACATAGTGCAAAGTGGTGAAGGGAGAGTGAGGGGGAAAAAAAAAAACATGGCCGAATAAAAACAAAAGATGGACTGAGGGGATGGAGGAGGTGAAAAAAAAAACACAAAAATGTGAAAACAGAGGGGGTCAACGTCGGATGACAACTTCCACATGTCCAAATCTGCTGCTCTCCCTCGGAGCACTGCTCTCTCCATGTGATGGCCAGAGCTGCTGGTGCCCAGTCAGAGGGAGGGAGGGAGAGAGGGAGGGAGGGAGAGAGGGAGGGAGAGAAAGAGCGAAAGGGGCCAAGTGACAGCATGGCTGGCGATGACAGGCCGTCCTCCCTTCTTTTTTTTATCTCGCTGTGTTTTTTTTTTTTCTTTCTCCGTCTTGATCTCGGTTTCTCCGTGTCTCTTCGCCTCCTTCTCCCCCCCCCCCACCTCCCCCTCGGACACCAGTGGACATCAAAATGTGCCTCAGGGCCCTAATGTTGGCGCGGTCCACTGTGAGCTCTCCTTTCATCCTTTCTTTTTTTACTTTTATATACTGGCGTCAGTCAGAACGTCAATAATAACTTGTTATTATTATTAGTACAAGTTCTTAGCTTAAATAAAGTAAAACAAAACTACTCATTGTGCACCCTGACTTTCTGTGATGTGTATCATTATATGTTATATGGTGGCCACCGTTTAAGATAGGTTCCCTGAGATTAGCTCTGCCCATGGTTGGATCGTTACATAGGTACCTGTTCATGCGGTTTTGAAAAGTCAGATATCACATCTGAAGAGACACCAAATTTGATTTCATAGGTAATGATGCCGCCGATGTCAAAACGCTGTTAGAATTTATTGGACTGGAAAGTTTTATTGTATTATATCAAGATTCCTTATGAATGAAATATTCAACTGTCATTCTTGGAATGAGATTCATTTCAAGTGCAATTTATCTGGAAAATATAACTCCTCAGTGTTAAAAATAGCAAGTGTACTGGCCATTCCCTGTGTTTTAAAAGTACTTTTTGAGGATAAAATCATCTGTGTTCAGAGTACTGTCTCAGACGGACCTCCACTGGCAGTTTAATGGACAGTATCTGACAGAAGCTTGACTCTTGGAGCAAATCAGATGGAAATTAATGAGCAAAAACTGGACCTCTCCCCTCCCACCACTGGCTCTGCCTCCCCATGACTGATGGGAAGATTAAGAGACTCATGAGGCTTGCGGTAAATGGGGAGTGTAACTTACACCAGGGGGCCGAGAAATGCTCTCTCAAGTAACAGCACAGATGTCAATACTGTTATACATGTAGATTCTGTCCATTTTTGATCCTTTCGTTTCCTCCATCATTTACATACGCAGATTATCGTCGTCTTAAACATCATGTCAGTAAGACAGCAAATGAAAACGTTAATTGTCACGAGGCTAATTAACTGCGAGTGAATCAACCACAAACAACAAAACATGGTGTAGGAATCGGCGGAGCCACTTGCCCTTGAGCTGCGAAGCGTCACAAACACAAGTATACCAGACGCATATTGACACGTACGCATGGTTCACACTCACATCGCAGCACAACGCCACCCATCTCCGTTGTCGCCCCCCCCACCCTCAGATTCCAGTTCCACGCACACACGGTGGACCTCGTTTACCAGAGTTCTCTGCTCCACACCCGGGAGGAGCTGGCCATGGTGGTGGTGGGTCCCCTGACCTTGAACGCAGTAACGTTCCTGCTGGTTCTGATCAGATGGGGCTGTCAACAAGCATTTGGCTCACTCCCTTCCTTCACGTCAACGTTTATCATGGCTCAGGCAGTGTGGACAGTCCTCGACCCCCTGGCAATCTTTGCAGTGGACGCCGTCCTCGGGGTAAGTCACTTAAATATAACTTGGACACTTGTGCACTCTAAATAGGAGTTCACTTTATCTTGGGAAAGTGACTTTAGATTACGAAAAAAAGGGGGAGAGTGTGAGAAAGAAAAGGCGGAAGTTTGAATGGGTGTCTTTTTTGTTAGTGAGTTGGATTTTGTCACTGAGTAAGACTGAAGCGATTTGGAATGTTGGCAGTTGAGAGCTGACGTGTAAATCAAATGCTTTGCCTACTGCTAGCAAAAGAATCCTAACCCTTGTTACATTTTTGGATGTTTTGAAGCTTCGTCCAAGAGCTTCCCAACAGTGTCCATCCTGCTAAAGGATGTTGGTTTGCTTTTATTTTTCATCTCCGTCTCCTCAGCGTCTCGCCTACCGCCCGGACACACCGGTGGGGGACGCGGCCAAGCTTTACTGGCACTTCTATCGGGTTGACCAATCGGGTGCAGCGGGAGTGATCATCACTCTCTTCCTCTACGCAGTCCTCTTCCTGCTCTCCATGACCATCCTCTCCATAAACGTCCTCAGGTGAGACACACACGTATTCCAATTCCTCACCATTTGGCAAACTGGGGACGATGAATGAGCATCAGTTATTTTTCACTGGCAGAAATATCCACGAACAATACAGTTATATATATATATATATATATTTATGTATAAATATACATAAAGAGAGGTAAAGGAGGATAATGCTACTGTACGAGCTACCAACACAACCCAAAGTGCAGCTCAAGCAGGGAATTATCATTTGGGTATTTTGGAATACCCCCTCCCCCTCCCGCCCCCCGCAGCCTCGTGCCACGTTCCACCCGGATCCACCAAGTCCTCCCCTTCTCTGTCCACAGAAAAGCACAAAAGGAAGAAAGAAAATGGAAACAAACGTTGATCTAATCCATTTTGATTCTATAGTCGCATGGAATTACTTATGCAGCCGTGCATTTACCTCACACATCTACACGTGCACACACATACAGTCAGCGGACACAAAAGCAGAAATACGCGCAGCACACAGTTGCCTCTTTTGAGCACACCATGCTCTGCAATTGGTGGGAAAAACCGCAAGCGTTTCAAATTGAAAAGTCGGACGTGTTTTAAAATAGCGTGAATGCGTAGCCCCCCTTACACTATCCGATTAGCATGAAGGTTTTGCATGGTTGGTGTCGTTGCAGGTTTCATACATATTGAAATGGTCTGCTTCTACATGATGGTGCACAGAAATACCCTCATGTCTCTCAATACTCATGTCTTGCAGATTGAGCTCACACATTTTGGTTCGAATTACGTTTTAGCACCTTGGACTGTTTTAACACATTATCTCTTCCTTTATCAAGCTGTTAGAATATCCCAAACAGCTCCGGTCAATAACTGCTGTGTCAAATATTGCCTTTTTGCTCTCTTAGAAAATGACAGAAGAAGTCTTTTCATTGCTATGGGTTAACAGAAATAAACATGCACACCATAATATTCTCTATTTCCACCTTTAAGGATGGCTATTGAACTTTTTAAATAATAGAATGACATCATTTTATCCAGGATAGAGGTGAAAAATGCAGAAGAGCGGTTGATAAATGACTGAATAATGTAACTCAGTGTTCATTTAAGGTGTGTTCTCCCACCCTCGCATGAGACCAAATCCCATTAACGGCTAAAAATGTAAGAAAACACTTATTGAATTAATCAGTTTGAGATTGGCGGCAGAGGAGAGGGTGCCATCTAATTTCAGTAAGCGGGACGCTTATCGGGCTCCGGCTAAATGGACAATATTAAAACAGCAGCCGGGAATAATGACTTCTGCCACTCAACCGCCACGCGGGTTTGTATTGAATGTAGGCCACGAGGCTGAAGCAAGGCTGATAATTTTATGGGTTACAGTTTCCTATTGGCTGCAAGGAAGGGTGCTCTGACACAGAGCGTGACCTATTTCTAAAAAAAATCCCTCAGGCTATATGTATAGATAGAATGGACTGTTATCCTCTTTTTAATTACATTTTAGGCAGCCTTTATTCACTGGCTGTAAATGTACACTCCAGTGATGTGTTTTGTATCTCTATGGTCTTTGAAACTTCATACACCAACAACACCAAGTGAGTGATACTACTAGTGCTATTACAGTTTGTCTGGTTACATTCAAATTATCAAAAATACTTGATATCATTTCTGTGGTTTTGGATTGAACATGTTTTTTAATGTGGATACACCACACAGTTGTAGCATGGACAGATCCCTCCTCATCTTGAATGCACTAATGGGCAATTATATGCTGTAAAATTCATGTGAATTGGCGTCTGTTCGAGAGGTTTTAACACTTTTACTTTTTGCAATATTATGGTAAATTTATTTAGCATATGCAGCTATTGGATTTGTCACAGACAGAAAATCCTGGATGAATTTAGAAACAAATTAGTTTAATGTCCGAACGATTCCCCCAAAAAGTCATCCTTTTTTACCCGCCATGGTTCATGCCACGGCGAATATTCCGTTAGAATATATTACGTGAGTTAACCTCTACAGCCAAGAAGAGCTGACGAGAGCCACCCGGGTCCAACCTCGGATAGAAGTATCACATGCTTACATTCAGAGCACTACCAACACCAAGGACGAGCCTGTTTTGAGGTACCAACATGCAAAGATGGTAAAATCCTCCAAGAGAGAGACCGCATAAATGAATGAGAAGCAAGATGTAAGTGTATACATGCTATTCCTGTGTCTGAGGTCAAGATTCTACAAACAGCCCTCTCCCAAGAGCGATGGGGAATGATGCTGAGTTCAAAGCTCTGTACCTGGCTTCTTGTATAAATCCCTGTCTACTTGATGTTGGTTTTATTTGAGAGTTGATTACCCTCTGACAGACTTGAATCTCTACGGAAGGGCACAAGGTCTTCCGGTTTTGATGGTCAGCCAAGGCATTTGTTTACAGATATGGTGATTCTTTTTAGGTCGTGGCCACATGCGCCCTTCTGTGCAAAGGAAAACTAACACTTTGGTGATGTGCGCTCATCTGGAGGTATGAATCAATATGCCTTCTGCTGCGCCGAACGTTTTCTTGTGACTCAAGCCGGTCTCCCCAGACGCATCTGCAACCGGCACGTCCAGTGCATCTGCTATCTTTGAAGCTCGGTATTAACACTGAAGAATATCCCAGGATGTGACTCCCACTCAGTAACAGATGCACGACCAAGCAGACCCATAGCCAAACACACACATCGCTGGATTTTGTATTAACAAAGTGCTTCCCACTCAGAGGCCAATTTGTTTGATTCCTGTTGCTCTTTTATTGTGTTTGTATTGATGTATTAGACATTTGTAAAGCGCCACACTGCAAATGTGCTTTGTGAAATCAATAGAAAATTCACATTTTGTCGGAATCATGCTCAACCAGTTACACAAAAGCCAGCCGTTGTAAAAGGAGAGAAGAGATGTTTAGCGTGTAGGTAGACACAAAGCCAGTCATCCACCAGTATCATATGCATGTTTTTTCCTGCTTTGCCATTTGACCCCATGTGACCATTGACGAGCAGACAGTGTAGAGGAGGGTCAGAGGACCTGCACTGATGGGAGTCAGCCAGGGTTGCTTTTGAATTAGCAGGCAAGGACTGCTAATTAGCATTAGCATAACTTTCCACTAGCTCCCGTGGTCGACCGCGTGTCAATGGCAGGGCAATCTACCGGCACTGTCTTGGCGAATGGACCGGTCGATTGCGATCCACCTATTGGGCACCGAGCATCGCTTCATTCCTACCGATTCCTCACTTCACACGTTTCCTTCCAGATTCCACAACGATGGTCGCATGCTGGACGTGTTTCAGCGGCTCACAGCCACGGAGGGCCAGTTCTTCCTGCCTCAAGACCTGGAGCTGTCCAATCAGGAGCTGAGCTACATTGTCAAGAAGGCAGAGCAGTGGCGCGGCTTTAATGGGGAGAGGCGCAAGGTAGGCATCTCACCACGGCCTCTCCTGCTTCTCTTGAAAACGCTCCTCCTCAAACCCTCAGCGGTGCATTGGGCTGGTTTTTTCCCAACAAGTGAATCCGCCAAAAGGTCAATGATACACGTCCATTTCCGGCCCGCCAGGTGGTTCAGTCTGGCCCGCGGGATAAATCTGTATTACTGAAAAAAAATAAGAATACGCTTCTATAAAATCTGCAGTTCCTATATTGTCCGCTAGTGGCGCTGTTTCACGTCTATCGCTTTACCCGCATTTTTTGTTGGCCCTGGTACCCTCTTCCGTGAAATGTCTTTGTCAAAAAAGAGAAAAGTCACTGTGATCAGTTTTTATGCATGATGCACTTAAATAAATGGGGTGAAAATGTTGTTGAAATTGCACATTACTTTTCTTAAAAACTCTTAGCTTGTTGATAATATATTTATTAAAAGGACAATTCATTGCATATAATGATTTTTATAATTTACTTCTTCTCTGCACTAATACAAAGAAGAAAGTGGACTTATTGTTAGTTCTATGTCATTTTAGAATGAGTTTACTGGTCTGGCCCACTTGAGATGCGATTAAGTTGTATGCGGCCCCCAGACCAGAATGAGTTTGACACCCCTGGATTAGACTGTGTGTAGCCACGGTATTACAGTAAAATCCTGTAAAGGAAAGACTGATGGGTTTAATACAAGAACATTTAACGGCAGCCATGACGCCATCCCACTGTTCATCAACGCATTGAGTTTGGTCACTTAAACAAAGATCATAGGTCCAAGAGGACGTATAGGACAGACTCATTTAATATCATTACATTTTCCTTAGTTACATTTCAGAAAGCTGCAGATTCATCTCAGAGGTCTTTAGCTTCATTCTAATTAGTACAAGATAATTACCAAAACAGAAAACTCGGCTAGCGGGCTGCCTGATTAGTCGGTGGAAACCAATTTCCGAAGATATTTCATTAAAGAAAGACTGCTCAATCAACACACACACACACACACACACACACTAGACAGGGTGCACAGGCATGTAGGCCACGCTGGGCACTCTCTTAAGGGGGACAACTTGGTGTCATGGGGAATGCATAAATCCATGTCCCCATGAAATGGCTATTGCTGGGGAGCGGCTGTCGCATGTTGGACGGCCCTGCGTAGGTCAATGGGAATGACACAGGGAATTAAGGGCCGTGTATCGGCACCGAGCCTAAACCCAACGTGGACTCTTAGCATAGTGATTGAAAATGGGACTTGTTGAGATAAGAGAAATGGAACACAGCGATCAAACTGCAGCCCCCTGTAATTCATTCCCGCAGGATTTGTTAGCGGCACACAATGTCGGTGTTCTCCACGTTCAGTAACACACTTGGAACTAAAATAGAACCAGAAGCTACATTTGATTCTCGGTTTCTGGTGAAAGACGGACTCGGCTGTTAAGAGCGTTTGAATCTGAATAGAAACTGTTGTGACTAATCCAAAACATGTTTTTTGAAAGTTATGGTAGTTAATATTTTTATGATTGACAAATCTATTCACCAGAATATAGACTTGCAATATAAATCTTGCACAGACAAAACAGTCTGAACCTTGAAGGTCTACCCCAGCAACACTTGGAAGTTCACCGGGTTGTGGTGTACAACTTTCAATACCTGATCACCATTAATAAATAGTTTATCTCTTAGAATGTGTCACACAAATAAAAACAGTGATTGCAGTTCATCAGTCAGTGTCTATATAACATGGTTGATCTGGTTGAACATAGATGATTAATAATGTTGGTGCTACAAAAAGGAACATCCTTCTGACTTTGTTACAATTTATTTGTTGACTCACTAGATAAGATATGTTTTATCTGTAACTTACAACTTGAGTCTTTTTTGCTTTTTTCAAACACCCGTCTTGTAAGCCGGAGCGAAGTGCAGCCCTGGCCGCCAGAGGTGACAACACTAATGCTAATTGGATGGTGATGGACCCGTTCACGGCAGAAAATTGAACCTCCCAATGTTTGGAGACTTTGAAGGAAATTACACCCCTTAAAGTTTGTGATTAAGAAAATGCTTCATTGAGCCGCTGATGGCCTCTTGCTGTGGTGGCGCTGCTAAATCATCCTCGCATTACTTTAAATCTCCCTCCAAAGCAACAATTACAGCATATTTCATATTGTCCCTAATTTGCCGTTATTAAACTGATACAAAGCTTACACATTAACACATTCTCCAGCATGATGAAAATTTAGGGTTATTGAGTTTTATGATTTTTACATTACTCAAGCTTTCCATTTTTCATCAAAATAAGATGGCCCGTGCCTTTATTTCACAATTATTGTAACGCTTTCTCCTGTGAAAAGGGTCACTTTCCTAACTCAGCAAAGACATATCCCTATTAGACTAATTTGCCTACATGCACATTTTTTGTCATTTTTCCCTCATTAACTATTTATCATAGAGAGGAAAATAAAATATATTCATGAAGGCGAGCAAAGGAGCAGCCCGACAGAGCTGAAGCTAATATTTTGCAACTCTAATGATTTTTTGCATCCCTAATTAGATACAATAAGGTTGATATGATTAGGTCAGGATGTAGTGTTTTTCATTAAAAATACATTTCAGAAACTGTATTCCAAATGTGCCCTTGCAATTAAATAATGAAACCGACGCATTCCTTATTATGGACCCAATTAATATCAGAGGCAAGGGCGTAATTTTAATAACAGTCGGCCACGAGGCCTTCATTAGCTGAGTGAGAGTAAGGAGGGATGAGGAGAAGAAAAACAAGGTGCTCACAAGAACAGCAGCAGGCTCATATAGAGCCAATTTGGGAAAGTTATTGAACGGTACGCTGTTGAAAGTTAAAAGAATGAATGCATTTTTTTTTTTACAAATCAGCGGGAACTAAAAACGCTTTTTGTTTGTTTTAGACTAATTTAAAACCGGCAGGTGCCAGACAGAGCAACTGGAAAATTATTTGGAGAATCACAGGTAAAAAGTTTTATAACATGCTTTTTTTTTGCTTTTTAGTTTAGAATTTGTTTCTTGATTGTGCATCAGTCTGGAAACCTTTAATAAAAAAACATAGTAGAAATCACACAAAAGATATGCATAAGAAATATGCTGCAAAATGTGGCTTTAAAGAAGGAAATGCATTTTTAGAGCACAGAGCACCATAGGCCCAATGTCACATGTAATTTTACACATAAACTGTTAGAACTAGTGAGGAACACCAAGCAGAGGAAGGTTAAAGCCCATCAAACAAAATGATAGAATATTTTAATCAAAGAGTGAAAACTATATTTTTGGATGTGATGTGCTGTAACTCTCTGAGTCTGTATCTCCCTGCAGCACCGAAACAATAAAAAAGAAAAGAATCCACATTCAATAACCAACTTGCAAATGGCCTATTATTATCAAACTTGTAATTTTCACCAGGGAGTAATAAAACATAATTCAATATTACTTTCTCACCAATTAACTTTATATTATAGATTCATCCATGCCATATGATCATTAGAGATGCTTCGAGGTTGAAATATACCAGCTACGCAACAAGGGTGAATGAGCCGAGGATCCATTTCCATGTGAGCTCTTTAATTTGATCGCAGGAAGGGAGCATGAAGAACAACGTTGCATCAAACCAAGTGTTGTGGATAAGAGCTGGGAGAGGAGGCTCACACACACGTCTTGACATTTTATCCAAAGCGACTTACATTGCATTTTTAACCAATGGCTTATACATTTTGCCCGGGGAGTAATTAGGGGTTTGGTATCTTGCTCAAGGAAACTTCAAGACGACACGCGGGGCGGCCGGCATTCTAATCACCAACCTTGCGTTTCCCAGCACACCCTCTCTACTCCATCCCCACAAACTTGGGTTCTTTGCTACTTTTTTGTTATTGATGTAATTTGTAAGGTCACAATGGTTCAATCTCTGCAATTCTGCAGAGATCCTTCATTTTAATCTACTTGTTCTTTTTAAATCCGGTATTTGTGTGCAGACACATTTGCTACATGGACTAATATTATTGATCATTTATTTGTATGCTTGGATGCCAGATTCTAGAAAAAGATTATGGGGAGCTTTGGATAAGATTACTTCCAAATTAACATTTGGGATCTTGCATTGAGCAGTCCACCTGTCTCTCAAAGACACGCTAACACATACTGCATCCTCAGTCTACACTATATTAATAGTGTAGACTGACTAATAATAATTAACTAATAATACTTAATAATAACTAACTAATAACTAATTAAACCTTTAGCGCGACAAATGACCATCTTCAAACAATACCTCATCTAATCTTTGAATGGAAGTTTTCGATACGTATGTGGTTGATTGGGTATTTATAATAATAAATCTCTGGATTCACTTTTACCCAACGCGTTGGTAGCATTTCGATTCTGCTGCTTTTGGTTTAGTGGCGAGGCGAACAAAACCTTAGCAATGAGCCAATAAGAAGTTGTCCTATTTAGTTTGAAAACTGCAATCAACACCGCACAACAGTCCACCAGAGGGTAATTTTCACAAAATGAATCAAACAAACAAAGACACAGAAGCCCTCACTTTCCCACGGCGTTTGATACTATCATGCTCTGAGCTAGTGAGCGTGCTAGCATGCTCCACATAATAGTAGTGGTTCAGTAATGAGCCCCATTAATTATGTAAAGGCACTGATGCAGATGGACCTAATTAATTGTCTCCCGTCACCCCGTTGATTACTGTACCTGGAAGGGAGGTGTTAATTTCTGTAATACTTAAGAAGGTACGAAAACTGTTTTGTCAGAGCCACGGCGATGACAATGACGGAGTGCAGCGCTGCAAAGCTCTTTTCCCGTTGTATCACAAACAGGAAAGTTTCCCGGTGGTGGTGGTTGGTGACATTGTGATAATTGAAGGAGAGGGAGGGAGATTAAAGGAAGTGGGGAAGGAGAGAGAAGAAAGGGGAGTGTTGGGGGGGCGGGTGGGTGAGGGGTGGGGGGGTGTGCGGTGGCCCTGGAGATGTTTTCGCAACCTGATTGCATCAACATTTGCGTACCTTTCGCGCCGTTTGTCTCCGTATGTCTAGGTAATGGGTTACCAGCGGGCAAGTTTGGGAACACCCAAGGTGCTTTGCAACAGCAGAGTGGTTGATGGGGAGTAAACCTGTTGAGAGTCAAACAGCACAGATTGAAATGGTAATGATATCCAGAGACTGGCAGGGCTGGCTGTTAATCATGTCAGATGTGCATGCAGCAGTGTCATGATGGTACCATCTAACCAAGGAGATACCAAGGTCATCCTTTTTCCTGCCAATTACCTAGCAGAAAAAAAGCATTTCTTAATTTAATCTCATTGCAAAATATGTATTCTTTGTTGCTTTGACGTTCAAAACATTATGATGTGTTGCTAAAATTCCATTAGTCAACATGGTCTGTTAACTTTAAACTCTATATTCAAGAGAATGATGACAGCTCTTCACCTGCCTTATTCGTCAGTCTTGCTGTGCCAATTGTACAGTAGGGTGCGGAAGAGGTCACCTGAGATTCCAATCTAAACTCAAGCGAAGGAAGAAGAGGCTTTCGGAGAGGAAGGCGGACAGAGGGAGCAGTAAGCCGTGACCTGATACACCGGAACCGCTGTCACACGACAATAGAACCCTCAGCTCCTCAACAGGAACCCATAACAGGAACACCAGGAGAGGAGAGGACGGGCTGAGTGCTTCAGTAGGGGGGTCGTGTAGAGTCAGAGGGCAACTACTGGTCCACGGTGTGTGTGTGTGTGTGTGTGTGTGTGTGGGGGGGTATATATGGGATCACCGTAGTCCCACCAACCCCCCAATAACCTCTACCAAAGAGCAATGTGGTCAGCGGGCGCGTGCATGTGTGTGCATGTGTGTGCTTTAGCAGCCTGTGTCTACCTCCATACGCATTGGGAAGTGTGAGCACATGCATGGAAACCTTTCTGCGAGCCTGCATGTCACATTAGAGTGGCTTCTTCAATTACAGCAGATAGCTTTTCTATTTTTTTTTTCAGTGGACAGCACTGAGGGCCCCGATAGCCCGAGGCAATAGCAAAGCAGGCAGGCAAGGACAGGAGCAAGCACAGCATCCACAGTTAGAGCATTAGGGAGCTCAATATGAGATATGACTGCAAAGGCTACATGCCTGTGTTCATGAAAAGGTCACAGACTTTTCCGGGCAGTAATGTGTGAAGGCGGGACGCGGCGGTTAAAAAAGAAGGTGGAAAAAGACAGATAAAGATCAAACACGCATCAGCATCTCACCTCCTTTCCAGTTCACACATATGGGATTTTATGATAACACATGACTTAAATAACAACTTTTAACACAACCTTTCTCTTAAGGGCTCTTTGTGCACATTTAACATGAACCCACCTATGGCTTTAATGATCTGCACGGAGCCTTTCTCCATTAATGTTTGAACACGTTGGCACGTTCGTTTTAGTATAACGTTAAAATATCTTTCACTAGATTCATCAAACGTGAGTGTTCATTAAATGTGAGTCATTTTACTACTCGCAACGACAGTGTGTACTTTGCCAGGTGTTTTTATCTCTGTATTTATCTCTTGACAGATTTTGTCACCACAAAAGCGCCTCAACCGTGCAAGACGCAGGTCATTAAACCTTTACAGTCAGGATTAAAATGAATGCTCATTCAGAGATGTGTGTGTTCCAAGCAAGGGCAACAGAGGTAGGGAGGAAGGACGAAGGGGAGGAGCCATTGTCATTATGGCGTGTGATCCAATCAAAAGAAAAACAAATAATAATTTTGATTAATAAAATGCAAGCCTAAATGTTCAATGGTTTACTGATAGTAGGTCCTCTCAGTTTTTACTCACACACACACTAATTAAGCATTTTTGTGTAGGCAGAGTAGTGTGAGTCACTCTCACCACCTGTATTTATATGAATTGGGGCGAGGGTTAGTAACCTCTGCCCTCGGTGTAATATATTTGAGTTTTCTGTCACTGGGTCGGCCATGTACGGTATTCTACTGTATTCTAGTTCTGTGAACGTGGGCAGAGCTCACTCATTCCACAAGGTAACGCACTCACTAGCCTCACGATCTCACCCCTGTAACGCCTCCTCCCATTTCCAAACAGGCCAACAGTTCCAGCATCACAAGGAGAGAGAAAGTGTTCCAGTATGAACTCGTCGGTGTGAACGGTTTAATTACAAGGAGTGTCAGCCCCATTGCTTAATGTGTCCCTCACAATTAATCCAGGGAGAGGATGTCATTATCTACCAAAGCCTGGGCCTGGGCAGGCTTTTCTGTCAGAAGGAGAAGAGGGAGGGGATGAGAGGGGGGTGAGAAAGACAGCCGACGTGCCTTCGGTTCGCAGCCTTCATGGCCGAACCCCGTGTCCCACAAATGGTTCAGGCTAAGATGGTCAGAGGCTGTTTTTCAAAATATTGTGTTTTTTTCGGGGATTTTTGGGACACTCGTCACGTGTGGGGAAGACATTTTTCCCTTTAGCGTCTTCATAATATGAACTTTGCCCGTCAGCTGTCAAAACATTTTCAGCTGGAGGAGATTAAATTGGCGGCAGGTTTCCACCACTTTGAGATGCTTCCCTGTCCTTCCTTGCATCCTCTCATCGTCCCTCCTTTCTTCTTTGTTTGTTGGACAGAGTCCTGGCCTGCTCCCGTGCCATCCCATGATGTGAAACAGAAGGCCGAAAAATTGGCCCGTGACCATAGAGTGAGAAAACATTTAAATATATGAAAGAAACATGAATAGAGCTGTTTAGTGTTACATGTGTTGACCAATAGGATGTAGGTATTGTAGCTGGAGAAATCCTACCTTAGGTGAACACAACGTTGTTTTTTTTCTCCGTAATGCTCCCTCAAACACACATGGGAAGATGCATTTACAGCCGCACACTCCTCGGAGGTTTTGCTGCTTGAACCTGACGGATCTGATTCTTTTTGACGGTCCGTCGTCAGTCACTTGGTTCCCTCTTCCTCCCTTCCTCTCCTTTAAAGAGTTTGACCTTGGCCGCTGTGGCCCGGAGGGGATGAGAAAGGTCTGGTGATTGTGACAGGTGTCGCATCTTAACACACCCACATGACATCCTCAGGAGAAATAGACATTTGGAGATTTTTTTTTCATGAGGGTTTTGCTCATAACCTTAAAGAGACAGCGAGAGAGAGCGAGTGTGTGTGTGTGTGTGTGTGTGTGTGTGTGTGTGCGTGTGGGATTCTACAGCTCTCATTTTGGTTATTGGCTTGGATACTTATCACCTCCAGCCTCCAAGGCCTGATTAGGTTGAAGCTAATCCAAAGTCAAATTTTGGATATCAAAGGCAATGCTCAACTTTGACATCTGTCTGCAGCATCTTAATACGCAGCCTGGGCTCATGAAATGTTCAGAATTGAGCTCAACGTCTGAGAGTACGTGTTCCAGTAAAAAAAAAAGTTTTGGGGGGGGATTTACCAGAAAGTGTCTTGGCCACAAACACTGTATTAGTTGTTGGTTTATGTTTTCCAAAAATACCCCCAAAAATGGACCTGCAGTTTGTCTGATTTTCTTCAGTATGATTTTCAATATTTGTGTTGCTTAATTTATACAAATCCTTCATTCCATCTTCTTGTTAATATTTTGTTTTCACTTAGGGTAGTGTGGCAGGTTTTAAGTTACATATTTGCAGGTGGAGTCAGTCATTTAATCGTTCTTGTATATTATCCATGAGCACACATATTTTTCTTTGTTAAATAAAGTTGCAGGTAAACTTCATGGTGTCTTTAAAACAAACCTGGAAAAGTGGTCCCCTCGGGGCTCAGGGTGAGTCAGACATGCTGTGGAAGTAGAATGGCTGACTTTCCGAGCTGTTTACCGTAGGCTGGGAGTAGGCTTTATTTTCCAAAAAGAGATTAGTAACAGTGAATTATGCATGTCTTATTTTCTGGATTATCTCAGGCACTCAGAGATATTATCTCCCAAGATAATCTCCTTTAAAGTTGTTCGGCTCTGACAGTAAATATTCTCATTGTCGCTTCTTCATCTTTCCTCAAAGTCCAACCCGGCCTCTTCTACTTTGAGACGCAGTGTGTTGCTGCACACGACCCTGATTACTATCACTATAGTTGAACTATTTCATTTGAATTTGCAAATAATGAGAGGAGGGGGGGGGGATGTAAACCGCTGTAGCGTGCTAGCCATTTCGTCGCTCTGTGCGCGTGCACATCTGCGTGTGTCCCTGCATGCAAATCGGAATGGGTGGCCTGTCTTGTCCAGTGGTGCGGTTAACCAGACGCAGACCTTTGCTTCAGCCAAATCAGGCCCAACGCAGACAGTGTGCATCCATGCCATGTTCAAGCTGCTCCAATTATATCTGCCGACCATCCACATATTGGCCAAATTTACAATAACAGCGTATCTATTTCCATCCTAATGGCTGACATTGCTTGGCTTATCCATGCATGTATGTCGTGGTCTTTCATGCTCTGTGGTTCGGTCTGTTCCCAGCCACGTGCAATGTGCTGTAGCCCGTCTTGACCTTGTATGTGTTGTGTGAAGGCCAGTGCGTGTGCGTGTACATGTGCGCACATTAATATCTCGGTGAACGAGCATGTGCATTTGCCCCGGCCCGCCCACCGGCGTACCAAGCCTCTGCATTTGCACTACAGTATACGCCCCTATTATTTTTTCAAATTGCGGTGCGAACCCGGTGCGTGTGTGCGTGTCTCGATGAGCTTGTGTTGGCACTTGTGTTTTACGTGTGCGTGCCCACATGCAGTCTGTGTCTGTGGCGTGAACCCAGTGCTCAGCTAGCAGGCCTTGAGCTCCGGGGGCCAGCGCTGCCGAAAGGAGGTGGTGGTTCTCGTGGGGGTGGAGTGGAGGGATTGTACCTCTGTAGCTTTGACAGCCTCTGCACAGTGCACACTCCTCACCCCCGTTTCCCCTCCCTCCCTTCCTTCCTCCCCCACTCCCTGCTGCCTAGCCCCAAGTGCCCGCAGGCACTGGTGATGCACGCATGCGTTGCCTCGCACTGTGTGAGGCTTTTGTCTGTTAGTGAGCCTGGATGTATGTGTGTGTGTGTGTGTGTGTGTGTGTGTGTGTGCGCGCGCGTGTGTGTGTGTTAACATGTAGATGAGCGTGTGTGTGGGTGTGTGTGTGTGTGTGTGTGCGTGTGTTGAAGAGGATCTGTGGACAAAAGAAGCAACCATGTCTACCGCTTCTCTTCCTTCTGAAAACCATTGATGCTCCACTCTTCTCTTTCCGTCGTGGCCACTTTAAGTTCTGCATTTTGTTTTGAAATCAATTCAGCAGATAATAAGCCCCAGAAATCAGCGGCCCATTTGAAAATCCAGCAGCTTCCATGAGTTATTATGAACATAAAGTATACACCATTTCTATCAGTGTGCAACCTAAAATAGTGACCTATTTTCAAATAAGCACATTTGGTTTAATGATACAGCTTTGCTAGAAAGTTCCCATTGTCCTTGGACTATTTTTTATTTAATTGGCAAAGGAGAATGTTCCTTTCCCTCTTAATTGTTAGCCAGTCATTAAGGGAAAGCATCATGGACACCATTAGGCCTCAGCTATCGCCGTGTGATTCGACAACCTGGTTCCTGCAGGTTTGTGTGAGGCAAGCCTTCCCTTTCACATGCTGCAGTGGTCCAGAGCTGCCCAAATACATACCTCGAGCACAACCTGCACATCCAGCTCCACTGCCAATACCAGCAGAACCAGCTGAAGTCCCACCACAAGCACCGGGTGCAGAACCAACACAATCCCCTGTTTTCTCCCCAAACGGAACCCATGACCCCCCACTGCGCAGAGCGCCAACCTCATCCGGGGTCTCGGTCCCGACCGTAGTCCCAGCCACAACCGGGGCTTCCATGTGCGACTGACAAATAAATAACCAAGCCTGTCCGCCACCCAGGCAAATTCAAATGCACCTGTCAAAGTGATGAAGCACCCGCCCGCAGGGAAGCATTGTTTACATTTTCACTCCAGTCTTTGCAAAAGTGAGATTCTAATTATTTTCACACTGTAAATTAAAGCCAAGTGGGACAGAACTACCAACCAAACAGATCACGGAAGTGGCAGCGGGGGAAAAACCCCAGCCGCGAAGGGTCGGGAAGCGAAGCGCGTGGGCGGCGGACGTGGGACTGGTCAGCAGCTTCCGATAGCCGGAGCAACCGAGGGGGCGAGAAGGCGGATCCGCGCAGCCTCACCTCTGTTGTGCTGATCACAGACAGCGTCTGGAGGACTTCAACCGACAGGAATACATTATGCCCTCACATGTCCTACATAATAATGTGCCAAAAATGTGCTGCGTTATTTTTCATACCAGTGGACGCGTAGAGAAAGAAAGAAAGACGGTGAGAGAGACGGGCTGAAAGAGAAAGAGAGGAAGCAGCAGAGAGACAGAGAGAGGGGAAAGATTTAATTAGTCAATGGGAACATGCAAATGGCAGGTAAAATTAGACAGGGAGGAAGAGAGAGTGCACGAATGGTAATGATGGCTATCTAGTTCGGATCAATCATCAAAGGATCGGGGGACTGACAGGCCTCTTGGAGCCCGCGCCTTAGGCTCCTGTCCTGGACAGTCGCCAGCATGGCTCCGTCTGCCTGGCCGCAGAGACGTCTCCTTCGCCCCTCCCTTCAGTTCGGCCCCACACACACACACACACACGAGCACACGCACAATCAGTCTGTACTCATCTATCACGCACGCACAGATGCATTGAAACACACACGTACATGCTCACGCTCCCAATAAAAGCGTAACATTTAATGCCTTTGGATGGCTCACTCTGGGGCCATGTTAGTTTGTGTTTATTAATCAGCGGTGCGTCGCCCCCCCCCCCCCCCCCTTCTGGTTGTGTTATCAAAATGGTGGGTGAAATTTGTTGACTATGGGTGAATTGGCTTATGTGATTGATTCTCATCTCGATGCAGGGTTTTGATTACTGTTGAAAAATAGCAACGTTTTGGAACCATTCTGGTTGTTAGCAGGGACATATCAGACGGCAGAGATGTCCTCTTTAAATAACTGTCCACTGCAGATGCAGTGTTTATGTCCGACATTTTGATTTGTGACCGTCATGGATGTGTGACACAAGTATATTCATCTACCCCAGACACAGTTATTACTAGACCAGTCTATCCCCCAGTGAAAAATAACTATTTCATTCCCAGAAACTAAGTGGCCTCTTTTTAGCTGTTAGTTGCAAGCTAAAATCCTAATTTAGGTGTTAATATGGGTCACTTTTTATATGTAACACAAAAGAATATCCTTTTTTAAAATAGAGTGCATTCAACTTTCCATCTCTGAGGCAGTGTTGGCCTCGCAAAATGCATCTCATGACAGCCTTATACATAGAATTAGACATATGTGCTCACACTTGAATTAAAACGATTGACAGGTCGGTCAATTGTTATCACTGTGTGTCACATTGCTTTAAAAAAAAATCTATCTACAGACGCCTGTATTTAAGTAGTGATTGCTTTCATTCATATGTGGTACTGTGTGATTCGGTTGGTGTGAAATCCCTTCCTCTCGCAGGGACAGACAGAGAGACTCTATTTGTGAACCATGGAGCCATATCTGCAGCTGTACCATCTCCACTTCCTGTGTCCCCGTCCCTCCCTCCCATTCTTCATGTGCATTTGCGGTAATGTCTGCAAATCCTGAAATTTATGTCCCTGCTGGAAAACATGGTTTGCCGTTTATAGTCCTCCGCTAAAAGAAATAAGGCCAGTCCCTCCTGATGCAAGTCAAGGGACTGATGCAGACTCAATCAGATTTATAAATACAGACCCCAACAATAAATCCCGGTTTGATTGGGTTTCAATTGGGTTAGCTCACTTGAATGCTATCTGCTTAACCCACAGCTGGCCTGTCTGCTCCATGCAGGCATTGAACCTAAATCAGTCACTTAGTGCTATCAAATGGAACAATGGTGGAGTGGAGAGAGCACTCACGCTAGGGCTAGAAGCCAGGCTAGCACCATAACGCAACAGAGTGGTGTAGAGCAGACAGGCCCTCTAATGCTCTTTGCTTTTTGTGTCCCAGCAATGATGCATCCTGAGAGCCATGGTGCGTTGCATGAAATGGCATCACCCGATCCCAACACACAAACACCTTTTCAGGCTTTTGTCCGGTCTTGTCAAGTGGATTTCACGTCATAATTAGCGTAGGATGGTGGCATGGCTAACATTGAAGAGAAAAAAAGAAAATCTATTTTCACGCGAGCCAAAATACACACGCATGAAAGACCACACCGTGGTATTTAAGCAGGTGTGTTTAACCAAAGTGACTTGGGGTATAGAGTCGGAATCCATGTTGTTTCTATCGCCACTGTGCAGCTTGGTTTATGACCGGGTCATGAGCAAAACGTCCTGTCACCAGCACGGCGGGAAATAACGTTTTCTTTTCCAGTCCCCTCCAAAGTGTGTGGCTTCTTACCGTATCGCGGCCAACAAGCCGAGAACCCCCCTGAGAGATCTACGACTTTTTGCAAAACCCCATTTGTGAGCAGTAAATCAAAACGTACGCACTATCCAAACAGAGTGATTGCTGCCCAACAGAGGTGCTGATTACTTAAAGGAATTCAGGTAATCAGTTTCCCCCAGTTTGAGCCGAGGCCAGGCTAGAGGCAAGGCGCAGTGGAGGCGATTCCACTAATGAGCGTCTTAATTAGCGTTGAAGAGATGCACCCCCCCCCCCCCCCGCCCCTGTCCCCCTCCCTCCCTCACACACATGCACACACACCTTCCTTAAATATCCTCAGCTGCTCTTCTCTCTCTCTCTCTGCACTCGTGACTCTTTGACATTTTGACAATGAGGTCCTTTCTACTTATAGGAGGGTGGGGGGGGTGTCTGGTTTGGAGTTTATGCAATGTCTCTAATTACGGGTGGGGGTAATGGCCCCCACTGTTTTCCCGGTAAAGTGCCTGGAGTTGTGTTTGGCTAACGTTTTGTAAGTGTGGGGCGAAAGCGATGCACCACCAAATTAAGCCTCTCCTTCAGCGTGACCCTGCTGCTCGCAGCCCCCCCTCAATGAGTTGGCCTTTTTACTTTCTCTGTATTTTTAGACAAATCATAATCACGCAGCCAATTAGAGGGTCACCTTGAATTTGAGAAAACGACTTGAAAAAACGTCCTCTGTTTTATTACTCCAACCTTTGGCGTGCGCTTGCATTTGGGTGTGTGCGTGCTTGTGTGGCGCTTAGTGAGTGTGTGGCCTTGAGGTTTTCACTGTTTCGCGTAGTTTTGTATTTTTGTATGTATTTATTCTTGGAGTGTACGCCTTGACCATTTGTATAACCTCTACAAAAGGCGCGCGTATCGGCACACATTCAAGCCGTCACCAGCAGACAGCAGATCGGAGAGGGAGAGAGCTTCCATGATCTTCACACATGGATGACTTCGAGTTACATGACCTATATAACATGTTACACGCTCCGCTTGCTCCGCGTGTCTCACGCTAATACAGAAGGGCAGCGCATTACAGGTGTGTAATCTCCTAACAGAGACACACACACACACACACACACACACAGAGTGATAAACAAGCCAGCCAGCCAGATTATACATTGGTATGCATGATCACAAACGCAACCTGTCTCTTTACCTGCCACAGATCAGGCCCCATAGGACTCGTGCACGGCTAGCAATTGGCGTGCTGATCTTTTACTGTACGCAAATGGTGCTTATCTGGTGGCTGCAGTTGTAAGTAAATAAACTCAGCAGTTTACAAGGTATGGCTCAGACTGATTTCAATATAATGTGGAGTACATGGGCTTTTGATATTGGGTTTGACCGAGTGCTACTGTATATATTTGCCACACACACACACACACACTGCACGCACACTGCAGCTGAGGTTTATTATTTTCACAGTGAATGTGTCCCAAATTTTAAAATGTCCCTTTCTACTAACATTGTCCACTTCAATTTGAATGCATCTTTGGGGTTATTTATGTGCTCTCACATTTTCCAACAATATAACAATGCCCCCCTTAAAGCCTCCATTATTAGTGATTTCAACAATATTTTGAATTAACCAACAACAGACAGTTGTCAGCGCCTCCTCTTGATTCCTCATCATCCCCCTTCATGTTTGTGCATGATTAGGTTATAGTCTATGACTATATCTGGACAGCGGGAGAACCACCGGCAAGCTTTGCAGCTTCAACCGACCTCCCGAGTGACGGGGCGACTCTGCCGGAGGGCGAGACCAGCACCCGCGTGGCGGTCTACACCCTCTACTTGAGCGGGCGGAAACAACGATACAGGCACTTCCTTCGGCAGCCGGATGGGGCCATCGTCGAGGTGGGACTGGAACATCTTTCATACTAAATACTTCGGCAACGTACAATGACTACACTGCATTCTGAATGGGTAGCTGTAGAAGTACTCTGTATGAATAATGTGTTAACAGGTAACATTGGATAGAGCACATATCATCTGCAATGCTGCTTAAATCGTCTAAACCAGTTGCTCCCCTTTAAGAAAAGAAGCTTTAATTCTGCATCTTGAACTGCATCAAACTGAGTTTTGCAAAAAGGTGCTTCTCTGACTGAAGGTTGTATCTTAAAAGAAAGTGAAATGACGACAAAGAGATGGGGAGAGGGTGGAGAAATGAGTTTGAGGTTTGGAAAACCCTCCCTCTTTTCCTCTTTTCTGCGTCCTCCTCTCAGAGGGGGAGGGCAGAAATGGATGCATGGAGAACTTCCTTATTCCTATTTGAGAACAATAAAAAAGACAACAGTACAGCTCTGTGGTCTGAAAGGGTGAACAACTATGAGAGATTAGATTTAGTTTGCTCTGGTGAAACCAGAATTTAAAAGGATCCTGCAAAATATATTTTTTTAAATGTAGGTAACCTACAATAAGTCGACAAAGCTCACCTTTTCTTTGTCTCTCCTGCCATTTATTCACAATCCCTATGGAATATTTAAAAATCCCAGCGACACGTCCTGCGTAGAACTTAAAACAGCAGAGAAAAAAAAAAAACAATAATGCGTCGCCGTGCCGAGCATTACAACGATCGCCCCACACGCTTGGCTCCTCGTCCTTCGAGCGATTGCTTGACAGGCGGGTCAGAAGCGCACCGATTCGCCGATTGCGGCCTAATTAAAAGTAGCACTTTGTGACTTCTGCAGTAGCAAGAAGTCGTTCCGTTCCTCGATCATTCTGTCAGTCGCCCAGGAGCAACCTGGATCGCCCCAACAAAATTCATATTCTGATGTTTGAATGTCAGAGGAGTGAGGAAGGAGTGTGGGGGGGGGGGTTACAGGCGCTAACAATTAGCTCTGAGGCTCTTTTGCGTTCTAATGGTTCTCCGTCATAATATGAGTGATGGTGAGCTTATGTGAGTAAACACACAGCATGGTATATTTATTACTGGTGTCGCACTGGCCGTGAGTGTGTACGTGTGCACATTAGGCCTCTAGACCTGTGCATAGCAGATGAGACATCTGGGTGGATTGTTCACAGCCAAACAGCACACGCCCATTGACGCAGACAAACGCACACGGATCTTTACTTCTAGTGGGGGGAAACAAAAAAGAATGAAAACCGCCAATGTCAACGCAAATTTACTACACCCATCCGAAACATTACCTCGCTGAGGGTAAAAAAATGAATTCATGACATTTCTGCCATCCAAAATCATTACGGCTGTGCTGACTCTCTATTCTTTAAAGTGTGATCGAGTTTCATAGAGGCCACCTTAAGTGAGATATAGGTGTAAGTGTCCTTGGAAAACACACACACACACACCCTCTCACACTGTATCCCTCTGCTGCTCTCTTTTCTCACACACACGGTGTCCCTTGGGTGCTGCTGTCTGTTCCTTGCAACTTAACAGGCAGGGACCTCCAGCAGCACGAGATGCCGACGGCGTCCTCTTTCACCCGCTGGTAGTGGGGAGCGATGACACCGATGCGCAGCAGTCGCCGAGAGAGCAGTATGCCATTCCCCGACCCCCGCCTCACATATTCAAAACTAATCCTCTCCTGAATATATAGACAGGGTTTTTTTTTTTTTTTTTTTTTTTTTATGTATAGAGCAAGATCCAGGAATCACCAAAGGGCATCCCCAGCACTCTGAAGAACACTTGAGCTGATTTTATTAGTGCTTTATATAATTCTGGCAGCGGTACCCGACACTGCGACAGGGTGCTGTGTACAAACCGGCCTTCAGATGTAAGGTGACAGCTCCTCGGAGAGGAACAACTGCCGTGCAGGCACTTCTACAAAAATTAAATAGATAAAAAAAATATTGAATGAAATAAAAAATTGCTCCGCTGCTGTGGGATATGCAGTGACCGGAGTAATGCAAAGAAGTTCTTTATTTGTCATTTTAAAGCAATTGTCTGGGTTTTCCTGAAAAGGCTTTTTACTATATTAACTTATGTCACTAATAGCTCGTTTCATGGTGATGTAATCACATTGCATTGTTACTATACTATTAGTATTACATAGCATGAATCCAATTCATTTTAATAATAAAAAAAATGATCCTTTTGTTTTACCTTAAGCCAAAAATGCTGAGGTGTATTTGACATGTCAACACAAACACACACACATAGTTTTATTTCTTGAGTTTTTAAATGTTATGTTTTTACCTATGGACTATGCAGCTCATCATTATTAGTGGTGGTCTATATGTAAAACATCATTCTTTTCAATAATCTCTTCAACATAAACAATCCAAATTGTCTGCGAAGCTGAGAAAAAACCCATCATTTACCGTTGACTAACGTGACTCTATCGCATTAGGTTAAAAGACTAATCCCACTTAAGAAGTCTGTTTCCATTTACTGGGGAAATATTGACGGACGGCTCATTTCCTTTTAAGAGCCGTGTTGTCTTAGGCAGCGTCCTGGACACCGATGCCCCAAAGGACTTGCTCCTCCCTTAGACCAACATGACCAAAGCACCAGAGGCGGCTGCTCAGCAAAACACACGGAAATTTACATCCAAAATGTGCCTAAACGAAAAACAATAAAAAAGGCAAGTCCTGGAAGGAAGTGCCCTGAGGTATAGACACTGCGAGACAATGTTTGAACGTATCGCACCCGCCAGGTGTGGCCTGTTTGATTTGCTTTGAGAAACTGAATATTTCGGTTGTTTATTCAGCCGTTATCGCAGCGGCGATCTTGACTAAAAGTTTGTCATTTCGACGTTGCATCGATAGCAAGAAGTAGGAGCGCGACGGAGAGAGTAGTTGTGGGTGTGTAGTAAGGAACATAACGGTAATGAAGTCTTTATTGACTTGCATATAGAATTCGGTTAAAAGAAAGCTAACATCAATGATCCATCATGTGCTCCCATTCAGCGTGCGGCCCGGGGCGGCTGCGCGGAATAGTGACCACGTTAAAGGGAATCTTCTCGCTGAATCACAACAATAGCTGCGTTCTCGTTCTCCAATAAAAGACATTAAAGGTAAAGTGAGGTGTGGCTTTTCCAACGCTCATTACCTATGAACAGATGTTCTCCAGCTGCCAATTCGCAAAAATGCACTGCTGACAACAACTGTTGGGGCCGAGACGATGCAGAGAAATGCATCTTTATAACCTAGGACCTTCCGAGAAGGCCTCATAAGCACTCCGTCTGAGGAAACAAGATGGCTGATGCAGAAATGAATGCAGGCAAAGTCATTATCTTCCCTCCTAAAACCACAGTGGGTTTATGTCCCCCTGTGTCGTTTTTTCTCCCGGGCTAGCATTTAAGTGTCGATGGACTTATAAAAAGATAGGACAAGCCAACTGTGCCCCTTTTGTCTCCTTTCCTCCATCTGTGAGGCAGCAGCATATGCAAGAACTGGCTCCGCTTCTGTAAAACTTCCATTAAAGATGCACAACTAAGGCTCTGCCAGCTTGAATATTACCTCTCTCCGCAAATTATTTATGGTTCGGAAAAAGCGCTGATGATGAGCATCTCCAGCGACTTGTATAAATAAAAGCACTTTTCGCTGCAATTTCAGCGGTGCCTTTTTTTCCCCCTCCCTTTTTTGTAGCAACAAAAAAGTATGCCGTTTTATTTAGGTACGGTTCTAAGTGCATGGCTTTTCTTTATGTGAACCTGAGGGACTGTGTTATTAAGAAGAGGACATCCTCTCGCAGTTTATAGATTTTCATAATAACAGTAACAAGGCTGCACGATAACGACGATAATAACGGGCGGCTGGCGACGATCAGAGGAGAGGCGAAATGTGAGCCGATGCACAGAGGGCCGTGCTTTCATTGTCGGGGGGGGGGGGGGACACACCTCATCATCATGGTATGCCCTCAGATCTCTCATTAACAAGGAGCCTTTTGTCTCGTCTTGGCATGACTCAGCCCGTCGTCCGTCCGTCCGTCTGCAGATGGCCTGCGACTCTCCGCCGGACCAATATTGACCTAATTTATCATGCGGAGAGTATGAAGAAGTTAACCTTTGGAAAAAAAAAAAAAAAAAAAAAACACCTTGCAGCTACATTAATTGACACACCGCATCAATTCTCCCTCCTACCCCTCCTTTGTAATTACTCTGCCGCACATTTGATTGCCGCTGCGGAGCTGAGGACCCACGCTTCATTTGCCGTGAGGTCATCGGCAGCCCTTAGAAATATGAATATGATTTATACAGGAAGTGGGTGTGTGCCGTGTGCGTTATGAGTGATGCGGTTGCGAGAGACACAGAGGGAGGAGGGGGGTGGTGGTGTCCTTGGCTTCATATTGTATGTTGCATGGGGAGATTAATGCCTCCCTGGCAGCCATATCTGCTTTGCAAGAGGACTTCTTCTCCAAAGTACACTGCATGTAATTATCTGGCAGGTTTGTACTAGTTTTAGATGAAGAAGCACTCTGTGGCACATACTTCAAGTATGCTCAATTGCTGCCCCGCATGTGTAATTTTCAACTTTGAAAAAAAGCGCCAGCGCGCCTTCTGACTACTTGATGCTGCTAAAGGATGTGCTTAAGAATGCAGGTGTTGTCTTTACTTCCTCCATACGTTTATAATTTAGTCTTCATGGCTCATAACGGTGAGAATTAAGTTGAATTTCATTTCATTGTACATAAGTAGGCCAAGCCAGATTTTTGAGAGCCCGTTTCCCCTCTGGGACGCGGTTTGTGTCAAGTAAAGTCTCCATTTCTTGCTTCTCCACCAAGTTGACTCTAAGCACCGGGACAGAGGTAGAGACTGTGCATGACAACACTCCTTTCAGGCCCTCGAGGAAGCTAGCAGTTCTGCTGCCAATCTCGCTCGCTGTCATCCGAGTTCAACCTGTACGCTAAGATGCTTGATGCATGTGGCCCCTCGCCCAAGTCCGCCAACCGTTCCTTTGTTGTTAAGCCGCCGTTCACGTTGCTTTCGCTGACTTTTTTTTATTATTTTTTTTCCCCGAAGGTGATTGGTGACCTGGAAGGGTCGGACTGTGCGACCGGGATGGAGCCCGGCCCGGATGCCCGGCCCTCGGACGGTCAGAGAGAGCAAGAGGAGGGCGCGGGGGCCCCACAACAGCTGCGGAAAAGGAAGAAAGCATTCGGACGTGAGTGTTACATTTTATGTACAAAGAGTTACACCTATGCAGTCGCTTCATCTCTTCCACACACACAGAGGTGTGACCGTCTTACTTACGCAAACCTTTTTTCCCTGCCTGCTGTTTGTTCAGTAAAATGTACAGCGGGCCTTGTTTGTTCCATCAGGGTCCAATCGCGTTGAACCACTTGGAGGAAGTGGGTGTGGCTCGAGTTTAGCGCCGCAAGACCTGCGGATGAGATAGATGAACCGTAACTCCTCACATCAACGACCTGTTTGACTTGAGTCTGTCCTCTGTAATACTGCTGTTACATTTCTTTAATCATTTGTGCTTTTTGTATAGTTGTAGAATGTGGTTTCTTAACTTTATCAAATGTCTTTTCTCTCTTTGTAATAAATGTATACTGTGTCGATTCATAGCTACAATACATTTTAATGACAAGCTGAGTACAGCGTAGGTGAAGGTCAACTCATCAGAATAACTGACGATAAGAAGCATCGTAAATTATTTTGAACCCGCAACCCCCCCCAGAATGCAAACACAGCTATGTTGTGTCCTGCAACGGTTGCAGCGAGTGCCGGTTGTTAGGTGTTCGCCGCTCGCTCAACACATTGAAAAATGGAGATTCTAGAATTCACTAATCAGAACACGAGTGATAAAATATCAATATTGGCCTCACATTAAGCAGGATAATATCCAGGCCAGCTTGATTTGTATTGAGTATGTGTCTGCTAGCCAGTGCTCAGCGTAATGAAGTGGCTCACAAATCAGGCCGTAATGGCCGCCTACTTACACATATTGCTTAATTAAAGGTTGTGAGCTTATTAGCATGTGTCTCTTGCACAGGGCGCAGGGAGATGGGAATCGGGACTGATGGCGTGGACGGCCAGCCTTTAAAGGTTCTCTAGATGGCTAACCTATCATACTAAAGCCCCCCCACCCTTCCAAGATCGGATCTTAATAACCTGTCATTTTCATTGACAAAGATTCACATTCATGGCCTTGTTGGTTGGCGATAGCGACATTTCCTGCCCGCCTTGTGCACGAGCACAGTGCGCATTGACACAATAATGAGCCCAAAATATGTAACAAATGAAATAAGCAAAGCACAACGTGGAGGCGTGATTGCAGAGGGATCTGATTGATCGCCTGGGTCCGCCGTGTCGCCACAGCTCGACAGATAATGACGTTTTGTTTAATGTGACGCACCTTCAGCATCGGCAGGATGTGTTAGACTGTGGCGTGGCATCCTGGCCTTCTGTCTGCCTTTTGACGCTAGCCAGAACCGTATAGAGCTAACGCGCTTCAATTAGAGATCACTCCATTAGCAGTGACAGAGCTACACCCCCCAATTCAATCAGCCCCCTAATGAACATTAAGCAGAGACGCCGGCTCTCAGAGACGACAGGGAGCTCCTTTCCCCTCATCCCCATTATTCTCATCCTCTGCAAAAAGCAAAAATCTACACAGCTGAAAAGCATACAAACAGCTCGGGTCTCTTTTGATATGTTAATAACATGATATGAATCTATATTATTTGAGGAATTTCTTTTTTGAGTATTCCTTTTTCTTTCGTTTGATGTTTTCTGGGCGTATCAACAACTTTTTTAGCACATGATCAAAACAATGCCCTCTGCAATGTTTTCACCGGGGCCAGACGGCGCGGATACAGCGGGGGGGGGGGGCAAAGGTATTTCAACGGTTCAAATATTTGATTGTTAATGACAAACAGCATTTCATCCACAATTTAAATTTCAAATTGATCCCTGGGAGCAATTATTTTTAGGGGGAGAGAAACACGCCGCCAGGTCTCCGCTGCACACATTTGCTGATTTAAGTTAAAAAGAAAACCTTTTTGCAGAGCTATCATACGGGCAACTGCAACTTTTTGAAGTACGTGCCTGCATCTGCTTCGAGCCCACCCAACCTGGGGATGTTGCTGTAGAGTGTGAAAATAGGGCGGGGGGGGGGGGGGGAAATAAAACATAAAAAGAAAAAAAATTTCTAATTTCTATATTTATGTAGCCCTCAGCTTGAGGTGTTCGCATAAAACAGTTTGTATTCAGAAGCGCTGCGGTGATCGGTATGCTGCGCCGGGAGATCGGCGGCTCTTCTGGCGCGGTTGGCGGGTACAGCTCAGCCTGATTCATTTGAATTAAAGTCGCCAACTAAAGAAAAGGCTTTCAAATTGGCATTTTTTTTACTGCTTTGATTTATTTTGTCTTTCAAGACCTTTTCTGATTGATTTCCTTTTTTTTTTGTAAGACACCACGAGAGCATTTCTTTTGATGAAGAACTTTGCACATTCACCGTGTTTGTATTTACCCAACTTTATTAACGGCATCTTTTTGTTTGATGTTGAAATGTAATTATGCGTTGTACCCGTTGGAGGAGCTTGTTGTTCAAAAAGAAGAATAATATCAATCAGAGAACTCTGAAAACAAAATGTGTGTAAGTTAATGCACTGAATTATTATCTAGTAACAATGTTTATTCTTTTGAAGAAAATTTTAAATCTTGCAATTTTCAACATTTAACTGTAAATAAATGTTTCTTCATTCCTTCATTTATTTTAGTAATAATTCATGCAAAATAAAAAAAAGGTAAGATCAGGCCAAGCCAGTCACATGAGAGAGCCGGCAACACATGACACAACCTCAAGTACGCTTAACCTGCAACACCAGTGCTGCTGTGCCGTTCATGTTCCCGGGGTAGAACAACAATATGCAAAACAGCATTACATTCCAGACCTCTGTCAGGTTTCCCTGCCCCATCTGTATTCTTCTCCACTGACCCACGACCTGATTTCCTGGTGCTTAAGCCGTGTAAAAGCCACACGGTCGGGGGAGGCGACATCGTGCCATATTTCAGTGGCATCTGGATGGATCATGTGCCTCTGTGCACACATATTTATTTATTTGTCCTCTTCCAGAGCAGTGTCAGGGAGGCAGATGTCCTGCTCACAGGAAGAAAAAAAAAAAAAAAAAATTGGTGGTGGAGGGAAAAATATCTGAATATGCAAATCGTGTCACAGTGTGGAACCTTGTAATGAGCGGGAAATGTTGTCGCCATCTTTCATTATGCAGAGGTCATTGCTTAATGCCAGGCAGCTGGGCCCAACTTCGTCTCTGCACCCCCCCCCCCCCCGTGCCCCCCTCCTGTCATCTCACAGCAACTTGAAACAAACTACAGGCCCGACACAGAGGTCACAGACGCACATGTACACACACACACATCCGCATAGAAAACACCTGCATATTCCTGTAGAAAAAGTCAGTTGTTGATTGTTATGGTCAGTTTACTTCAGGCTTTGAGCTCTGATATATAAATACATATTCACTACACCCGTCAATGGCCATGGAATAGATGTTCAGTAACACTCATCACATACAATCTAGTCGCCTCTGATGTGGTTGTGTGTGATTGTTTTCTGTTGTTGGAAGATCAAAACGCTCATGGTTTTGTAGTTGTTGTTGTTGTTGTTCCCTTCCTGTCGATGGACCCTTCCGTGTTTCGCGGACAGCTCGCTTCTGTTCGGCCTCCTCTCGTGACAGCTTTGGTGAAACGTTCCGCTGACAGTGAGCTATGGGTCTAATCACTGGGTAAACCCGTCTCCGACGCTCTCGCGCACTCTTCAAATAATCCCGGGTTTTGAACGCTAAAAATGTAATGAACTTCACGGTTCATTGTGTTTGACATTGCTTAATTAATGGGTGCATTTAAAGTACATAGGGCCCCCGTAATTGATTTATATGCATGATTTGCACATACAGCTGTTGGTTCCTGCAGGAGACTCATCACTCACAAGAGGCTGTGCTGATGATAGGCTGGCTAGGTAATATCAGGACGTTGAGTCGGCCAATCCAGTCTTGAGAAAAGAACACTGGTTTATGTGAGGGCATATTCTTCTTTTGGGATTAAAAGTATTTTTATAAAATATTCATAGCGGATTCAGGCTGGCAGCAGTTTTTTATGATATGGAGTTGCCTTGTAATTGAGTAAAAGTAGAATAAAAAAATATTTTAGTTGGGCTACGCCTGTTGATTATGATGTGGCACAAATAGTTTCCTGACGTTTTTCGGGGCATCCGCAAGAAAAATGTCCAGGCCACCCATGGCCTAAACATACTGTGCATCTGGCTGGAAACACACACACACACACACAAACTCCTCTTCTTGGACTATAGTGTTCTTCATCTGGATGATTCATTAAATAGAAGCAAAGTCTGCAGCTCTGTTGCTGGCGTGTTGTACCACTGGGCTAGTGCCAGCCATGCATCCAGGATGCTACCGCATCCAATTTACTTAATATGTATAATGCAAGTCGACAGACATTTTCAAGATACTCTGTTGAATCACTTCAATGAATCAAGTAAAAAGGTAATAATGTTATTGAGAATTGTTCATGTTAAAAGAGTTTTGTGTAACAGAATTACAGACATCAGGAAGGTTGGTCACGTTAAAGCAGGGGCCCCCAAACTGCGGCCCGCGGACCTTATGCGCGGGTTTATGCGGAGGTCCGCCAACCGCTAGCACCCCCCCGCCCAAAGGAGGAAAAAGACAAGTTTGGGGCCCACTGCTTTAAAGTGTAAAGTTCCAAAAATTAGAGCGATGACTTGATTATTTGTCATTCATTTTAAAGGATCAAATCATTATACATTTGACGTGTAATGAATGTAATAACTGTTGCAGACAGCCTGCTCCATTGTGGTTGCATCAGGGAATAAGTGACGACTGCGTCTCGTGGTCATTTGGGTGAACGGACGCTTTAAAGCACCAATCTTGACAATTATAGCGTGGACCTGATTATTGTCGAAAGCTCTGTTTTTTCCTCACAGCTGAGCCACCACCTCTACTGTGTTAGCATTTAGCCTTCATTGATCGTGTCCTTTATGCTTAGGCCAGGCGTACTCGGCGGGGTTATAATTATTGTTTTCTGTGGAGATTCTGGGGGTCGCTGGCCCCTAACCATTATTTGGTTTTGGACAGGCCCTCTATGGCGCTCAGATCAATCTCTCACCTGGAGAACATTCTAGCATATTTCTATCACCAGCGTATTGATTTTTCCATGAGCAGGCCCCCGTTGTGTGTCTGAGGTGTTTTCATGCATGGCGCATAGGGGATGCAGCCTGCAGCGTGCGCAATCACGCACACACTTGCGTCCTCTGTACGTCGGCCGACACGTACACACGCATGCTTTTTCTTCATTTATTCATTTCTGTAGACACCCATAGGCATGTCTTTGTGTGAAATGCTCGCATCGGCATATTTAGCAGACTCAAATCTCTCACACACACACACACACTATACTTGTTAAAGCAGACACCAAGTGAACCATGTCCTCACTGGGGCCAAGCGTCTCGCTTTCTTTATTACATACACTAATCAATACAGACTGGCCTGGTGTTGATGCCTGCCATCTTTCCTCCGCAGCCTCCTTCTCTCCCTCGTCGTGCTTCCTTCCCATCACTCAGCTCTGCCGTACCCCTCCTTTAATTCATCCAACTTTATGTCTCTCAAATGCTGGATTCCATTCGTCCGTCTGTCCATCCATCCATCCATCCATCATCTCATACACCTTCACTTTGAGCTTCAACCACCACTCCATCCGTGTTGGTCCTTCGCGCTGCTTTGGTTCAGAGGGGAAAAGACAGCAAGAAAAGCGATGGAAGTAATAGCCAGGGAAATAGAGAGAGAGAGAGGGAGAGTGTGTGTGTGTGTCTGTGTGTGTGTGTGTGTGTGTGTGTGTGTGTGTGTGAGAGAGAGAGAGGCAGCGTCATTGTCATCTATAACATGGCCGGACAGGGGAGGGTGATTTAGATTTAAATAATGTATTAGATTTTCTGAGCAACCATCCACAATGCCTCACACCACTATGAAACATAATAACTTAAAAGGTACGCCTGTGTGTGTGTGTGTGTGTGTTTGTGTGTGAAGGTGAAGGAGAGAGACACAGTATATTGATCGTCTTTTAGATGCAAATTGAGTCGCGTGTAAAATGCTTTGATGCAGATGGATCGGTTCAAATTGTATTCCGTTATCCGTTTAGTAATACAAAAAGAGTCTTTCATTGTCCAAGTGCATTACAAAGACACACAAAGTCAGCCTTCGACCACAGTGTTTTCAGACAAAAGACGCGGCAGAAGCAAAGCGCGTGCTGGGGGAATGAAAGATTGTGCTGGAATCTGTCTAAAGCCGGTAATCATTCAAGAGGAGTACTATATCAGAGTGCCAAATCAATACCACATTACTTTGAGTATGGGAGTATATACAAGACTCATCAAATTGATTATTTTTGATGCTACAATAGCAGTTTCATTTTCCTGGCCCCCCAACAACAGCAACGGTTCAATTACCGGTGCTGGGTTTGAATGGAGAAAAAAAAAGAAAAAAAAAATACAACAAGACAGATGGATACTTGACTAAAATGAGGCCTTGCCTGGAATCGGAATGAGGAACGGTACGTCACAGTCAAGCTCAAAAGATGACTTGTTTTATCGGACATTGAAATTTCATGAATATATTTTCCAAAGGGCCGCGGAAAAACAGAATTCATCATGAAGTTTGAACAGGCCATAATGTCACAGCAAAGATTAGTCAATTTCCTAATGTGTTGTGCATGTACGTGGGGTATTGTTATGGTGGTTGCAGACAGACCGTGATGGCTTCTGTCAAGAAAATGACACACAGCACATCGTGACGGGGTAGTTTGGGTGTAGAATTACTTTTGCACGGTCAGCGTGTTACAGACAGTTGACGGTCTTACAGAAACTCAACATCTACATACAGCGATTATAAATCATCTAAACTATTCTCTGCTGAAAAAGAAAAATCCAACTGTTGCTAGGAACGGCCTCCACCCATACTCCTTCTTCATAACGACTCTAAGTCTTCAACACGGGGCCATCAGGAGAGACAAGGCGCAGCGGCTCCTCGGATGATTAAAAAGTCATTTCCTTAACTGTCCTCCCAGGATTCGCGAGCTTTCTTTTCTTTTCTTTTTTTTGTTTTTTTTTTTGCTCGAAAACATTAAATTGCTCCAATCAAGCATAAACGTCTCCTGCTTGTGGTGTAATTTGTACTGCTGTTCGCGTGGTGGGCGCTTATTTGTCATCCTTTTCCTTTGGCGCTTTTCCCAACCGCCTTGATCAACAATTAATGGTTGAAATTGCTTCCCTGTTACTTATGGCTGTGGAGACAGATGCAGCAATGAAGGAAAAAAAAAAAGAGAAGAGGGTTTAATTGAACAGCAAAAATGTGTTAAGATGGGTTCAACTTTATTCATACAGTAATAAACACATCTCTACTTGTCCGCTTTACATTTTGGAATGGTTTTGTAGTGCGCTGTCACAGCGTGATGCATTCGCTTAATACAGAAACACTATCACAACCTCTTTCTATTCTTTCTTTTCTTTCTCCATTCTGGTGCTTCCCGCTCTTCTGTCTCCCCCCCCCCCAACACTCTGTTCTTTCACACAATGACCTTTTAGTGCTCGTTCCTTCATTGCAGGGACAGGCCCGGGCCGGGCATCTGATAGAATCAATATTCTATTATGATAGTGCGTGGAGCGTGTGGGGCTTTACAACTGGGCTGTAATAGTCTCTCTATTTCATCCCGTGGCAGCCGTGGCCTGAGGGATCACGCGGGCCTCTCCGGGCTCTACGCTCCCAGCATCGCCCCATTTCCATTACCGTCGCAGGCCTCCGCCTACCGGGGAACAATCTGTGTGACCGATGGATGGGGTTGAGAAGGAGTCCAGCCCGGTGTGCAATGTACGTCAATAGAAGGTGTAATAGCGGGACCTGGGTGAAATGTTAGTTAAATGGCTTTCATTTTTAAAAGAAACAAGGATGGATACTGGCGCTATTTCTCTTATTTTATCTCTGTGCTTTTTTTTTTTCCGCACGATCAAATCTCGCTGGAGGTGAAATCAAACTGAATCAAGTCATATTTGAAAGCTTTATATGAATCATGTCTAGCTATGTAGATGGTAACCCACTGAAATGTCTTTAGATAAATTGTCACAACGAAATGAAAAATAATCTGTCTCTTTCAGACAGAGAGGCAGAAGTTTTCAAAAATAAAAAAAGTGTACTCTGCTTGGACCTCAGTGCCACGTTGGCTCCAGCTTGTAAAACAGTTGTTGATTAGAAGAGTCCACCGGCATGCGCGGAGTGCTAAAGTGAAATGTTAAGCTATTAGGGATCATGGCACCGAGCAGACCCCATAAAAGACTCATTCCATTACAGCTGCCTTTCTCAAATAATTAACTAATGTGAGTATTTTACTCAGCCAAACGCAATTACGGTTTAAAAATCCTTGCATTTAAATGTCATTTGGGCGTGGAGTTTAGACGTGAAATACCTAATCCGGGGGCAATAAACGTTACGAGGTTAACAGGGCGCGCTGAAGATGGCAAAGCAGCGGGCGTCCCGGGAGTCGGCCATCAAACCTGTGGTAGAATCCATTTCGCTCTAAAATGTCAGCGTTCGTTGTAAAATACATCACGGTTCCGGCCGAGGAGTTGCTGGAATGCATAATATTTGTAAAGTCACAGAAGTCAAGAACAGGCCGTTTTTTTAAAGCTCGTGGTCAGTGCAGACGGGCCCCTTTCAGTCATTTGAAATGCCCCCAACACTCCCACCTTTTCAGAGTCTACATCCTCCCTCAGTGCCGTTGGCTCCTGATGCACACCTCTCTGCTGCAGAAGGGTTCGTCCCTGACAGCAGTCCTGTTCCTCGCTCCCCTAAACGCCGCCTCGGCCCCTCCGATTGATTGAGAGTGCGGCGGCGACTGGAGGTGCGTGATGAGGCCCCGCTCGTCTCACATTCATCATGATGTAACCGTGAGCAACCGGGATCTAAATTACCTTCGTCTGGCATCATTCCAGCACATGCTATAAATGAGGTAATCGTCCTTGACTATAAAATTTGCATTTTCAAGACTTAATTGCTATCATTACATTTTTTGCGTAATTCTATTAATTTAACAGAATGGGGGATCAGAGGCTTTTTATGGTTATAATTTGCAGTAAAACAATGCATTCACAAAGTGGGAAGAAAAAAAAAAAAGTCACGAGTCGAAGCAGGGTGAGCAGAGGATGTGGACCATTCTGGCCTCTTGTCGGGAAATTCCATTACACATTTGGGCTTATAAGATGGTGAGAAAACTATTAAAAACGTCGGTGTGGTCCAATATTATTATTATGAAAGCTCTCTCAGGTTGACGAAAAGAAATGCATCAGTTAAACTCCATCGTCACATCGTGTGGGCTGAACTGAAGCTTGTGTCTTGCTTTTTTTTAACACGACATGCCTCCCCTTTCTACGTACGTCAGCCGCGCTCGGCGTCCCTAAATAGCGTGGAGCAGAGCACGGCGGATGTACACGGAACAACGGAGCCATCAACTCCCATTTACGCTTCCTGCAGTGACCTTGCCACAGACGTCTATGAGGTTCAGAAGTGCGCCGAGCTAAGTGCCAGCAACATTCTGCAACCCGCTGCACTTCCTCGCACTCTGCTGACCTTAAAAGTGTGGCCTCAATTTGGAGGAAGGCTGAAAACACACACAAGCATTCACCGGCGCTTCTTCTATGGCAACGCCCTACTTTAGTCACACTCCAATTGTTCACATTTTTGATTTCCACCATTTAGATTTTCTGCCGATGCTACAAATCAACTGTAACAGCTTAACATAATCGTTTCAATGGAAACAGGAACATTAAAAACAACCCAAGGAAATTCCACTATTGTTTGAGCAAAGTGCAAAGGTCAGTGTTTTGGACTAACCGGCGTGTTGCTGTTTTACTAATCCAAATCTTCCTCTAAGCGATTGGATAGAGTAGGAGTGTGCGAGGATGGTGCGGCCTTCTTCCCCTGCTCTCCTTCGCCCACGTCTCCCCCGTGCTGACTGCTGCCGACACCGACCAGGTGGCGTCGTCACAATGGGTTTCCACGGAGCCTTCAAACAGGAAGCAGGTAAGGCCCTGACACTGCGGCCTGGATTGCTTAACGTAGCGGCGCGGGAAACACCCAGCTTTGTTTTCGATCGTGTCAAGCGACATCAGCTCAAACGGCGGCGGGCCGTGCGAGGCGCCGTTTTATTGGAGGACGTTTCCGTCCTCCTCCCGGTCTCGGTTTCAGCGACTCGGGCGTAGGTGTGTGTGTGTGTGTGTGCGCGCGTTGCGTCTCCATTGCCGACGTGGATGGGAGAAGCTGTCAGGTGCTTCTGTGCTGTACGTACCTGAGCACTACTGACAGGGGCACTTTAGTGTGTGTGTGTGTGTGTGTGTGTGTGTGTGTGTGTGTGTGTGTGTGTGTGTGTGAGAGGCTTAAAGAGAAGAGGGGTGACTCACATCTGGACACTGCTTCATGGCTGAGTTACAGCTAAAAGCTCGAGCCTCGGTGAAGTCACCGATGGCGGAACCCTGGTGCAGAGCCGACTGCCGGATCGTCTCTTGCTTGAAAGTTCTTGAACTAGTTAGTGTTTTCTAACCTACATGATACATTCATGTATGAAATGCAGTTAAAAACTGGGGCCTTGTCGGAAATGATATAGTAATGTGAAAAAGGATAAAAGTGAAAGTTCAGTGCCATCGCCTCGCGGGGAGAAAAGAAAACTTAACAAAGAGAATGTTCCATAACAATGGAAGCCTCCATAATGCACGGCTGAATCTCCGACGCTGTTTGAGTTTGGATTTGAAAATTCTCAATCATGTGTTGAGAGGTACAACACATAAGCCCCGTCTGATAAGCCCCATCTGTCAGCGCACTAAGCTGGCTGCGTTAAGACTCTTCTATCTCCGGCGATTTTCAGTCTATTCTGTGACATTTGTCAATAACGGGTCAACACTCGCGCTTCGCGTGAGCAGAAGCACCATTAGTCACTCCTGGCCTGTGGCCAATTCAAGCTGTTTGCCCAAGATTAAGTTCTAAACAGAAAACAGTGCTGAGCAAATAGCCACGTCTTGAGTGGAGACAAGTGGCGAGGGCAGAACTGTTTTGATGATCAAGTGTCGGGTGTACGAGCCAACAAGTTGAATCATTTTGTGTTGGGAAAGGTGAGGACTGTACTACTATATCCCCCCGGTGTGACTGCGGAGCAAAGCATTTCATCTCCTTTCCCTCTTGTCGGAGCTGCCGGTTGCCCTCCGTTTTTTGTAGTTGCTCCCGGGCGAATGCAAAGAGTGGCGTCGAAGAGACGTAGCACGTTCTATAAACCTGGGAAGAACAAGTTGATGTCTCTTGATGCCGAAATCCAAAAGCTCATTTGATGCAGCGAAAACCCGGCTCTTTACCCACTAAAACAGGGGGGCTTTTTCTGTTGATGAAGCACCGTACTTGACATTCATCTGTTGTGCAAATTAACATTTAATAGCCATACACATTTGAATATGTTCTTTCTTGACACAGTGAGAAACCCGCGACGTCTACCACACACACACAAGCGGAGGAGAACGAGAGATGGGTTTTGGCCGCGAGCAATTTTGCCCACCGCAAACAACATTAATTGTTTTTGCGAAAGCTAACTGCGGCGCCCATTTTTCACCCGTGTTTTGTGTTTTGTTTCCTCCTGTAAACAACTCCCGCCTCGCAATTTGTTCATCATAACTCGATGTTGGACGGCGGAAAAGGGGAAAAAACAACGGCGTGCCCCGCAGAAACGACCTTGAAAAAAGGGCTAAATAAAAAGAACCCGTCGCCGGATGATAAAGGGAGCGAATATTTGTTAATGTTTGTCGAGTTTTACGACTTGTTGCGAAAGCTGACCAGCAGTCACTGCCAACACGTGTCTCTCTATGAGCGCACGTTCTCTCGCCAAGTCACTGGCATCGGCTTCGTCTACACAAACAGACACACGGCTATTAAAAACCTGGGCACACACATCCGCGTTCTCCATGTGCGGCGTTACACCGTTGCTTCACCTCGGCAGCGTGACGCCATCTGTCTAGGTGCCGTTGTGTTTGGTGCTGCTGCTTGACTTCAGCTTGAGAGGTGCGCACGGCGTTGTCGCGGGCCGTGCAAAAAGGTGGCAGTAAGCCAAGGTGGCGTCGCCGACCGTGTTTCGCCTCGGAGAAGAGAGACCCCCGAGTTGCGTCCGAAGTCGGAGCAGTATTTAGCACTGCAGATCAGGAAGCGTTAGACTCAGGAAACCTTTCCCCTCCTGGTCAGGATCAGGTGCGCTCATTGGAGATGGGACTTGTGGGCGTGTGTGTGTGTGTGTGTGTGTGTGTGCGTTGGTACCAGAGAGGGGACGTCGATTGTTGTCTGCACCTCGGCAATGTCAGGTGAAATTAGCGGCCGTCAATAAAAGAGACTCAGACCTGAGGGATTCATTAGAGGAAACCTCCCCTGCGTCGACACACACACACACACACACGTATAGCCGTCCCAGGCCACTGCCGTCTGATTCCAAAGCTCCAAACAGTGAATAGTCCCAAAGAGCTTATATTCATGTGCGTCCTCACCTTCTTATTTCCTTACAGTCCGCATGTGCGAGGCTCACAGCCGTTTTAGCAAACACAGTGGCTTCACAAACCGCCATCCATTTTTTGTACAGCGAAACCATCTGAAACTCAACTTCTTTGTGTTGGTTTCTGCATATGCGCGTTGTCAGTCTCACAGGAAGCCAATAGCCAGCGGTGGCACAGTCCAGCCCAGCGATGTGCCAGGGGACTGCGCGTTAACACATTGTTTGCATTGTGGACACGGCGCTCATGCTACCTGTGAGTCTGGCATAATCCCAGATTAGCTCTGGCAGGGGAGGAGCTGCTTTCCACTGGCCAAGACGATCCTTACTTTTCCCACATTTTTCATTCCCTTCCACCTTCAACTCGTTTTTTTTTTTTCACTGCAGAATTCCCAACATAGCTCTGCCCTTCCTTCCACATTATAACAGTCCCTCTTATTGGAAAAGTGTCAAAGCCCCATATTTCAATGTGCCTAAACGTACTGTGGCAAATTTTCACGACATTTATAGTTTATCATAATTATTTCTGATAGGATGAAAGGGAGTCTGCTCAAGCACACGCAGTAAAAGTGGAATCGTTTGAAACAGGCTTTTGTACCAATGTGCACGTCTGCACGCCGGATCACAGGCGAAGACTTTGAACACTGGTCCATTTGCCCTCGTGAGTGCTTTCTTAATACAGTGCTTCCCAGTTTAGGACGCACGCAGCTGCACAGAAGCTCCGCTCATTAGAATTAGAGACATTAGTTACGACCAAAAGGAACTCTATTTCCCCCGACGGACTAAATGAAGCTTTGCAAATCCTCAGCAGCTTTTAATAGCTGCCACTAATATTACAGGTCACAAATGATCGCACCCTCCGACTCAGATTTGGCTGATCAAACACAGGCTGAGATTATCAGTGTTATTTACGCTTGTGTATCACTCTGGCATAAACACGCACTTATGGAAATGCGATCCCTCTACGGTAATACACTTCATAATGATTTATGCCAGAACGGCGCGTGTAAAATGTGGCAGCACGAGGCGCATCAGCCCGCCATCCGATGGCGGTGGCTTTTTGTTTCACCCAGCGTTTTTCACTTCCCTTCTGAACGTGTGCATTCACGCATTCACGCACGCGACCAAAAAGTTGCGGAGTTTCGGGAACACAAAAGCGGTCTGCACTAAAGCACGCCGCTTGCACCTTTACAAATCAATTATAAAGTCCAGAGTAAATAAAACGATGCGTGTCTAATTACCCCACAATCCAGAAGCTTTTGGGGGCCTGGCCAAGAAGAAATGAATCTAACACGTGTATTACACAAGTATACACATCCACACCTTTAAAAACCCGCAACACAAACAAACATGGGAGTCACAGGTACTCAATGTCTTGACCAATTAAAAGAAGGGATTAGTATGTTCAGTGTGTGTGTGTGTGTGTGTGTGGGCACTGCTGCCACGCAGGCAGGCAGGCCTCACATTGCCCACAGCTACTCGGTAAGGATTCCAGATAAGGAGAATTAGTCAAAACTTGGGAGCTGCCAGTCAGCGCCAATTAAACTTTAATCTTGGGCTGAAACAGGCACAAATAAATTAAACCCTCGTGAGCGGCAATGTGCGCTCTCCTGATAATAGGGGATTGAAGTCGTCTCGGAGCGAGGCTGCGCGTTCCCCGGCTCAGCCACCGCGCCGCGCACGGGGGGGGGGGACGGCGGTTCGGCTGGTGGCAGAGTGAACTGGAAAGATCTCTGGAAGGCAACAGAATCAGACTCTCACACAAACATTACTAGAATCATAGAAGCTAGATGGCGGGGGAAAAAAAAAAAAGAAGAAAAAAAAAGGAATCACAGCACTTGATTCTCCTTTTGTGTTCTCGTCTCACTCGCTGGTTCAAAAGGGCTTTTGCTGTTATCGTGCTCAGAGAGTTCAATCCCAGTGAGGAGGTCGTTGGGAGGCGATTTCAAATAATGGTTCTTGCGTGGTCGCAACTGAGAGACTTCCACGTACACAGTCATACACTCTTATACCACACATTTGTATTTTAAATATCATTGCAGGCATGCAATTGACCTCCGTGGGACTTTTATGCGTAAACCCAGTGTATTATTGTAAATGTCTTCAGACAATCTTAGGGTGGAATCATATTGGACCTTGCAGTGGTGTGTTGGAATTTTGATAACCAAACCCATGCGTGACGCTCCCAGTACCAAGAGGAATGGATATATTTTCAATCATGCTCAGGAATGGAAAGCAGAGCAGCATCAACCAATATTAATAATAAAGAACGATCTACCCTTCACATCAGCTTGAGGAAATACTTTCAACGTTGCGATGATCAACAGTATGGTTGTCTCCACGCACACCGTGCAGAGGGGGATATTTCATTAATGTTTTTTAATGAATTAGCACTCTTATCTCTATTTCCTGTGCCCGACCTGTGCTAGCCTGGTGTTTAATTTCAAAGTAATTTTCTTGCTATATGAGTGTGCCGTTTATGTATTAATGTCATGGACCCAGTCAGCCTACGCCGTGATTTATTCCGGAGTGGCCGTCACATACATCCTAATATCTTCAAAATAAGCCCCAGAGAAATGCAGTAATGAGAAAACAATAACATTAACAATATTAGCAACAATAATGAAAATAATTGCCGCTGAAGCAACAATGGTAATCACACATAGAGAAATACCTCTGTGTTTGACCGAATCGTACACAATTATCATGCATGTGTATATAATATAATTAATTCTATGTCTGAGCCTCTTAGCCGGAGGCGATCGGCATAGAATCAGTTTTGTATGTATAATAGATCAGAGCGCAGTTCATGAATAAAACAAACGTGGGGAGTGTGCAGCGGTGACTGTGAATGTTTGTCTTTGGACAGCAGAATCAAAGTGAACATGTAATATTGTGATAATCCATACTTGATGAATTCAACGGGCTGACTTGCCTTAGCTAAGTTCAGCTAATTTCCAGACATGGCTTGCCTCCGTAATTGAGTTTCCAATAACATTATGATTATTCCAGCCCACATGCTAATTGAATTCAAGGTATTTTTTTCTTAAAATTGCAATATTGTAGATGTGTGATTATTATGCATTTGCATGTAGATTTCAGTGCCTTCCTGAAACTCATCACTTTTCTCCTAACTGGATTTCCTATATTGTAGCACACATTTGACTCATAACAAATGACGTGATCCCCTCTCGTTATGAGCACAGAGTCAATTATTCCAAAAAGTTCATTTTTATATCAATTCTTCCCCACGTAATGATATTGCAAAGACGATTCCTCCCCCCTAACAAAGTCTCCAAAAATCTTCCCTGGCGCCGACCTGTTTGTCATTCCTATTATACCAGAAAAGTGAATATTTTTACTGTTGAACTCATCAAATTCACATCACTGCCAACACTCCTCCCTCGCTTCCAGTTTGATCCTGCTTAAGAAATGCTATCAAACTTAGACACCCTGTCCCCAGTGCTCATCTGTTGCATAATGTAGACAGTATAGGCAGAGGTAGCGCGGGTGTGAATGCAATTTTCATTAGGCTGACAGATGAGCCCGTGCATAGGGGTACAGTGGGGCCACGAAGCAGAGCGAGGCACTGACTGCTAAATATGGGAGTACTGCAGCGCGCGTCTCACAATGCACCAAATCCCCTTTTCCTCACAGTAACAAGTTGGCGTCCTCTGTATCCCTCGCATGAAATACATTTTTTGACAATGCAACGACTGAAAGTCGATGCATTCATACATGAATAGCAACATAAGTGAAGAGAACCCCCCCCCTCACACTCCTTACCTCCTCAAAGACTGAAACGATTTACCATGAAGCCCCGCTTCTACGTCAGACAAGCCCTAAAAAAGAAGAATAGAAAGAAATAGCTTCCGAATGTGAACATCATCAGCGCAGACGCTGTGGTTTCATACAGCAGGAAGTGGCCGGTGTTTCAGCACCAGGCGGCCGGGGTGGTGTGTGCTTGAGCTGTGCTAGCCGTCACATGGGCAACTAGTCGATGCTCTGAGCTACTGGGCACACATGGGTGGCTGTGAATGGAAGCTCTATCCATTCTCCTCATTTAGAGTAGCCACAGGGCCCGCACAGTGAGGATGGCACCAGCCAAGACATTACGTTTAGCTGTTGTTTTGCATAAATGTTGAATCATGCCAGCGTCCTTTTAGAGTGTAACAGCAGCCTGCATTGATATTGATTTAATGCTCACTAATATTTAAACTGCCCTCAGGAATCAATGCTGTTGAACGCAATTTAATGCGGCCTCCTAGTGCAGATATTAATACGGCCGCGTTGCACTGAAAACCGATTTTGTTGGACATCCGAAAAATTTTGAGAAAATTCAGTTTTAATGAAATCAGTCAATGCGTCATTTCAGGGGTTATTATTTAATCAAAATCAATTAAACTGTGTGTCTGAGGTTTATAGTGTAAACAAAATCTATGTAATGTAATAAAGGCCTATTTTTCGTTTTTTTTCAAAGCGGATACGCATCATTTTGGAATCGAACTGTATCCTCAGTGACGACGAAGGGCCAAATAAAAGCCAGACATGAGTAGGAAAGAAAGGTTGCGACAACTTTTTAACGAAACCCGACGCGCGAATGAGGGCTGATTCCTCATTTACATACGCTGACATTTTACAGAAAATATTTCAACTGTAAGGCTGAGCTGTAATGAACTCCTGCCAGGGAGCAGTCAAGGAATAATGTTTCCATAAAGGTAACCTGTCCACCGCTCCTCCAGCAGAAGGATGTGGAGGAGGAAAAGAGACATTTCCCCCCCTCTCTCTCCCTCTCATCTCTCTTCCTTTTCGTTGGGTGTTTGGTAACAGTGGGGTATTTTTCTTTCCTCGCTTCATCCATCTTGGCCAGTACTGATTTAGTGTATTTTTCCACCCTTTTCACAGGCTAATTGCACACAGCCACGGTGAATTTGTTAGTGGTGACACCTTGCCTACCCATTGGGAATGCATCTCATTACCGGACGCAATGTCCAGGAACATCAGATATTATTAGCTGTCATTAATCTGCCATACATAGTGAAGGGGGACAATGGGGGGGGGCGAGAAGGGCAACAAAGGACATAATGAGGCAAATATGATGGCTGGCGAGGCTTGTGTGGTATGGTCAGGGTTCAAAAGGTTAGGAACCCAGGTTGGACAAAACAAGGTCGTAAAATATGATGCCACAAAGACTCGAACAAAGTAAATTATCAAGTAGAAAATGGAAGAGATGGACTCGAGTTTAGCACTATAGGTCCGAGCTGAAACCAGATGAACCGGTTGATAAAAGCATTCATCACATATTTAAGACATTTCTTAATCTTTTAAACTGACATTTTGTCTAATATTCAAAATAATTTTAATGATAATGATGACAGAAAAGGATCACTGTGCAAATTTTAACCTACATAGTTAGTCATTTATATTACACATTTAGGTAAATAATATCCAAACCAGTGTATGTTTTTTTGGTATAAAAAAGAATCTTTCCCTTTTTAATTCTAACAGCTATGGCCTTGCCTTGCACACAGCGCTACGCACAGTGGATAATGTAAACAGATCAACTATTGGGTGTGTTTTTGTCATGTTTCAAAACTGTTTTGTTCTCAAATCCCATTTGAGTAAAATGAATATGACAACCTTAAACTAGATTTCCAGAAGAAATTCATTCTCTCTCAACGCCGGACTGATTGTTACCCAAAAGAGTGTGATCTTTTTCACACATATGTTTAATTTGATACAGCATCTTTGGCTGTTTATTCCCGCACAGCCCCGCCTGGAGACTGCTACATGCATACTAGATAGGATTACACCTTATAAGCAGATTTCGTTGTGGAAGGGTTAACACGGATCCCCCTGCTTTGCTGAACAAACAGGACACCATCTGAAGACACAGGAACTAACTGGGCTCTCATTAAGAGTGGGGGGTACGGAGGGGGGGGGGCGTTCTGTCCTGCTTTTTTGTAGAAGAAGCACGTTGTGGCCTCCTACCGCGTCCACTGGCTCTTTGAGTGAGATGGAGTATATGGCCTAATGACTAAAAGTTCCTCTATAAAAAGTATACAGCGCAGCTCCCTGCAAATTGAGTTTCCTCTTTGTGCCAATTGAGGGTGGTTTATATAGGCTGCGGGGAGTTCCTTTGAACTCTCATTCCAAAAAACTCCAGATTCCTGGGTCAATCCCCCCTCGCTCCTTTCCTTCTTTTCTCCCACCAATGGTTGAGATAGAGGAAGAGGAGGCTGTTGTCTCACACACACACACACACACACATACACATTCAGGCCACATTGCACTGAGCGGTTTCTCCAGAAGGAACGAGAGAGAAAAGAAATCTCCCAACGAGGTTAAGGTGGCATGAAGCAGGTGTTACTCTACTTTATTGGTAATAAATGAGTTTGTAAATTGGGCTTTATTAGATTAAACGTCATAATGGTGTTTACATAAGGCCACGGCAGCATAAAGTCTTTAGCCATCGTAGCGCTTGCTTTCTTTAAAGTGGCATCTTTAGAGGAGGCCAATCAGGGTGCCTTTAGTTTCGTTCCTGCAGTATTTGATGAGACCTTAAATGTTTCTATCGTACATTTGCAAACCTGCGGGATATGACAAGAACTGCTGGAATAGTCGAAATATGTCTAATTGAGTATAATTGAGTTGTTTGTCTCAAGAAATGAAAAAATGTGCCAGGTACATTGAGCTCTATTGGAAAATTATACTCTAATTTATAATAATTTCATCGTAATAATGTCAAGTAAATGTCTATACATTTCTTCAATAAGCCCCCAACTTCCAAACAATATCCCCTCGTTAAACTTTTCACTTAAGAATGCTCTTGTTTTACGGGAGAAGGGGGGGGGACTACAAATTAAGAAGGCCTGCTTGCAAATAACAATTTGCCAAGAGGTACTTGCTGTCTGTCTTTTGTCCTCAGCTATCTTTATTGCCAAAAGCGAATGTTGGCGGCATCCCATGTGGAAGCGATGGGGGCCTGGATGCCCACGACTCAGCCAAGTGGCAGCGATTGTTTTCCATGTCGGGGGCATGAAAGCTTGGCTCATTCTACACTAATCGAAACCCCCCCCAAAAAAAGGTCTCAGCATAAATCCAGAGACTTTTTCGTCTTCGTCTTCTCCTTCCTTTCCCCCCCCCCCCACCACCCAACCATCTTCACAATTATGCACACACATTGCCATAAATCTAATGCGCTTTCATGATCAGTGGGAGCGGAGTACATAAAACGTGTTTGCCGGATTTGCATACAAACATACTTATTCTAAATCCCCCTCAGAAGTTGTAAATGATTGTCTTTTCCTGAAATACATCTCAGCAAATTGTATTTGGGCATGTTTATGAATCCTATTATGGCATGGGTTTTATCATATTTTGTGGACAGTGATGGCTTCTCAGCATAGCTGTTAAGAAGGAGGAGAGAGGCAGAGAGGGGCCTTGGGGCGATAGACTTTGTCATTTGTTTCAGATGGGCGCTGGATTCCCCTTCATTGCTCCATGACAGGTTCACGGTACCAAGATGGATCTCTGCTCAGTACTTGCAAGAGGAGTAATTCAGTAAGTACTGTCTACCGAGTGGAAGAGGCTGCATTGGCTGTGTTCGTTTTGGTCATTGATGCGACACTTTTGAATGCCTTATTTGGATCTCGACATGTTGCAGTAACCGCGGCAGAATCTCTTTGATTTTCGGATTTTTCAACTGTCCATTTTTTACCCCCTGTAAACATAGTAGAAATTTGCACAATAAGGCCACAATAGAGCAGTACGTATTAATAACTATAAAGTGGCCGGGCGGAGAAGAGGAAGGAGCACAGCCTGCTGAGGCCTCCGGAAAAATAAAAAAAAGTCAGGTGGTAATATTAATTATATCAGGAAATCTGCTCCCTTCTCTCGTCTCTAATTTCACACTTGAGTCCGTTTTAAGAAACTGACATAAACTAAGTGCATTTTGACAAATATCCCACGTATCTTCTATGTATATGTTTTTTCCTCTATTTGCCTGCAGGAACAGCTCGGCTTGCAAACCCTTGTCAGAATCAGCCATCAGTCGGTGCTGAGTGGGAAGGTCATAAACATTTCAAGAGTTATAAAACTTTCATTAAGTTCTCACGATAACGCGCCAGTGAATGACCCTCTTGCTCTCTCCCTCTCGTTTTTTGCCCGGGTGGCGTTGAAGAGGGGAACGCCGGTGAACAAGCGGCCTCTTTGTGGCGGAGGGAGCCTTTTTCAAACTGTCTCGGCCTCTTGACTCGTCCTAAGCCAGAGATCAGAGCTTGGAAAGTGGCAAAACAAAGGGCCGATTTAATGAGATTGTAAAACAGGCTGAGGAAAAGGAGGGGGTTACCAAATAGCCAGACTGCCAGCTATGGTCCATTTCAAAAGGTCTTTTCAGGATCTCCTCTAAGCCTTCTCAATATGAGAAAGAGGGAAAAAAAATAAAAAAACATCAAAGCACTCAAAATGCTCTGACAGATTTTGACATGAGGAAGATGTGGATATTTGTCTGCAGTTTTCCACACAAAGGGGTTGCATTCCTGAACAAAAATGTGTTCTTAATTTCAAATGTTGGAAAAGATTTTTTTCCCCTCTTGAGGATAAAATTCTTAAAATCAAACGTGTATTGTAATTGAAAAACACTGCCAGTCAAAACTCAATTACTGCAATTTCACTCCAATCTAAAAACATATCAGACGGTGGTGACAAAAAAAGTTAAATATATAAAATAATCAATTACTCTTCCAAAAGACTTTGAGAATCATTTGAGAGATTAAAAAAATCCTGGGGGTGCAATGCGAAATAAATAAATGAACCTTCCAATTATGATAGTCATAAGGCGGGTTGTTTACACACACACACACACACACACACACACACCCTATAAATAGTACTGGCGCACATCACAAAGGAAACAACATTCCCATTATTGTTCCCTTCTGTGTTGCTCTTTCTACGTTACGCCAGCAACACTTTTATCGAGGTGCATCTGTCACGTATCTTCTTCCCCCAAACGTCTCGGTGGAATTGGACCATTTAACCCCTCCTCGGGTGCCGTTTGAGGAGGGGAGGCAGGACGGAGGGATGAAGAGGAATGAAAACAAGCCACATTTTGGAGGAGATAACCATCAGGGCCCTTAACCCATTATCTGGCCTCTGTCCTCTGTCCACTGTCGAGTGTCAGGAGTCACACCCGGGTCCAAGTTGGCCCCGGGCGGTTGACCTAATGGTCTCTGCTGACATTTCCATTCAAATGAATGGCTCTCTGCTGCGTGCTAGGAAGTGTCCGGTTTGACCTTTACCTCGCCCCAAGATTCCCTCCCTTATTAACTGAGCTGTGGCCCTCACTCTAACCTGCACTCTGCTGCCTGCAACCTACAACCCCCCCCCCTCGCCGCCTGTGAGGCTCCGACTGCTGAGCCGTCTTCGGTAATAATGGAGAACAAATGAAGCGAGGCCACTCCTAATGATGGTGGTTTTTAATGACACTGAGCTTTTGTGCTTTTCTTTTTTAGGAGTGAGAGATGGAGGAGGAGAAGCGCTGCAGCAATGCGTCACTAAAACTGCAGCGAGCGGCGGGCTCTCGTTTTTAAGGTTGTAGGACACAGTTAAGTTCCTTCCGTGGCACAGACGGGCGTACCAGCGTAATGGGCTCGTCGGGGGTACCGCGCCGCACACAGCTGCTTCTTTTATGTTCTCAATTTGCTCGGAGGAGAAAATAAAGCGTGCGAGTGTGTTCTTTAAGGAGGCCGGCGGACCTGAGAGACCAAATACCAAAAGGACCTTCATAGGTGCACTGTAGTTAACCAATGTAATTAGCAAGAACACAAGTAATCAGTCCAGGGAAGTGTGTCATTAAATGGCATCCCCCCCCCCCCCCCCCCCCCATGATTAATTTGCCACTCGTAACGACAAAATGAACCTTCTTGGTGTCCTTAATGACCCTGGTTAATCTTTGAAAGAACCAGAGGGAGGAAGAAACCGACAGGGTGGGGGACATGTAGAGATCAGCCGCAACGGACGAGTTTGCAGTTATGTAAGTTTTCAACCGGTACCACACCAAGTGAGTTAAGCAGCAACAGACACGTAAACACATACAGCGCAACATGACCCTTTCTACAGGAAGAATCCCTTTTTTTTAGAGCTATTAAAGAACAGAGGAAACACATGGCGCCCAGCGTCTGACACCGTGCTCTCTACGGTGGAGGTGACGAGCAGATTAGTGCAAGGAAAAAAGGCCCTATTATACGCCCTGTTGCATCATTAATGACACGTAATTCATTCTTCGGCGGAGTGCATATTTGTCTTGGTAATTTTTCTTAAGCCTTGATAAAGCAGAGTTAACCATTTGAATTAATCATGGGAACGAACGCTTTGATACCAGGCCGGGGCCCTTTGCGTCCAGCCAGCTGCACAGGCCGGGGCCCGCCTGCTTAACACCAGAAGTGCCAAGCATATGCTGGTTGTGAGGGAGGAGGGCAGATAGGGAGGCCTGGGTGGGCAGGGGAGGAGGTCCCCGCGCAGCCCTTCACAATGAAACACAATATCCTCCTTCTCAGACGCGTGCAATGACTTAAACACTCCATTGTATTAAATATGAATGAGGTTCCCCATTGTCCGGGCGCGGGCGAGCGGGGAGACAGTGTTGTCGATTAGCCACATGATTAAGCAGACGACACGGTAGGGGCCACAGAGGTAAATAAAGGCCGCCTTCTGTCATTTCCTCGTCCCCAAGGGGCCCCCGCTGATGGCTCCTCACAAAACTTAGCACGATTAAAGCCAATTGACGGAAAAAGTGATAATGTATGACTGTGAAAACAGCTGAGTGAGGCAGGGAGGGAAGGATGGAGGGAGGAAGAATAACAGGACCCAGGAGGGGACGTGTGGAGGAAGGAGCGAGGAGGTGAGGAGGAAAGAGGAAAGTGTGTCAATAAAGAGAAAGGATTGTTGATGGAATATTACAGAACAAGGAGGGAGCCAGAAAGTGAGAGGCAACAGAGGGTTGCGAGCAGCAATAAGCGGCGCCTTTGATTAAACAGGCAGGGTAATTCAGTCATGGTCCATGTCAGGTGTTTATTATCACATTGTGGCATTTGCATGTGAAAAAGACACTAGCGCCGGCTACGCCCGGCCCTCTTTCCCGGCCTTACGATTGGCTGACAGGGCATCTGCGCTGTACTGTTGCAAATCCCCCCCGTTAGGAGTGCATGAACCCGGTCACGGCTATTCACCGTGGGCCCGATGTGTCAAACGGTTATTATGAGCTGCATTAGCCAGGAAAAGAAATAGAGGCAGAGAGGCTTACAATAAAAGGGAATAGATTGTTTTAATCATTTCTCCTCATTAATCAATTTGGAGCAATACGTCAAGAAACACATTACTGATTCATGTATTGTTTTACGTATTGTAATCGCGACAGTTATTGCATTTTATTTAGCGTAGTGCTATACTTTGTTTTTTTTTACATTTGAATTATTGTTTATTTGTTATTTTACACACTAATATGTTTTCTATATTCTTAATTTTGGATCGATTGATATAACAAAAAAAAAATCACTGATGACAACATCATTTAGAAAGAAAGGAAAAGAGATTATTCCACAAATTAAGAGTTTTCAGATTCCCCTCCGTACTAATTTCCTTCTCTTAGCCGTCCTCACCTTGAATCCCCAAGTGGTTGAAAACTCTTTTGGGAGAGTTCCATCACGGTGCTGTAACTACGATCTCTCCCACTTTAATGATGCCGAGCATCTAACCTTAGCAAGCGCTCCTCACCAGCCCCCTCCTATCCCATCCTGGGACATTCAGGTAACTAATCTGCCTTTAAATATGTCTTGAAGGAAGCGCGTCTAATTAGTATCGGAATTTACTGCCTTCACTTTTATTGACTTGTCCTACTTCTTCGATAATTAACTAATGAGTAAAGTAATGAGCTATGTCGTTCAGTCGGGCTCTTCAATTAGAGCGTGGAATCAATTATTGAAAATAGTTTCTGATGCCGACGCCGCCCGGTGTGGTGAGTGAGCGTGCACGCAGTACTTATTGCAACAAAAGTGAAGAATTTTAACTTCCGCCTTGTGAAAGAGAGCGTAGAATGCATTAACACTGGTCCTTTCCCCATCATAACCCGGTGGAGCTGGGATCAGGTCTCCCGGTAAACTATTTGTCATCGAGGTATTTCCGAGCGCAACAAAAACATTGGGTTCATTATAGTAAGTGTATTTTAGTAACACACGCCCCAGCGTTTTAGCTGATAAAGAATTCTTCATCTTGTCAGGCCAATTTAGTCTGACGCTTTTTGATGATTATGTTTACATCAAAATCAATGGAAAGATGTTATAATGTATCATGTGGTTCAATATTCCAAGAAAAAAAAAGGTAAAAATAACGTGCTTGTTCCTATTTCTTATGTTTAAAAGACCTGAACAATTCTTCATAATTCAATCTTTCATAATTGAACCTAATTTGCATTATATGTGGGAGTATATGTGTATATGTGGGGGTTGTCTGCTTATTCTGTCGGCACTTCCAAACAAATTTGATCAAACCACAACCACACAGTCCTAATGAGGAAGATTGAGGATCAAATGTATTAATTCACGTGTTTATTTCCTATCTTCAGCTTTTGATTGTTGGTAAGATGAGTCATATTCTTCTTACCCTGCACTTACTGTAATAAGATGCAAAACGAGCGTGGAAAAGGAAACCAGCATCCGTTATGTCATTTTCGGTGAGGATTCAATGCACTTGTGGGGTCGTGCTCACACTGGTTGGTGTAACCGGAGAGACGGAAACATGAACACATGAGACTTGGAGCAGCTCCCAGTCTCATGTGTTCATGTTATCCAAGATTCATGCACAGTGTGGCTTAAGCTGCAGCACTGACATTGGTGCATGTACGTTTGCATCTTTTCCTGGGTGTGTGTGTGTGTGTGAATAGCCTGGCCTCATCACCTTCCCCTTCATCCAATAAGCTGCCACAAAGTGCTGCTGATAATTAAAGCATTAAAAACACACCTGTATTTTTTGTGCTCCAGTAATAAATCCTTTGAATGTGAGACAGTAAAACCAGTAATGAATGGCATTTAGCAGGATATTAGAGCTGTGAGGTCTCGTTGAATTAAGAGGCAGAAGGGGCTTAAAGTCCTGCAGAGAGAGCACAGGCGAGACGACGCGAGGATCCCACCACTGCGTTTCGGCGGTATCAATATTCTATTAATATTCACAATGCCAGAGGTCCCGGCTGGTGTGCCAGTCAGTGCTGAGCCGATGTGACAGGCTCCCAGAAAGACGCTAAAGCCAAGGACATTAAATTCCCGCTGACAGCAACCTTGGAGACCGTCCCAGGCGCGCGTCGCTTTGACTGCACGCGGTAAATCAGAGAAATAAACTCAAAAGAACATAATGGAGTCGGCTCTCATCATTATTATGACAAGCAGGTTTATTTAGTGTACAGTTGGCTCTCCTTCTGCTCCCATGTACCCCGTGTGTGTACGTGTGTGTGTGTGTGTGTGTGTTTGCGTAAATGACAGTTGACAGTCACCTCTGGTTTGTCTTGCTGAGCTCCAACAAGACAAACCAGGGGTGACTGTTAACTGTCAAAAAATCCTGTAAACCCAAGCTGCTGTTGGACTGTACACAAAGTAAACCCAAGATTAAAATAAAATCCCCTCTAAAAACCGCACGCAACTAGACGTACTGGAAATGCGTTCGGTGGCTGCACCTGAACTGTTTAGTCACGGATTAAGAAAGCGTGTAGCTAACAACGTGTATATGTTCAACACGGGGGCTCTCAATGACAACCTTCAGCCAAATACGGTCACGCAAATTATTTCTATATACCAACTATCCCACAATTGAGAAGTCTGTTTAATATTTGGAATTTTAAAAGTATAGGTTTCATATACTGTTTTGGTATTTCATAAAACCATATTTTTGGGACAGAGCACGGTGAATATATACTGATATGTGCTCATATGGATTTCTATCTATCATCCTCGCCTTCCACTCCCCCTCCTTTAAAGAAGCCTTGGTCAGACCATATAATCATTTTTTTTTTTATTGTTGTCGTCAAACATTGATATCACCAAATAACACGGCTCGTGTTTGAGCTCAGCTTTTGTGAAACGCGTCGCACTCCCCTTTCCTCCCCTCCTCGAAGCGTTGCAACGGACTCTGGTGACGCCATCTTTCCGGTGAAGTCTGACCGATCCTTCTGCGTCTGGTCGGACTTCTCGGAGGGAGGAAGGCCTACTTGACATGCACTGGCCAAGCGAACAGACTTTGCTACCGCGGGTTTAACCTCCCTAGTCTCAACAAAGAACTGCGGCCCCGTCACACCGCATGTGCACTCTCTCCGTGGAGCTGTGTGTGTGTGTGTGTGTGTGTGTGTGTGTGTGTGCATGCGCTCGCCTCGCCCGTGTCGGCCTTAACCCGTGTGGGCGCCGAGACGTTTCCCGTTAATGACAGATTCACACCTTCGCGAGACAGCACCAATGTCCACACGCTTAGGCCGTTGTCCCCATTACCCCCCCCCCGTGCCATCTTCACTTCAGCTTCCCCTGGCGTGCGCAGGTGACAAGTCAAAGGTGTTGGCGTGCGTGTGTGTGTGTGTCTGTGTTCACCTTAAACTGTAGTCACACACACGTTCTGTCAGGTGTCACTCATGTGTGGAGACCGGGAGGTTGGAGTGTATTTGTTTGTGCATGTGCACGGACAAACCGATGAACTTCAGGTTGTGTTCACTCGCGAGAGTGTGTGCGTGCAAATGTTTGCGTAGGTGAGATGGCAAAGCTTCCTCACTTTACTTTTGCCAGCGAGTACAACCTCCTCCCCCTTCCCTTCATCCGATGCACGCAAGCACACACACACACACACATAACCAACAAATATAATGCAACACTTGCATTATTGCAAATACACAATGAACAATCTCTCATACCACGCACACTGTTAGCAACCCACTCATCCCCTCTGCACCCCCGCAAACAAAACTCAGCAAAAAGTTGTGACACAACACGACACCAACTAGGAAGTCAGCACAAAAAAAAAAAAAAGAAAAAAATCGGAAGTGGTCAGCATATGTCCAGTCAGCGTAGGACACCTCAGAAGACAACTGTCCCAACCAAGCAAGCAGATTGGGTCCCTCCTACAGCCACAGCATGATGGTGTGGCATGCAGCTCTGTGTGTGTGTGTGCATGTGATGCACTTTACTGTACAATGTGTGCGTTTGTTCACGCTCCCCCTTGTCATGTACAATAGAACACAAGTGAAGATGGGGCAGAATAGCAGGAGAGCTGCATGAGCAGATTTAGGTGTTGCCCCCAGGGTGAGTGCTGTGGTCTCCCTCAGTAGTGACGTGACAGGCCTCGGACCTGCATGTTTCAGGGCTTTGTTATATTTTGGGGCTGAATAATGAGGCTGGAGCGTGAATTTATCTGCAACTATGAGCTGGTTTTAATTCATAAAAACAAACTCAGGACTAAGTTTTAAGTGTTGGCGAAACATCTTACATCGAACCTTGGACAGCTAGACAACAAATTAAGAGCCTGGGGGCATTTCGAATGATGGCTCGTAACGGAATTGAAATAAAATGGCAATGCAGCAGTCAAGTGGCAGTGGCAGAGCTTTTTATAAAACAACGTGGAAAATCAAAAGATACAGTTTATCTCCAGCATTGATCAAACTAAACTGATCAGCATCAGCATCAGCATCAGCATCAGCATCAGCATCAGCATCAGCACCAGCATCAGCATCAGCATCAGCATCAGCATCAGCATCAGCATCAGCATCAGCCCGGGCCGCTATTCGACTTACCGGTCTTTCTTCACCATGGGAGCTGCAAGGAAGCACCCACAATCCCCCTGTCCCGACCTGTCTGTTTCCTCTTTGCCTTTTTATAACCTTTGATGAGAAGACGAGGTCCAGGTGTGTCTCCTGGCACAGCTGATCTCAATTCCCCCGATAGAGTCGCTGAGGACCGGCTCGGGAATATTCTTTTTTTCACAATAGCAAGAGAGCAAGCGGTTCGGAAACAAGTCATTCGAAACACAAAAGCATGGGACCCGGCCTGCACGTACCACGTACCACGTGCCGAGTAGGGCCAGTGGCTCCTTCTTCTGATAAATGCCCAACAGAAGCGTCTTTGTCAGCAGCGCAGTGTCAAAATAACGTCAACAACTACAGCTCACTACAGTCATTGTTCCCTATTGGTGGTTCTGCCTCCCGCCACAACCACTGATCCATCCAAAGTTAATCACTCCAAAGAGCATTACAATTAGTGCAATTTGGAGTCAAACATCCATCTCCCGCTCTATCTATCACCCTTTTTTCTGTATGTGCTAATATTCCCCAATTAAAGCATTATTGTAGCCTACTTCATCAAGGGCTAAAGTAATCAAGATTAATCTCAGTGAGCTGACACACGCTGTTTGCTAAGGAACACACGGAACAATTGCTCTGGGCGAGCATCATTAGGAAATGCAATAAAATTAGGCAAACTGATTATATTTCAGAACTGGGAAGCAAAATAAAAACACAATTTGGGGAGGGCTTCAATTATGGCGGCTGCACTTGCTCGTTCAAACATCGGCTATTAAACCACTTTGCAGTCGCACGACTTGGGCATAAGTTGCGTGGAGGCTCATCCATGGACACGTGTTTTTGCACACCTCTCTGTGTCCCTGCAGACTGTACATGCATGTGCATTGTTTGGTTGGTGGAAGGTTGGTTAGTGTTGGTGGGGGTGTAGCCACATATACAGGCTTCCAGCCAGCTATTGACACCGACTTTGGTCTTAGCCAACGGCTGCTGCAGCAACCGTCCCAGGCTCAGTTGTCAATTGGCATCTAATAGGGGTTAAGTGTTTTGAAATCTCCCTTTTGAGGGGGGGGGGAAACAGACACCGAAAGGCAAATTTTCTTTTAATTATAGCTCAGATGGGAGATATAATACACCGAATGTGTTGCATACTGTGTATTTGGCATGTGGTTTTGAAAGATGTGTGTGTGTGTTTGTGATTGCCACACTGCATTTGAAGGTGTGAAATCTCATAGGTAAAGCACATGAGCTTTGTTTATTTATTTGTTCCTGTCTTCAAAACCTTGCTGGTGAGGTATACCCAAGCTATACCAAGGTATACCTATTTATGTCATTCATGGCCACTCAGTAGTGAACAATACTCCGAAACACACACTGCGATTTGCCGGTTAGCAGTGAAACCGTTTTAAATGCTTATTAATCTTGCCTGAGGCCAAACTCTTCCTCCACTCCCCAAAATGAGAAAATGAATGAAAATACATGGAAATATGAAAAATACCTTATCTTATCACCGTGTGGAGGTAATATTGTGTGATCCCTCGCTGAAATAGCACAGAACATCCCATGAATATATTTTAAATATTCCCTTCTCCTGCATTTGAATTGATGTCGAACAGGGCGCATATGCATTCATGTCGTCTGTCCCGTGTCGCGCATCAGCCCGATCAAAACATCTTCCCAATCAACTCCGACAAGAGGGGCCGCTTTCCATTCATTTCACATCGCAAAAAGGAATAAAACAGATTGCCTCTTTTTGTTTTACGGCCCTTATAGGCACCTATCTATTGAGCAGACCGCTGTACCTGGACGTAGATAGAAGCGCTTATGCAACTCTTCTCTTGAAGGAATAGGAACAATTGCATGTTTTGCACAGGAATGATATATTTAGTTAGATTTCACGTTTTCTTGAATAAGATAATTGAATAAGATAAAGAAAAAGACAATTTATTGGGATCAGTTTGACATTTGCAGGTCTCATATGAATGAGAACTCACCAAATCGATACAATAATGTGTATTCGCTACAATGTGATTCTCATGGTTCTGAAAACATAATCAATATGCTCACAAAAAGTCAGCATGACCTTTCGGGCGCTCCGTGACCCCTCTTGCTTATGATTAACCTCGTTCACATTGCGCCACTGACCTGTGCTTGTAGACCAAATGAATTATAAATACACTTCATTATCATAGTCCAGTCGTTAAGGGACATCATATCCCTGTGTATGTCTTTCCCTCTTGTCCCTTGTTTTCGCCCCCAGTGTTTTAATAGATTCATCATGTGCAATCCGGGGTCTTTTCTTTTTCTTGCTCACAGCTCCCTCCCTCCTTTCGCTTCTTCCTTTTTGCGTATCCCCAGACCTCCGAGGATGGGGCAACAAACTGCAAGTGATCGATGGCCTAATTTCAAGCCCCGAATAAAGCAGTTTCCTAAGTCTGTTGATTCTCCATTTATTAGGTACATGAAACATTTATCAAAAAAAGTCAATTTTTTTACTTAAGCAATAATTGCATTTTTTAAGCAATGAATAGTGTTAGAGTGGAGAATTAATAGCCCTCCCATAGTAGACTTGACTAGAGTTGGTGATTTTGCAGCTTGACTTAAATTGAAAAGTGCAGTAAAAAATACTTTAAAGTGTAACTTATGTCCTAGCACACCAAAACCCTTTCAGTGGCTTACTTCAATATTTAATGCTACTATTATTTCCTTGTTGCACCGGTCAGGGCACAAGCGTTTTTTTTCACTGATGGACGGTGGACTAACTACTCTGTAACGTCCCAAACTGGTATTAATTCACATAACCGAGTTTAATCTAAATTACGGTTATACATCACAGCAAATTTAAGACCAAATTTAACCACACGTGTTTGGGTGAAACACGTGTTGAATGGAACTTGGGACACATTTGTGATACTAATTCATATCCAAGTAGGAAGCTGCGTGATTTAAATCAAACGTTGTATCGTCTATCGAGATTTGGCCTCAACGAGAGCGCGTTTAAAGGCTCACGTAATTAAGTTGGTTTTAGCTTTATACCCGTTGTTGTATGTTTTGAGACGGTCAGAGAGCGGTATCCCTTTGGTAGCTGCATTGCGCGCGGTTTACGCTGTCTGCATCGCGTGGCACGGGACACAGGTTCTCTTCACTTTATCTCCGTCCAGCCTACTGTAGCTTTAGCCCTTTTGCCTATGTAGCCACATCAAAACAGCAGCCATGTCTTGTTACCTGGCAACGGTCCCACAAGCCAGCGAAGGCTCCTGTTCCAGCGGGGAGAGACAGTTTTAATCACCTAGCAAATTTCCAGCACTGCAAACAGACAGGGCCTCAGCTTAATCTTGTTAGCACTATGAGGCCGTTTTCAGATATCATTGCTGATCAAATCATCCCAAAGGCTTTGAGCCCGGGGTTTTTTTTTTCTTCTTTTTGATGGGAGACGAGGTGGAAGTGGTGGTCGTGTCGGAGGTGGCTTTAGCCGATGTGGGTGTGCGTGTTGGGGGGAGGGGAAGACGCGGGTGTCTGTGTGTATTTGTCTGAGGACAAGGGGGTGGTATGTGGTTGGACTAACATAACAAGGTATCACAAAGAAGGGATGCAAACAATGGACCGTTAATGATCACCATCATGTGCTTTACAACCACACCGTATACTCGGATATGTAAGTACTTACATACTTACTCATCATCATCGAAACCAACATCCCCCCTCCACCATTTCCCCTCCAAACTCCTTTGGTCGTGAGCTCGCACTTCAATTTAAAATGCTCCCATACTTCTCCCAGTAGATAACGTGGATTTTTTTTTTTTTTTTTAATAGCCCAGAGCCACTCGCCAGCACCCAAAGAGACTCCCCAACCCAGGGCCCAGGAGAGCCCGCACAACAGAGAGAAAAAGAGAACAAAGGCAACCTGCAAAGTCTTAAAAAGTTAAAAGTGTACTTTGATAGCCTCGGCCTACCTATAGCGGCGGCGCTGATCCGACCCCAGGGAGACTGACAGCACCGCAGAGAAAGAGGGAATACGGAGGAGAAGGGGAGGAAGAAGTGGGCCACGGCAAACCCCAAACTCGTCTCTTCTTCTATTTTCCATATCTACATGACCACACACACACACACACACACACACACAATAGTTTGCTAGATGCAGAGATGGTGGTATTGCACGTGTTTATGGCAAGTGCGTTGAAATAACACCAGAACTATTTGCTGCATTAGCATACCTGTCTTTGAAGAGTACAGGAGCTGTGAGTTCCTGTACTCTGAGCGAAACACCACGTTTAAATGTAGCGATTGTGCCGAGGGATTTGCACTTGTCAGAATTGCCTTTTGCAAATCTCACACTGCACATTGCGTTGTGAAGCAGGCTGATGCTTCATTTTGTGTGCACGTTATTTGCAGTTGAATATCTGAAATTACAGTCAATGACAGCATGATCATCATGCAATCCAAAAGTCATAATAGGCCGTTAGTTTACAAGCATCATAGCATCTTTCCAAACGTCTATCACGTCTATCACTCCTGATAAAACCAGAGAGTAATTTATACTCTACATTACTACTAGATTTTCTTAAAAAGACAAAAAAAACTATGTTGAGTTATAAAATACTAATGTAAACGTGGACATAATTTGATTTAATTATATTTATCTATGTAATATCTATTTGTTAATTGTAATCACTTAGATAACGAATCAAGGCATTCCACTTCCACAAAGTGACAAGTACAAGAAAAGAAAAATGGCCCTAGCTTTTTTGTAGTTAAAGGTAAAAAATATGTTATTTACAGCAAAATAAAGTAAAAAGTGATAACTGATCAAAGGATTCGATCATCTCCATACAAAAAACGGAATGAAACCAGTCTGGAGAGTATTCTGGAAATAATTTACAACATGAATTTAGTTCAAATTCACATTTAATGTTGCCGTATAATCACTCTGCAACTCGAAGACATGTAAATACAGAAATATGTATATATTAAAAACTACAGCCTAGAGGCTTTTAGATACGAAGAGGTGGAAGTTGAACATAGTCACACTGTTAGGGAAAGTTACTTTAACTTAGGTATTGAAAATTCAGATTTTAAGTTTGTTGGGAACAGTCAAGAGTAATCCTGTAGTATGTTTGCAAAAGGCCAAGATGGCAACAGCCAAAATGACGGCTTCGAGAGTTTAAAAAGTGCAGTGTTGTCATGCTATCATAATACTATAGTGAAGAATGTTACAGACCAAATGAGGTTAATTGCGCCTCTGGTGAGCACCGTAGAAGTTTGCGTTCTAGTGGTGGAACTTACCACACATTGTGTGGTAAGTTGAGGTAAGACATGAGTGATTACAAAAAAAGAAATGGTTTGTAGCTCACTGACATGACAATCGTAGTATAAAGTCAGTTTTGCCTGAGGCATGATTAAAGGTTGTAAAGGTCTTTGCATCTTAGTCATTATTGTATTTGATCCATATCCAATTTAGAATATCATTTAGACTGGATGAAGAATATGGTTATATATTTTAGTCTAGCATTGAGTGTTTGAACATTTTTCAGCTCCAATAAGCTGTCCTGGGCCAAGTATGTTATTAATTATACCGTTTTTTAGAATGACATGAACCATTAAAAAGCATGGCTTGAAAGTGCTTTTATTAATGTGTTAATTACTAACAAATCATATCACATATAGGCCTATAATTTACAGTATATATCATTAGAGGATATAGAAATATTGACCAATGATTTTCACTCATGAAATGATCAGCCTTATTTCATAGTCTCATTACTGATGAATTACTTTCTCTTTAACACAATATAAAGTCAAATATTTTTTAATGAAATTTTCAGATGTCATCAAACCTCCATGTGGAGAAGACCTCATTTATGGTTTGTCATGAATTACCGATTAATGAAACTCCCACACTAAGACCTCATAATTGCTAAAGGAGAACTTAACATCAAATGTGGCAATTTATTGCCCACAGTGATGAAATTTACCGCCCTCATTAAACCTGTTGTTGGGCCTTAGTTCATTGACCTTAAATGTCAGAAATTCCGGCTTGATGAGTGTCAGTGATGACAACAAGCTTGGAGCGTTCCAATAGCAGGATGGGTAGAACTGGTATCTATTGGTACAATCCCTCACACACCCACACACACACACCAGCTCCTCTACGATATTAAATCTGCCTGTTAATTTTCTCTAAGGGTTCGGTGTAATTAATGGACCAGTTTAGATTGGCCGGCGAGACCAAACCGCCGCCTCTGTCTTTGTCCCTGCGGTCAGCCGTGAAAGGCCACTCCAGAGGCCCAGCCGGGTCCCCTCAGCGCCGGCGCCGCGCCCTGTCTGTCACTCGCCCACCCTGGGACGTGGTCCTGTCCATCAGAGATGGAGTGATGGAAAGATGGAGGCTGGGAGAATAGTGTGGCTGGCTATGGCGAGCGTTACCCTCGTGTGATCGTTGGTTACGCTCGTTACTGCCCGTTTGTATTTCATCAGCAGGATAGCTAGCCTTGTGCTGTTAGCACCACTGACTCATTAGCACGGAGGGGGAGGGGTACAAGGAGGGAGGAAGAGTGAGAATGAAAAGGCCTCAGGCCACCAGGATCTGAAATACACCAGAAAAAGAGAGAGAGGCAGCTAGAGAGGGAGAGAGAGAGAGAGAGAGAGAGAGAGAGAGAGAGAGAGAGAGAGAGAGGTCGGCCATTGTTCCTGTCTGATCAGATAAAACATAGAGGAAAGGAGAAGGATTTTAAATCAATATGTAATAATGTCCATAATAATGCTTCATCTGATCTAATTTGGGTTGATAGCGGGCACATGATACAAAAAAGTCAAGATTAAATGATCTTTCAAAAATCAAGGAAAAGCACGTGTCTTCATCAAGAAGTGACCCGTCCCAAAAAGTCACGCTGCATGACCTTGGCTTGTTGGTGAAGTTGCTGACGGCTCCTGGGGTTTAGAATTTCCTCTTAACTACAGACACCAGAGAGAGATAGTGATAAAAAAGTGAGATAGGGAGAGAGAGAGAGACTATAATACAATATGAGATTAAATACAGTATGTCTGCCCTCTTCTGGTCACCACTGCCACCATTCAAACTGACAGTCCCAACTGGGGAGGGGGTGAAGGGGGGGCGTGGGGGTCAGAGAGGAGGAGACGATGCAAGAGGAATAGAATTGTAGATATGGATGTGATGAATAGCGGGACCCACATGGGCAAGCCATGAGGAGGAAACCTACTGTACTGTCACATGGCTGACTTATACAACTGATTACATATTTGTATAAAAATAACAATAAAATTATGCTGCAACTCCCATTACTGTTTTGTGTCTTGTGAAACCATAGTCATAACAATTAAAATTGTTTGTTTGTGATGTGGTTATTAGTGTTGTTTCCTTTTCGCATCCCCGAGGAAATTAGGATTTCCTATTATGGACCTCATTTACTGTAAATAATAATATACTATTATATGAAATGACATTTTAAAGTGACTATAAACTCCATGATATTCAACATGTAATTAAACACAGCCGCCATATCCTCCTATTTTCATGATTGTTAAACCAGCAGCATGATCACGAAAAAAAAGAAGAGAAAAACAACAAAATGGAAATGGTTTGCGCTGTTTCCTGACTGACAGCATTGTTTCTAATCTCATTAGCGACAGGAAATTGACTGCAAATGATGAGAGCCCGTTTCTAATATTGCTAATTTACTTTTGCACGGCGGGTGTTTCTCCACCACCGGGTGTGTATTTGTTAGCCATAATTGCAATGGCTCGGAAAAAAGGACGGTCAGTGAATGGCACATTGACTCTGTGTGTGTGTGTGTGGGGGGGGGGGGGGGGGGAGGGACGGGGGGGGGTTGTGTCCGTAGTGCAGGAGCAGCAGTGTGTGTGTGAGATAAAGGTACTCAGGTTTATACATACATTTCGGCTAGTGTGTGTGTGTGTGTGTGTGTGTGTGTGTGTGTGTCTGTGTGTGTGTCCTCTTGGGGCCCAGCCCTGCCTCTGGGTGCTATTGGGGCAGGTGTGTAGCCAACAGGCAGCAATGATGGCTAGTTAGCCGACTCAGAGGTGAGAGGTTTAGTCTTAGAAGAGCTAGTTAGTGGTAGGCGGGATTAAGGTATTTATGTCAATAGCAGATGACTCCACGTTCTTCTGCGCTCGTTCAGGTTTGTTTGGAAAAAATTCAAAAAATTGGTCCCACTGAGGTGCACACATTGTATGGTTCTATTGAGGCCTTAGGCACCATTCTGAGGTAATGTATTTCAGATCTATCTCCTTTTCTTCAATTTATCAGAACATTAAACTGAGTTAGAATTAAATTCACTGCAATCAAGTTAATAATCACATTATTATCAAACTAGATTAAACCTCTTTTAAGGCTACATTTTCAAACTGTAACGATAGCGCTGAAAATGACAAACAAACTAACTGAAACAGCCTTTTTTTTGTCATTTTAACTCTGTGTATGAACCTGTAATGTTGTTTTCATTGACGGCAGTTTCACTGTAACGTCTCCTTGGCTGGAGTAAAACAGATGTCGAGCCCACTGTGACACACGGGTGAATAAACATTAGGTATGAACGGAAAAGTGAGAATATTGATCTTGTGCTGGGTTTATTTCTGCGAATGCACTTGCATGTCTGATGCGATAGCGAGCCGCTGTGCCAGGGAGCATCCGCGGGTCGGCGTTCCTGTCGGTTTCGCACCGCGGTTTTGATACTGTGCCAGTCCAGCGTGCACGTCCACCTGCTTCTCTGTCTATGTGTCTGTTTGCATGTTCACATGTGGACTCTACGTGTCTGGCCCGATTGTGCGTGTGGCTGCTCGCCTTTGTGCGTGTACTTGTGCTTGCCTGCCTTTCTGTGGATGAGTGTGCGTTTCCCCTGGGCTTTCAGGGTAAGCCTCCGTGGCCTTGTGCTCCTCATCAGACTCTGTGTCTGGGGGCATGGCTGCAGGGTGGGCCTCCACCGCGGGGACCCTGGGACCAATGGGGGACAATCACTGCTGCTTCATAGCTGCGAGGAAGGAGACAGACAGAGACTGCATGGATGAGAAGAGAAAAAAAAGAACATGAATTTCCTTTGCTTTACCGTATTTTTTTTTTACTCTTTTCCATCCTGCTTGGCCTAATCCCTCCTTCCGCTACATAAGAATCTGCAAAGGATTTCACAAGATATCAGCTTTCACAGGATTGTGTTTCTGTGTGTGTGTGTGTGTGTGTGTGTATTATATGTGCCTTTTTTTAGAGGAATCTTCTGTCAACACTTCCTCATCTCCTCAGTCACATGATCTGGGTCTGTCACAGAGCAAAGAAGGCTTTTTCCTGTGAGAGAGCTACGAAAAGAAAAACCTAACCTACCTAATAAAAATGTAATAAAAACACAAAGCAAGTCCACATTTAGTACTAACAAAATGACAAAATGAGGGATTATTACTGTACACATGGTATTACGATTACATGTGGTGAGAAGAAATATATTCCCAATTTACAGTAGTAGTAGAGTATGACCAAAATATCTATTATTACTATATCATGATAATTGTGAGGATTTTCGTGCAATCTTTATTTCCAATTTTTTTCTCGCGCCGGGCTAAACACAGCATCCAGCAAAGCAAATAGAAAGCGCAGATAGCAGAAAGGGAATGCTGTGTGAGAAGAGCAGCCAATGACAGGCTTACAGCCACAGTCTGCATCTGGTGACTCATTTCTCCACACTCTGTCGATGCCAAACTGCGGGTAAGAGCCACTTGTTTTTGCCCTCAAAAACTAAAAACAATCAAGTCAAATATCTTACAAATAATCACGGTAAGTCATCACTGTCACGGTTTAAGGCTTGGATATATCATTCTTAAAAATAGAAATCGGCATTCCTAATCACCGATAGTTTCCACGCTGTTGTATATAAACAAATAATCTACGGGACGTTTTTTATTCCGATATCTGGCGTGAGGAACGACCGTTGCTGCTAACGACGTTCTGTTCAAACAATGCAATAGCGCAGGTTCGTCCCACCGGCATGATTTTCTATTAGCTGTGTTTACTCAGGCTGCGAGGACTTCAGGGGGCTGGTTCCATCTCAATAACAAAGGATCGGACTCAGTGCGCTGACATTTGTTGCTGGGCCAAACTATGACACACCGCGTGCAATGGGAAGAGATTCTCGCACCGTGCCAGCGACAGGCCCCTAGGTTTGAGCGAGAATATGATCTTAACCAACATCTCGCCAAAAAAGCGTTACATAACAGGATAGGTTACAATCTGAATGAGTGGAGGGTGCACCCGAAACAACTGCGTTGAAACCAAATATAGGAAATGATTGCTGTGAGTTATACAAGCCGCCATAACCCAAAAGATGACTATAGTCTCCAACCTGTTGACTGTTCCAAAGTTCACTTTCATTGCATGACCTCATCCAATCATCCGCCTTCTCGGTGTTTGTCTTTTGTTGCGTGTCGGACGCGGCATTTGTTGTTGCTCTTTGACTTTTGAAAGTGTTTAAAAAGTAACGCAATTACACAGCGCTGCTCTCTTGACGTGTGACAGCTTCGACCGCACACTAATCTATTCCTCTTTGCGCCGCACCCTGCCGCCATCACAATGGATTCCACATCTCAACCTGTGACTTCACCCAGGTCGGATTACCTGCTCCCTTCATTCGGTGAGGAGAAAAGTAGATTCACCTTTGACCTCCACGGATTCCTGACAGGTGTCACACGCATCGGATGATGGGTTTCTTTTAATTCCAGAGAAGAGAGGACTTTGCCACAGTTTGAGCTGTAGAAAAACAGGCTCAAAGCATTCCCAGATTGCACTCAGTAGTACATTTAGAGTGATGGATGAACGTAAGAGGATCCTTTTAACATTTGCAAACGTATACATTTAATTCTTCTTTGCTTTTAAATCGGCCTTGTGGAGGCCTTTAGGATGCAGCCCTGGTCTTTATACAAAGCTAAGCTAAAAGCTGCTAGCTTTAGACTTATATTCAACCTATTCTTCATCCTATTTGCTCTCATCGACGTCCTCCTACGAAACACAAAAATGTATCTAATTTCAATTTTAGTTTTTAGACATGGTGGCAGTAACCGGATCCTTCTGCAGGGATGACACAACAAAGTGACTTTCACCTGATCCTCAGATCGAGGTCAGTAGGGACGAGTTCTGGAAATCCCCGTCACACAACACTGTTGCGTATACCTGCGGGAACATCTCTACGGCCACAGTCACACACAGACCTCTTAGTAAAAGCATTGGGGAAGTGCTCTCTGCATTTCCAATGATGGAAAGATGGAAAGCTAAATTGCACCGAAACATAACATGGCAATTGGATTTATTGCATTTATTGCACTTTGTGTTTTAGCAGAAAGCCGCTGTAGGTCAACGGCAAGACAACCCCACCTTACATATTTCAACTCCTCAAAACTGCTGTTGTCTTTTATCAACCAGAAACTCCTTCTGAGTATCAGCTCAACCTGCCTGTTTAGCTTCAGCAGCTTATCACGGGGAGATCCACCAGCTCTGATAGGCACCGACAATAAAGTGCACTCCCGTAATGAAGTGCTGCTTAGCATTAAGCATTCATAGCTTCAAGTGGGAAGCATAACATCCCACGGGTCGCTTTCACTCTCAAACCACAATAATGGCACTTTCATTTAACCCCTTAATGTATGTTAATCCAGGGATGTCAATGGGTTCTCTTAACACTCGTGAACAAGCCGTCGGGGGCCGAGAGGCCGGCGAGCATTGAGCCGAACACACAGACAAAGGCTGGCTTGAAAGACGGCCCTCATATTTGATTTAATAAAGAGAGCCTTCCGTAAAACAAAGGCCCATTGTTGGCTCTTGGCTCGGCGTGCTATGTTTGGCGTATGTGTGTGTGTAAGAGATGGAGCGGGGGTTGCCTGTAGGACTGCATGTGTGAGTTTCATCCACCCACTTGCTGTTCTGCCCGGGCCCTCTCTCTGTTTTTCACTTCTCCTGGCTGGGATGACCGTTTGGGAGACTGCATGCCTCAAACGGCCAGAAGAAGGGTTTTTAGAGACGGGGTTGTGGAGAGGGAAACTGATGAATATGTACGGTCCATTGAAAAGGAAAATCCCAGCAATCCCTGGAGACCAGAGCTTAGAAGTCATTGCCGAAGCCCGCAGGGATCTCCATCTGTTTTACCTTTAGCTTCTTCTATCCGTCCATCTATTTATCTGCCTATTTATCTTATCTATCTACTTAACTGTAGTGTTTCTGCAAAGTGGTAGCCTCTATATCGGTGTACGGCAGAAGTGGCTTCACGTGTCGGTGGACACATGGAAGTACAGGTATGTAAATACATGCATATACTGTTTGTTTGTACGTTTGTGTGCACATTTACTGCAGCACGTGTCTCATAGAGGCCTGAGCGGTGCCTGGCTATGACAGAAGCAGACCGCAAATCAGGAGTAAATCGGGACCGGGGGGCATTTCGGCTTCACTGAGGGGGAAGTGAGACATATTCACTGAGACCAAATCAGCCTCGATCCGGCCTCAGAAAACCCTTTATATCACTGACCCAACAACCGAGCAACCCACCCGACCACAAACACGGGTTGTCTGTGTGGGTTGTGTGTCTGTGGCTGGGCACAGTGGGGATTTTAAAGCAGACTTACGTTCCAATACAAACCAGCTTTGAACAGCTGAGTGTAATTTTACTGTCATGAGGTGCTTGGTTTTAATAAAAGCACTTATCCACCCTTTATGGTAAGGTGTCATTTTAGTCTAAATGCCACCATGCTGTATTTAAGAAGAATATTTTCTTTCTATGACTTGACTTGTTTCAAATTAAACTTATTTCTTATTTTTTTTGCCCCTTGCAGGCAGAAAGAAGTTGAAGAAATGCAGGTTTAGGGCAAAAGTCTTTGTTTTCCTTTTTCAGAGCCAGAGGTTTCTGCCGGACTGAAACGATCTCAGGGGATGTCTGCTTAAAAAAAAAAAGATGCTGCCACCAGACATGATGAAATGAGGAGGAAACAGACGGTATAAGAGTCTTTAGATTAACTGTATTTCCAAGATTTCCTCAACACCTTCAATAATACCTGCTTTCCCTGAAAAGTGCGGAGGTGTTTAAGAGCAGAGTGGTTGCTTTGGACTGATATCTTTGTTCATCCTCCCCTAAAATCGGCGCACGGTTTGGAAGAAGGCAGTGGCGAATCTGCGAGGTATCGCGTCGGCCGGCTACTGCTCTGCCAGACACAGGCCATCCCAGGTCACCGCCACTCCACAAATAGTCTGTGTCATCACCACCACGTTCTCCCCGCTTTCCTGACAACGTGTGACAGCCCCACACCCCAATTTGTCGCCGCCCCCCCCCCGTCCGCCTCCTTGCTTCTCTAAATCCCCACTCACTTTTTCCTTTCATCTATTCTCTCTCCCTGTTTTATCCTCCTCCTCACCCTTTTTATTTTTGTAACCCACTTGCTCCAATTCACAATTTCATTCTCCTCTTAAACCTCCTCTTCCTTTTTTTCCTCTCATCCATCTTCCTCTTCTCATTACTCACCCCATTTTCCGAGTGCTCTTGCACTTGCTATGCTTCCTCCCTCTCTCTCTCTCTCTCTCTCTCTGTCTCACTCTCTGTGCTCTCTCCCTCCCATTCTCCAGCGCTCTCCTCACATCAGAAAGTGTTGGGTTTTGACATCTGCCTGCAGGAGCAGTGACCCATGAAGTAATTAGAGGAGGAATCTCGCCTTCTCTTTCTCCCTCCCCTCCCTCCCCTCCATCCTCCCCCACTCTCTGTCGGCTCTGAGCTGGGAGATCATACAAAAAAAAAAAAGCTGGTTATGTTTACTCCCTGATCCATCTAATTTCTGTAACGAGGACCGAGCGGGCCTCATCTCCTTACCGCGCCACGCTTAAGCCAAGGCGTTGGGCTGGAGAGGCGCCTCGGGCCCCCGCAGGGCACCGCGGAGCCTCAACCACACCGCTCAGCCGCGAAGACGAGACCGGGGCCTAACCGGATTAACTCCCGACCGGCATCAGGTAGAAGGACCCTGCTTCAAACACGCACACACACACACACACACACACAAACATGCATACATGTGCACACAGAGCGAGAAGCCACTTTACACCATTAAATGTATCATCAAAAAAAGTGCTGGGATGAGACATCTGTGTGATTATACGTGTGTGTGTGTGTGTGTGTGTGTGTGTGTGTGTGTGTGTGTGTGTGTGCGTTTGTGTGTGCGGGTTATGTTTGTGCTGCAGAGAAAATAAATAAAGTAAAAACTTCAGCTGCTGCAATATGAGATGAGAGAACACAATTATGAATTGCTCCGGAGCTTACGGCCACTCGGTGATAACTCTCAAGTGCTGTGGTATCAAATTGCTAAAGCATAGAAATCCCCCCCCCACCCCCCTCCCTCCTCCACCCTCTTTCCAAACACACAGACACACACACCCACAATTGAAAATATTTGCCGGTGGATTGCAAATGTAATATGTAGGGTAAGGGTTGATGTATAATGCAACGTGGCTCTGAAGGCCATTCTAAAACATGACAGGCTTGGAAGTCAAATGTTTTGCAGGGCCTCATTAGATGTCCTAATTTACAGAATATTTATTTAGAAAAGTCTTGAGGGATTTTACTGGTTAGTTTGTGTCAGTGTTGCTGGTAAGCATAGTTCAGAATGCCTCCCCATGTCAGTGAATCGTGCAGAACACATTGTTTGTCGTCATGGAAAAAAGGGAGGGGATAAATGAAAATGATGGTATGCATCTAAACACTTTTCGCTTTATATACTTTTTTATTCCTGGTATGTTTTGTTTGGATAGTTGAGGTAATATCAGGCTCTGCAACACAAACACAACACAAACTCGCAGTAAGCTGAGGTTATTACCAACCCTCACGGATGCCTGGTACGGTTTGCTTGGATAAAAAATAAATATGTTTATTTCACAACTTCATTTAATATATTTATTGTTATTCATGTAATGTAGCTTTATCCTTGTTTGTTTAACATGTAGAAATTACTCACTGAGAAGCTGACAAAATATTGGTATTTGAAGCTTGCAATGAGACTCGGCTGAAAGACGATATAATTAAAACACGCATCTATACATTTACAAGAGCACCACAGCTGTTTTCGCAAAGCTTATTAGAGAAAACATCCCTAAATTCCTACTACTCTTATGGTAGTTATTCAGCAACTTTGTAAATAACCATTTAGTGAGCATTACTAGTCGTCACAAAGTGTTCTGTTTCCTCACGCTGCGATCCAGTTGACAAATCACTAGCAAAGCTAGCGCGGGTGTGTCTCCTTTTCCTGCGCCTGTCCGCCTGACAGCTTCAGGCCAAAGACACTCGCCAGAGAAAGGCCACTCTAACCCGATTGGACCATCAATTACTACTGATTATCCTGCAACTAGCATCTGTCTCAGGAAGCATTTAACCAATATATTCTCCATAGTGGCATACGGCAACAGAATTATGTCACATGTCAATGTGGTTTAATAAGGTTATCACACGCGTGATGTGTTCAAAATCCTGCGACGAGGCTAACGGGATGGTTGACGGAATCCAACAGGGCGCCTGTCTGCCGAGCCGCTATGAATCTGCTTTTTTGTCGTGCAGTCATTTGTAACCAAACAGCTAGATGTATATTTGGTAGCGTTTTCTGCCGACATGGGGGAAAATAAAAGCAGACAAGATGTATTTAAAGTACTGTCATTGCTTTGCTTCAGCCGTTACCCACAGTGCAACCTGAAGGAAAAGTCGGGTCTTTATTGAATAACAAAACTTTCAGTACTAAACTGTTGTATTGTGTTTACCCTGTAAAACCGGGAGTAGGGAGGTTACCCAGGAGAATTTGTGTCAGTCAAGCCCATTGAGTTGGTTACACAATCTGCCAATGGGATTTGTGTGTGTGTGTGTGTGTGTGTGTGCGTGTGTGTGAGTGTGTACGCATGCACATGTTGGTAAAACAATCTGTCAGTATTTTGACAGCCATGTCACATGCCGGGCGGGGGTCGGTCTCGGGGGATCCGGCGATGAGAACTCATGATTACCCCTCTATGCACGATTCCTATATTTAACCCCGGCAACCGTGACTTACGTGCAGCGCGGATGACTTGCTTTGCAGGGGGAAATTGTTTTGGCAGCAGGTGCGGAGGGTCGTACAGGGCATGCAAAAAAAAAAGTTTTCAAGGTGACACAAGGCACAGTGGTGTAGCACTGAAAGCCTTTGCCATCTGTCTATCATTAAGGTAAGTCGTTTGGAAACAGCGTCGCTCTGCGACAGCAGGGCGAGTAAGTCATTTAGTCAAACAAAGGGATTCAAAAGGAAGCTTTTGGGTTTTGTTTTTTAATTTGGTTCCTTACGGAGAGCCTTTGACTATACATCTTTTGCTCCAAGAATCTAGAGCTATGTTGCGATAGTAATGTTTTTAGTGCAGTTCGTCGTATAGGTGTCATCAAGGAAATGATATAAAAGCCGAGCCGCTCAGTATCACTACAGTCTTATAACAAGCCACTGGGCAGTTTCACTGTAGCTATTGGAGGTCAAGTGCCTTGCTCGAGGGTAGCGCTCTAGTAATTGCTGTGGGAGGTAGGCTGATCTCTTATCCCACAAGCTGGGCCAGGGGCCGCTTTCTCGCGGGGGGCCCTGACACCAAGCGTGCCGGTAAGTTTTATTGAGACCAGGGCCCACGATGAGTGTAAATTTCTGTCTCACAGAGAGCTTGCCTCATGTAATGGTTCAGTTTGGGGATGTACTCTAATACTGTAATATGGAACCCGCACGTGCTGCAGAAAAAACACTGTTGTGGCAGGGTGACATAACATAACTCTTGATTTATAAGGCTATTTGAAATGCCGTGGCTGGCGGGGCCGTACCCACAGAGCGGGCAGGGGGGGATCGCTGACAGCTCGCTGACTACAGGATGCTGAGACAGAGATGCCTGGTGTGTCCGTCCGTTGAGCTCTCCCTCCTTATCTTCCCCTCAGACGGTCTTTTGTTCTGTCTCGTCTGTTCGGTGCGCTCTTCTGCACGTCTCTCCTTCTTGCTTCTCAGGCACAGTCCTTTTATCCATTGTGGTGGCCAAGTGCCACGGCACCCGTGGGACTTTTTACGACTCAAACAGCAACAGTCCTCGGCGCCGTCAGGTTCAAAAGACACACTTCCAAAGTGATGGGAACCTTTACGAAAACTAATACTTTTTGGTCACCAAATACGTTAAAGCTCTTGAGGGGAGGCAAGGTGGTGGAGGACGGGTGGGCGGATGTGGGCAGCTACATTGCGATATCCTTTGAGATCACCTGCTTGCCTGTCAGCTACAGGGCCTTTTTGGGAAAGTTTCCCAAAGTTTTAGGTTGATTGAATGTGACATGCGCAGGTAAGCAATTTGGGCATTGTGAGTTAAATGGCTGAAATGAGGGTGGGGTCGGGGTTTAGGTAGAGGTCAGGTAGATGTCTGCCGGTGTGTGCAGGTATGAGTGTAATGTCTTAAGAGACTTAGCCCCCAGGACTAAAAGGCAGTGGAGACATGAGTGAAAGCACACCTTTCAAACATATTCCATGATTATCAGTTTGTGTGATTCTGTCACTGAAAGTGTGTTTGCCGGTAAACTAAGCCGCGTGCGTATTTCTAAAGACATCTGCATTAAATAGACAGGCGGGTTTAAGGGCGTCACTCGAGAGGCTGCACTGTGAGTCCCCAAATCTCCGTAGCAACTAAGACAAAAGCCCAGGTGGAGTCACCCATTGTTGTGCACGTAGCGTACATACAGGATACCTCTATGTAAGCATGTTCACGTTACCGGGGACATTTTTTGGGAACCGACCGCTGTAACGCGATCGCTGAAAAATAGTGAGGAGCACAATATGAGGCACAAGCAGGTTTGACTGGACGGGAACTAAAGTAGCATCAGTGCTCAGTCGGGGAATACCCTGAATGAAAACAGATCCCTACACCATCGAATACGCTGGGGTGTTTGTGTATTTCGGTCATTTTTAAAGAATGGTGCCACTGCGCGTTGTCATTGTTGACAGGGAAATGGATCACCGCATTAAACGGTAAGAGAATATCGGCTAAGGAAAAGAGAGGAGTATCGTTGCTTAAGGAATGTGGCTCCTGAAAGAAAACCATCTTGAAAGTGTTTCACCACAGTTATTTCATTTCTGACACAACATCACTCAAGTCAGCTTGGGAAGCTTTCAGTTGGCCAAAGATTCTGAAAACACATTTACATTTTTTAATTTGAATCACTTCATGTTTACTAAAAAAAGCACAACAGTCGTAATTGTATCATCTTTACATAGATTAATTATTTACTATTCTAGATATCTTATTGAAGCTATTTATTACTGCTTAATTTCTTCACCCACTCATAATGAGTAACTAACTGGACGGATTCCAAATTTGATGTAAGAATAACTTACGTATTTTAAATACCAAAGAAAGAACAAAACATGTACATTAAAGATTGATGATTAACATTCATTCATTGTAATTAATTGTCACTATTACCAATATTAATATAATAAAATGTATCCAGTCATGTTTTGTTTACAGTATGTCATTATTGTTGATATACAATAAATAAATGATTTTCTATTTATATATATAATATTATTATTATGGTGTTTTTTTAGCAATCTTCCAATAAAGGCATAGATCAGGGAATCAGCACTCCTGTTGGTAATATTGGTTTAGAAATGTCTATAATGTAAAAACGTAAATACTAACGGACTAAAGACTAGTTTGGTTTGGTTAAAGAAGAAACCTGTGGGAACGGAGAGCGAGTTGCCTGTAACTGTGACTCATTTCTGTGGTCGGGCTAACTGCTCTGACCTCAGCATCAGTCACCATCAGCCCACAGACAGCCTCTCATTTTACCGTCTGAGGAATTCACCAGCCTATTCAACGCCGGAGCTGCTGTAAGACTATACTGCTGTAATCCAAATCAATAGTAATCCTGAATTATCTATGTGAAAAAGGTTGTGAGCTGTTTATGAAAAAACATTTGTCTTCCCCCTTTAAAGGCGCGCGCACGCATGTGCCATACATTTTGCACACGTAACATTATTCCGACCCGGGCTCAGAATTGAATTATTGTTTAAACTGAGGGCCGCAGCCAAATCACAGTGATGAAAACAAATCCCTCCACAGCCAAACGTTGTTAGGGATTTTAAAATTGTGTTGTCTTACTGAAAACTGTTACCGGATTAAGAAGAGAAGTGCAAACCAAACACAGCCCAGATAAATACGGTAAATCCATGCCAATTGCTTGCAACTTCCTAATGCTAGTCTGTTCCATGAGTCATTGTTGTCTGGCAGGTCATGTTTCAGCTAGATTAGCAGTCATCTCACGAATGCACGTTTTCCTGGAGATTAAGTCTGTTAGCTTTTGACTTTATGGATTTAATGAAACTTACACAAACTCTCCTGATTAACTTGAACCCACGGCATCAGACCTATTTTCTTCTCTGTGTGTGTGTTTGTGTCTTTCAAACTGCCAGCGACACAAATAAGTTCAGCTCTGACTTCTCAGCCTGTGGCCCTCCTAAATCTACATGGATCCAAACATCCCCCCCCCCCTTCCTTTTCTTTTTTTGTTTTTCCCTTTAAACACACGGCCCTGTTATCACCCTTGCTTCCTCTTCCCTCCTTCCCTCACCCTCCTTTATTTTTCAAAGCATGAGAACAGGGCCGGGGCGATTAAGGAACCCTAGCCCCGGCTAATCACCCCGGACTGGAGCACTTCCGCCGCGCTGATTACCGAGGAAACCATTAAGGAGAAGAAAGTGGCTGGATCTTTCATCCTGGTCGGCCAGGCTCAGGGGAGGTCAGAGAGGGGTGTGTTTGATAGGCCATTTACCCTTCCTGTTCTTATTATTCCAGCATTTCCTCTATCTGGACTCGACACGACTGCAGCAAGCGTGGACCCCGGGCCGGTCTTGCCTTCCCTCCCAAGGGGCTGTAATCATTGCCATGCTGGTTCGTAATGGTACGAATGCATGACACCACGTTGATTCACAGATTCACGTAAATGCGCACGTGCCCCCCCCCCCCCCCCCACCCCTGATCACACATTCTTGGGTTCGCCACAGCTTCCCACAGCCCCCCCCCCCTCCCTCTCCATCAGGTCTAGCTGAGGAGCGGTGACCCTGGAACATTCATTTCCACATTCATTTCCACCCCACCCCCCACAGCCCCCCCCCCCCCCCCCCTCCCAAAGAAATACGCTGTTTTCCCAAGAAGAAAACAGCGTATTTGCGCGCACCCACCGGGGGCCTCGTGGGTAGTGTCACAGATGGTGCTAATGACGTACGCCCCGGCAGAGGCAGCGCCCTTGTTCGCGCTGGACCGGTGGCATATGCTCAGTCGCAGGGCCATCGGCAGAGCACGGCGGCCCCCAGTGTCCGAGAGACACCCCCCCACCCCCCGTAACCCCTATGTACTACGACAACCCAATGACAGAGGCCGCCCCTAAATAAACAAAGAGGCTGGCTCGGCCTCTTCCTCTCTCTTCATTGTAATTCAATCTGTTTCTTTCTCCGTCCCCCCCGCCCCCCCGCCGCCCCTCCCACTGTCTGTTTCTGTCTCTGCCTGTTACTTCTCCCTCCTCTGTGTTGTTCATCCTTCCTCTGCCTTTTACCCTAATGTCCCCACTGAGACTGACTTGATGGATGGACCCTTTGCTTTGGCGATTAGGGTCCCCGTGGGGGCCCCTTCGCTCCTCTGTAGGAATCCGGGCACGACGGAGTGACAGAGCCAGTTCCGGCCGCCGCCTGCCTCTGAGTGTAAGCACGTGCACAGCAGATATCAGGGGGATTTGTATAGAAGGGTGACAGGACGTATCAGCAGAGTGGAGTATCATGGTCGGTTTTGGCCCAGAGCACTAGCTAGTCTGTGTGTCCCGTGTCTTCCTCCCTCCACCCAAGCTGCTTGTGCCCGTACTGCCGCAGAGGTACTGCGGTGAGATCCGATGCGTTGCAGTGTTCTGATTTTATTCCTCCTCCAGGCTTTTAAAAGTTTTAGTGTCTCTTCAAAAGTGACGTAAAAATAACATTTAGATTGGATTATTCAATTTGGTGAGAATGACGTTATCGTGCATTTCAAATCAGTGCTTTGTCACAGTGTCCAATAGTGACACACAGGCACACACACTTTTTTAAAAGCCACTCAAGGGGGGAATTCCTTGAACATGAGGGTGAGCGAAAAGAGCACTGGCTGCCATTGTTCCTGTAACACAAGCTTCTCAGTATTGCTGTCAAGCCACACTGATACAAAAAAGAGACCTTTTTTAGTGTGTAGTGATGCCACACCAACCTTTTGTACAACAGCATTCCTTGAAAAGCTAAAAAGTGGACAAATTACCAAATTACACAGCAGCCCGAGAGAAGAACATATTGGAATCAATCAAAAGTGTTGGAGGAATAACACTGTGTCGTGTTACCGTAACCAAGAAGATGTAACCATAGACACCTTTTGTTTAAGATAAAGCAGAAAGACAGTTTCCTTAAAGGGGATTTTTAGTTGACCTCATGGCCAGATTAACTTTTCCAAGTAAATGCCTCAGCAGTAAAGTAGTGAATCATTAATAGATGAGTTGCATACATTATTTATCCAGACAAACACTATATGAAGAATATGCAAAAAGGGGATATTTAGAAATCGATTGATGAAATTGATATGAATTTTATGGATATATTGATGTGCACTTTGCAGGTTGAAACAAACTGGAACTGAAATGCCATTTAAAAGAGAAACATTTAACTTCTGGGAATTTTACTGCTGTGCCATGTGGTCCCATTTTAAATAAATATACAATCTAAAGCACATGGACAAACAGGATATGTGCACTTTCTGCTTCCAGATGATTTCTTTTCTGCAGCTTTGTCATTAGTTTTCTGTTTAGAAAGGAGAGGGTTTACTCACAGCAAAACATATTTAGAGGGCTAAATTAAGGAACGACACATTCTTAAGAAATCAGCTTCATAAGCACATTTAAATATGTACTAATCATAGATTGTACTCCATTTATATTGGAAAATCCCATATTGTACAAACAATCCACATCAATCAAGATACTACAAATATACTACATAATAATAATACTACAAATAGCCATTAAGTGGTTGAAACGTGGCTGTACTGTTGTTCCTTATGTAAGCTGCAGTATAGTCACCACTTCTGTTCAGAAATAAAATAACAGACTCCTTGTGACTACAGTGACCATAGAATATTAGTGGAATAAGTATTTAGATCCCTTATTTTAGAATAAATATCAGTACCACCATTTCAAAATATTGCATTTAACACATATAAAAGAATGGTTTTAAAGAAGAATTAAAAGTACAAAAGTATTGTCAGCAAATTTGACTAATTAAAATGACATCTTAATGTCGGCAAATTTTAAACATTTTTTAACCGTTATATATTTATATATTTAAATGAAAACACCTGAGAAGTTTACTGACGCAATGTTTATCTCTATCTAATCTATATTGACTTAAGTCACAAGTTACACAAAGTATATGACAAGATGTACCCGACTTCTTTCCATAACTGACAAAGATCATTGCCCGGTTATGATGCAGATACAGTATTGATACTATATACACTGATTTTAACCATTAAATTTAGGAAATAATTATAACAAATATACCAATAAGAGAAATGTTGGTGAAGCAAGACAGCAAAGTCTTCTGGCATTTCAACTGCTGTCTTGAAGATGTTTTTTTCATTTTCACAAACAAGGAAAGAAGATTCCCAATATGCACTAAATGATTGAAGAAAGAGCTAATCTAGATTACGCTCACAGTATCAAAAACCACCCTGGTGGTCTTAAGGGGTCATCATCCTTAAAGATAATGGACACCATATGAGGAACCCCTGGTCCCACAGAAGAAATAGTGGGCCGCATGAAAAAGAGGAAAGAAGAGGTAGCATATTTATGTTTCCCAAAGAGCCCACATCCGGGGATAATCTGCAGTCCCCTTAGATGATCTTTAGCAGTTTATACGCACCGGCTGAGCTGTAATTAATGGCAGAGAAGTCATGCCATGCTGACCGAGGGATGTCTGTCCCATCGCAGTGCAGGCTGTTCGTTAGCACAAGCTGGAGTCGGTCTCGTCTCCTGCTTCCAATTTACTGTTGCTTCAGTGTGGCAAGAAACCTCAGCAGTCGACGCTCAACACAGGCTACTTTTTCCTACAAAGCCATTCAAGTGGTCTTAATAGCTCCTGTCGAGATATGATGTTTCCCATGTAAACATAATTTTAATACTAAGTTCAACTAATCAAATGACCTAAAAATCAATGGAAACGCAGGATTAGAAATACGCTGTTATTTAGCAACCAAAATGCTGCTTTGGAGAATAGGTTGAACCCAAACTGAACTTCTAAATAAAATGTTTTTGTTTTTATCTTTCCATCATCATCATCATCACGTCATTGATCAAGTCATTATGTAAATATAGTTATTATAATGAGTTACAAGTAAACCGTCGGAAGGTGGTCCATTTTTCGAGGTATTTATCCTACAACATGATTTGAGCCACACAAGGAAACTCCAGCCGGATGAGCGCGCCTCCGTCCTCACACTGTGACATGTGTGGGAACTGCAGCCCTCTTGTCACGCCGGCTCCAGTGTCTGGCCATGTCATTTTTCACCCCACCGCCGACACCGCCGCGGAAGACGAGAAGACGTGTGTGTTTGTGTGAAAAGCACACCTGGCAGAGAAGGAGACCTATAACCCCAACCCTCCATCGGCTGACCTGAACCCACCCCTCCCAACCCCCCACCTCCTCTCGCTCCGCCCCTCCATCCCACCTTCTTTCCGACCCTCCTTCCCTAAGCTCCCCGAGGGGAGAGATGGATCTGTATCTGGGGCTGGTGATGTCACTCTTGGCATCCTGAGGTTTGGAGAGTTCAGAGGAGGGAACTGGAGGAACTATCACACTTTGTTTACAGTGCACGCAGACATGCAGCGCATGGAAGATGAAGAAGGTTGTCTATATAGGTCAGGTATTGTATACAGCTTGTGGTCAACTCCTTCTATCATTTGCTTTGTCTTCAAATCTTTTTTTTTTATTAAATGAGACATTCAAGACTGTTTTGCACCTCTGGTAGAAAAAGCTTGCAGTCCGGCTTTCATGGGGTTTCTTTTGTTCATTTGCTTGAACGGTAGAGATGATGAGAGGAGCGTAGTAAAAAAAAAAAAGGTCAAACAGAACTTAATGAAGACCAGGAAGGACACATGTTTCCAGAGGCGGGGATTAAGCATTTGAGAATAAAACCTCACCGCCTGGGCAAAATGTCCCTAAAAGAGTAATAAGAGAAAAGCCCATCGATTGAAACAAAATAGAATGAGACAATTCAGAAGGGTCAGGTAGTATCAGTGAACATCTACGTATTGTTTTACATGTTTTATAAGCAGAACTTGACAAGCAAACAGCATCCTTGATTGTTAATCGGTTCAAGATATCTCAAAGTATGCACCCACCGAGAGAGAAGTCCTAAAGAGATACCTTATGTGGTTTACATGTAAACTCCCTATATGTAAACACAGGCATGAAGACAAATAGTCCCACAGTGCCCAAGATGCTTCATGTGGCTGGATTTGTTTTTGGAGGATTCAGGCCTTGTGCGCTGTGAAGACAGCGGCGCACATGTCACGGCAGTCAGTCTGGATGAAAAGACTTGTCTCTCTTTCCTCCGTCAAGTCGTCACCCTGTGCGGTCGTGCGGCAGAAGTTTATGGATTTCAAAAGTCTTGACATTGTCCCATCAATTACAAGGCACTGATGTCATCGGCCCATATGAGTCTCTGGAAATACTTTCAAAATATGCAGTCAAAGTCGCAGAAGTCAAAACATATTCCAGGCACATATTTGAAGCCCTTACCTTTTTTTCCAGAGAACTGTCAGAAGCTGAGCTCGACATGAATGTTTCCGCATTCATGTGTGTGTGTGTGTGTGTGTGTGTGTGTCTGTGACAGACAGACTGAGTGTGCACTCGCCTGTGTGTGCAAGTGCAGTAATTAACACTCCCTTCTTGATGTCAGATAAAAGGATGAAAAATGGTATGGTGTCAAGGAAAAAAAGGGTGTCTCCCTCACCAGTTGTAGCTCTAGTTATCTGACCAATACCATGCAATTACAGAGATTTATGTCACCCAACATTCCAGGGCGAGTTCGTCTCACAGCCACCTGTGGAAATATGATCTGTTTTTAACTGATCTTGCACCGGGAGAGGAGAGGAGAGGTGAGCTGCAGCAGTCAATTTGACTCGTGTTTCCACCATAAATACATCCAACCACACTCATCGTTCAGGAAATAGCTAAACAAACCCATATCATGGTATGCCAACAAGTGTGCATTGCCCAACAACATACTATTACAGTTTGATTGATAGGTATAACTTGGCCTTGTGTTGGGTCAGGTTTGATAGGTACTGCAAACCCTATAATTTCAAGTGAGACTTAAGTGGGTCTGGAAACTTCGCTGCCCTGTTGGTGATCTGCAAATCTTGACATATTTTCAAATGTTTACAGTAAACAGCGCGTACTTTGTACTTGGACACTAATATTCAGGTGCTACACTGTTTGGAGGCCACCACCTTTGTGTTCTAAGATCATTGTGTCTACCTTCAAATACAGTGCAGAGATGTTTCCCTGTGTTAAGTTTGGCTAAGGACAGATTGTGCACATCGCCACAATGCCTGGCACGTAGCTACCTTAGTTGGATTTAGTAGCTTCATTGAGCCTATTTGGTTTTCAAAACAACAACAACAAAAATACACCAATATCTAAGAAATCTATTTTTAAGGTAAATGGTGCAGGTGCAGATATATCATGTTTTTATTTCAAAGCATGTTCCAATATTCAAAATGCCTCACTCTATGCCTCCCCTTCATTTTGGACCCTCCTGTTCTTTAAAAAATATTTTTTACAAAATCCAAAAGTTCTAATGCAGGATCATGGCTAAACAAATTTGTCTCAACTGAGATAACATTAATAGTATTTTGTACCTCTAAATCCAGAGAAAGTATCAAACAATGTTTTATATCATAGATAAAGTAGTACTTCCAATGTCAAACAGACCAATTCATTCATAAATGCCTCATGATATAAACATTTTCCATAGGTGGTTGTAGAATAAGTCTTCTTAACTATCTAGAAGGCAGAGGATAGAAATGTAGAACTTGAAGTTGTTCTACTATACATCCAACATTGCATGCGATCTTCTTAACAGCACGATAGGGGATACATGTTGTCTTTGGTCCTAATGTCTCCGGGGCTCCTGCATTAAGGCTTATCCACTGAGGCGCTCCTTGCCCCGTGCGGAGCAACAGTGATTTTGGTTCCACTACATGGGTCCTGTAGGAAACGGCAGCGTTGCAAAGCTCGGAATCAGAGATCCGGCTGTGAAGGTCTCTAACACACGCAGCTCGAGCTGTGGAAGGACTGATGTTCCTTTTAACATTTGTTTTTTTCCTCCTTCCTTTGTGTTCCCCTTAGCTGACTTGGTCTTCTTTCTAGTTTTCCCATCATCCACCTTACTTTACAGACAACCTTGTTATCTCGGAATTTCAAACTCGTACTGCACTCTACACCTGCAGAGGGCCGAAGCATCCATCACCTGTGCCCGAGAGTCTAAAATGCATTGTTTTGCTGTAACCGGCATAGTAATTCAGTGCAGATACGTCCTGTCAAAGTAGGTTTGCTGTGTAATTACCTGAAGTGCTCGTAATTGATCAGATGCGTTTGCAAAAGGTCAAAGCGTCAGCCTATGCTCCAGTTCCAAAAGGAGGAAAACAATTATAGTGGTTGCACTTCCAGTAGACCAGGTGATCTGTCAAACTTTGAAAAAACAACATAAGACGAAACCTTCAGTCTCTCTGAGTCAAACCTGTATTTTATGCCTTTGTAGAAGTGAATGTGACTGAAGTCACCAACAAAGAGACCAAAGGCCACGCACCATCAAATTAGGTATTTTTTCTTTATTTTCTTTTAAGTGCCTTGTGTTTATTTGTGCTGCTTCAAATTCTTTGCTGTCTTGCATGCAGAACATTTTTCTGAGAGAATCACATCTCGGATCTTAAAAGTGGAGAAAAATGTACCTGTAATAAATTGCCAATGCTGACAGCCTAAAAGGCTTTGTGGATTCATCAATAGCGTCGATGCATGATGACGCTGCTCGGGTCAATCCATTCCAGACCTGGTAACTGTACCTCGTATTTTCTCTCCCCACAGAGCTTCTTAACTGGATTTTCTGCAATGTGACACAGGGGCAGTATTCGGTGCGGAAATGGTGGTTTGTGTGTGTGTGTGTGTGTGTGTGTGTGTGTGTTCATGTCAACGTTCTTGTGTTCACTTAGGTTAATTTGTGCGTGCGTTCCTGTGTGCTCATAGCGTCGTGCAACTATGGACACTCTAGTGACTAGAGTGTCCATAGTTGCACGACGCTAGAGTTTAGCACGACGCTAAACACACTAGAGTCTAGTGTGTTTGGGTAAGAGATCAGATGTTTGCCCCGGTCCATCTCTGGGACGGTGGAGGAGCAAAGGACCCTGGGATATGCCCGGCTCGAGGGGATCCTATTGTGTGCTGAATGGAATTGAGGACAAACATGCTGCGAGCTATGAAACAACTGCCGCACAACTGAAATCCACACTGTGCGTCCCTGCTATCCGAGACAAAGGGGAAGTCAATCCAAGAAACTAAAGGAGAGAGTGAGGGAGATAAAGAGGGAAAGGAATCAAAACAAACGTTATACGGGTGCCTCAGTTCAGCCCAAAGGAGTTTCAATGTAATGTCACAGCACTGCTTTACATGGAGCGCAGCAGTAAATGAGTAGATGTAATAATGACACACTTCTTTCTCTTTTTATTTAACAATATCTACCTATAGACACCAAGACACATTCAAACAAATAGATGTCCATTCCTTTAAAGCCTAATTCCTGATGGGTGGTTAATGTATTGATTGTGGATGATGCAAGACCCAAGCACTGCATTAGTTCTCGTATGATTCCCGCAGAGAAGCTTCATGTATGTCTTATGGACTTGTTGCACACATAGCAAGCAAAGGCCTCGCATAATAGCACCGCGGGATCCCTTCGGTTTGGGGTCTTCTCCCGGGTTCGTTTGCCACGTCTGCTTTGTGCATAACACCCACAATTCAGAAAGCTCAGCAAGGGGTTTATGAGATGAGTAAGCTTTTTAATTTCTGCATTCGGACGCATAGCATTAACGCTCTCTTGTCTGTGCGGATCCACGACATTCGTCAGTCATGTACTTTTAATATTTTGGGCATGCTCGACTGGATATTAGGCAGGCTTACGGGGCATGTGAGACGAAGCGATTTCAACTTGCGTTGTGATAGAAGGCGTGCATGTGTGCGGGATTGTAATTGATTCATTTTTTTCACTGGGAGGATGCAAAGCGAGTGTGAGATTTTCTCCTGTACTGTAATGCGGCTTCGAGATACGGGGAAGCCATTGTGGGATGAAGGTGGGGGAAGGTAGCTTCTCATACATGGCGGGTCCCTCGCAATCCCTCCAAACCTTCCAAGAACGTTGATAAGCAGATCCCCGGAATGAAATCTTCCCCAGCACCCGGCTGGATCTGCCTCTAATCGTTTTATTTACAGTCACTATAAAAAGACGGCTCCCTTCTAATGGCTGGGTGAAATAATAGGCAGGCGAGGAACAATTGCGCAGTCCTAAGCGCATTCCCCCCTTCTATTTTCACATTAGGCTAATCGAGGCGAAGGGAACGATATAAAGACATCAGTTGGATGAAACGAGTGTAATTGGAGAATAATGTAGTTAGTTTGCTCTAATCTTCTGCATAATATTAAAGTGTTCTCAGTGCACCCCAGCTGCAAGCAATCACCCCGCTCTGAGAGGAAACCTGGGCGACGGCGTTTCGCGGTGAAAAAGGATAGCGCGAGCGCGAGATCGAGGAAGAGATACGTGAGAGAGAGCAGGAAGAGGGAAGCCGGAAAAACAACTTGAAGCTTCAGTAGGAAGTCCAAGAAACTGTCCGTGAAGGGAGCCTTCCTCTATCTTGTTCCTGACATGGAGAAGCAATCTTTGCACCCTGCTAACGGCTGGCTAATTTGCACTGGGGGCTTGTTGGTTGCCAAGACTGGTTATGGTGTTGTTGAGATCAGGAACAGTAGGGACCAAAACTGTCAGCATGGGTTTCAGAGGTTCATTTTCTCCATGCTGAGTACAGCCTGGAACAGCCTGACTCTCTTTTTTTTTTTTGGCTGCCAAGAAGCATCCGACAGTACGCCAGCTCGCAATGGAACCAGAGGGTTCTGAGCACTCCGATGCATTTCGAGAACGAACAGGGTTTTTTCTTTTCTTGCTTTGTGTACAATAAAAAACGTGATTTGAAATGATTAAAGATCTCTCGTTGAGGTTACGAAAACATCTCCGGCTACATCTATTAAATTCCGTCCAGATTTAATGGCTTTGAGATTGGAAATTGAGAGGTCATCCGTCACTCGGCTCAATTTGGTCTCTTATCCCCCTCTGCTTTTAAAAAATGACTGTTACCTCAAACGCCTCCAACTCTGAGCCCAAAGAGGGTAAATGAAGTCTTGATCATCTCTCCCTGTACAATTAGGACGGAAAGGAAGTTATAGTGTGAGCAGCAGTAGCCTCATAGTGGAATTAAAGGGTGAGGTTTATTAGTCCCCCTTTGGCTTAGCCTTGTTTTTGATTTCAAGGCGAAAAAAAAAAAAAAACTCGCTCTGAGGCGGCTCCTCACCGGTGTTATTGTGCAAGAAAATTGTCATTAGACAGTGGAACAAATAACCTCGAATAAGTCATGGGTGTCTTCGCTAGGGATCTAAAACAACAACAAAGAATTAATCAAATTAAAATGAAGCCTTGTTATGCGATTTCAGTTTAATTTCCACAACCAAGCCTTCTATTTACTGTTTGACAAAACCTAAAAAAGGGCAAGTCACAGTTTAGGGGCTCAGTAACAGTTTTATATTAGTGAAGAATTATCAATCCTTTAAGCTAATTTGGATGAGTTGGGAAGCCATAAAGTGGGCTATGAAAATGGAGTAGCCTATTTGTTAAGCTCCCACCCCCTTCCACACTCTTTTTATGCCACCGGGGCACTAATGCACTTTTGTTTTCCCTTGTTGATCATCTGCTATTTAAGGCACATTAAATCCTGCAAATTAATATAAATCTATGAAAGCTATTAGTGATTTCCTCCCCAAATGAGGCACCCAAACAGACCAGCCTATGAGGCCCTCAGTAGGTCCTGAACGATCATGAATAAGAAGTAAAGCTCTCTCATTGACTGCATTTAAAAAAAAAAAAACAGTACAAAAGGCCTTTTGTACTGTTTTTTTATACGTAGATACCTTAACTAGCGCTCCAGAATTCATATTTTCTCTCCTGCCTCTGCTATTGTCAATTCTTCCCCCTGTTTGTTGGGGATGGATGTTAAACATAAGATGTTTTGCTGTAATGATAATTCCATCTTCTGAGACCTTCCTCCACTTTCTCCCAAAACCCCTCTCCTCTGTTCCTCATAGCCAAACAGTTTAGGCAAGTGCCATATGCCCTGATTAAAGCTAGCGGCAGGCCAAGGAGCACAGGGAGGCTGTTTTGTCATTAGCCCCTCGCGCGGCTGAGGTGGAAACTCATTTAGCCCCATGCTGGACCTTCATTATGATAGACTTGTATCAGATGGCATCTCTGGCTGGGATCTCTGGCTCCTGGCTAACGGATGGGGAGATGCTGCGGCTTCGGCCCCTCTTCAGCCCCAGCAGGGAGAGAGGAAGGGCTTTAAATGGAAATAGAGCTGGAGGAGAGTGGTTGTGGCTGTGTAGTGGGAAGCAAAGGGGAGAGAAGGCAGAGAGGAAAGGAACGGATCCGGTCAAGCCTCAGGTTAAGGGTTATGGGGCCTGTAAATGGGCCTTTATAAGTATAGAGAGGTTTGAGTTAGGGATTAAATACTATCGTTGTATTTTTCTAGTCTAGTAACAATTGCATTTCACATTTGCTGGCAGTTTTAACAATATCTACCAATGGGAAGCAGAACTAGGAGGGCGATGGTGGTGGATGGAGTAGAGAGGGTCTGCTGGGAACCGCACGGTTGGAGGTTCGAATCCTGGCTGCCCCATGCCCTACGAAGACTCCTTGAGCAATATACCTAACCCCTAATGGCTCCCCAGGCAAAATGTATAAGCCATGGGTTAAAAAATGCAATGTAAGTCGCTGTGGATAAAAGCCTCAGCTAAATGACACGTGGCTTGGCGTGGAGCGCAGAAGAAGACAGCCGGGCCCCGGAGGAGTTGACAGCGCTCCGGTCTTGAAACGGGGCCGAGGAAAGATCTGGGTTTCGCTCATCCTGGTGCCTCTCTGGCAGATGCGGCAGCAGACTGGATGAGGGGACCACCACTGACAGACGGCTGGCGGGTACCGCTGTGTGTTCCTGGTAGACTGAAACCACCACTCTGTCTGCCTCCCCCTTCCCTCGCTCCATCTTTCTCTGTCTCCAGCTCTTCCTTTTTCACCGGACCCGTTTCCATCCCTGCTTAAAGCTGCGATTCCAACAACACAACGCCGCACACACGCACTCTGCCGAGGGGCGCCGGTTGCTGACACGCACAAAAAAACAGCGCGCACCACATGGGGTACGAAAATGATCAGCTTCAAATGTTGCAAAGCAAATGGCTGAAGCAAATTTCTCTCTATTTGCTGACAGTTGTGCTACCTCCTGTAATAAAAAGTCAATGAACCAACGGCAGTCAATATATTCCAATAACAAAGGCCGAGAGATTTGTCGTTTTTTTCACTCTGCCTTTCTTTTTCTTTTATGAAAACAAACCTTTCTTCCTTAGCATGAGAGGAATTGGCGAGGGGGGGAGGTGGGAGGGGCGACAAGCGAAAAAATAGTCACACAGTCTCTTAAAAAAAAAAGCAGAAATCTGGGGTGAAAAAATTCCCGCACCCCCCCACCAGACGCAACCTGAAGAGAAAGGCATCTGACTGTGACAAACCAAATACACTCAGTAATAGAATTTTCCGTCTCTGCAAAACTGATAAGGAAGAGAAAACATAACAACAGCGAGTGGCACATATCTGAAGGAGGTGATTTCAAAGAACAACACCAAGGCGCTCCGGATGCCTCCTCGCTGAGTTCTTACATAAATATGCCGTTAAGCAATATGATGTATTATTATTACCTGAAAACATGCTATGAGCCCGGGTAGGCAGCATATGAGCCAAGCGCCTTAGCTCCCCAAAGGAGATTGTCTCGACACCGCATATCAGCTTTTGCTATTGGATTCCCTGACTTTTAACTGGGTTAACCCACTTCCTGGTGAATACAAATTCAATTTTAACTGCCGCAGTTTTTTATTTGCCATCCGCGCCCCCCCCACTCTTTCCCTTTTCACTTGCCTTGCTCTCAATAGACTGGAATAACCAAGTAGAAACAATTTTCCTCTATTGAGTATACACAAGCTATAAAATTAAAATGAAGTGCTATTACATGTGTGCAAGGATAAAGGGGATCGAGGAGGGGTTAGGGGGGGTTGGGTGCTGGAAATCTCCTCAGCAAGAGCGAATGATCCATCTAGTTTATTTTATTCCTTCCATCCTTCCGTGGTGTGCCATCCGTGGTGGTGGAGGTTGATTTTGCACGCTGAGTTTTCCTGGCTCCTGATGGAGCAGCCATTGGTAATAGATACACACTCACCTTTAACCGCCCTATAAAAAATAGGCTTCTTGGGGGGGATTTTTTTACGCTTGAACAAAATGGGATTTTCAAAGTTTACTTCATGATTATACTGAAAATCTTACTTAGTCTTATAATCTTAACTTAGCAAAATACAGGGCATGGTCCGTAACTTGGTTGAAACTTGAATGTAACTGTAATTGATGATTGATCGTTCCAGTTGAAATGTTTCTTTGTCTATCGTTGCCTATCAAAAATCTTTATGCGCCACACAGTGTTCTTGTGGTATTGTTTTCCCAAAGGCGAATGATCTGGTGTGTGTGATTGCATGGTTGAAACGGGGAACACATACAGTTGAAATCCTGAAACAGCAAAAGGGCAAGATGTTGAAAGGACCTTGAGGTTGTCTTAAGCACCTTATAAGCACTCCTTAAGGCACACTGAGGGTCCTCGAAGCACCACCACCACAAAGCTCTTTTTTTTTTTTAAAGACTGCAGGCCTGTGTGACTGTCTTCTGAATGGGCTAATGGCTTTCCTCAAGCAAAGGGAGGGAGAGCAGGGCCTAAACAAAGCCAGATGAGGCCGTCAGGAAGCCTTTCAGGACTTCATTAGGTCTTCTCTCTGTGAGAGGAGGTTAAGAGCCCAGCAAGCTGGTACTGTTTAGCTGCTTAACGTCAACAGGAATGCTCACGCAGCTGGCCCCGTAGACCCACCGACCGGCACACACAGGACACAGCCATGCGAAGCAAACACACACACACACACACACACGTGCAAATGTGTGCGCTGAGTCTCACAACATCCTTCATGCACGCATGTAGACAGAGAGACGACCACAGATCCGAGTACAGTGAAGGTACCGGCACATGCACAGACCCTGTGTAGCCCCCGGTTCTGACAACACACCACTAAACACTGGCTGGTTAGCATGAGAAAAAGGCCACACAGGGACTCAAGCAGTCCCACCCCTTGGTACAATCACACTGTTGCTACGGGCACCAACCACACACACACACACACACACACACATACACTCATACAAAGACAAACTGTATAATGTCGACCTCAGAGCTTTCTGCCCTTTTGAAGTTTGATGACATGTTTATTTAATGGAATTGATGTGCTCTACAGACTCTATATAATAAAATACAGTCCATATTGGTACTTCAACATGTAACATTTATAATTTGCACTATTCATCTTGTAGAAATTACTTCATTAACAGGACAAGAATATAATGTCTACCAATGCTGTCGCTCAATTTTCAGTGTCTGTAATAATATAACGCTTTTAATAATAAGCTTTTTTTATTGAGCAACGAGATTGTTTTAACAAAAACATTTCTAATTCTCATTGAATGAAGTCTGAAAACTCTGCCTATGGATACGGGAAGATTAAGCCCTTTGGAAAATTGCAATAAATATTTTGAAACATAAAGAGACAGTTTCTCGAGAACAATCACTAATTTCACAAAAACTGTCTTTATTAAAGTAGAAGAGGATAATTTGACTATAATGTTCATCATTTTCATCGCTTCGCACACACAAACTCAAACACACGCGTGCACGCACACACCTAGACGATTGTGGGTCGTCCCTGTATTTGACCAAAATAAATGATCTTTTGCTCTGTTAGACAGTCTCGGATCTGTTTCATGCAAAGAAACTGCATGTGTCAGTGTCTTTACACAGCCTCTCTGTGTGTAAGTGTGTGTGTGCTTTCACAGGTATTGTGTTGCAACTGGACACCTGCCCCTGAAACAGTGATCAAGCACCCCCCCTCCTACCTAGTAGTGCTGAAAGGAAAGTGGAGAAAAGGCCAGATCATCAGATAGATATCATGGCTGTGGACACGTGCAGCCGAGACTTGATTAGTAAGGTAGGGGAAGACTGTATGTGTGTGTGTGTGTGTGTGTGTGTGTGTGTGTGTGCGTGCATGCGTGCGTGTGCGTGTGTTTGTGTGTGTGAGGGAGGAGTGAAAGGGTAGCTGATGAATATCAAATGAACAGAAAAGAGGTCTGTAAGTTGTGTCTTGCATCTTTTCGCCTACTTTGTATGTATGGAAATGTATGGTACGCGTGCATGTGTGTGAGGGCAAGGGTTGCGGTTGCTTTGTTGTTCTCTTGATAGGGTCTGTAAGGGGAGGAAAAGAGGTGTCAGTTTAGATGTGTGTGTAAGCATGTGTGTGTGTGTGTGTAAATGTGTGATGCCTGTGTTCAAGCACCACCTAGTGCTCGCGGGTGGCACCTCACCTGTGAATGAAAGCACAACTTTTACAGCCAGGACATCCGGCTGAAAACATCCTTCTTATCGGATGATACATGCTATTTGTTCAATAATTACATCTCATTCATTAAGAAATATTTGAACTGAGCACCAAAATCTATGTTGCAGTCATAATATTGTAATGACGGGTTATTAGTACAATCTCCTGCAAACACAATCAACAGTGCAACTGAAGAGAAAAATACCAATGTAAAAAACAACAATATGTTAATATTACACCATTGAGTCATTTGTTGTTGCCACAGAAACATAAATGATGTGACAGGGGCCTTGGAGAGGAGAAGACTTGGGGAAATTGCTCCCACTAACACCTTCTGACTATTGCAAGCTTTGGAGGCTATTGCGAGACGGTGATAATGTCATAGTCGATTCTTCACTCATCTGACAATCGGCACCGGCCACAACATAAGAGGCACAAGGGGCGCCCGGGATAATTACGGCACACATGGCTTGGCAAAACTTTCCCCCTCCCCCTTATTCCGCCCGCTCATTTCAATGTGCCCTTCGATGCAGTGTCACTGTCAACACGCATCCATCGCAGTCGGCTTTCTCTAACTTGGCGCCGCAGCCCCATCGAGCCCTTCCAAACGGGCTGGTGACAGTGATGTGAGGCTGTCGTGCAGGATCAAGGTAATTCAGGCTGAAGCCGCCGCACCCCTCCCTGCACCCCTCCATCCCTCCCCCCCTCCACCCCCGTTGTCAGTCGAGCACGGCGTGACCCTCGGGCCTCAGGATTCAGCTCCCCAGACCTGTTTATTTTTATCACAACAATGAAAATTAGCATGATGCTGAACGCCTGTGCACACTGCTGCGCCTCTAAGGCTTTTTGCACGCGTGTGCGTGTGTGTGTGTGTGTGTGTGTGTGTGTGTGTGTGTGTGTGTGTGTGTGCGTGGGGAGGCGGGCGGGGGGGATGAGGGAGGGCTGCAGCGACACTGTCACCTTCTTATGGAAGGAGATTTAGCTGAGAGATTGAGGGGGTTTGGTGGTTGCTACTGTGTGCTCTGACAGGTATCACCGATGCCTGATGCCGGATTATCAAAACAAAGATTCCATAAAACTGTCAGAATGAGCGAAGTGTCCCATGGCAGTTTTTGCAGAAGAAACGTCAAAACTACCGATCACATATAGTTTCTTTGCACCTTATCTCATTTGTTTTTAACGTCAAAATGGTTTCATTCATATTCAGATAAGATTTGTGCACTGAGTTTGTTTTTTAAAAAGTTTTTTCGCTGGATGAGTCTGCTGTTTAATGAAAATACTATATCTAATATCTAAAATATATACTCTATTTTGTTCCAATTTAAAGGCATTCCATTTTTAGGACATTTTCTAAACACAATATCTATGTATTCAACCTAATTAGAACTTAAAATAACCTATGATTAAATAATTGTACTGTTTCTATTTTACAATTCTCTACAATACAATTAAGTTGAGTGTGGGGGGATACATGTTTCTGTCATTTGCCACTTTGTTTTTACACACACTGTACATCTACTGACTACAATTGTTAAAATCTAATTGTTACAGCATCTTTTATTGTTTTCGCGTCAAGAATTACACACTCACACAAACACACACACACACACACACACACAGACGCATGGGCCTTCAGCATGTCTGCAGGAACAGTGACGTGAAACAGTTTTAAATGTTCAGTCTCGGGGTCTGAGAAATATTCACTAGTCAGTCTGGCTGGGCGGATGTGGCTGAGACAGATGTTTAATGCTTTTCCTGCCTACACACACACACACACACACACACACACACACACACACACACACAAAAACCATACTGGCCTTGCACACAGCTGTGCATGATCTCATAGCATGCTCCATCTCTCATTTAACAAAAACACACACACACACACACACACACAACTCCACTAGGTTCTTCCCAGTGTGACTGACAGCAGTGATGGAGGTGAGGATAAGCCTGATTAATTAGGAGGACGGGTGGGAGTGGGAGGCGACACAGAGGATACGCTGCGGTGCTTCAGTGAGGCCTCCGTGGCATCGCATGCCACCACTCAGATGATTTGTCAACCCCGCTGAAGGACATTTATTGACTGGACCCGCGGTCTCCATTTTGCAAGGCGGTATTTTGTCATTGCTGAAAAATGACTCTACTGAATCGGCTTTGACACGCTGAAGTTTTCTTTCTTCTTTTCTTTATGCGGTCCCCCCCTCTGTTATGTAGGAGACAAGTGTGACGGTTCAGAGCATCGGTTGGCAAAAGGTCAATGCAACCGACTGTCCTTTAGGGTGAGAGACAAATGTGCCTTTTGCTCATAATCCGTGGAAGCAATGTCTCTCTCTCTCTCTCTCTCTCCCTCTCTGATGGAGCTAGACATTAATGCCTGGCAAAAGATGCTCCTCACACAACTGGGTGAATCTCAATGGGATCAGTTAGGCTTGAGTTGGACAAGGATGATGAAACACTGAGATGTGTTCTTACAAATACTTGATGGAAAATAAAGTGAGGCCTGAAGTTCATTTGAACAGTATTGGTATTTTGCGCGAGAATTTTCCTGTGAATTTTCCGGTGATGATAAAACTTTATTGTGAATTTGGCAATTTACCAATAGAGAAATTCAGAGAATCCCAAATGACCATTTGTAACAACACCTATGCTCTTCTTGTTCAACATTAACCCTGACAGACATTTTAATAATCCGAAGTTGACACTGGTTTTCATTCTCCAGCTTTCAGCGACCTAGATTTTTAAATTTCAGACATATTCATTAATCATGTTCATCCAAAATTAACTCATCTTTCTTCTTCTTCACATTATTTCAAATATATCACAAATATATCTCGATGCCTTAAAATGTCATTCTGAATGCATCTTCTATTTCACGTCGGCCCTGTTAAAGCAATCCACATTGTAGGAAACTTTTCCTCCTAAACATGAGTGGAACAAACACAACCCAGTTGTGTGGTTTTCCTGTGATTCAAGAATTCCTGAGAATGCTCATTCATCACTGCAGGGAGGGAGACCGATATGGCAGAGCAGTGAAGATCCATTCAAATATGATTAGAGCTGAATTAATAGACATTGACGTTTGTGTTTGTTCCAATGTGGTGAACAGCCCAGCGTTTCCTGCCAATGGGCCCATGGATGACACTAATACCTCGTAATCAAAGGAAATGTGTAGAGCTCCACAACCATTACATTCAGATTTTGTCTCTCTCATTTTCGTACTTCACTCTTGTTTGTCTCGGTGTAATGCAGATCAGTTCTGCGTTTATTTTCTACCCTCAAAGCGGAATCTTGTATTTGATTTGCGGTAGAAAAAAGAGAAGTGATCCAGGTTGAAATGACATCCACATGGCGGAGGCTCTGAGCTTGCACTGTGGTTGGCATTGACCACGAGAGCCATGCCACAATGACAAAACAAGGTTAGGAACATCTTAGCAGTGGTTGTCTGTTGAGACACTGAGCGTATTGAGATCATTACTCCTCATGTTTAAAATATACTGTAGAGACATTTAGACCAGTAGTGTTTTGCTCAATATTGCATTTGTGTTTCTAGTACTTTGGCATAAAGGGCATAAAGCAGTTGAGATGAAAATAGCACGGTTGCTAAAACTGCTTTGGTAAGTGCCAAAATGCTAAATGGTACTCAAGTGGTATAATTGATTTACCCCATGAAGTTTTAAATATTAAAAATGTTTTTTCGCTAAATCACTTGAATTAATGAAAACTATTATTGCCTTTGGTCAACATGAATGCAGAAACGTTTTTCTTTCAGTGTCTTTATAATCACGCCGATTCTTCAGCGTGTTCGCTTTGTGTCCTCTTCACCCCGGGACGTGGTCGACACGCCATGAAGGGATCTACGTGCGCTCTCACATCTATCACTGAGCTGACTTTTCCTCCTTTCCTGCCTCTAATGCACGCGAAGACAGTTCAGCCTCAGGAAAGAGGCGGCTGCGTTTTCACCTCTTCCGAAACTGGAGGAGGGAATTAACCAGTTGAAAGGTTATGTGGTAAGTCAACATTAGCTTTACGGCTTACCTCGGTGATGGAGCCCTGTAATTATACAACACAACTTTGACAAAATAAACCTCTGCAGTAACTTGCGTATGAATGCCTGATGGCTATCTGCTTTGTCGGTCAGGTAATTATTCAATTTACAGTGTTTGTATTTAGGTCGGGTCTGATGGTTTGGGTGGAATTGTTTTATTGTGCACATTTTTTTTTTTTTTACTTGAGCTTTTATATTGCAAAAAATATCTGTATAGGGAGCCATAGTAAAAACCTAATACTCATTTCCTTAATGGAGCTATTTCCTGAATAAGGTAAGCACACCGCTTGTAAGGAGCTCTTAATCCTCGAGCAAACGGTGTTGGTCTGCACTTCTGATCATTAATATTAGGAACTGGGACATGATGTCCTCCACTGACACTAATCCACTAATACATCATGGTATTTTCTGTTAACATTTCTAAAAACACAAAATATAAAGGTCGGTGTCCATCTGGATATAATAAAGAGTCCTGTTGCGCAGGACACACAGAAAGATGAGAGAAAACAGCTCTGCCATACCATTAAAAAACATTTGTTTATTGCACATGATGAAGGGAAGTGGGACATGTGGGATATTCCTTCAGCTGCGTGTTTACAGAGAAGTCGAGGATGGTATGCTATGTGCTTTTCTTTACTTCAACAACAAGATCAAGTGAAATGGGAAACTGTTATCATGAATGTGTGTGTATCTGTTCATGCAAAGGGCCTCTTGTTGCCTTGACACCTGGTAGTCAACCAATAACTTCCTTTCTACAATGAAGGTTAAGATTCAACCAACAGGATCCTATCCCAGCATGCAATAGTAGGTTGGGAATTATTACTCATTCCAGTGTAAACACTCGAAGAACAGCACTGTCAACAAAACGCAAAGCATGATGAAGTCCAATAGCCTCTAATTATCTCCATGCATGTCCTGATCATGTTAGCAATAAAAGTTCGTAAACATGGAATATGTGCCAGTGTAAAAGTAAGAAAGATGTTGCGAGTTTTTGTCGTGTTATTCACGAGTTGATGCTTATTTAAGTGTGCAGTCACTGTCTGTTGGAGACTTGTTCTCCATTACCTTCTTGCTGCTGAACATTGCTCATTAAATCCCACTTTTCCGTACCACTTGTCCCGGTAAATAAAGTTGTTGTTGGTGCATGTCGCCTTCTCGATCTACTCACTCTCATTTGTTGATTTATTATTTTTGGATTTTCCCCCTCTTCCTCTCCCTCTCCCTCTCTCTCTCTCTCTCTCTCACACCACGCAGTTTTCGGAGGTAATTGAAAATGTGATCCATGAAGTCACAAGTGCAATTTAACTCAAAGCCTACTCATGATAGCGCTTCCACTCGTAACAGGTCAAAGAATGAAATTAATTTTTTTAAAAGGCAGCCCATGAAATTGCACTATGACAGATGGGGTGTAAAAGCAATATTTTAATGCATTTTCATGGCGATACGTCTTCCATCCCCTTTGACGCGGAAACCCCATTTGTGTTGACAGATCGGCTGTTATTTGAGTTCATTTGGGGTGGAAAGAGGAAGTGTATATCGTGTCGTTTTTTTACATATGTACAGTACGTTACAAAAACATGCTTTTTTTGCCGTCCGCATGATGCAGGAAGGAATTATGGAGTTTTGACGATATATTTCCACAGGTTTTGAAGTACGGTGCAGCCGTCAATTTATCAATTAAGTTTATGAATCTGCAGAATAGCCTCAACCCATTCTACGCCCCCCTATGTGCACAACCTCTACGTCAATTGTTCAGTTGTGTCTGGCGGAAATAATAAGGCCTGAACATGTAAAAAATGACATTAAGCCCATAATAGTTGCGCACATCTAAGTCCATTTCATCCTCTTACATGCACGTTGTCTCCCCGCCGCCCCTCAGAGAGCAGGCGAGGGGCATTTGGAGGATTCTGGGTGGAGAACCGAGGTGCTGAAGGGGCAGCTGCCTTCGCTTCGGTCTGAGTCCTCTGACCCACTTTTCCCACCTTTGCCACCTCTCTCGCAAATTTGCCCACGCCCTCCCCTTTTTTGCAGAAGATTAATGGAGTGAACCAAAACCTGCTGGCGAACTGGAGGTACGGCGGGAGTCCGAGGGCGCAGGCCTGACAGAAGTTTGGAGTGCAGGATAGGAGCGAAGTGTGGTTGTGTATGAGCATTTTGTTCCCAAATATTGATGGCGGGCCCACGGGGAGTGGCCTCGCTGTGAAGGCATCTTGTTGCGGGAGCCGCAGCTCATATTTCACTCTCGCCGAGCCGCCGAGTTCTGTCTTTCACTCGTTCCGTCCCTCTGCCTTGAGGGGGAAAAAGGCAAATTCTCAAAACCTGAAAGTATGTGAGAAGACTCGGCTGGACAGAAGTTCAAAATGTCATACGGGAGAAGTTGTGTTTCGACACGAAACCTTGTTCGTGCTCATCGGTGAACTTGTCAGGAGGCCGTTTGATGTCGTATTCGGGTGATGTCCTCGGGCAACGCATTTGTTTACCTTCCATATGGATTAGCTTCATATAACATGGCCAATCTGGGGGAAGATGCAGCAAACCCATTTACAAGCCCTTACTTTCGCTCATATTTCCTTTACACAGAAAAAGTTTACCCTCGGTGGGATTGGAATTATTGACGAGGTCCAAGAAGAATTTGTCAATATAATTCATCCGGGGATGGAGTTTTCTACAGAGCAGAATGATTCTCAAATCAACCCAATACCTCCACCTGCATAATTGATAGAGTGCTCATGATTACATAATGAGGCTCAGAGCTTAAGCCCTATCCAACGGACCCTAATTACAAATATGTAATATCCCCCCTCCGCTTCAATTAGCATTAGAACAGAAGGTTAAGAATCATTCAATATTCATGTTGACGGTGAACTTCAAGGTTAAGGAGACTGGTCATTTAACCTCAGCTTTAAAATGAAAGTCATTTTCCTTAATTGTCTTTGATGAGAACCACTAACTATATAGCTGTGGGAAGTGCTTCATCAAGTCAGGTAAAAGCGGCATATTAGAGCTGAATTACCATCAGCCTCTCTTTTATATTTGGGAGAGTTTCCTTTTTGCTAAATTTTCTTGAGAACATCTGAAACATTCATACACTTTGAGATAAATTGCTGGGTGTTGTTTTTTGAGTTTTTGACATTTAAAGCAGCTTAGGTACGCTTTCTTCTCATTCTTTGTCATCTATCGCCTTGCATATCTCTTTTTGGGAACACCTGAGCCAAACAGGTGTGTGACGTAAGGTAGCCGAGCTGTCAGACCTGTGAAGGGATGGTTTCTGATTGAAAGCACCGGAGGCCAAAGGAGTAATGGTGTATCATGGGAAAATGTTCCGCAGACCTTTAAGGATCCTCGCTCTCCTGTGGTGAAGGCTCATGGAAGAAGGGATCAAATGTCAAGGTGTGCATGTGCGGAGATTTGTGCTTTTGTACATATACTTTCAAAGAACGCCTTTTGTCTTTGAAGGGTCGAGGTTACATTACATTGCAACAGAATAACGCAATTGCATGAGCTGTTGTTGTCATTCAGAACTCGATTACAGACATTATATTCATTTGTACTGTTGCTCTTAAGCAACGAGAGACACATTAAAGCTGCATGGAGCACAGGCTTTAAATTTGGTCTCGCTTGAGTCCACCTCGTCCAGAATGTGTCCGACCGTTGACTGGGGGTTTGACGGGGGGGACTGCATTGGCCTTGTGTCAGCAGTGGAGACCGCAGAGCAGGGCCCGGGACTCGGAGACTGGGCTCGGAGCCCAATAGCCCGCAGGCTAGAGGCCCGAGACTACACCCACCGGCCTAGACCAGACCAGCCCAGCACAGCACAGCACAGCCTCGACCGGCCCATCCCAGCTCTGCTCAGCCCCCCTCCTCCCTGTGGCCTCCCTGCACCTCCACCAGCTGCGCTTTTCTGGCTCCAGCTGCTAGGTGTGTATGTGTGTTTCCTGCCCGCCCTTTCCATACCCCCTCTATCCCTTCCATCACTTGCTGTTTTTCTTCTGTTTTGTCCTCTCTGTGTGTCTTTTTTTTTATTTTATTTTTTTTTATCCTTTACTGCGTCTCATCCTTTCCCTCCTTCCCTCGCTTGCCAAACACAGGGTTGTAATAGTGCCCAGCAATTACTGAGTTGGCATGTGCAGCATTGTTTACTCACAGTCCTATTCCTACTGGACTTTATTAAAACACCATCTGCCGTCAGCTGTGGAATGGTGGAAGAGGTGGTGGAGGAGGAAGGTAACTGGAGTAAAGCGATAGATTTGGCTTCAGAACGGAGGGAGAATGGCTGGACTCACACGGAGAGGGCAGCCTGCCTCGGTGGTCTCTTGTCGGAGGGACATCCGCGGTACGTGGAACTGACGGAGCTAAATTAGATTTTCAGGGAAAACAAAGGGTTTGGAAATGGGAACAAACCAAGTGAGTTTAAGTTCCAGGAGATAAGAAGAGAAGAAGTTTTCAAAGGGCTCAAAAAAAGCATGAAAATATTAAATCTGTAAAACATTTCAGAAGCACCTCTTTCTCCTTGTTGCACAAATAGGGAATTTTAAATAACATTTGGTAAAAACCCTTCGTCAAGCCTGTCGATCACACAGCGCGACTCAGGTGCTAAATAGCACGCGGGGTAATAACAGCGTGACCACGCCTGCTTATGGACACATCTTTTGTCCCACGCACAGATGCACATACAGAGCCATGCTGGGTAATGACATCCTGATGATTATTGCATCAGCTGTAATTTGTTATGGGACATGCCATTTCGGACCAGAGCCTGGATTGATTGGATGGTTGTGGAGAGGAGGCGGCCTGCGCTCGGAACAAGCCGGATCAATTAGTCAATTATTGCAAATACTTGGTGTGAACCGTTCTGGCACATTGCGGGAGTGTTTCTGTGTGAAATCGAGTTTCTTCTCCATTGTGTGTGTCTTATTGACTCAAAATTGATGACACATTACTCTGTTTTTACAAATGACGGACTCAGTCAAAGGCCATAGATACACAAACAAGTGTGAATTTACATAAACTATTAAAGATATATTAGGGGAAAGATGTCTCCATGTTTTACACTATAATGAATATAAGACATGTGCCACATGCATTGGGAGACGATCAAGGGAAACATTTTGAAATCTTGCAGGCAATAGAAGTCACACAATAGAAAGCAAGTTTGACCTCCAGTAATCATGCGTATCTACAGTATGTCGATTGAACTAAATGAGAGCCAAGAAGAAAAGTCTAATTATTTTTTTAAACTCTTACCGAGCCCTGCAGCAATTATTGGCAGTCTTTTAAACTGATAACACATCACATACTCGTCTGTAGAGTGTAAAGCACAGTGTTGTGTTCTTGTACTTTTGTGCTCCGTAAATCTGTCTGGGGAAAAATCGGGTGGAAGTGCACTTGCAGAGTGTACATGTTTCTAAAGATAACATATAATTAAAAGTCTTCCTGCATGTTCTCTAGTCAGTCTGCTTTACAGAAGAAACTTATTATAATTGTGTATTAAAACTGTGTTTTCTGCAGGAAAGTCAAGGTCATCTGAGTGATGAGGATATGAGGTTAAGAAGGAGCACTTGTTTAGGAAGCTGTGCTCTGCAGCATCAGGCTTCGTTGGTACATTGTGCAGAGTGAAGGAGCCGCGTGTCGCTGCCGATGTTCTCAACAGAGGTCATGTGAGCAGTATGAGAAACAGAGAAGAATAAAGAGAGGGGAGATGTCAGTTTCTGCAGAACGACATGGCGAAACCCACCGTGTTGCAAGATACCTGGCTAATTCACGAAGATCACCAAACGGAATAACATGAAGGCAGCGTCGCACATTACTTTGCCCAATGAGTCCCACTTATGACAACTAAGACACGGCATGCAAGGAAAAAAAGGGAATATTATATATTTTTCTGTGCTGCAATTCAGATTGCAATACCCAAACAGCATGTACCAATGTATTGTTTTGCATTAGAATATGACTGTGGGGGATTGACCAGAGTCCCACGTTGTCTTTATTGATATAAATATATTCAGTTGCAAATGTGATGAAATACTGGAGAGAGACAAGATACAGATAGTGAAAACAAAAATCAAATTTGAAGCGTAGGCCGCAGATTTCGCACTTGCAGTCATGAGTTATTCATGCGTTAAAGATCTTGCAGATTGACAGCACAGTTATGGCAGAGGGTATAACTCAACAGCCACCGTGTCACGGCCCCTGGATGTTATCGTGCGCCACAGTACAGAGGGAAAACAGAAGGGCGTCCAAGGTGAATTCTCTACAGCTGAAAAGTAGCAGAACTCTGAATTGTAAAAGCAGCTTACAGATAGAACCATGATCAGTTTTAGTATTTGTAAAAACACTCTCAGGCAAATTGAGGAAGGTGTTTCATAGACATTAAAGAGAAATGTTCCATTATTCTGCCGTATTACTCTGGTAAAAAAAAAAGAAATACAGATTGTGGGAGGGCATTTGAACGTCTGTGTGTGTGTGTGTGTGTGTGTGCGTGCCATACCACACAAGCAAACCCTCTGTGGCAGCCCTCAGCTGGCGATGTTGTCGGGGGTAGGAGGTCAAAGGTCGGGACGAGGTTCATTATGGCCCTCCATCTCTCAACCTCCCCAGACGGCAGCGGCACTGCGTGGTGCAAAAAGATCTAATGAAGGATTATTGTCATTTAGACACAATACACAAGCCTTCCATTAGCCAATGGAAAGATGGGAAATCCAAGCCAAAATATTTGCTGAGCGACTGTGAATTGATTTTGAAATACGGATCGTTTCCAGCGTCCTAGTGAGCACAATGTGATCAAAGCCGAGCAAAGTGAAAACAATCTACTAATATTAATGACATGTTTTTGGTGAATGAGATTCACCTGCTCATTAAGGGGAGAAGGAGCACACATGGAGAGAGAGAGGATATAGTAACTGTGCCATGAAAGAGAGGTGTCGTGCGCTTGTCTACAGTAGAGTGTAGTTATCTTTAACGAGGGTGAAATCACTGTCTCTTAAAGCAACACACACTGTTTTATGGGTCACGTCGGCGTCGCGTTCAAAGCCAGCATCCGCCACAACAACAAGATGGACGGCTCACCACTTCCTCCTCGGGTTTATTTTACTTCCTCTATTAGCTCCATTTTATTTACTATTAGGTCGTCATGGATGTCGGCGTGATAGCGCACGGTAAACAAACAGGGATGTCTGCATCAACGGACACTTATTTTAAACTCATCGGTGTTGGAAAATGTTAGTTGATGAGATTATTTATTGTTATCCACAATCTAGGATTTTATGATCCGTTCCTTTAACTTTAGCATTCCCTTTCTTACGCAGAAATAAATCCCATAGTCTGTAAATGTCCATAAGCATTACGCTTTGGTTCCGTCATAAGTCCCTCTCTGGCCATCCAGCGACACGTCAGCATTTCCCTTTCCATCAACAGAAGGAGGCACTTTTTGTTACTTTTTCATTTCAAATTGCAAAACGCAGTTTTGGTGGTTAAAACCGCAATAAAGGCCAAGCATTACAAATAAACATAATAATTCAATTATCACTGGTGCGACAAGGAATTAAAAGTAACAATACCGGGGTGCCTAGCGCCGTGTCAGCACGTCTCTATCACCCCGGTGATGGAGAGGCCAGCTGAGGACGGACTCCAGCGGCCCGGGACATGTTCCTCCCCCCCGACGCTCCCTCCCTCCCCTGCCCTCCCTCCCCCCATCGGCCGGCCTCCTACAAGCACCTTTTGTGTGAGCTAAATGGCGCTGGATGCACCCCTTTAACTTTGATTTCCATTTTCCATTGTCCGCCCATTGGCGGGGAGGGTGACTCCATCTGTGCCTGCCTTGCGTGGTGCCACCCTTTCAATAGGCATATGCTCCACATGTAAGAGCCCTAAACTCCCAAAAGAATGGGTGGAAGGAATAATGATATACGGTGAGACGGGCCCCTCACTTCATGGAGCGAGCTAGAGAGAGATTCAGAAGAGAGAGAGAGAGAATACTCCATTCATCAATTTATTGTATGGCCCTTAAAACTCTACAGCCTTTTTATGTATATTCAGGAGCGCAGAAGAGATCACACAAAAGCCGCCACTGAACTGATGGCGTTTTAAATTGCGGTCAAGCTGCTCCTCTCGCCTCCTGAACTGTGCTCGGAAGCGTGCACGTGTGTCGTGCGTGTCGCGGGACGCGACTCGCAGCCCCGCAGACAACAATTGATAACTGTTAAGTGAGGTGGCGCGGCGGGTCAGTTTTGACTTGGAAATGTGCAATATGCTGTGAAAACAGCCCCTTGTGCTCGCTCCTCCCCCCCACCCCCCCACTCCAGATCGTATCTCCACATGTGATAACACCACTTAGGAGCTCATACAGTAACACACATTAAGTCATTTCCCTCTCCAAACATGCTGAAGAGGAAAGAAGGCTCAGAGAAAAGGAAGCAACAAAAAAAAAAGAAAGTGAAATTTGGTACTGGTTTGTTATTAGCGAATAATTAGCTTTTCTGTTGATTTTTATCAGCAAATGTGATTTTGATTTTTTTTTTTCCATGTTGGGGTTATATTTGTCTTGAAACCTAATTTAGCAGGAGAATGAGCCTACGACAGGGTGGGAGGAGGCAAAGCTCATGGCTTAATTTGCCCCCCCCCCCGATTCCACTTCATTCTTTTACTTATTCATTCATTGCCTCTTTCTCTCTGTCCATCAACCTTATCCTAATCTCTCTTTATCCCTCTCCTCTTACTCTTTCCTTGACACCCATGACGCTCACCGCCCCCACGCTCACCCCTCCACGCCACCTAACCCCATCCCTCGCCGCTCCTCCTGTTCAGTTAGAACACCCCATCGATTACAAGCCTGTCGTACAAAACGACCTAATGGAGGGTCAGCTTTAATGTGAGGGGCGGGGAAGGGAGGGAGTGGGTGGGGGGGCCGGTAGGAGCTGCTGGGCCTGGTTTTGAACCTCCTCCCCCCCCCTCGCCCCCTTCCTTCTCCTCCTCCTGTGCCCCCTACTAAATACCCTCGAACATGGGCAGCCGCTGCAGCCGGCCGTGGGAGGAGGAGGAGGAGGAGGAGGAGGAGGGGGGGGTTTGACGGCTCCGCTGTTGATTTTTCATGGCCCCCCGCTCCCTCCTGCTGGGCTCCACCTTGTCCCTCTTAGCCCCCTTTCTATTGGTGAGCGGGGGGCCATGAAAAATCAACAGCGGAGCCGTCAAACCCCCCCCCTCCTCCTCCTCCTCCTCCTCCTCCTCCCACGGCCGGCTGCAGCGGCTGCCCATGTTCGGGGGTATTTAGTGGGGGCCCGAGAGCTGAAAGGAGAAGCGCTTGGATCTAATGTGTTGGGGGGGGGGGTGTGAGGGAACAGAAGGAGCCCTCTTAGGAGGGGTGCTGAGGCCCCGGCTCGTTTTATAGACTCCCCTGAAAGAACGTGATTACAGATCATTATCCAATTGAAGCAGATTGATGGGCCGGGGTCAAAGTAATATAGCTCATAGTGGCTCAGCGAAAAGGGGGGGTGGGGGGGGTGATAGGAGAGGACGGAGGGCAACGCAGAAGTGTGGGGTGAGGTTAGGGGGGGGGGGGGGTGCGGACGGGGTGAAGATGGTATAATGACTGGATTGTCACCGCGGCGAGTATGGGAGGGGGGGGGCAAAGAGGGAGGGGGGGAGGAAGACCCCAAACTTGTCGAGTGAAAGACTGGGGCTTTTCTTTTTTTTTAGGAACGGGTTCAAGCAGCACAACAAGTGCTGACGGAGAGGACAGAAGCCCGATTGGCCTTGTCACTCCAGAGGGCAGATAAAGAGACCTTTATGTCGAGGGGAGGAAGGAGAACTTGTCCAGGGGGAATCGCGCTGTGTGTCTACTAATGTGGGGCTTTCTCTTCGTTTTCCTAAACGAAAGAATCAAGATTGAATTAGGAGGGGGTTTTTTGTGTTTGAACGCATTTGAATGTGGGTATTTTTATAAAAAGATTAACTTAGCTCTGCGTTATAGTTTTAGTTTGAGGAGAAGAAAAACTGTGTGAAAAAACTATATTTTTTCTTAAAGTTTTTTTTTTTTTTCGGTCAATGACAGCTGTCAGCTAATGCCCTGACCTCTTTTTGTAACGCTTTGACGGCTCACCAGCCTGTGCACCATTTGCCTCAAACTGTTCGATTACATCATATCACGCGTCTCACAGCTCGACGGTCCTGACCTTTCCGGTGCACTGCAAAGGTAGATCTCAAATGGTTACAAAAACGGCGCTCACCCACTTCTCCCGCCCCCTTGAATGTTCTGTACATATTGATGGCAAATCTGCAGGGCTGTTTATAGGACCTTGCATGACCTCATGCGTAATTCTGTATGATTTAAACAGTAGTAGTGGAAATATTAGAATATGTTTTGCACTTTGGACGCCACACTGTATGTGGATGTTTACATTTTCACTGCCTAAGGCACAGTTTTTTACACTGTGGAAGTGAACGTGGGATCCCATCAGTTGTTTAGTCAACAGGGCTTCCTGTAGTTTTGCGACTGGAATGAGAGCATATTGAACACGCACACGCGAGATTCTCGCCAACATGCCAGATGTCGGTATGTCATGGCGTTTATGTCACGTCCATGAATCTTGTGCATTCATCAATGGCTTGTCAGCAGGACCGTGGTTCTGTAGACGGTGCCAGTGGAGCGGAGTCATGTGACAGGGAGCGTCTTCCTTCACAATAGAGGGCTTATGGGTAATAGCTATTGCTCTGAATAGCCTTTTGATATTGGCCGAGACAAAGTGACTCTAAATTTCCCTCGCTTTCAAGATTTGCAGATGTAAAAAAAAAAAAAAAATCCCTTGAACACTGCATGATGATGTTATGTTGATGATGATATTTTAGATCGTGCTTGACATTCCATTTTTATTCGCTTGGGAAATTTTAAACAAAATGAATCCTAAATGATGCAGAACTTTGGGACTTTAATTGTACTTGACAGCACATGCTGTCAGTGTTCGCTCGGCATGCAGGAACTGGTACGCGGCAATCCGGCTGTGTATGTGCATTGGGAAAGAAAATACATTGGTGATTTATTGGATTGAAGAAGTGTGCACTTATCTTTGCTGGCTGCGACGCATAACACAGGGGAAACATACTGTACATTAAGGACACGTTTTATGCACCTTCTACTCATTTTAATGGGAATTTAGAAGTGCAATTACATGTTTTAAGGAAGCACACACAACAGTTTCAATGCAGGCCAAAACAAAATGCTGTGTTCGAATGGCGAGAGGGCTTTGTTGTGTATTCTTTGCCGTATTTATTTCATCGTCAGAAGCTGTGATTTGTGAGGAATTTTTGCAAATGCATGTCTAGTAAGACAGACAGACAGACACCGGCAGCTCAAAGCGACGCTTCCTCTGATTTTTTGGCAGTCTGGGAACTGACACTGAGCAGGCCGACCATGTGATTACATCCTCAGAGGGAGCGTGTGTAATTTGTGTGTGTGTGTGTGTTTGCATGTTCAGATGTATCGTCTACTTGTGTGCGCCTGTGTTTTGGCCAAACACTTGCATTTTCCTCTTCATGTGTTTGTGGAAAGATGGTGGCTGATTTTGAGCCTGTGTGTGAGTCAGCCCACTTTTTGGGAGAGCAGCCACGCCAGGTGGATCTGATTGAAAACATGGCAGGATGACCCCGGATAAATGGGGTAAACGATGTGGTCCATGTTCCACTGCTTCCCCGTTTTTGGCGGTGTCCATTTAGCGGGCGCGTTAGTAATTCTCTTTAGTTCTCATCGTGCTGTGAAAGCCTTGATTTCTGTTTGCGCTGAGTATCCATGCAATCAGGCATTGCTATAGGTCAGACTGTAATTGCAATTTCTTGCGGATTAAAGCAATTGATCTTTGATTAAATCGCTACATCTCACAGATGTCTTTCGTGCTGACCCATTTATTCAAACGTTCAAGCAAAGTCACTAACAGTTCTGTGACTTACGAGCTTCACAGCAGCTGCTGCCGTTAACTTTACTTTCGAGATTGTCTCAAAGCATTTTTGAGGCCTGGAGCATCATCAAACGGCGTACTGCATTCTGGTCCCCAGCAGTATCTCTACTCTGAATAGTGTGCCTCGCATTGCATATGCACTTGAAAGACGAAAGATGAGAATGGTACTCTTCCTTCTTCAACTGCACCTGATTCTTGCTAGATTAAATAAAGTTAGACGTGAACACAAAGTTAGTCAGTGTGGTAAGTCAATTAAACCATTGCGTAAACAAGTTGTCTTTGAAGACGCCACACACTGTAGCTGCAGCTCTGCGACCTGCATGCTAAACCCAGTTACAGGCAAGTGAGGAAGCCCTGACTCCCTCTGCGTTACACTTAGTCAGATAATTGGAAATGCGAGGGCATTAACTCCAACGGGATTAAGAGGGGGAATTAAATATGTTAATCCCCAAAATAGGTAAATAGCCTAAGTGATACAATAACCAATTTCTAGGGTTTTCCTCCCCCGAGGACACGTCTGCCTTTGAACGCAACACGCTCAGACACTCACACGTACTGTACACACACACCACGCACGCACTCACGCTCACACACACACACACACACACACACACACACGTACACGTACACTCGGAGGCAAAGCGCGTTGGTACACACTTCGCACATCAACGCGAGCGCGCGCACGTGATCCCGTGGAGAGAGAGAGAGAGAGTCTCGAGCGTTCCAGAAAGTTCTCCAAGGTCGCGCCTGTGGCGTCGCGCGGCCCCGCGGCTGACTCTTGAACCTGTTCTCCCAGGTCCGCGTCTTTGTTCTAGAGATCGTTGCCCCCCCCCCCCCGTCGCTGCGCATCCCCTCGCGAGGCGCCTTCGTCGCCATGTGTTCATCTGCCTTGTAATTATAGCGCGGTCCTGGATGTCGCGGTTCGGGGACCGCGCGCCTGGGTGTGTGCGTGAGAGCGAACGCGCGTGCGCTTGCCCGAGGAGCGGGGCCGAGCGAGCGCGTAGAATGCACGGCGCAGCGTGGACAGGGGGGTGTGCGCGAGAGCGCGGCGTATACGTTGGTGTGCGCGTGCGCAATTTCAGCATCGCGCGTTAAATGGAGTGCACTTTCTCTGTAAACTATTCAAAGCAGAGGCGACGCCTTTGGAGAGCTGGATTTTGATGAGCTACTGTACAACATGAAACAACTGAATAAAAAAAGTGTATATTCAAAACACTGACATATAAATCATCAGTGCTGGGGCATCAGTTGAGGGCAAAAATCAAGTTTAAAGTTCCCCGCTGACTTCAAAGTACATTTTTATACACAATTAGTGGAGTACAATTTCTGTTGGAACCGAAGCGTGGAGAAGAAAGCCCAAGGTCAATTGCTGATCGCCTGTGAGAAACATTATTTTTCTCTGTCTCTCTGCGTCCAAAGATGAATGTCTTCGAGGGAAAGAGAAAATAAGAAGGAGAAAAGAAAACATTAAAAGAGAGAAGTCAATCATTCAAGAATGCAAGACTGTAATGCACCGCAGTCAAATTCAATAAAGTCATTATTCCGGGCTTAGCCAAAGCAATAGTATTTTTCCTGGATATCCTACACCGCTTATCCCAAGTCTTTTCTCCGTCGCTCTTTCGCTTTCTCTCGCCATTCCTCTTCTTGGTTTGGCTACAGGGCATGTAGGATGGCATCAATACTCTCATTTCGCAACATGAACCCCTCTGTTTACTCCAAAGATTCATCAGTGATGGATGTCGCCCAGCGACGGCTACTTCTACAGAAGGCAAAAGCGGCTTCATCGTTCCAAACCTCCGCAGATAGCCCCTGACATATTCTATTAGGACCATTATACATAATGATGCCAAATAAGCAGCCAATGACGAGCCGGGGAGTTATCGCTGCCCCCCGACGGAGAAGAGAAACAGAAAAAAAAAAGTTTCTTATCTCTCTCCAGCTGAAGGAGGAACCACACGCACACAGTCCGAGCTGCACTTATCAGTCATTAGGCATTTAAATGCTTGCCCAGAGAGAAATTAGATTGCTGAGGAGTTAAGAAGAGAACCAGTGGCACACTCGGGAAAACGATGGAGCACTTTCAACACATTTGAGTGGAGTCAGAGACGACGCGACTGCAGAGCGGCTGCGGGTCGGAGGCCTTCTGCTGAAGCATGTGTTTCGTTTGAACACAATTTCAATTGACAAGTAAAACAAGATGAGCTCTCGCTAAATACAATGTATTATTACCAAATGTATAGCAAAGCCCAAAGATAACAAATTACACAGTTAGTCAGTGTATTTCTGCAAACGAAAAATGTATGGTTTTATAGCAATTTGTTTGTTTTGTACTTTAATAGCAGATGATTTGCACAGAGCCAGAAATAAGTCATTAGATTTGCGTGTACTGTAAATATTAAGGGATTTGTTTGACCGTGTTTCCTAAATATATAGGACACTGCACATGTTTCTCTATTGTCTTATTATATACAAATACAATGAAATAAGAGGAAACCATTGCACGTGTTATGTAATGTTTCACCGCAATCAGATGACCTGAAGATTTCAAACCTTTCCAATATTAAACACATCAATTGCTTTGTATGGTGAAGCCTCGGCACAGATGTTTCTTTTTGAGTGCCGTCTCCTTGTGCCGCAGTAACGTACGTCGGTTTCAAAGTGCCGTCCAGGGAGCCCGGGGAGTCCCGGGGGTCGCTCTCCTCTCTACCAGAATTTTACGACAACCTAATTGTCTAGAATTAAAGTGCGCAATGATATGTTTGCGTCTCGCTAACTAAATCAAATCAGCCCTCGGAAAGCACAGTCGATACCGCTGGAATGAGCAACGGCAACAACAACTGCACATCCAGCGTGTGGGAGGGGGGGGGGGGGGGGGGGGAGGGTGTCGCCGAAATGCCATCAAAAGTTTGTTTTAAGTGTGTTTGCTCATAACCACGGGGCCCCCCTCCACAGCGACACCACCTCGCCAGACCAGCACACCAGGCTCACTTGTGGCCGGTGGAACAAATTGCGCAGCGTTTACCGAACGTTTACGAGGTTCACTAAACAAGATGCCGGGCTATAGATGTGGGCGAGGGGGTATTCGTTTAGGGGGAGCGAGCACGGGGCAAATAAACGCTGGTCTGGTTGCCGTTCCGAACAGGAAATGCGATGCAGGGGACCGGTGCAAGAGGTGGGGTGGGGGGTAAACAATTATGACCTCATTTAATAGTTTCTTACTCTTTCTCTCTCTCTCTTTCTCGGCTCCCAGGCGAAGATCGGAAAGGAATGCCCAGTTTAGCAACCGCAAGTCACCTCTGAACGTGGGAGCGTTTGGCCTAAGTGTTTCCTGTTGCAATAAAAACGCACGTCAAGGATGTGAACCGAGGTTCCTCTCTGCTCGAGGCCCGTCGAGCACTCGCACACTTTTAACACACATATTCTGCAACCAATGTCATTTGGTTTGAGAATTCTCCACAGCAAAGAATGTGTCCATTATGAGGAGGATTGTTGAGGCTCGATGTGCGTGCGCGGGGGGGGGCGGGGAGGGGGGGGGGGTTACTGCGTGACACGAAGCCGTTGCCGTGCCGGTGCCCGGCTCGTGATAAGAGTTTGGGAAGTCGTTGCGCGGTGATAGCCACAGGCACAAATGTGCAAGGGGGCTCCGAGTGCTAATTTTATTCATTTACCTCCCTCTCTGGATAATTGTTTCTGTCAACCAGCGACGGCTTGATAAAGGATTTCACGCCGCTGAAAACAGTTACACGGCTACTTTGGAAGGTGATCGCCAGAGACGATTATATTTATCACCTGCTTTAATATCCACGGTGTGGTGTAAATTGATTCTTTCTTCAAGGATTGCTGTCACAGGGAGCAAGGTGTGAAGCGTTCCGCACCCAAATAAGAAATCTGACATCTAGCACTGCAAAATGAGCACCGAAATGAGGATAAAAAAACAATTTAACGAGGTGCAATTTAATTGTTAAAAACAATTTAACAATCCCCCTGAAACTAATTCTAACAATTAACAATATTTTTCATAAACAAGGGTCAACCATTCTAAATATCTGCCAACGGCAACGGATAGAAATCGTAACCGATACTTTGGCATATTAAAAACTCAATCAAAGAATAGCATCCATTAGTTATTAGAAATAACCTCCGAAATGTCACTCGCAATGCTGGTAATTCCACAGCACACCTTTGCTTCCCACCCATTGAAAGAGTGGCCTGCAACCCTTTTCTCCCCGCAGTTCCAAAACACGTCGCTCTGCCTCCATCCAGGGGAAGCCTGCTTTTTATTACACCCTTTGTGCAACATCCTTTCTTCCCGCTCATCAAAAGAGGAAAATAAGTCGAGGCGTAGCCACATTTCCCCCCATCTTCTGTTGCTATTCTAATAATACTTCATATTTGTTCAGGCCTTCATCTTTTCCATGCACTCATGTGAATGTGTGAGTGTTGTGTGTGTGTGTGTGTGTGTGTGTGTAGCGTGCGTGTGCAGAACTATAGCGAGCTGGAGCCACTTTACGGGCTATACACTAAGCCTCAGTGGGCAAATGCGCTGGACGCAGACGGGCGACTTTGTCATTCTTTCCGAGTCTGAGCGACGGTCTGCACGGGGTCACATCAACGAAAGGAACTCGGCGCGTGTAAGAGCGGGCCGAGGGTGGAAAATGTTAGGCTGAGATTCCAGAAATAGTTGCTTTTCAGGCGGAGATGCGGGACAGGAAAGGGGGATTGGCGATACAGTGGCTGTGTGTGCGTGTGGCGGTTTGAACCAGTCTAAAGCAGCTCAGGCCCCACAGAGGCCTGCAGGAGGTGGTGCTGCTGCTGCTGGTGATGGTGTCCGCGGAGGAAAAGGGGGAGGTGAGGTGCAGCGTCGGAGGGTAGTTTCCCTTCGCTGAGTGGAATGAATTGTGTGGAGTGACCATTCATGCATGCTCCTTTACCTCTCTCTCTCTCTCTCTCTCTCTCTCTTTCTCGCCCCTTCGACCTGACTCACTCACTCACTCACTCGCATTTCCCCATTTTTAGAGGGAGGAAAATGAGAATGAGAGGAAAGGGGTAGAGAAGATATCCAAATGAAGAGATAGGGAAGGCAGATAGTTAAGGGAAATGAAGAGAGGGAGCGATACGCTGGGGAAAGAGATTAGGAGAAGGAGAGAGGAGCTGTAAGACAGAGCGGAGAGAGCGACGCGGGACTCAAGTCACCGGGCCGATGGAGTCGGAGAGCAGCGCAGCGTGAAATAAGGGAGAGGAGCAGCTGAACCAGAAAGAACCCAGGCTGCTCATTACAAAGGGCCAGGGCCTGACTTCTATACCCTGCACACACTGCAGCACAAACACACATGCACACACACACACACACACACACACACAGGAAGGTACACGAAAATCAACAGGACAGAAGGAAATCAAAAGAGGAACTCACACGTGTCATAAAGTGTGCCATTTGGCGGATGTTTTTATGTGGCATGCAATGTCACCCATGTGGTAAGTGGCACACACACACACACACACACACACACACACACAATAGTCACAGACACAACAATTGTGCACTGTAAATCTTTTCCGTCAGCAATGAACTGTACATGAACATAATGGTTTTTTTTTTTAAACATCTAAAGAATGAATCGCAAGAGCAGTCAATGATAGTTTAACTAGCCAGGAGCAGATTATCTGGAAACTCCCTTTTCTGTTTTTTTTTCTCCATTTATTTATTTTTATATCGACCATCGGAAATGTTACAATCGTCAAAACTTTGGCAGACTCCCTAAAACCACGCAGGGAGAGGAGAGAGAGGAGGAAGTCTGTAGCCTCGTTGCGGGAGCCTCCTCTTACATCCTGACTCAAGCTGACGAAACATTTGGTGCAACTTGTTTGTTTAGATTTGATTTCCTCCCCGAACATTTGAGCAGCTGCCTCGCAATGCACGGTTCACAAACATCTCATTCAAGGGCACAAGTACGCTAGACTGGATGCTATTGACTTAGAAGCAGAGAGCGCAATCTAATATTAATGTACATCACCGTTAGTGGAAAGGGCTTCGTTTTTAATCATTGCACTTCCAAGATAAAGTGAAATTAGGGTAAAGTCATTGTTTTGTATTTTAAACGTTTTTTTTAAATGTTACACAGTCTGTATTTTAATAAATTCATTTTTGAGTTAATTACAGTATTGTCTAATGAAATCAAAACTGTAATTATATTATATCATCAATACATCATTTATTTTTGACTGTAAACCTAAAACATGAGAAATTACTCCATCTGTTTTAACAAATAAATTGTCTCCGACACTGTTTATTACTTCGTCAACATAACAGGGAGATGAAAATATTAAAAAGAGACGTATAAGAGATGTAACCCGAAATGGGATGACAACAAGCTCTTTAGCTATTCCTTCACAAGTTCTTATAAGACCTCTTTTTCTTTTTCTTTCAATTTAAACGGAGGAATCTGTGAACCGATGCTGCAGCGGCTGCTGATAATCCCCCACCTCCTCACTCACTGCCACATGTTCTGTGAAATACTGCCATCTCTTGGAGCTTCAAACGAGTGTTTCGCCGACAGGGAGCATCGGCTCCTCAGACGTCTGTGACTTCAATCATATGTCAAAGGCCACTAGAGGCCGGGTCTCTGTTGAGCTCAGTGGAGATATTAAATATTTGATCCTGATTATAGGATCATGCGTGAAGATCAGAGGGTGACAACAGACACGTAATGGTACGCTTCTTCCTCAATCCTTACCCAGCTGCCAATGTGTATCCACTTCCTGGGGAAGAATGCTGTTTAAAGCAACAAAATAATGTTTTTTTTTTTTTATGCAGAAAGGTAGCGCTAAATTAATTACAGTTCATCGAAATGTAATGACACCATAATGACATTTTTTTATGACAAAACACATTTTTTGTATTAGTTATGTGCTACGATCTCACGCACAAAAGTAAATGAACACAGCACAAAAAAAGCTTTTTTTTCAAAACAGAATTTATTTGAATGTGAACGCCATCAATTGGCATAGAAAATTATTCAGAAAATGTTGCTTGCTTCGTCGGTCAAACCCCCCAACAGTTCCTGAAAACCAGTCATGTTGTGAATGCACGATTGGCCCCGATTGGCCACCTACCTCCTCCCTTAATGTCCAAGACAACGTGCGTCCCTCTGAACCAGTGACACGAGTCATTTCTCAAGTGGTTGCTGTTGACGGTGCCGTGCAGCCGCTGCTGCAAACGCAGCACACTGTGGTATCCAGTCGGGAAGCGCTTCATCGCGTCGCACAACTGATTCAGCAGCTTTCCGAGCTGACATAAAAAATGAAATGAAAAAAAAAAACGTCTAGATACGTGCGACATGCAGATGAAAGTGAGATCCCTTGAAAGGGGAGGCAAAGTGTATTTCTCTCGCTGCTTCATAGTAGAGTCGAGTTGTAATTCAATACTCCCCAGTCAGTGCTTTGCACGCTTTCTACAGAGGACTGTTGTGTTTCACAGAATGTATTTCCAGCGTGGAACAGGTTGTTCATCACAAGGTCTGTTGATCTTACACACACACACACACACACACACACACACACTGAGCTGGGAACTCTGAAGTGTGAAAATAAACATTTTCACCAAACCACTAATCTTCTCTCTCTCTCTGTCCCTCTCTTTCCTCTTTGCCTCGTTTCTCTCTCTTTCTCTTTCCCCTCCCTCCCTCCGTCTCTCTCTCTCTGATCCCAGGCATTTTAACATGAGCTTCATTTACAACTTTCATTTCAATTTGTCCCGTTGGTCCATATGTTATTCTAGCGTAACCGGCGCCAGGGCCTCTGGTTAGTGAAAATGTCAGATTCTTTGATTTGATTTTATAGGATTTCTGCAGGGACTGAAGGGGCCGTGTGGTTCTGGCCTTCTCCCGCGAGTGGACCGACTACTGTTTGCATTTAAACATCCATTTGAGCCATTTTCCCCTGAGGATTCATTTGCCTCACGGAGGGTCAATTACTTCTCACCACCCAACACCCGCCCCATACAAAAGAAAAAGGTGCTCTTTTTCCCCCCATTCCTTTTTTCCCGATTTAGGTTAAGCGTAGGAAGAAGGTGCCTTTCCGAGGATTCCATTGGTCCCTATTTAAGCCCATTACTAATAATAATAACAACCGTTATATTGAGTGAGAGCATCGATGGCTGACATGTCGAGAGCTACTCAAGTGCTTTTCACCCTGAACTACTTTCCGTTCTGCCAGCGACTAGAACGTGAGGTCACAGATGGGCTTAGATTGAGGTTTCTATGGATACAGTAGGTCCCCGCTGACTTCTGTCTCTACTAACCTCTCTCTCTCTCTCTCTCTCTCTCTCCACCCCCCGTGCAGCGTCATTGACGAGCGCTAAGTAAATACGTGCTCTTTATGTTCCTCGTTGCCTTTCAATATTTGGCAGCGTTGCAGCGGGGGATCAAAATGTGTGTGTCTGCTAAATGTCAGCGGGTAAAAGGGGTTTAGTTTAGAGCGGCGCACACCGTGAAGCACCTGCTGTAAAGGAGAGCAGCGGGGGGGGGGGGGGGGGGGCTTCATCTCCGTTTGATCCCAAATGGAAAAGGCTACGAGCGCCACGTCGACATCAACAGCAACCTCCCGACACACCGGGGTCTATTTTCTACTCAGCCCCATTCAACAGATGGTGGTAGAATACCTCACCCCGGCATTTTAATCAGACTGCAGCACCATAAAGGGTTGTTCTGGAGGTTGTATGCCGTAATATAACGCTGCAGTTGATTATGTTTGATTAAATATTGTTGTTTATCCGGACATTAAAGGTGGATACTGGAAAAGCAACGAGTCCCATAAGGCGCTTTATCCAACTCACCTTAACTCGTCTCTAATCAGATTACATTTTATGGAAGGCAACCCAAGGAGACATCTGTGCCTTCTTAAAAGACCATGGCTGAATATATAAAAAATGCAGTAATTGATAATAACATTGTAATATGAAATGATTATGTCTGCAAAATGGGGGGTTGGCTGTGCAAATAGGAGCGTTTTCTTGAAAAACATCACTCAGTTGCAAAACAAAAACAGTTGCCACGGAGGGGAAGTGGGTTCGCCTGCTTTGGGGTTGTATCACATCAAATAAGGTTTGGACGCCATGTGAAATGGTCGGGATGAGCGTGACCAGCCATGGGAAGAATCTTTGGCCCCCAGGGACTGAAAAAAAGACAGGAAGCCCTCAAGAGCCACTGCAGGCCATCTCCTCCTCCTCCTCCTCCTCCTCCTCCTCTTCCTCCTCCTCCACGCCACTTGGCCTTTGTCATTACTTGGCATGTGTGTGTGCGTGTGTGTGTGTGTGTGTGTGTTTGTGTGCGTTTGCATCTGCATCCTGTCCATGTTGCCTGTCCCTGGCTGCACCATTGGAGGCAGCTGATGCTATCTCATGGCATTATTGTGGCAGCCCCTGCTGTGAATAATCAAAGGCAGCTGTTTGGAAAATACCAGAAATGCCTAATAGGAAGCACTGATGGCCTGGATTCACTCTTTACCCAACAAACCCCCCACGTCTGAAACGAAATGAATCGTATCAATTATCATTCGCCGCATGCAGACTCCGTGCCTCCTTCAAGACGTAATTTTGTCCTTGTGCAGTTGACATTAATATAACAAAGTTAACACAAATAAAAGCCACAAAGACTAAACATTCACTCTACATCTTTTTATCTTTGTCTGAGTGTATTTTTGGTAAAAGATTCCAGCGGCATGAACCATAATCTTAGGTTTTGTTCGGAAAATAGAAAAGGAAAAGGCCCATTATTTCTACTATTTGGATAGGCCACCAAAGCAGCTTTTGGGGTTTGATTATGTTTTGTTTGAACAAGTCAGTTAATGAACGCCAATCGCGGGATGCTGGCAGTCCCGATGCATATCTGCTGATCTTGGGGTCCCTACAGATCTTGGCTAAACACTGGGCGAGGCAAAAACAAATCTGTCTGTCAGTACGGGGTTAGGGCTCCTAATTAGAGGTCCTGACTCTCTGTCCGCGGCTCCAAGTCAAGCGTCAGCTCTCTCTGATTGGTACAAATTTCGTTTTTCTAAGCCTCAAAAGGTTCGCAGAGAGGGTCAGCGGCTCACCACGACGGTGATTTGGCTTGTACCTTTAAGGGGCCGTTGATTACGTAATTAGAAAGGGAAAAGGTTAGAGCACTGTGGACTATAGGAGGAGAGGTTGGGAGGCCAAGATCTTTGATAAGTGGTGGGAACTTGTCTGCATTGAGTGTGTATTCAGTATAGGGAGGCCAGTTCGGTCACAGGAGTCTGAAAGTTAATGAGAAAACATCAAGTAGGCTAGCATCATAATAGTTTCTCCTGAACTTCAGCTTCCTTTTTGGTGTAGCCTTAAAGTGTAAGTCCAGCGGTAATTGACCAAAAGCTCTTTTTCTGCATTAAAACACATCAAATAAGCCGTGCAGACAGAATGTTTTGTCGATCAACCAATACAGAGTTATGCCCAATTATGCTACAGCCCCAAATCGCGAATCAATGGCGGAGATGGGGCGGCTAGCCTGCTACTACTAGCTCCTCTCGAAGGACTAGACCGTACAAATCGATTACCGAATGCTACGTCTATGCTATGCCTATACCTCGTACAGGCATAATCGACTTGTACGGACTTCTCCTTCGAGAGGAGCTGGTAGCGAGTCGTATGGTAAGTCTTCTTAGTCTTCTGTGATAAATTCTGGGTTTGCTAACTAGGTCGTTGGTGCGTCGTTTTATGTGTAGGGACCCTGAGCAAGCTACTGACGAAGTTTGGTGCTGCTTTGAACAATATTACTGGTCGAAAAAAAGCTATTTGGAACGCGTTTGGCTTACTACCCCATCTTGATTCGCGATTTGGGGCTGTAGCATATTTGGGCATAACTCTGTATTGGTTGATGGATGAAAAATGCTGTCTTTACGGCTTATTTGATGTGTTTTAATGCAGCTTTTGGTCAATTAGCGCTGGACTTAAACTTTAAGATGCTATCAGTGGTCCTGGGGTAAGCTCCGACTCGACCAAAGTTTAGGACAACCGCCGGACGGAGGATTTCTGATTTCCTCCTGACTCACGATGGAGAGAGACAGTGTTAGTGGGAAACTACGCTGCATGCTCCTTTTTACATAGTAAGATCAACACTTTACTGTAACAAAGAGAACTCCAGTTGTGACAGCATTAAAGGAAATTAGATTTTGGGCGGCACCAGTAACAAAAAGATGTTGTTTGGGGAAAGTTTATTTCAGATCAAGCAGTCATCACGTAGGACCCCCTACTTTTTCTGCCAATGTTAAAAAGAAGAAAATCATTTTCCATGATTGTCCTCGGATTGGATATGGATTTCAAAGGATAGCAGTGGTTTTAGAAAAGCAAGCTGCTCAGTGTGTCTCTCCCCCTCTCTGTGTCCCTCCGTCTATCTGACTGGGCAGGTTATGGATGGTCTGCTCCACCAACACTCGCTGGGAGCAGAGGCCACATGCACAAAAGCAAAATAAACTGCAGGGGAAGGAAGTGGTTAACATTAACAATGATCCAATAAGAAGATTAAAAGTAAAGCGCTTGCTCTGGCAATTGATGTGTTCCTAACGTGTGAGTGTGTGTGTGTGTGTGTGTGTGTGTGTGTGTGTGCGTGCGTACGTGCGTGCATGCCTGTGTGCATGTGTGTGTGTGTGCCTGTGTGAGTGTTGTAAATATGTGTGGACATAATTGCTCCCAGGTCTGCAGCATAACTCTCGAGGTTGATTAGCAAATGTCTCTACTGTAAATAGGTGCCACTAATCTTGCAACACGAAGCCTATTAGCATACATTTGGAGGGCAGAAGTGTGCAGAAGAGAGATTTTGGTTTTTGGTCCCTGTTGCAAACAGTGACAGTGAACAATACTTCACAGAGTGTAAAATGTCTTAGTTAATGTTTGTAAAGGGAAGATTAGAGCAAATGGTTCATTTCCTTGTCCACGCAGACTGAGCCTCCAGCTGCTCTACTTTCTCAGATGTAAAGTGAAGCAACGGCACTCAGAATACAGGTTGTTCCTTTGACCAAAGGCTGCTCAAACACTCCTTCAAGTACTTATCCAGCCTCTCCCTCTATGAAACTTAGTATTTATAAGTATTTTCTTTTCTCCAAATATCGAGAAATGAATTGGAATTAAACTGTACCTAAGTTGTGAGGAGGTGTTGAATGGAGATGTGCGTGAGGATGTACTATCAAGCAGTAGCAGTTTTCTAGTTTTTATTACTTTACCATGATAAAAAAATAATCAAATGTATTTGTGGACAAAATGTTATCAGTATTGGTTTAGCACTAATTACATTTATAGACTGAGGTTGCCAATTTGATATACTTTTATTATGCCATTCTCTGTGACGCCCATTTTAAGACTCACCTGTTTTTTTTTTTGCCAGCATGTTAAAAAGCATACAAACCACATGTTGCATTTGGGCAAATAGCTACAAGTATTTCAGCGGAAATTAATAAAATGCAGTGCAGAATATATGAAAACCAATTAAGACACTGAGATGTTTTTATCTGGACCTGGTCATAAAAATACAAGAGTGGAATATTACAGCTAAAGCAACTCACATTATTCACAAGATTAAAAGAAATGTGTGTCTGCAGTAGATCGTTGTCTTCCCGTCTCCTGAAGAGCTCATCTTCATTTACTGTAATTCATACCAGTTTGAAAGTATCATGTATGTACTGTGTGTGTGTGTGTGTGTGTGTGTGTGTGTGTGTATTTTGGTAGGATTCTTTAGCATAGGGTCTGAGTCTAGGGTGTATCGGGTGCAATTCCTCTCCATTGTATCCCTGAATGACTGAATCTCTCATGTGTTGTGTCAATTTCATTCACAGTGTCCGTGTTCATTCTCCAGTACGAACTGCTTAAGTCCGTTTCAGAACTACAATAGAACCTCACAATCAAACTGCTCCTCACAACTGGGTTCATTAGGGTTTATCATTTTGTCTCCAAAAACGCCCCCATTCAGACTGGAAGCTTTAATACCTCTTTTGGTGCAAATAACAATTATATTATCTCTCCTCCAATGTAAACAAAATGCTTTTCAGGTCTCATAAGCAACACGATAGCGTGCCATTCCATTGCTCTTAACATGCTGCCAGTTTCAATCCTGTGTTTGGATGACAGAAGCCCAAGGCGAAGTTAGAAAGCACTAAATATACGCCATTATGGTTAATAGATTGAACGAAATCCAAGACACTCAGAGATTATCTTTTGAGGCGCTGTCAAACAGGGACAATGCATGCCATTGCCATCCCTATACACTCTCCTTTCCCCGTAAACCCCTGCACCTTGGTGTGCAGAAAGAGGGAGATACGGGCAATCAGCGAAAAACCAGGATAAAAATAAATACAGGATAAAGAGGACCTAAGGGCGAGGCGAGTGGATATAAGCGAGCGTTTATTCGCCCCGGCACGCCTTCCCTGTAAACTGTCGATCCCAAATTCCTCGTCCAACGTACGCTGCAGACTGTGCGTAAGGGTATGGATGGTGTCGGAATGTTAACGGTTTTCTGATAATTACAGCTATCTGCGCTTCGGAGCGTTGTTTGAAATGTGCATGTGTTTGTTTTCGTGTTGACAGGCGCACCAGGATGTGTGCAAAGGTTCGTACCGTAGGAAAAGTTTCTTCTAAAAGAAAACAGAGTTAATCTCCATTTTAAAGCGTGACTGGCGTCATCCGGTACCGCATCAGTGGGTGGAGCATGGCATGGAGACAACAAAGTAATTCCATGAGGGGGAGACGGTGGAGAAAAAAAGATTGTCAAAAATAGTGCAGACATGAATAAACATGTGACTAATCCTCAGTTAAGAGCTGGTGCAGATGCCTGTCGGTGCTTTAACTGCTTTTACAATGACTTGGCTGGCTGACACCATCACTCACTCATTTTACACATTCAATTAAACATACATTTTGACAGAGTTGAGTTTCACATGGATGAGTATGGTTGAACGTGTTTAAAAATGGCCTATGTGGTTGATTCCATTAACCTTAGAACTGCAAATGCAGAAAGATTGATTTTTGTTGGTGAACCCAGTGTGCTCCTCTCTTTACATCACAATTCCTGCGTTACATGTGATTATTAATGGCCATCCACTGATGAAAGAAAAGCAAAACATGACCTATTCTCATTTATGAACCTGTCCCGAACAATGGCGTGTCTGCTGCTACTCGCCACGCTTAACATGTTTAACCTTTCGGACGGGATTGGCCGTCTCTGCTTTCGATTCAGCGATACAATGTCAGCCTAGAAGTAATGAAGACAGGAAAATCAATCGATTGATGAATGAAAGATTAGTCTATAGACAGAAAGCTAATTAGAGCCGTTAGGCCAGGATGGAGAGAGAGCCCAGATGGATGGATCCCGGCTCCATAATCAGGATTTACTCCATTTGACACCTCGAGGAGCATAATTGAAATAATGATTTTATTGATGGTTTGGACGTCAGTTTATTGTAAGTAGATGTGTGGCAATGCAGGTGTGCACCACATATATAAGCATTATTTTATTTTTTTAAGTACAATACTTTGATTTTTAATTGAATTACGAGTCAAAGCCTTTTATGCTGAAGGTACGTGCTCGCTCGCAGCTTTTACAGTCTGGTGCTTCGCACTATGAACAGCATGCACTGGGGAGGACGATGTAGTGCGCATGCATTTCTCTTCTTCATTGTGGGATATCCAAGAAAAGCGACATGTAACACACATAATGCAATTACATGGACGCATTCAACAACAAAATGATGCACTTTCTGCATCTGAGCGCACCTCCCACCCCATGCACGCAGTAAACACTTAATGCATTAGTGTTGATTATCACACCCACACAGTGAATGACTGCGCATGCCTCCCTTTGAAAGTGTACATTGTAGCTGATCTGCAACGCAGGCCTCCTTAGCACGAGTAATTGATTTGTGAGAATTATGGCTGCACACTGTCTTCTGCCCATTCATTAATCATGCATGCGTTGTTTAAGTAAAACAATGTAGTGAGTAATGATATTGATGATGTCTCGTCTGCATGCAGTTGTCTGGGGAAATGGAAATATAAAGCTCCACAGAGCAGATGTCTCATAATACCGGAATTAAGTGATTAGAATAATCGCCTTTGTGCAAATAATCTCAAACAGCAACATCCGCTCTGCCACAGCTGATTGTGTGCTCGTTTGATGCTGAGAAAAGACAGGAATGCGCCTGTTTTGTTGCCGCTTCAGCTAATTTCCCATAATCCACTGTGATAAGGCCCCATGGTCCTCATCTACCTATGCTGCACGGCGATGCGAAGCACATTAGTCCATTAAAAGTGTGTTAGAGGACGGAGGTTTTCTGGTCAACTGAGTTTCTCTTTGGAACAGGGCGGCCATTGACCCACAGTTCCAAACAGCGAGAGAGAAAGAGGACGGCAAAGACACTGAGGCCTGTAAAACCTTTGAATATTCAGACATAACCACACAAATATGATGAATTTTCTTGTTTTAACAAATGATATACATGTCTAGCATGTGGTACTGTCCCCTCCAGCTTTATAATTATCTTACAGAAAAAATTATGACAACATTCTGAATACCAATCTGTTCATTAAATGCTAGCAATCTATAAATTAAGTATTAAGTAAATTAAGTATTAAGTATTAAGTAAATTAACTATAAAATTATTAATTAAGAATGAATACGCAAAACACCCCTTATATTAAAACAGCTCATCCACCCACCACACTGCCTTAGTCAAAAGGATTGTGTCCCACCCATCACATGGAGATCTTTAGAGCCAAGCATTCCCCCCTATGGCCCACTATTATGCGAGCCACAGTCGAGGCCTCAACTCATGACAAGGGTATTAAAATGAAATAAATCAGCCATTAAGAAGCGGGCGCGGGCAATTGAAACCCTATTAATGCGACAGGCAGAGGAAGGTAGGCCCGGTGTGATGTGACAATGCCCCTTTAATTGCATTTCGGCTGGGTTTTTATTCCCCTGGTGTGGGAGGAGATGACGGGTAAACGCAGGAGTGTGAGTGGACACACACGGTCGTATACCGGCACCTTGATGCACACGCGAAGCCCGCTCACTACTACAGAGAGTTTTGACTGTTACAAAAATGAAATAAAACTAAAATTGCAACCACGTCGTGAATTTCATTGATTCATAACCCCTAAACAGCCGTTGACGGAGAGACGGTCGGCCATAATTTCCATTGTCCGCGAGTCGTCGGTGGCCCGGCCCCATCAATGTTGCATAGGTTCCTTTCTCATTACCTTGGCTGTTAGACTAGACACCGGGTGATGGATCATGGCCCCGACGAGACCTCATTTGGGTGATGTATCGCTAGTTTTCCCCTGTGAAGTGTGCAGGTGATTATACACGGACACAAACACAAACACTCACGCGGGGTGAAGGACGACAAATCGGTCCCCTTAGCAATTTAAGGGTCCCCACTTATGGTGTCCTTTACACAAGCAAATGTTGAAGTGAACTATCGTTGCCGAGATGCGAGCCTGGTGGTGCCGCACGCCGCACGCCGCCTGCTTTGAGTGCACGCGGGGCGGAAAGATGCGACACCGTCAACGCGAGCTAAGCAGACACGAGGAACAAAGGCGACGGGAGGAATGGAACACAGATTCCAAACTGTCATTTAGATTCAATATCAAACTTCATTTTGGAATTCCTAATATTCAGAAATATATTTATATATTTAGTTATATATATATATATATATATATAAAAAATGTGTTCATATCATGACTCTTCGTTAATAATTGTGTTTTCTCCTTTTTCTCCCAGACTGGATGTGCCACAGCAAAACAAATGAGGGCGTCCATGAGAGGTGTTAGAGCTTATTTGAAATTTCGTCAGGAGTACTCCTTCACCTGTCACTGGTTATTGATATATTCATTAGAGGGCCCTATTCTCTTTCTGTGGTATCAGTTTCTCTTGACAGTAGCACTGTTGACAACATCACTCAATGAATCACTTTACAATTATGATTGTTGATGGCCCATGACACAAACTTGGAGGGGATGTCATTATATGAACATTAAAGTGATACACAGGGATGCTGGGATGGAGGACCAGGGCGCCGGCGTCTCCCCCCCACCACACCCCCCCCGCACCTCTGATGCCTTCATTTAAAACAAGGCCCCATCTTGTACGGCTTTATCACTCAGGATAACGCTATTATGTCTTTACCAATGGACACACTGCAGCACTTGTAAGGCGGCCGTGGATGTGCAGTAGTTTGGGTAATGACATTGTTTTCTCTCGTAATAAATGTCTTCATGTTGTGTGATTCAAAACCAAAGGCGTTTTATAGAGGACGGTGGTTTCTCACTAATGTTCATGTTGAGCTCATGTTGAAATGACTTCAATAATGTCTTGAAAATGATCTACTGTACAGTTTAGTATCAGTATTTCATATATGTAGTCTAAGATTGATGTAGTCTAATTATTGTCCCTCAACGTCTTCATAACATGCATAGATTCACCGAAGACAAAAACCCCGCTTAAGGTTATGGTCTCATGACAATTCTTTTCATATAATCAAGTGAATCTCCTTAATGCTATGAATGAACATGTGTAAAGAAATACTTATCTCGTATGTGTTCTTTTGGGGTGAATTATAATAGTTGATATCTCGAAAACATTGAATTGCATTTGCATCAATAACATATATATTTAAAAATATACAAAGCGGCAAAACGGTGAAACATTTCCCTTCCCACTGCATCCGGTGTTACGCTTATGAACACAGCACAGATCATAACACGGTTAGGCAGATTCACCGGCCACTAACAAAATTTGCAAGTGTTTGGCCAGTGGCCAGTGTTCACTTACTGCCCGCTAAGTACTGCACAACAACATATCGCAACGCACCCACAATGCACTGCTGGCTCGCAGCAGAAAGGGTGATTGGTGCTTTGTTTGGTGCTTTTGAGGGCTGCTTTAAAAGCATCAATCTGTCTTATCTCTGTGTCCTTTTTAAAGTTAGGGAGTTCCCACCTTTATCAATACGACATAGTGGAGAAGTTTTTCCACTTGAGTTGTGTCCCTCATTCAGTACATTTGGGTGTTCTGTATCAAACAATGAGTCCAGAAGGAGGCTCCACCAGCACCAATGGTTTCCGTGGATATCTTCATAGTGTTGACCTTCAGAGGGAAGACGCATTGATGCATGTAAACACAATCAAAGTTCAGTTATTTCGTTTGACATGTCATTGCTGTATGAGGGGAGGGGGGTCAGCCATTGCTGCTAGTTACCGTGTCCCCCATTGAGAGATTGAGTCTCTCATCTCCGCTCCCTCTCTCAGCAGCGCACACACACACAAATACACACACGCGGAAACACATGTGGCTGGCCTCGTTGCCATAGCAGGCTAACGGGCCGAGGTAGCAGCAGATTTGATTGCCTGCCTGCCGCTGAAGTGAAGAAGAGTAGACAGGACTAAATGAAACTCTATCCATCTTAATGAAACACAATTATTTTCCACTTATTAATCATTGAAAAATCAATATGTCTCTTCTCGGCCCGGCCTCGGCTGGATTTGTCATTTGAGGCTGAGCTGTTATGTATCATCCACTGACGCCGGGACAGTCATGGGTTCAGTCACCTGTGTCCTTTAGGAGGGAAGGAGAGTTAGAGCCACATTGCAGGGGACAGTGAGCTATGGACAAATACAAAGGCAGGATTGGATGTGATGTGGGAAAGGACCGTTAGGAGCCGAAGACAGCAGCGGAGAAAGAGCGTTGGGCGGGATGAGTGGGGGGGGGGGGAGGGGAGGGGCATGAATGAAGCTGAGAAAAGAGAGGGATGAAGGGCTGCTCACTCTGTCTCTTCCCCCCTCTCTGAGACAAATGGGAACTCATTAGTGGCTGTTGGTGATTGTGTGTTTCTCCACAGATCAATTTACTAAACACATTGTTTAATGGCTCATTATTAAAGTCTCAGGCCTCGTATTGACTGAGAGAATAATTGCAAGGGGGGCAAATGCTGTGATTAAATATTGTATGTATATATATATATATTTTTTTTTTATTACTTTTTTTGTTTATTAGCCAGGGAATTGCATAACATTATTATACATGCCGTCTCTCTATTGTCTCTATCACGGACTTCTTAATCTGATGTACTGCTAAATTATAACAGCAAATACATTTTGACTGAGACATAATGCAGAACAAATAAACACCTGACAGAAGCACATGGACAGAAGACAGAAGTGAAGTTAAGCAGAAGACAAAAACGTTTTTTTCTTTATACCGTATATTCTTATGATTTAGTATAAGAATTTCAATACCACTGTCTGGAAACATTGCATCATGCATTTTTGAGATCCCTGCAAATAAAGAGGCTATAGAGATGATTTCACAAATAAACATCTTCTCTGCCCTCTTGTCCCTATAAAAAGCGCTACTAGGGCTACCGTTACTAAAACTACTACGCCTTCATGGAAATGTGCAAGCAAGTATCTCCATCTGTCATAAGTAACTTTCTCAAACTCTTGGAAAAAAAAAAAAGCTTACGTTTTTCTCCCCAGCCAGGGAATGAGATCCATCAATCTGCCACTCATCAATTTTATTGCCCGTTCTCTCCTCCTTGGCCACCACCAAGCCCCAAAAGAAAAGCTTTTGGTGCTGTTTTGAAAAATCGTCCTGAGAAAAAAAAAAAAAAATGATTCCAACCGACTCAACCCTTTGTTTTCCCTCTCAATAAAGCGAGCGACAGGCCCGGCGCCTGATGTACGAGCGACGCGGGCGCCTGGGCGCGCGGCACAGCGCGTCAGCAAAGCCATGTTTCACGGCAAAACCGAGTGTTCTTTACAGTCGCCGCGCCACCCGGATGAGAATATAATGTCGGGGAGCACGTTACCGCTGCAGGTCAATACTTGATTTGCTCCAGCATGTTGTAGAGCCTCTGCTCCGGTGGGGCGTGGTGGGGTGGGGGGGGCCTGGGGAAGCGTGAGGCGCCCCAGAAACAGGACGCAGAGGTGGTTTGCTGGGCACGCGAGCCTGAGTGTGTGCGAGATTGAGACATGTAGACTGTAAGAAAAGGGCATTGCTTTTCAATTCCTTCCTGATTAGCTATGCGAGCCAGGGAGAGGGACAATTAGCTCAGAGGATGGAGGAACCTGCGTCTCATCATCTTGCTTGGTCCGTTCGGGGGCCTCGTGCAGATGCCCAGCGGACTGTTTGCTTACATCTGCAGGTGCCGAAGGCTCATCCAACCGGGAGTCACCTATGAGCGTCGTCCGCTATTTCACAATGTGCGGTAAGATCGAGACGCTGCCTCCCTGTCAGCGCGGGACAACAAGCCGCTAGTGGCAGAAAGCCGGCCCAATAATGGATGAGGCGGGAGAGAGCGGTTGCCAAGGTTCCTTAAAATATTAATGTTGTTGAACCGCAGTCCATCTCGACCCTGACACGGCGGTGAAAGAAAATCACTTGCCCCTTCAATGAGATAAAACACACTGCAGACCCGTCCGAGTCCGTGCGCCTCTGATAGATGAATGACATCATCTGTTGTGATGACACTGGTGCTGACTGACACCTTGCTTCTGAAGATTTATTGGGAAGTTTAGAAAGAAACCCCGAAGGCAGAGGGGGGGTTTGTGGGCGGGGGGCTTGGCAGGGAAGGGTCAATGCCACAGGCTTGCAATGGCTTCAGACAAAACTCGTGACTTGACGCCCGTTTTGCCTTCCATCTTTCTCGCTATTATGGAAGCGATGAAAAATGTACACATTACACATGACGACATTCACTTTTTCGTTCCACGTTAATAGGAAGAGCTCCTGAATCAATGACCGAAAAGGATGTTATGCTTTGTTCAACAATTTTGAGTAATGCGTCCCACAAGTTTCATAGACTACCAGACGACACGGGAAGAACACTAAAACGGTATTTTAATGTCTAATTGTTTTGACATTATTTCTGTTAAATTATCGAGCCTACACTGGGAAACTATTCATTTGTGTTGTTTTAACACGGCTTGTCAAAGACGGCTAAAGCAAGTGCGGGAGCCAGCTTTTATCGCGGCGCTAACCCGGAGCCCCTGGGTTCCCGTGCCACATTGACCAGATGAAAGGCCTCGCCCAGATGTTTACAGCCTGTGAAAGTGGCAGGGAGCTGGTGTCGGATGCTGGCACAGCGCGCCGACAGACACAAAACGAGGCTGTAAAGCCCCACGCTGCTCGTGTGCAGTTAAGGAAAACGGGACGAAAGGAAAGCGTGTCGAGAGGAAGCGATGGCGTCGTAAGACTCGAGGTGCACGCCAGGTATGTGTGTGTTCGGCGTGAGTGCTGCTGCATGCAGCAACGGGGTGCGCTTTTAATGTGTTGTGGATGCGAGCACAGCTGCGATCTGCAGTGTAAGAATTTTGGTCCGTGCGGGCTGATCGTTAAATTCACCGGTGTTTGTACAGGTCACACAGCTGCTGGACGCGTAACCCTGACCCCAGTTTGCCAGATGGTCCCCACAGTGGCATTCTCGCATTGGCCTGTGTGACACTGTGGAGAATGTACGCACATTGACCTGCTTATATTGTATGTGTATGTGTGTGTTTGACAGCGAGGAGTGCTTTCATTTAGCCTTCCTTAATAAAACCTCGGAAACTTTCTCTGCTAAAGTCAGTTCAAGGCGGTGCAGATTTGCATCACTAAAAGTTCATTTGATAAGCCAGTTTGCGTGATCACTTAAATGTGCAATGAGCGATGTCAACGCTGCATTTACAGTCACTACAGGTATTACAGCTCAGAGGGACGGAGCTATCGTTAAGAGGCACAGCTAACAATGCAAATGAAGGTTTCAGGTTCGGGCAGAAGGTGATACAAGTGATGGCCAACAGAAAAACAAAATGCCGTCTAGCAAGTTTTTTCGAGCTATCGCTCTTTTTTGGATGGTTTGGTCATTTGAACCAACTTTCCCGCCTTAGAATTGAGTTTAAAAAATAAATAAACCCAAGTATTTGACCGAGTTATTGGTGACAATATGCTGTCGATGCAATAACTCTTGCTCACTGCATCACAAGAGAAGTGAAAGAATTATGTAAAGAGAAAGACTAACCACCTGACTTTTGGATCATGTATGCTGCATACCGTTTCCATGCCATAATTCAGAAACCAGACCGGAGGTCTAACCAGCGTTATTAACCTCAAAGCGATTAACCTGATCCGGTGTTTGGATATTTGTGCAAAGTCTGGCCTCGGGGTCCTTTTGTTAAGCGTGGAATTATGTAGATGCTGCCTCATTATTGCAATCACGTCTTGCCTGAACCGGGACGCTTCTGAACACATGAATAACTGCTCTTTTGGGTTCGCATGGCTTCAAACAAAGCAACACTCACACCTCTTGTCCCCCCCCCCCTCTCCTCCACCGGCCCCAATTAGAAAGCCTCTTTAAGTCGAGGTGCCGTGTGCTGCTGGAGCCACAGTGTCTCGCGACTTAATCTGGATTGAAACCCAGCGCCCTTTTATTGGGTTACGCACGGCCGCAATGTGTCTTGTCACTTTGCGCAGACGAGCGCCGATAAAATCCGGTGAACGGAATTAGATTGTCATTGATGTGTCAGTGGGATCGTGAGAACAACAGATCGATGACCGAAGCACCTCGCGCCGTACGTGAAGATGCAGACGACGGATGGATGAACAAAACAAATTCAACACGGGAAAGTTTGAGGAGCCGTGAACAACCTCCGTCTCTCTCTCTCTCTCTTTCCTTCCCTCGCCGTCTCTTGCCCATATGTGTAAAAAACGCACGCGTGCACAAACAAGCAGATCTTTTCTTACATTTTAGCTTGGAGCGATCTCACGACACCAAAACAACAGAGAGTCAGTGAGAAAGGGAAGAGAAAGGAGCCAAAGCAATTCCAATACAGCACTAATGGGCCACATCGTGCCAATACAATAAATAATGGCCCCTTCAGCTCAGTCAATAGTGAGTAAATGAAAATTTAACCTTTCATTAAATGCGGTCATATTATTTCCCTCACTAGCTACCCAGCTCTATTTCCTTCTGACACCTGTTTTCCTTTTTGTGTAAAAGAACCACGTGCGGATTGTACGACGCAGGACCGTACACACTGGTGTTAAGTATTCAAAAAGGTTCAAAGGTCACATACACTAACGTCTAGTAAAGTGCAAGATGGTGCTGCTTGTGTTTCAAATCGCGTGCAACTTCAAATGCAAAAAGCAAAAGCAAATTCAAGTCACTAGCAACCCGCTAGTGACAGTGAGCTGACGGGAGACGATAAAAGAAACGTCTCATTAAAAGCAGTAAGGTCTTTGCGCTCCGCATGCGTGTCCCTACGTCTCTGCAGGCTGTGCGGTGGCATCGTTGGGAGAGGAGGCGACGAGTCTCTAGGCATCCTGTCTGGTGGTAGATGAAAAGGCGCTCCGCTGTGGCCAACCTGCCCTCTTAATTAATTAGCGCTAGCAGGAAGCGCTGGCCCACAGGGGAGGGGGAGGGGCCTCCAGAGGACTGGACAAGGTGATAATGTCCTGAAGGGGAGACCCAAGTCCTGTGCGCTCGGGTAGCTAGCTCCACGCTCCCCAGCTCAGAATGTGCAGTGTGCGACTCACGGTCGGTGTTACCCATCACGCACGTGTCCTGAAGCTGCTGGGTGGGCCTCACCAGGTCGGGAAACGTTTTATATGTATAACCACATTGTCAGAGGTCACGGAAAGTGGACGATTCAACAACAACGCAATTACATATCATGTGGTTATGCCAAATAACCTTTGATTAAGCAACACCGGCTGCTAGAAATTACTGCTAACTGCTTTTCCCGAGTACAGTTTGACAGAAAACGGAACTGCACAGCATGTTGCATCGTAATGTTTTTCTAGTGCATGAGGTGCTGGATGTACACGTACACCAGGACAGGGAAGCGCTCGCGCTAGATGGTGGATGTGCAAAAATCCCACATGTAAAGTTTAAGCTGCAAAAGGCTGTTATGCTTGTGAGTGCCTCAACAACTAACCAAACAAACTAAACAGAAAAAGTTGAGTCCTACTTAACTGTCTATGTGCTGAAAACACATTAAATTACATTTCAGGCATTTAAAGCAATTGGTTAATATTAGGGGTACTATGCTTGTAAGAAACCACCTTGTTATTGGATTGTTGCAGCACTTTGAATACAGTTGCATATAGTATGCGGGAAAAACCTACATCCCAGAGTCTTAATGTAAAAGTTACACTCATTAATACAAAGTCGATGTTAGCATTAGCTTTTTGTCTCAAGTCAGAACAGGTTGTTCAAAAAGAGCATGGCGTGGTGATCTGCATGTCTGGAAGTCAAACATTCACACGATTCATCTCATCACTCAGTCTTCACAGATCTTTATGGCCCTCAAACTCTTACATTGTTTGTTGCTGCGATGTTCCCCAGTTCTGTTTTTGTCTGTGTGTGTGTGTGTGTGTGTGTGTGAGAGAGTGTGTACCCGAGCTCGAGTGCGTGTGGGCAAACTTCTCTCTCTTGGTGTCCAATAATGAGCATGTGCACCTTTTCCGCCCGGGGCCTTCATACACAATTTAGCCAGAAAGCCATAGCTGATCATGATTTAGCTTTTGACACAGCTCGCCCCGAGGCAGGTAGGGGGGGGGGGGGGGGGGGGGACTAATACAGATATCTGACTCCCAGACTGCGATGGAGGGAAGGAGAGAGAGAAAGTAAGAGGCCTTTTATTGACTAAATGATAAAGAGGTTGGTAATGATAAATAACAGTCATTTTATTGTAGAATTCCCCAGAAAAGACACATTCTACACAATATATAAAGAGAGAAATAATAGACGGGGAAGTCGCTCGCCGGGGTCGCTCCCTACAGAGCCGGCCGTTGTTAAACTCCAATATTCCTCTGCAGGGGTGGAGGTCACAAATTGTGTTAGAAGGACCTGCTGCTATGAATACTACATAAGGCTAATGCAGAGTGGCAGCGTCATCCCCGTCTCCGGCGCTAGAAGGAGGACCCAGGCAAGACAGCACCAGTCTACGCCTGCGGGCATCTCTCTCTCTGTATCTCTATTCTGTTGTTCTCTCTCCCCCTTTCTCTCTCTGTCTCTCTCTCTTTCTTCATCCACTCCATTTCTGTTTCCCAGCACGGTCCGTGCACTGTTTTCCCAGCTCATCAGCGTGTCAGGGTGAGCCCGTCGCTCTGTGCCGCCCCCGAGTCTGCAGGGCTCACCCATCACTAAGAACGGATGTCCAACCCTCTAACCCTCTAAGCATTCATTTAGACCCTCTAAGGACAGAGGTCTAAATGAATGCACTGCCATTAACCAGGAGTGATACCTCTGTTTTGGCGTAAACAAGAGGAAAATGCAGCTGGTGTAAATGTGTTATGTTCCCGTTCCCTCGGACCCATGGTGGATAACAGCGTCCCACACAGTGGATGCATCATATTTTCATCCACTCGTCCAGTGTGGGATCCATCTGGTTGGAGGTTCTGGTGTGACATACTGGTGGCCGGTGTGTGTGTGTGTGTGTGTGTGCGTGCGTTTGCCTCAGGACACCACTGCAGTTCTGCAGTTCTTGAATACTGAGTGGAGAGTGGCCCAGAAATGAGCAGTCAAATCCAATTAAATTACTCAAATTAAATTGCACAATGGTTATGGAATACCTGATCGAATTACTCACATTCAGGGGATTTCGACAGCAACCAATTAGTTCAAAGTATAAAGTTCACACGCTCAAATTAACACCAAGAGAGGACAGGGCCTTTATTTGAGGGAAATGATACATCATAATTACATCACGTTGGGAAACATCACAAATTATACGGCACGCATTTAATAAGAAAATAGAAATGGTTAATAGGTCTTGATAAGACAAATCCAGCCTTGTCCACGGTGCAACAGCTAGGTTGACTAAATTAAAGAAGATTAAGTTATTATTGTTTCAAAAGGGCTTAAGGGCTGATTGTTGCTGAGTCAAAACTCAGGCACTCAGAACGCCCCCTGTGCGTCATGTTGGCAAAAACCAAGAGGAAAGACAAAAAGGTTGTGAAGAACCTACGCAGACAGTAGTTAACTCTACCTCCTCTGGTAATTGAGACATGTTGAAGAGGCTGGTCCGACAGTTAACAAGATTTCATATTAGTTAATTTTAGTATGCTTTTTTTTGATGGATTGGCCAAAATAGACGCTTTATCATTTTTTTCAATAATGATGGAATTTTTTAGAAGCTCCTGGATTAATTGTACTAGAGACTTCCTGACCTTTTTTTACGTTTTAAATTTAGCATTCTCAAGGTGCCTTTTCAAGGTGAAACACGTGAGTAATGAGATACAAAATCAGCCTGTTAATTGACTTTCAGCACATTTAGATCTGCAGGACCAACGTATGCATTCCCACTTAAAAGTGAACCATTTCAGCTAATAAAGTTATTAATCTTGCCCATACAGTAATTATCTCAGCAATTATGCTGTAATTGCACATACATCAAGGCCATCTCTTATAGTGGGGCCGGCTTGAGTTCATTCCGTATGATTTTCCTCACATCATTTAAAGACAATCACAGAATTTAATACAAGTAATTGGCATTTCGTCGTGACTTTTTTGTTTTAAATGCCATTTCTGTCTATGTTTCATTCCCTGTGTGAGGATTTTTATAAAAACATTTACTAATATCCTCGGGGCGCTTCTGGGGCAGCCATTAGCTGTATGAAAAGTATACAGACGCAACAAAACTGCCCTTTCTACACGTTTAAATCACTTGATCACAAGAACAAACAAGCAAATGATCTCTCGCACGCATCCCTGGCCGCATTGACTTGAGTCGCAAAAGAACCATGAACGGCGTAACATGATAATGCTGCTTTAATTACCCCTTGGTCAGCCCACTTACAAACCTATTGCCGCAGCAGTCAATATCCCCAAAGATCCATTCATGCCTCGGCTGATGGTTAACTTGGGAGCCTTTGCTGAGTGCTTTAGCCTAATTGATATCCTTATTTAGCAATGAGCCAGTGGGAGTCGGAGGGGAGTTAAATGGAGCAGTTTACCAGGCAGCGAGCGCGCTAAACCAGATCCCTGACACCCCCTCAATGGCCCGCCGCCGCAGCCCGCGACCTGATTGGTGCCGGCTGATTCGCAGTTTCAAATTGATTCACATTGGCCAGGATTTTAGTTTTTCCAAGCTAAAATGCAAATTAAAGCTACGTGTGACAGTTGACTGCTACCAGGCCACCGCCTAACACCACATGGAGAGACTTTAGAAGCTCTCAACGTGCGTATTGACCCAGCCACACGTGCTGAAAATGAGATTGCACGCGATCAACTCAGTGTAGAAATTGTCTGATCGATTGACAACCGATGCGATAGCCCAGCCATTATCTGCTGAGCTGCAGGTAAAATACTTTCAGTGACGCAAAACAGATATAACACATCCCAGAATCGGCTGAGAAAGAACAATGCATATCCAACAGGTCAAACAAAGCCATCGGGAGCAATGGGAGGAAAATCAGATTCTTCTTTTAAACTGGGTTTGTAGGTCTCTCACTCCTGCCTGTCTCCCCAGATATGTCTCCCTTAACAGCTCAAAGTAATTAGCAACGACCACATGCCAAAGGTAGGGTGGCTACCGTACACAGAGAAGGCAGACCGTATCTTTAATTTGAGACAGTGAGATGCTCTGTGGGGGCTTACGGAGAGCTGGGAGCTATAAGGTAGACAAGCACCCCCCCCCCCACCCCACCCCCAACCCCGTCCCAAGGTTGCTTCAGTGAGAAGAACTAGTCTGGGGACAAAAGATACCCCGCTGTGAGTGAGCGCACATTATGACACTTTAATTATCAATTTTAAAAGCAATCCCTTTTTAAGTCCTGTTTGCATGGGAAGCATGATTTTTAAATGTTCAATTTCTCTGTGCCAAAGTGCAACTGTTAACACAACACTCTTTCTCGCAGTTTCAAACTTTGTTTTTGAGTGATACCCCCAGAAGTCCTCCAGGGCTTCCCATTAGTCACGTCGTTGAGCACAGAGCTCAGACACAAAATGGCGTCCGATGTGGGAAGAGCGCAGTCAGCCCATCCCTTACACTGTCAGGATGAAGAAGCGCAGAAGAACACGGAGTCAATAAAGTCGTGGTGAAATGCTTGATATGGAAACGCGGCGCCCCCCACGGTGACTGATTAGGTGTCCGGGTCCAGTTGTGATGCCCTGGCATCTCAGGAAGGGAGGGGGGGGTGTGAGGGGGGGATGGGGGGGGGGGGCATGATACAGGAGCCTTTGAAAAGACACAAAGGGCTTTGCTTAGGTTTGCTTATGTTTCTGCTTCTTATGTCTGGCGATTTCCCTCCAAAAAAGGTTGTTATGGTAAAGGTTTTACATAATTATGGAGGATGATGAAGATGAATTACCTGTTGTCTATAAGACTATAAGATTGAACATTGTAGTTACTTCAACTTTACTTGCTTTGTCTAAAAGAAAAAAAATTCTGAGTCAATACCGACTCACACAAAGACGGTGAGATGAGAAAAGGGAATGACAAAGATTAAAAATGAAAGAGTGCCACTTTTTGTCCAGATATTGTTTTTTAGCCCGCAGCTCTCCACTGGTATTAGATGAAAAACGTATTTGATCAAACTGAAAATTATTATGCGTCAGACGGATCGACATGAGTTAAAAAGTCTTCCAAATGAATGTCTGAACCCAGGAAGAAGTTGGCAACCATCAAATGATTGTCTTCATGAGTGGAGATTGTTACCAATATTAAAAGAGGCATTTCTGCTCGGTCGAAACATGAAAGGAATTTTACCGGTTCTAATGAGCCTGAGTCAAGTTTAATTTCCTGCACGGATAATTTAAAACCACAGCTGAAATGCATTTCAGCAACACAATCTGATGCCACGATTTGACAATCGAGTACGTGGTTTTGCCTCTTTCGGCGTTAAGCTTCTTAAAGTACCATGTAACCCCCCCCACCCCTCTCCTGTCAGGCTGAACACTGAACTGTTCAACCACCAACTTGACATGAATAGGGGTTTGCATATGCAGGAGGAGCAAGAGGAACCAGAGGGAGCGGATGGGGGGGTTGGACAGGCCGGGTTAAGATCACTGCTCGGGGCTGTAGGATGGGCAGGTTGCTATGCGCGGAAATGCTAATAAGCTTCCTGGCTCTCGGTGCAGGTCGGCCAGCCTGCGCCGACTCGTCCTGACACTTCACACACACGCTGTCTTCCACCCTTTTTCATCATTTTTGATAGGCCTCCCTGGGATGCCAGCCATTTCATTTGAAAGGGTTGAGCCACCCAGACATTTTCACCATCTTTAAATAGGGGTCTGCCTCGACACGCCGGCTGCGTTGTGACCCGGTCGGGAGCAGTGGAGTAAACTGCTGTTTGGGTTTGGGAGGATAATATTAGGTATAACACTCGTAGGGACTCGTAGGGAGGATGGCTGAGTGATGCTAACGACGGTAAATAGAGAGACTGGATGATTATAAGGAACCCTGCACACATGCGTACATGACTATCCCATGCGTACAAGTTTATTTCTTTTCTTTAACCATTTCAATGAATCATTTTTGACATCGTTTGGATTGTCACCCACAATAAACTTAAGAAAATGCTGCAATAAAATATAACTGAAAATAAAATGTAAATACGTATGTAATGGTTTTGAGATTTAAAATAAAAAAATAATTCAAAACGAAATGAATACCATATGGGTTGAATACATAAAAGGCAGCATAATGCACCGGTTTTGCTTAAAATCAGTTTGCAAAATCATTTTCTTTCGTTTTTGACAAACGGTTTGAGATTCCCTGACATGGAGTTTAACAACCAGTGTCCTCCTTGTGTCTTAGAATTCTCTCCCACAGTCTGCAGCCAGCGGAGTGCGGTGGGACATGTTGTATGATTCATATGGAAGGAATAACATACTTTATTGGAGTCTGAGAGATTTATTTACTGGGGTTGTGGTGGATATGTAAGGGACACAATCACCAGGGACTTTGCCCACCAATTTACCATCACATACTCCTCTAAAAACATCAGTCAGAAGAAATGGGACAAATTCTACAAAAAAAATAATCATAAACAAACCGTTACATCGCGTTTCGGGAAATTGTCAGGAGACGCGCTTGACGATAACTATCTGCTCAGAGTCAAAGGCAGAAATGCCCAAAAGGCAAGTGGGTAGTCTGTGTGCTATATGATATTACCGTGACTCTCAAGATAAAGATAGCTTACATTATTGGTTTGGACTGGCAAAGACAGAGAGACAGAGAATCCTGCACAAGCCGACGAGAAACAGAGAGGGGGGTTAGGGGGGGAATGTTGAAAAAAGTATCGCCACAGAAAGACTCTGGATGGATCTTCTTCTATGCGAACCAGCTGGAGCTTCTCCAAGAAAACCACACTGAAGTCCGCAACAAGCCTGCTGCCGCGAAGCAGCCCGCAACCGAAAGGCCCGGGAAGGAGGAATTGACGTCATTATTAATTAGTCAATATTACTGAATGGAAAGAAGTCTGTCTTTGGTTTCCTCCCCAGAGCTTAAGACGAAGCTAAGCTAAACAACAGCAGGCCGATAATCTCCACTGCCGTACAGTTCGGATGCGGATAATGTCCACGGGTCTTAAGTGAGCGAGCGGGGGCCCACGTTTTTTGCATTTCCTTGTTTGCTGTTGTTTGCCATCTTTAAGTGGTCTTTTATTAAAGCCAGCCATCTTCCATGGAGCCCAAACGCATTTCACTGCTCCGATGCTAATGACGGCCCGAGAACGCATTATTCAGCATTAGTTTCATTTCCCTTCGAGCCCTCAAATGGCGACAAACTGCCTTGTAACCATTAGCGCTTTAACTCGCGTCAGGCACGCCACCCGCAACAATTCCCACGACACGGCGCAAACACAGGTCGGAGTATTTGGGCTTATGAGGAGCAGATAGCTGCAGAGAAGTAGACTGTCTAAAAACAAAAAGTATTTGTCAGTTGAATTACTGTTTGCAGAAAGTGCTGTGAGGACCCAGATGAAACCAGAGAAACGCGTGAGAAAAGCTCCACCTGAAATCCATGGGTGTTATTGCGCGTTATTCGTGTCTCACGAGTAAATCCATCCAGACGTGTTCGCACACCACGTGCTGCTGCGCGCTTTTGGGCCGGAGAGCGTTTGTTGGAAGGTTTTTTTTTTGTTTTTTTTTGTAGGTTCCGTTTGGGCATTGCAGATTTTTTTGCGTATGTGCGCATGCAGGCATGCATATGTGTGCGTGTGTCTGTGCGAAGGCCGAGGACTCCCCACTGACATGCTGTTTGGCAACAGACGGTCAGAGTGGAAGCGGCCATGTTACTGTTCTTACCCTGCCATCTGCTGGCTCACAACATTCCAGGCCCTGCATCCATCCCTCCATCACAAACAAATCTCTCTCTCTCTCTCTCTCTCTCTCTCTCTCACACACACACACTTCCCTCCCTTGCTGTTTCGTTCGCGCCGTGTTTCTCTGCTTTACTAAGTTTATCTTTGTCTCTTCTTTTCTCCATCATTTTGTTTCTCTGTACGCAGGAGCATCCTCGCTCGCCCCTTCCGTGGCCCTCAGGACTCCCTCTCCTCGGAGGAACTAAAGGGGGAGCGGCGGACGATTGTTATCGAAAAACAAGCACTGTGTTTGAGAGGGGTTTTAATTGAGGCATTTGTTATATTTGAAAAGGTGAACTCCCGAGGGGACAGGAGGAGGAGAGGAGTGGCGAACCCTATTCATATCCGCCGACATCCATGAAGAATGGCGTCTTTTGACTTTCCCTTGCAAAGCCGTGCAACCTTAAACGGCCTAAATATAGAGGAGGGGAGACAGACACGGTAATTCCCTGCTCCTTAGGGGGGAACCACCAGAATACACGGGGCGGTGGGAAACGGCCCTCCAATTAAGAATGAAGGAGGGTCCAGCCACCCCAAATAGAGGGAACATGTCCTCTTGACTGGCCCCCTGAAGAGGATGTCAATTTAACCCTTTTTCTTTTCCAAAAATCGGCCTCATCTCGAGCTTTTTCCCAAATATTTCCTTCTTTTCTTTTAACAATCACTTCGTTTTTTTTTTTATTCCTCCCCCTCATTGTGTCTCTGGGCTGTAATTATGTCATTAATAACGTGCGGGCCCAACGAGGGCCTGGCTAATACCAGTTGTCCGGTCTGTATTTCCACAGCTTAGCGTCGCAGGAAGTCAACACAGGGCTCATTCGTTGTTGTTTGGTAAAGACAGCTCTCCGTGAGCCCTGCTTCCAGCCGACCCCCCCGCCCCACCACGTCCCTCCGACCGCTGAGATTGTTAGTTCATTGTAAGCACACACAACAGCCCGAGGCAGCACCCAGTAGGTCTGTGGGGTTTTGTCTGTGCGCCGTCTCCCCAATTCAACCCCGTTTGCGGATCTGCGTCCTTCTCTAAGGCGAGGCGGTGCTCCGTATCGACGACAGTGATCAGCCTTTGGCATCAGTCCCCCTTTCAAACTGTCACGTGACATCTAATGCAGTTGCCGCGGTGACTAAGTGATGAAGTCTTCCCGTATTATTAGCAAAAAAAAAGTTTTATCCTCACGCTTTGGGAAATGGCCGCAGGCTGCGCTCTGTGAAAGCATCCCGGATGATTTATGCAATGTAACGGTAACCGAGGAGGCGTTCGGTGTGATGAAGTTATAAAACTTTGTTGGAAGTGCTGCACCCACCGAAGGTATTCATCATCCGTCGTCATTTTTCATAAACTATCATGGAACATCTGTGAAAAATGTAGCATTTGATAAGACATAAAAAGGCTGTAAAGGTTAGCAACAGGCACTTGTTGACTAAGGAAGGTTTTTTTGTCTACATTTGATGGGTAAACTAAGATAATATTCCAGGAGGAAGTGATTATTTGAATAATGCTATAGGCTTGTTGGATGGGATTAGGCCTGTTCAGCCTCACGACTGGTTAAAGGCTACAGTCTCAAAAAAGGTGGACATGAAGTGTTCTGAGGGAACACACAGCCTGTCAAACAGACGCCATTGTTTGTTGTATTTATTTTGGACTTTTACAGTGAGTCATAAAAAACTGTCCGTCTGACACACTGGAAATGAGTATGATGTTCGTCTCGAGCCTAATGGGATGTGGTTGAGAGCTGCATGTCTAAATAATGTGCATATTAGAGAGATTCAAGTGTAAGAGAGTATTTGACCACTTCTCGGTTTGGGTTGTGCGGTCGCACAGCCAACAAACAGCAACTTCGGGCATTCATCACTGTACGTAAGCATGGATACACACACTGCATGCATCCACACACAAAAACTCACTCTCCTATACCAGACTCTCGCAGAGACACGGACGCAAAGCAACCATTCAGCGTCTCATAATTATGCAAATAGTGCACAGTGAGCAAGCCATGAACCCCAGCGCTCCTCCATACCAACCTTTCACGATATGTTTGCAGAAACTTAGATCCCGCCCATGATTTATTAACCTCTGATACCACTTTATATTTGCATAAACACGAAACAGGCTGCCGCAGTGGATCGCACAGCAAAGCTCATTTGCAATAAAGGCACATTTTCTAATATCAGAAAGCACGTTCTGAGCAAGTGACCAAGTTGAGGTGCGATCTGTTATTTAGACAGGTTGGATGCACTTCCTCACCGCCTGAAATTTCCCCCGGGGCTCTCCTCCATTTCTCACTGTCATGGATTTGAATCTTTTTACCGCTGAACTCTTACAATTACTGAACATTCATCACCTGCCTACCTTCTTAGCTACCTAGATACTGTGTGGAGAGATACGGGACAGACCGCTGCAGTCGGGAATACCAAGTAACACAAATTCCTACATCCTGGGATAGTAGGGATCTTTTTTTCTTGTTTTGGCGTTTGTGTGTGTGTGTGTGTGTGTGTGTGTGTGTGTGCGCGCATTTTCCCAAGTAGGAAAAGGTTTTCACAGGTTTGATCTTGTATATTTCGTCCACATCCTGAAGCATTTCGATTCATTCATATCACACACTTAAAATAAAAAAAAATTTACCCAATTCCCAGTTGGCAAATACTGGGTTAACTTTCCCATGTATATTGACGGGGTGTTTTGACCCAATTTTAGTGCCATGTTGTTTGTCACTGATTATTATTTAGCTATACTTATGTCTAATTCAAATTTTAAACCAGCGTGAGACACGACCAGGTAAGGTTTTGCTTGAATGAAATACTCACAGATATATCAAACATACATGATACAAACCTCAGTATTGTTTTTACATCATGTACATCGTCTGAATGTACAGTCATTCATTCATACATTTCATTCTTCCTGAAAAAGCAAGGATCCTCTCGACTGTAAATCCTCAATAATAAGTAGAAATGATCTTTGGTGTCTTGTCTGCCCCACTGAAGCTACAAGAACTTACGCCCGAATGGCACCGTGTATTTCTGCAGCTGTCCCCTCATGAATAAAAGGCCTTCTCTGCGAGGTGAGAGGACCCCCCCCCCCACCCACCCACGCCGTCCCCCCTTGGCAACACCCCCCTAGCGCCCTCCTCCCCTTGTGTTACTCACGCTCACTTGTAGAAGTCCCTTAACGCTGACCCAGAAAGCATAAATATATTATAATCTCATCACCTGTCCATTTATACAGGTGTCACCATGCCTCGCAGCTTGATTTCCTGGGGGGGGGGGGGGGGCGTTTTTTTCCAGTGGCAGCGATTGAAGTCACAGCGTTATTATCAGGCAAAATGTATTCATGCTAGCTGAGGTCCGAGTGCCCTGTGGGCTCGGTAATATAATAGCAGGCCTCTTTATCAAATTTAGCAGTTTATTGGAAACAGCTTGTACACGTGATTTAGGCACCCTCCAAACAGGTATCCTCCAAAACACACACCCACATGTACGCACACACGCAAAGTCACTCAAACACGCACACGTTTAATCACGCATCTCCCTCCTCCTCCTGTGCGTCACATCTAATACAAACCTCTCATTGGACGGGGCAGCGTGCGTTCTGTGGGGGTCGGTGTGGTCGCGTTTTTGTTTGTGCACTCTGAAGAGCAGTGTGATCACAAAAAGTGTGACGCGAGAAATGGACTTTGTGCCCCGCAGACAGATTTAGGTGATAGGGTGCTGAATGGGAGCTACCCAGCCGTTTCTTTTCATACACACAGAGATGCAAACATACACACGGTGATGAACACAAACACTTTAAAAAAAAAAAATAAAGTAAGAGTGTGCAGACTCAAAGAAACGGATGGATTTATTCATTTTCTGTCAAATTATTATTATTAAACAAACCCCGTCAGTATTTTGTGGGCCTCCTGGGTGAGTTTTACACAGAAGGTGAATACAGGTATGTACAGCAAGAACTGTTTATTTTACACGTTAAGCCATGTAGAATTGCTCTACTATGAGAAACAATGATGTTTTCCTTTCAAAGTTCTCCACAATGCCTTACTGTACTACTACTTGTATACTTTTATTATATAATATTAATTTTATATATTTGACTCATTGAGTCTCCTAGAATCATTCAAATGAGTTGAAATAACATCTTCTCGATGTTCTTCTGTTTACCTTCAAAGGGTCCAAGAACCAACAAAATATGACGCATCGACTCCAGTGTCACAACACGCACATAATGAAGCGCCCTGTTCTCTGAGATCTCCTACAGGGCCGGGAAATAGAAACCATCGGTGTGCCGGCTAACGATTTAAAGAGATGGTCAGAGGTCATACGTGAGCTATTAGTGATCCCTTTTTAACAAAAAGGTCCCTCCAATCAGACGGAGTCACCCGGGGCCTCCAGAAGAAGACCTGTCTGGTTAATGTTAGACTGAGGAAGAGCAGAAGCTCTGTGTGTGTGTGTGTGTGTGTGTGTGTGTCTGTACGCGTGTGTGTGAGAAAACAAGGAACAGGTCAACTGCCTATCAATGACTGCGAAAGCACGCCTGAGTTTGTACAAAGACGCAGGGCCTTTTTGTCTACTTGTTTTGGACCCTTTTAAATTACTATATTTTTAAAAGCTTTAAAAGAAACCTGTAACATGGTGAAAAAATACCTGTGAAAACATTTTAAACATATGTTTAACTTCATCTCACACTTTTCAAATTTGCAGGCAGTTTTATTAAAAGAGTTTGTGAAAACGGAGCTCCAGATTTAGCAGACACTGTTGCCTCTGGGTGAAAAAAAAAATAATAATAATAATATTCATCCCTGCTACATATTTGTTGGCAAAATTGCCACGTTCAGAATACCGGCTCGAAACGCCACGGCTTAAAGGTTTTTTCAGCGCGTTTAAGCAACTGCGGAGCTGTGAGAATAAACGTTCATTAATCCCTTCAGCCATTTCTGCCCTCAACAGGAGCTTGCTGCACCGAGGAGTTTATCTCCGCAACAATGAATAAGTTTCAAGCCTGACTGACCAAAAACATCTCTCGCTGTCAAAAATAACCCGTCCGTACGCTGTGTGTTCATTTGGTTTTCAACACATCCAGCGATCTTCAACCTCTCCTCTGCTTCCACTCCATCCCAGTAGCCTCGGACCACGGCCCCCATCAGTCCTGTGGAAGTTAATTATGGGAGCCAAGCTGTTGAGGGGTTGAGGAGAAGCTTTTTTTTTCTTTTTTTTTTGCCTCCGATTCTGGATACACACACCAAGTCTGGCAACGCCACCGAGCGTTGTCTGCCGTGATAAAATATGGACGGAAGCGCTGCTGGGCGAATCGTTTATCAGCCAGGTTTAGCATGCACATGTGAAAATGAAAGACTGTGCAATCTGCATAGGTTGTGTGAGCTTAGTTTAGTATAGCCGATGCCATTTGTTGTGTGTAAATGGCATGCCGGCTGTCGCCCCCCGTGGGACGCGATCAATCACGCGTTGCCTGCTTTGCTCTCTCTCTCGCAGCTACGGGCGAAACCGTTCAAAAATATTCAAACTAACGTTTCAGTCCCTTCTTAACCGCCTGCTTTGTGGCTTTGTGCTTTTCCGCACCTTTTGTTTGCCCCCCCCAACCCCTCCCAACCCCTCCATGCGAGGAGCCGCTTTTTCCCTCCTGCTACGTATTCCGCATTATAACAACCATGAACTTATCCCTAAACTCTGCAAGACATCATCCATTTAGGACCAAAACACTAATGCTCCATTATGATAATTAAATCTAACATATTTCTTCAACCCCGGGACAAGCCATTATGTGGAGCATGAGCCGGCATGTTTGCGCTGTCACAAAGCGGCCTCCGAAATAACTCTGCGCGCTCAGTTTGCTCTCCCGTTTCCCAATTTGCCTTAATGAGCCGATTCAAGCTGTCAGCCGCCGAGAGAAAAGGGGGACGTGATGACTGTCAATCCGCGGTGAGCGGAGGGGAAGACGGGGATGAATGGAGAGAGGGAAGGAGGGAGGAACGGAGAGAGGTTTAAGGAGGTGGAGAAAGGTCAGGCACAGATTACACACGCAGTCAGCGGAGCTTCAGGCAGCAACAAAAGGGTGAAATCCTGCTGTTCTCGTGAAAACTTACCTACAAGCTTTGTAGATGTTTTGTCTTTTTTTTTTAACGCGAAAGGAGGATGGGAAGCGCGGACATTCGAGTCCAGCATAGATCGTAGACGGAATCTTTGAAAAAATATATATATTTGAGGAGCTAAACACTAGAATACGACAAAGCCAGCCGGGCAGAAAACTATACATATCACTCAACTTAACACACGTTAATGACTTAATCATTGACCGAAACAATGTCATTCTAATAAAAAGCTTGGTTCCCAGTGTTTTTGTCAATTTAAAAAGAGAAGGGTGGCACATGGCTATTAACAAGTAATCACAAGAAGTGTTATAATAAAGAATGCCCTTCATTTTTGCAGAGGGCGAGGTAGACCCCAGTGTCCAGCCCTCGTCTTCAGAGAGAAGTATGGAGGGAACTTAGGTGTTTGATGATGCGTTTAATTCACACAGGAATACATTAATATGATAGTCAGTGGAGCGGCAAAGCCCTCAAGTAAGGTTCTCTCATTAGTATGTTTCTCTATTTCTTTTTTTAATTATTCAACAAAAAAAAACGAGGCGCTGCGTGACAGATGTATCGGCTGTGTCAAGAAGGGATGATTTGAATTTGAATTGTGCATAAAAACGCGCTGTTCTGAGGGCTGATGTTTAATATTTGACTTTAATGAGAGTTGTCTCTGACACGGGTCTGTTGTAACACAACGTTTACTCTCTTTTCAAGGGACCGGTCACGTTTCGCGTGTTCAAATGTCACGAATAGGAATTGAACGCCGTAGTAAGAGAGGTGATGTTATTTGGAGCATAAGCAGATACCCGATGATGCAAAGCGGGGAGGTGAACCAGACACAGTCTGCCACGCCCCTCCCGTGTGGCTGACTTCAAACGCATACCATTTGGAGTGCGCAATGCCCCGTGCAGCCTTGATGCTTTAACAAGTCATTCTCCAGTCATCTCTGTGGGCTGTTGTCTCACTTTGCCATTGTCACAACTGGTTGGCGAGGCTTTCATCATACTCATAGAGCAAACACCTGATCGGCCCACACTGGGGTATTGTCTCCTGGCCGCTGCTTCAACAAAACCCAGCAGACGACGGCAAAAAGTCATTTTTAACGACCACCACTGTTCTTAGTCAAAGTTAGTTAGTAACAATCCAATTTGAAGAAAAACAACGTTTAGTTTTAGTTGATCTGGCTTGGTTCATTAGGTTTCATTAATCAAAGAGATCAGGAATTGTCTCAGGAGCGTAAAAGTTATGAAAACTGCATAAACGATTCAAGAAGACTGGATTGTTTTTAATACGTTAAAAAGGAAAATCCTCCAAAACTGCAGAGGTTCGTTGCAAGCAGTAACGTGTACGTAATGTATTTTATTTTACATTTAACCTCATGTACTGGGGGGCGCCTAAAATATGTGCACTTCTTTCAAGTAGCTTTTATTTGGGTCCGATTACCACGTTTACAACCTGCGCCCTCATTGACTGATCCTCATTATTGTCTTTTCCTTCATTTTCCTTGACGCAGTTAACCACACCGGGTTCCAGTGCTCTGACTGGAGGTTAACACCAACCTCCCGCAAAAAGGTTAGCCAGGTAATTCATTGCTTGATTGGGCTCACACTGCAATTAATCACGCTTAAACGAATACACTCACAGAGTGATCGCTTAGGAATGATGATTAATGGAAGCGTCGGATGTTCCACACATTCCACTTCTCGTTGGGCCGCTTCGCTAATGTGGGTCACAGCTGCGGCGGTGGAAGCGCTGCGGTCACCCTCGGCCTCTACCGGCATCGCGCTCGCACGCTCTGAGGCGGGGGGGTCAAAGGTCTTGTGAGTAAATTCGGTCTCTTTTTCTTCTATGTTGTTTTTTTTTTCCACTCTTGTCTCTTCGGTCCCCTTTGAAAAGCCAGCTGCAAATGCAGCGGAAGTGATTTGTGGGAGTCCGCACGCATAAAAATACAGGTGCAAGGTCGAGAGGATGAGCGGCGCCCCTCGTGGGCATGTGAGACGGCGGGTGAGACGGCGGGTAAGACGGCGGGTGAGACGGCGGGTGAGACGGTGTGTGAGACGGCATGTGAGGCGGCGTGTCAGACCGTTGGGTGTCAGTTATCGTCGAGTCAATTCATTATTGAACTTGGCAAGAGATCAATGGTTCCAGTGAGGTGAGCCCGTTTCCAACTTGGAGCATATTGAGACAGGAACCTATGACAATATTAATCACTAGCACAACAGCAGGCTAATTCCCACATGTAATTAGTCTACATTTTAATTCATTGAAATCTAGCACTTTTCTAAACTTGCTTAATTATGTACTTACATTTAATTATAGTCCCCCCCCCCCCTCTGGTTTGTTTTCAGTGCCACAGATGGAAAAACATATTTATTTTGGGGTGGAAGAGATAAAATGAAAACTCCACCTGGGAAAGGAACGGCAGGTCTCTGCTGAGTTGCGCTGCGTCTGGTAGGAATTTACTGGATTAGCTCAAGTCACAAAATGTGAGATGAACCACATTGTCAATCACCCTCAGGGCAGCACGGGAGAGGAAGAGCTGTCAATCAAAGCGGGTCTTCAATCGTCCCATTCACATCGCCTCCTGGAATCAGTCTCTCCCGCTGACTGCTCTTTGACATTTAACGCACCGGGGCCACGAGGATGGAGAGGAAATCCTCAGATCCTCCCTTTCTTTCTTTCTTTCTTTCAGTCGCTTTGTGTGTCTTTGTGTTTTAGCAGAGGCGAAAATGGGTGTTTAAAATAATATGTTGTTCATTTAGCGCCAGACAATAGCAATAGCTGTGAGATTCGCTTGGTGAAACTGGTAAAATGCTGTGGCAGACTGAAGGGAGCAGACTTGAATCGCTTGATATGATGATATTCCATTTCCAGGCTCGAGAACACATGACTTCCCCAAACAGCTCATTGATAAAAATGCAATGCATTTGCTAAAGCGCAGACAATAAATGCACCCAATTGGGCAAAGGAGTCGATAAGAAAGAAACATCTGAAAAATCTGAAAAAAACTAATCTGCAGAAGAGATAATATCCCCCCCCCTCGTCCCCCCCTCCGAGAGATGCTGAGGGGGATGAAAAATCCAGCCGCAGTTTGTTGTCGTTTTTATGTGTTTTCTCTCCTCTTGTTTGTATTCTGGGGCAGCCGCCTGGCTCCGAGTGAGGTATGCACAGTCATTGCTCTTTTGGCTCCAGCCTTGACACCTCGTGCCCCCGAGTGTGGACTCCTTAGCCGCGATCTGATCAGCATCTTTATAGTTTATCAGCCTCGGGGCTCAATTTTGGCTTGGATGCTTTTACAAATGAACGCAATCACTGGTGAGCCTTCGCATCCTGATTGCATTGAGAGGAGCGGGCGGAGGAAAGTTTAGTGGATTACCGTGCCACTTGAGGATGGAGCACAAACGCACCGCGGCAGCGGCGGAGGGGGGGGCGCCTGTGCCCCCCCGCCCCTCCTTCCCTGCCTGGGCCTATTGGCACTCACCGCTTGTACTCCGTCTTATTTCACTAAAATAATATAATTGTCTCCCGTCTTATTGCTTGTAAAGCCATCTTCTGTCTGCAGGCGATGTGTGTGATCAATGCGCTACCTAACAGAATCAATTCTTCCAGGAATACCTTGTGTTTGTGAAATGATTCCAGGCAGATGCAGCAAAAAGGGGGGGTTGAAGTCGGATCCTGTGGTACTGGGATTAGTTTAGCGACTTGGACCCTCCAGTTCACACAGAATACTTTGGGCTCCTCGCCCATTTCTCATGTTGTTCACTGTGTGCATGCGAGCTGGTGCAAAAGGGGCTTCCCAGGGAATTCGCATTCATATTGACACTAATGGGCATCTTCCCTCGAACATCTTCTGAGCAGTTTATTCCACTTGTAAGTGCTACAGTGTTTGGTTTCCCCTTGAGATGTTTTCAACTGTGCTGGGAAAAAAGGTAATGTCACCTGTTTGGAAATAAAAAACGGACTTTTCAAATTTAAGGAGTTATGGTATTTGTTTGATTTCATCCATCAACGGAGTCATCTCTGTTACTACGGGAGGTCATAGCATGGAAATGTATTAAAGAAAAAGCCTATAAAAACATATTCAACCGGGAAAAAAATACACAATAGCAACTGCAATGTGCCTACCAAAACACCTCGATCCACGTCACAACAATGAATGCATTAAAGTCCCACTTCCTGAGAGCAGTTTCCCAGTGTGCACCTCTCCTCTAATTCTACGACTAAACAGTGATATCAAAAGTGAATTATGTGAGACCTCTGGGATGAGTAATATGCCAAAAAACTATTACAGGGGCAAACTATGGGAATAGACCTCTAAGAGAGCGGGATAAAGCCAAAGAGAACTATTTGGCAGATCAGGTTGTAATTAATTGTCAATGCAAATCTTTGTGGCAAGTTTGTCTTATAATAAAGTAGCATGTTTTTGTGGATTTTTTTCTAACATGGAAATAAGAGCGCATACTGTTGGAGGCCTGGGGAGAGATTGGCATGTTGAGCATGTTGTTTTGTGTCAACTACTTTAGCAAAAGCACTATCTGACCTAATAAGGATGGAGAAGTTCCCAGGAAGTTCCTCGGCATATTGGGTTAGTTCTACGGGCTGAAAGAAAAGGAGACTTTATGCAAATTCAGGTGTGCCTTAGCAATTGTCATTCAGTTGTTTAGTCCAGTGGTTTGATTCAATTTGGGGGGGAAACAGCGATGCCAAATTGTGTCTTTAGATAACATCGCTGCAATGATTGAGTTATGCGTTATTGCATTTGTGGGCCGGAGTTTAGTTTTGTTACTCTGCAGTTTCAGGCTTTACCTGAGAGCAGCTCAAGCAGCAAGAGGAGTCAGGTCCAAAATCCTTTCATTTCCTTTGCAAACCGCATGTCATGCTCCATATTAGGTGGATAACGGATGAATGTTCCTCCTTGTCTGCGCACCTTAAGATCTGGCTGGAGATTTCGCCCTCCCTTCTTAAACTTACTGTTTACTTTCCGACAGTCTCATCTTCACGTGTCTTCTTGTTTCGTTTTTTTACTTCAGCCCTCTATTGCTTCTCTCTCTCCGTGTCTCCATCCGTCCCGCCAGGCTGTGCAGCGCCGGCCTCGGCCCATTCTTGGGTAGCACAGGAAGTGAAACTGTAACACAGAGTTCACTGGTAATTGGCCACGGTCACGCTAACCAAACAGGAAGGAATCTGCAACTGATTAGAATTCTTCCTCCTGCAATAATAGTCCTCCCCTCGCAGACCCCCACCTCCCAGCCCCCTTTCACCCCCGCCCCCCACAAAATTAATTACATTCGGGGGTCTATTCCCACTATTGGTTTTCCCTGTTTAGAAGCTGCATTATAGAAGGACAAACCCCAAGACAACAGGGCCGATCTGGTTTTAAAATTACAAACAGACTGAGGAAGCACAGGCAGACATCCATCCTTCTATCCATCCAATAATATATGCATCCATGAATCTATCCATCCATATATTCATCCATTCATCCATCTATTTATCCACCCATCTATCCATCCATCTATCCATTCATCCATCATTCCATTCATCCATCCATCTATCCATCCATGTATTAATCCATTCAGCTATCCATCGTCTATCCATCTATCCATCCATATATTCATTCATCCATCTATTAATCCATTTATCTATCTATCCATCCATATATTAATCCATTCATCTATATATCTATGCATCCATCCAAATAGAGATCCAATCACTGGTCGGATCAGTCCGCGAGTCACAAACTGCTGAATTCTCTGAATGGGTCTCTCTCTTCATCCATTCATCCATTCATCCATTCATCTATCCATCTATCTATTCATCCATGCATGTATTTATCTATTTATCCATCCATCTATCCATCCATCTGTCCACCCAGTGGATCGTTCATTCATCTATCCATCCATCCATCAAAATATTCATTCATCCATCCATCTGTTAATCCTTTCATCTATCCATCCATCCATCTGTCTAGCCATCCTCTTCCTCTGTGTAAAATCTGTTCCAAACTTCCCAAACAAACCTACCCTAATTCTTAGTACTAAGGATGGTTGAATGGGGAGAATAGTCTTAGTTGTTCCTCTGTGTTTTACCAAACACAATACTTATAATGATGATGATGTCTGCTGCTGAAAAAGCCCAAAGATCAAGAAGATTTGAGGGTTGGCCTTTTCACCTTTTGGGTTTATTCTAAAAAGTTAAACCTGTGATCAATCACTCCCATTTAAAATGTTTAAAATGTAAACCTCCATTTCCTTTTTTAGCGTAATTTGTATCTTTTATCACATGAAATATAATTTGTAATGCCATTTGAAGATCTGTGAGGAATGAAGAACACTGGTGCTTTTGGGACTGTTCGCTGGCAGCTGGCATCAATACCGCAGGAATCCAGGGGTCCACCCTTTTACGGTCGGCTGCTGCGGAAATGTTCAAAAACAATCAGCTCGTGTGAACGCTGCACACCTGAAATTGTTTTAATTTTGAACAAGCGCGTTGCTTGATGTGACACGTTCATTTCACAAACGAGGTTAAGCACGAGAGCAGCAGGACGCCAAACGCGCACGTGTAGTGTTTAAATACTGTTGTGTTCCGCATCTTTCAAAATAAAACGAACATAAAACCACAGAGATGCATTTTCCTCTCATCTTCACAGAGAAACACGTAGAGCCGAGGCCGCTTCAAAAATAAAATGAATGCCTAACAATGTTTTTGATGTCCTATATTTAAATTTGTACGGTTACTTACATTACTCCTACTTCCCTGGTCTTGGAACTAATCCGATTGTTATGGAAATGGGATGCTCTGTTTCATGACAGAGTTGGGGAGAGAGAGAGAGACCGAGAGAGAGAGAATTCCCAGGTTCGCTCCTACTCAAAATGTGCTGAAAACAGATTTTCAGAATCCTTTGGCTTCATGGTATTGGTTATAGGGGATTACACAAAGCACCTAAGTCTCAACAACGAGCTGCTCTTTTCTACCGAGGAAAACATTCCTTCATGCTGGACACATTCTCCACACTCCAGAAGTTAATCGGGAACAAATCAAGCTAATATTGTCCAATATTGCGCCATTAACACAAAAGATTAGAAATAATGAGTGAAATTGTTTGTTTTTATTTTTCTAGATTCAAAGGAGGTTTCTTTTCCATGGCCTTGAAAGAAAATGAGTTATCATGAGCCATATATTGTAATTATTAAATAATGTAAAAACTTATTTAACTTATTTAAACTTAAAAAGTTTCTGCATTAATAAAGTCTGATCTAAACTAAGATGCTGTCCGGTTGTGAGGACTTAAAACAAAACTGTTTTTGGGACAGGTTCAGTTTTTTTTAGAATTAAATTAGAAATTACAAAATGGCAATTTATTTTGCCCTAATCACATTTATGTTGTATTTATTTGAAAAATAAAAATCTATTACTTTTAATAATTAAAAAAACACATATTTTTTGGTGAAATATCAACATAGCTTTTTCATCAAACACATACAGGTTTATGAAACTAATTGTCCTAATAAAACCAATTGAGGTAAAACACATTATCAGTGAGACAAACGAATGGCATAAATCACACATGTGGTGAGCGGCTAACGCAGCAGCTCATTGAAGCGAGTGTCTACGAGTTTCCTGCTCGCAGCCCCCGCCGATCCTTATCAGCTGCAAACTTTTTTTTTTATCTTGAACAGCATTTAAAATCATCACTTACCGATTCCTTTCTGAACAGCCATTCTAGTGTGTGTTGTCTGTCATTGGGGTTGAAAATTGGGGAATGGGCTGGAAATTGGAACCGCCGAAGACGCCGTCCTGGAAAAAGAGGAAATCAAAGTTAAATGACATCATGCATGCCAAGAGAATGTTTAACCAAAGGACAAAAGGGAAGCTGGAGATAACAGAGAAGAGAAAACCACATAATGTTGTGGCACTGCAGTCTGTTTGGAATCGTGCATGCCTGTGTGTGTGTGTGTGTGTGTGTGTGTGTGTGTGTGTGTGTGCTTGGAGGACATAAGGCTGGTACTCATCATTATACAGTTATACTGTCATCCTGTGCATCTGTAAATGCAAGCGTTTGTGGCTGCATTTGTAAATATGCATACTTCAGGTAAAAAAGTATGTACATGGGGATTTATGGGATGAAGAATCTCTGTGTGTGTGTGTGTGTGTGTGTGTGTGTGTGTGTGTGTGTGTGTGTGCGTGTGTGTGTGTGTGTGTGTGTGTGTGTGTGTGTGTGTGTGTGCGTGTGTGTGTGTGTGTGTGTGTGTGTGTGTGGGCAAATGAGCATGTTTTTTATAGCAACACAGGAATGTGAGCACATAGTGGAGTGCACAAGTGTGTGTGCAGGTGACCACGGGCCTAGAAAAGGTTTGTCCCGTAATGCATCAAATTGTCAAAGACGCTTGAAGTGGTTGCCAAAAAAACAATAAATAGCGAGCCTGTGATTCCGCTGAGCCGCAGTGATGCACATTTCTTATGACAAGTTTACTTCAAAAGACCGAAATCCTGCCCCACCCAGAGCGCATGCGGCTAGATGACAGGCGTGCATGTGCTTTGTTTTAACGTGAGAGGACATCGGGGCAAAGGGAGCACAGGGAGGTATGGACGTGTGTGTGTGTGTGTGTGTGTGTGTTGGGGAGGATTCCTAACCTCTATCTGGAGGGAAAGGGGCAGAATATATATGAATTCATATTTACGCTTGTAAAACATAAGGTTTGAATGTGTGATGAAAAAATATTGAAGAAAACGCTTGATGACGTGAATATCCGTCATCAATAAATAACAAATGGAAGCATTGAACTCAGTTCAGTAAAACCCGCATTTATTGGATGTTTGGTTAAAATCGTGTTTAGTAAGAGAAACAATCCTTCTAACGCCGGCCTCCCAGCGGCCGTCTGGGGCTTGACTTTGTTTTGTGCCGCTTCGCTCTCCGCCGGAATCATCATGACAGACGGGCTGGAATGGAGCATGTCTGGATTATGTTTATCCAATTTAACTGAGGCATTTATCCTCCCAGGTATTGCTGCCAGTGTGCGCTCCGTGACAGCGGCAACGTTTGCAGTTCGTGAGCCGAGGTGAGAGTGCGCTGAGAGGGAAACATGCAGCCAGTCTGCACACGTCAAGGTCAGGAGTCCTCCCCAGGAATGAAGGGAGAGGTAGAGGCAGATAGCGATCTGCTTCTCATGCCGCTCTGATGGGCTTCCCAACCAAAAGGAAGATCTGAGTCACACAACCGCCCATTAGTTAATTAAAGCGGTTTACACTACACCCATGTATACTTCATAAGCAGAGAGTTGTTGTTCACCTGCTTGATGCATTTGTTGATTGTGACTTTCATTTTAAGGGATGTTGTTTTCCCACAATGGTCTCTCATGCAAAGAGACATTAAGAAAAAAAAACGCAGAGGACCCACCTGGCCTTAAAACGGAAGTAAAACAAAAAAAAAAACAGGTGTGAAGTTGTCAATTTTGAACAGTGTGATATCATATGCACGGAATACCTGTGGGTGTGTACTATCTATTCACTGAATCATTTGGCGCTTGGCTTTATTTCTTAATTCTCATTGCCATGAAACACTTCACAAAGAATATCCACCCAGAAGCAATATTTTCTACAAGCAAAAACTAGTTCAAAGACCTTTTTTTTTCTCAACCCCCCCAATCCTCAAGTTACTGTCCTGGCATCTAGTCAATGACTTTTACAAGATTTTTTTTTTTTCCTGACTTTGTAGCAACACTGAAGCCCCCGGGCCAGTGGGTCATATAATTATTATGTGCAGGAAATTATAAGCATGTTTTAAAAGTGAAAATTAGGTTTAATAGTAGAGTACGGCTGCAATGAACGCCGCATGGAATAAAAAAAAAAACGCCAATTTATGAAACATGATCATTTGAATTAGGAATTCTGTAGTGTTTAACAACATGGGATGGACAAGGTTTATGTTGTAGACATTCATAAAGTCTTCTGTATCTTTGTTTTCGCATGTGTTGGAGTGAGAAAGAGAAGCACGGAATCAAAATAGGAGAATGTCATGTTATATTATTTGATTCTAACCTGGGTGTTATTTCTAGCGACTTGTAAGCAAAGCCCAGATCCTGGACCCGACTGGCACACAGGAACTCTTGTACACGGACGCACAATCGGGGGAAACCGGGTCAAGGAGGGGACAAGGAACGAGGTGTCCTTGGAGTAACCAAAACAACCGCAAGTCCAATTTCCTCCTTTGTCACTTTTTTTTGCAGCTTTACACTCAAATGGAGAGCGAGCTGAGAAAAGAACGCGTTGTCGGTCCGACTAAAGAACACCGGCAGCTCTCCTGCCCGTGTGGAAAGCCGACATCTAGTTTCCTGAGTGAAGTCATTTCCTCAGTAGACGGTTTGCACAAACACAGGACTAATATCTAAGGCCGGGGGAGGGTGCGGGTTGGGGGGGAGGGGGGACGGGGGGGGGGGGGGCTGTACACGGCTGCTTGTCTCGCAGAAAAGGGCTGATGGCAAACATTCACCTTTAAATCTAATTCCTTCCGCCCTTTCATCGACGGGCACAGATAAAGACATTCACTAGTCACGGTTAGCTGGGAAAATATTATGATGAATGGACTTTTATTCGCATTTCCCCACCATTATTCATGACAATAACAACACAATGTTCCCTGACGTTAATGGTGCATGTGTGTGGATGCATCACTGGCAAAGGCACGGGTACTTATTATGGAAACAGTGCTATGATGAATGTGCTGGAGCAACTCAAACTTAATCTAAACTGCATTACATGTTGTTTTGAATATACCTCCCTGGTATGCCCATCTTTAATGTACTATCAAGTGCAGGAATTGCTTTAGTCTCCAAATTCTGAGCGGCGGAGGGAGAGGGAGAGGGAGAGGCTTTAAAATACTGTCTGTTAGAAATGCAAAATTTATGAATACCCCCCTCACATCTCAGCTTGATTTATGTGAAATAATAATACACTATTTAATGCTTAAACATAGCTAGGAGCGATCCGTGGCTATCAAGATGTACAACGGAGTAATGGGGCTGGAAGACAAATCACCTTGTGGACTTGTGATGCTTATTTAAAGGTGCTCAGGCAGATATATTAAACTATATGTAATTGTACACTAACTCTGTGCTGTAGGCAGAGGAGGCAAAACACAGGAGGAGGCCAGTCGTGATGCGGATGGAGTGGTGTAATCAATTTGACTCGAGCATCATCCTCCGAGGCGGCCGGGGGGGGGGGGGGGGGGGGGGGGGTGCTCTTCGATCCGCTACCATGTCACCTTCTTTAAGCCTTGGCCTCCGTTCAAACATCCATCGGTACTGTCCAAACTCATGGACATGGAGCAAAAAAAAAAAAAGAAGAAAAAAAATCCCACAAGCATCTGGTTGAAAAGTTGACGTTGCTATTTTTAGTTCTGGCACAAGGTGCGTCGGCTCCGAAGAGGAGGACCGGGCCGCAAACGGAGCCAGTGGTCACACGCGTGGTGATTTATGATTCACTGATTGCCTCATTTAATTAAAGTAAACGGCAAAGCCAAAGCGAGGCCAAATTGTCCTGATCTGATGAATTGGCCGCCGCTTTACCACCAAAAGCAGGTAAGGTAAATAAACAGGGTAATTACGATGGTAAATGAAGCCTCTGTGAGTCGAGCCCCGTGGGCGCCTCACCCAGGATGTACTGGAGGAGTGAACAGGCGTTCCCGTAACTTTCTTCTCTCATCCTCCCTCTGTCTGGAAGGCCGGGCCGAGCCAAGAAAAACACGCCTACGAGGTGTGCACACACTCAGTGTCACACAAACCGCAGCCCCCCCTCCCCTCCTCTCCCCCCACATCCCTCACTCTCCCGGTGGGTTCAGGTACAATTATAGCGACGGTGATCCACAGGTGTTGAATTCTTCTGGCAAGCCATAAAACATGATATGCATGATTTGTGCAGTCAGCCAGGTCTGTAATTTCATTCTCCTTTTCTTTCATTTTCCCTTCCTGGGCCACACGATCCATTTCCCTGCTTTATGAGAGCGCAGACACCCAGAGAGAGACTTTCAGGCTGATTACATGCCCCCGTGCCATGGGGGGGTCTGAGGAGCCAACACGCCAGCCTAAGACCCGTGTCAAACCCCGGTGAAAACATCCATTTGAATAAAGGTTTGGGATATTTGAAATGCTCGGGGTGCGCGTCATTTACCCACCTACACATTCGCGGATCCCCCGGTGAAAGAATCGGCCGCTAACATGTGTTTTTTTTTTCTTTTATTCAGATCCACTCAAGTAACAGTGAAATGTAGAATATTGACCTTGTGTGCCGCCTGCTGTCACATGTGAGAGATGTTGATTCGAGGGGAGGACGTGTCCCCCCCCCCACCTGGTCCTGTGAGCATCTGGCTAAAAGAAACAAGCAAAAGGCCCTCATTGATTTCTATTGTTGATTTAATACATTTGTGTGAGCTGCTGCAACCTCACGTTAGGAACTCTTTAGGTTAGGAACGCTGCGCTCTGCATATGCACGCGGCGGGATGACCCCCCCCCCGAAACTGCAGTGTCCTCCGGGGGGGAAGTGAACTCACTCAGTCTGCTACTTTCACAGTGTTGCCTGAACGTGATCGGCGTGAGAGGAAGATCCCGAGCTGTGGTGCTCGCACACACACACACACACACACACACTTTGGGTTCTACTTTCACTCATGCACACCCACAGTGTGATCGCCAAAGGAGGAAAAACAAAAAATTGAGTTTGTACATATTAAAACCGAGTCATTATTATAATCTGATCTAAGATTCACATAAATGTATTTCTTATATTACTTCATGGGCATTAACCGCGGCTTGAAATGTTCATAAATATAATGTTAATATCTATGTAAATAACTGCCTCTAAGGATTAAAATGTTAGTTATTGGGTGCATAAGGATGAAAGCAAGTGAAAAGAGAAAATGGGCCATAGCTGAAAATGGCATATAGTTTGTTACTTTCACAAATCCGTCAATGCAGAGAACTCCTCCAGCTCCGAATCACAAGTAAATAATATCCAGACGTAAACCACAGCATTAATCCTGGGGTGTGATTGACATTTTGTGTCTATGACAATGTACTCCAAATAATTAAAAACGGAAACCTTGAAACGTAATGGCTTTCAAATCCATTAAGTAGTTAAAGGTTATGAGAAAGAACAGGATTATTGCTCACAGCAAAACTCCTAATTAAATGAGACTACGTAATTTGTTTCTCAATCCCCTTCACTTCATAAACCCAGTGCAGGTTAAACGAATGGGCAACGAAACATGTGTGTCACTTCCCATCACTGTGAGGAGACAACAAACAATCTTATTTGATTTTTTTTTTGCATTACTGCAAAAGCGAGCAGGGTAGATTGGATAAACCGGCACGTAGTTCCTGCGTGAATTGTTTGTTTAATTACTTTTTCTTTCCTTTTTCTTGGGAGCAAACTTCCAAAGAGAGATGCTTCCCCCTCCTGGCTGCTCATGTGAAAGCCGGAGACTTCCCGGTCTCCTGCGGCCTCAGTGGCACTCTGCCATTGTGGATGCTAGGGAGTACGTCACGTATTTACCATATGTGTGTTTAGAGTTGTGCTGGGACACTTCTTAGTGGGCGAGCCGTATCAGGTGTCAGACTGTGAGGAATAGAGCCACAGCCTCAACGCGCTTATTTTAGGTTAACTTAAACCTCAAAAAACTACATTAATAACTATTCTAATCCGACTGTGTCTAACAATCCTTTCGTTACATTTGAGAAGTGTTTCTGTGAATGGCCGTGCCAGAAAAGAAGAAAGAAAACATGGTATGTACACCGCAACTTTCAAAAGCCAAAGCTAAAGCATTCAAACTTTTGTCCAACAAACAGCCGAAAACTCAAAAGCAGCCAGTTTAGTTACTTTGGCACAAGATGAAGGAAACTCCCCAATATTCACATTTGAGGTGACGGATCTATTAAATGTTTTGTATTAACAGTTCCTATTCTGCCAATCCTCTTGTGAGCTACCCTAACTCATCATTACAGCTCTAATAAAAAACCATGGCAACCAGAGTTGAATTCATTCGCTTGCAATACAGCGCATATACTGAAATTCAAATAACGTTCTTATGAAGCTGCCTCTATCTCGACTGGGTTGAGGTTGTGGTTTGAATTGAATGGATGTTTACTGAATGCCAATTGACTCTCCACCCCGAGACCAAGTCCCCCCCTCTCATGGTGGAGGCATATTAAATGGCGAATCTAAGAGGTCGGACCCGCCTGCGCACCTCTTGCCCCCCCCAACATCCCCCGATGGCAGACGATCTGAATTCCAAACATCCACAGCCTCCGTGAACCGGTCCGTGTCTGCTCCCTGGTCACAGGCACAGGGGATGGAGGGGAAGATGAGGATGGGGGGGGGGGGGGGGGGGGGGCGGGGGTGTAAGAGCAGCGAGCCGAGCAGATCAAAGAAAATAACATGGGAGAGGATATGAGTGCTTTGAGAAGTAATATAGCCGAGATAGCATCTGTTTTCCGTAGCATGCAGGAGGCTTGAGACGAGCCCAGGAAAAAACACAACGGAGAGCGAGTGCACTTTAGCCGAGGATAAGACCGAACACAAATGGGTTATTAAGGAGTCCTCAATGTAATATCTGGCTCCTTGAACCGGCCCACTGCTGGGGATGGGGAATGAGGGGGGGGGGGGGGGTTGAGTGACTCTAATGTGGAATTAATAACATGACGGATCATTATAAGGGGGGGTTTGTATTAAAGAACAAACAGTAACGTTACACCGGGACCAGGCCGAAGAGTTGACTAAAGCCTGAGAGTCCAGTTCTCACAACAAAAAGCTCCAGAACAAACATTTCAGATGCCTGTTAATGATTCAAAAAGGCATTAATAGGATTAATAGGATTTCCCGAGTCTCATCACTACGCCGACCTGAATTTAGAGAGGTTTTAATGAAGAGGGGAGGGAGGTGACCACTCTTTCATTACGTCCGTTCACCTCAACCTCACTTGATCTCACAAAATCGCGCTATTAGCACACATCTTTAGCCCAGATCAATTTTAATAAAGGGATATTGTGGTCTGTGTGTGACACGGTTGAATTCCTCAAAGGTTGAAAATCCGAGACCAAAGCTCACTCACCTGGACCCTTTGGTCCACATAGTATATCAAAACCATTCACAGGTCACGCTCCCATATGAGCTTCCTGAAGATTGAATAATGTCCATCCTGATCCGCGCTGCAAGAGGCCATATTGGATCCAGATTTCACTGGTTCAAAAGTCATTTCATTCCCCTTCATTTCTCCCCGTCTCCCCCTCTCTGTTTTATTTCTCTCCCCGTCTCTCCAAAGCCTTCTCTCGGCCTGCTTTATTTATTGCGGGTCCAGTGGTGTGGTACGAAACCATTACCCGCGCATATGTACCTTTTTGAATAATCAATAAATAATTATTTTATTATTTAATAGGATCGTATGGGAGAAGGAAATGGGTTCTGTTGCATAAATCCATCACGCCGTGATGAATGGGCACACTTGTAAAGTTGGACTTTGGGCGATGGGGAAAAGTGGCGGAAGGTCCTGCGCCTGCGCTCGTCGGCGCTGCCTCGCTGAGCTCTTTCTCCATGGCAGGTTGTAAATGTGACATTTTTGTCTCGTCGGGACTGTCAATTGGCGTGCAAGGGGACTCGGGGAACGGGGATTGTAAATTCAGGGAGATTAATTAACCTTCTACATTTGCGATTCGGCCCTGCATCTCGTTCCGTGCACCGTGACCCCTGTGAGCAGAGGGGTGAGGGACCCGGCCGCAGACGGCCCATTCCAAATGAGTTATTAACAGAATTTTTTTGAATAGATGGAAAATTTGAGGCCTGGCCATTTAGTGTCATAAAGGCCTGGTTGGCGAGGAGGCAGGGGCCTCCTAGGGACAGGAGGCAATACCATTACAATCAAATCTGAGATGGAAGAGGGATTGAGCTGTCCATTCTGAATTTTTATATTGTCAGAGGGGCCGGGGAGGAAATAATGCCATCCTGGAGTGTATTAACCTCTGGCTGGGGAAAGAGGACAGAAGTGGGGAGCGAGAGAGAGAGAGAGAGAAACTACCCAGGCCGAGGGAGGGACTTTAGATTGGACGACAGGGAGAAAGGAAGGCTAGAAGAGGGAGGAGAGGAATGAAAACTGCCAGATGAGAGTTCCATGCCTTATGCTGGAGAAGCAAAAAAGGAATAGACAGGGATATGAGGTGGCCGAGAGACAGAACAGAAGCAGGGAACGTTGGGAATAATGCAATAAGGGGAAAGTAATGTTGGGGGGAAGGGGGGACATATATGTGCGTGATTACAACGGTGAGATAGGAAGAGAGTTTGTGGGAAAGAGGAGGGCAGGCCGGAGGAACGGGAGAAAGACGCGGAGGGATCATATGAAGGAGGAGAGGTGGAGAAGTTGTGGGGAGCGATGGCATCCGGACAATAGAAAAGAGTGTACAGCCAATATTGAGACGATACGTGAACTCCATGATCATCATATTATGATTTTGTCCAATGCCATTTTTAATGACTCCTTTAATTTTATTATCAAATGTATTATAAGTATCAAACATGATACGTCAGTGGTGTCATATGCAATGTAGAATAGCATTACCTGCATTATCATCTCTTCTATTGTAATCCAAATGGCACCATCATTTACCAAAGCAACACTGTGCTGAATTAGAGGAGACATTGCTGAATCAGATCATAAACTCATGTTTAAAAAATGTACAAGGCTAATGAATCAAGTTAGAAGTCGAGTCAGACTTTTTTTTGCAACCAAATAGCATTGAACCAATTTTACAAGATTCCATTTAATCAATTCATTCATCACTTCAAAATGCATCTTCCACAATACTCAATACAATAGAAGGTTTCTGTTTGGTTACTTTTATATTTTGGGTGTGTCTTGCTAGACACCATATTCACGTGATTGGGTGGAGCGGACTCCAACACATGGATACTACGTTGTGGTCACAGTGGTATGTGGAATTGCAAAACTTGTGTTCAACAACGTGTGTTCAACAACGTGTGTTGTTGAACGGTGCAATCTGGCGTAGTTTGTTGCTTTTATTCTGTGATTTGTGCAAAGTAGGATCCAAAAAGAGAAAAATAAATATGATGAAGTTTAGCATCTACTCCATGTTTGTACTAGTGGAGATTCAGCTCACGCAGGATAAACGCAGAAGGTGAATAATTGCACGCTCCCAAATGAAAGATGACGTTTTTGGATGTATTAGTGATGACTTAAAACTGTCTAAAAAGAGACAATTCTGTTTATCACTACTTGTATATTTTCCTTTCTTCCAGGATACCGGGGAAAACTGATCATAGCCTTCCTAACAGTGGGCACTGTGAATGTATGAGCAGCATTTCAATGTTATGGCTCCTCTATAAGGACCTAATTACATATATTTTGCTAGTTAAAGATAATTGACAAAAGCTGTGGGGAATCATAATAACATCCATAAATTGATATTCCATACGTGAAACAAATATTAACATGCAAGAAAAGCATGCTTTACAAGAAAGAGCGAGGAAAGGAGGTTTACGAGCTAAACTTACATAATGCTGAGGTGCAGCAGGTGTAAGTGAAGCTGATGGATTCTTCAGAGCAGGTAACACCTTGCACTCGTTCAACTGTATGTACATACATACATACACACATACTGAGCGGGTGACGTGGGGTGACTCACCTGTCACAGCGTCCAGCTAAACGGACCAATAGCATCACAGTTCAGAGGTCAGCGCGGAGCGGAAGTTGTTGGCCGCCCCTTCCACCGCTGCCTATGCGTGCGGCTTTCAGCAGGCTGACACGCGTGTCAACGAGTTGTCGTTGTAAAAGAAACATATGAAAACGCCCGAAATGTGCCTAAGAGGAAGACGTGACGTCCAGGGAGATGGTTGTCCGCGGCATCGCCTCTGAAGAAGCGGATACGCTGGCGTAGTGAAACCCGGAAGTGGTGTTGGAGGTAACAAGCTCGCTGCGGTAGCTTTCCTGTAATGTTGGAGGAATCAGCGCCGGAAATGAAATACATCGCTAATGCAAATCGGCCCATAAGAGGATCGTGGTTATAAGGATTAACACATATCTCCGTATGCGTAATCTATGCCGACTAGTGAAAGGACAACTTCCGCTTAGGTCGTTAGCAACCGGCTACTTTGTAGCCTAGCTAACGTCAACAGCTAATATACATTATCAAAACACTTGCGATATAATATATCAAATTCCTAAATCATGCTATAAATATAGTTGCAAGGCGTTTTGATTTGAATGTAATACTGTGGTGTTGGGCTCTTGCTACATATTGTGTGTGTTTATCAACGTTATAACCAAAAGCTTTGGCAGAAAAAACAATACACATTATGTAGATTGAAAATCAGGAGCATCTTGCAGATAATCATACATTTGAAAAGGCTTTTGAGTGACACATGTTATGTTGTGTTATGGTGTGGTGCAGCATTTGATGGAGCAGGAATGCAAGTGGCTGCTTGAAAGACGTGTGATTGCTTCCTCGTTGTTTTCATTGTGTCTTCAGTGTTCTTTGCATGGACATTATCCACAACAACCATTCAAAGTGGAATCATCTGTTGGTCTAATTTTGGCCTGATTCACAGATGTAACACGTTGAACAGGTATTACTTCATACAGAACTTTTACAGTGGTTACTTTTATATTTTTCTGAATGGTCACTATCTTTGCAGAGCTCTCAGCTGGGCCGATGACAGTTTACCTCCGGGCTGGGTTTGTTCCAGCCAAAAAGCCTGTTTTGCTAATTAACACTAATGCTGTGAAGACACTAAAGCAGGAAAAATAATGATTACCCTAATATCTCTATATTTACCTGCAGGTCCCAGCTGCCGCGGGCACAATGAGTGCTAAATACGGCCTGGTGAGCTACAACAGCTCCAGGAAGCATATTTCAATCTCCATGCCGTCGTCCACGGAGGTGATGTCGCCCCACATAAAGTCTGTGGAGGAGCTGAGGGTCCTGGGAATCAACCTCAGCAGCTTCAGCCCCCCCACGCAGTTCCTGATCTGTGTGGCCGGAGTCTTCCTCTTCTACCTCATCTATGGATACCTGCAGGTAACGGGGAGAAAGACCACTTGATTCAGTTCGAAGTTTGCATTTTGCCAGCTGGAGCAATCAGTGCCTGCTGTGTGATTATTTTTTTTATTTATTTTTTTTTTTTTTTAATTTATTTTGTTTCACCCCCCCCCCCATCCAGGAGTTGATATTTTCCATTGAAGGATTCAAGCCTTTCGGTTGGTACCTGACTCTGATCCAGTTTGGCTTCTACTCGTTGTTTGGACTGGTGGAGCTTCAGCTCACGCAGGATAAACGCAGAAGGTGAATGATCGCATGCTTGATGACCTAAAATCGTCTAAAGAGACGCCTCTGTTTATCGCCAAAATGTGTCTCTCAACTACTTGTATATTTTCCTGTCTTCTAGGATACCGGGGAAAACCTATATGATCATAGCCTTCCTAACAGTGGGCACTATGGGCCTGTCCAATACCTCCCTGGGTTACTTGAACTACCCGACACAGGTCATCTTTAAGTGCTGTAAACTCATCCCAGTCATGATTGGGGGGGTGTTTATACAAGGTGAGACACTGCATTTGTATTTCTACCCAGACTTGCAAATGAAGCTTTGTATTTACATGTTCTGGTGTTTTCTTTTTGCTTTTTGACAATATTTCGATCCTTCATAATATGTTGTTGCTATGTAGTGCTCTTTAGCTGTGTCTGGCTCTAAACCTCATTCTATGTTCTATCCAATGAAATCATTGGATCTCCTCTTGACACTTCATTTTGGGGGTTTTGGGAGTCGTATTTGGCTCGTCTTTCTAGTTTTGCTTTGTGGAACCGTTGCGTCAACTCTCAGGATGTTCGGCACAGGATTCCTGCTTTCTGGAAGACCGCCAGACCTCCATTCCTCATTGCAATCAGTTGACAAACATGCCAATTTCTTTTTTATCGTAACGTCTAAATGTTAATTCGTTAGGATTTTTTTCAGGAAGATGACGATTGCACTTGAGCTGTTAAAAAAACATAATAAGTTGGATTTTTAATTCGCAAGATGGTGGGATCTCTGAAAAATAGGCGTATTTTAGTATTAAATAAATGTGATCCTTATTGGACTTTACTGACTGTTGAAACAGTCATCTCAGGTAAAGGTACATTTTACACCTGGTTTCTGTCATCTCACACGTTCCCTGTGACGAAATCACCACCTTTCAACATTGGCGCCTCTTTTTTATCTGTTGTTTTTTGGTTGCCTGGTCGGTTGCACTAGTTCTGTCTGTCCTTTCATCCTCACACCGAGCCACTCAAGCCTCTGCGTCCTCAACGTCAGACAGGTTTTGCAGAATAAAAAAAATGAAATGAGCCTCCCCAGGTCTCTCTCCTCTCCCAACGAATAGATGTGAGCGCCGGGGTCCCTCAAGGGGTCGAGTGGAAAACCGAATGTATTCACTCAGAATGCAAGGAGGAGAGAATGTGGGGATGCATCTGATGCGAGGCCCTTCAAAGGCGAGTCAGGGAATCAAAGCCGACCACGGTCGACCTGATGCTGCGTCCCCTTGTCAACCTCAAGGCATCCGTCCGTCAAAATGTTTTTGTTAGACTCCTTTTGTTTCTCAGTCCAAACTTGAGCTTTTTTGCTGTATTGTTGCAGGCACAACCGCGGCTCAAACTTCCAAGTGTCCATAATACCAAATGTAAAAACTTTTAAGTCTTTTTTTTAATCTTTTTTTTTTAATCTTTTTTTTATTTTAAAAAGAGGTCGGCCATCTCTGGCAGGTTCCATTGCAAGTCGAGCTCGAGGCATTGTCTCGGATTTGTGTCTCTGTATTTGTGACATTCTGGAAGTTTCACCAATTAATCTAAAAAAAAGTATTTTAGAAGTCACGTTTACTCATTCTTCCAATTTAACGTCTCAAATGTTTTTTTATTTTATTTTTTTTCCAGGTAAACGCTATAACGTGGCCGACGTCTCCGCTGCTCTCTGCATGAGTCTGGGACTCGTATGGTTTACGCTGGCAGACAGCAAAGTGGCCCCCAACTTCAACGCCACAGGTAACCTCTGTTTCTGTTGCAGGGGATGCGTGCGTGCGTGCGTGAGCAGCTCCCGTCTTCCTCTCTCTGCAGCTTCGGCGCAAAACACATGGCGCTCTTGCGCAATGGGATATCTGCGTGTTCACGCGTGTTTGTCGCACACAGGCGTCCTCCTCATCTCCATGGCGCTGTGTGCGGACGCCGCCATCGGAAACGTGCAGGAGAAAGCAATGAAGCTCCACAACGGCTCCAACTCTGAAATGGTACCCTGTCTTGGTCCATAAGACGCACGCGCCGCATTGTGGGAATTGCTTTCACCCCCCCGCCTGTGATGTCACTGACCGGTCACATGGCGCTGTGTCGACAGGTGCTGTACTCGTACTCCATCGGCTTTGTCTACATACTGACAGGCCTGCTGTGTGTAGGGGGACTGGGGCCAGCGGTGGCGTTCTGCTCCGAGGTGAGTATCGCTTAAGATGGATACCAGATACTCATGTTGTGTAGGTTCTTTTTAAGATATGCAAACGAACTCCTCCTAGTAGTGAGTTCCCTGATGCTTTATTTGCATACGTTAAAGTCGTTATGCCTCCGTGTCTCAATTGTCCTCTATCATCTTCTCTCCCTTCCCAGCATCCTGTGAAAACGTACGGTTACGCGTTCATCTTCTCCCTTACGGGTTATTTCGGCATCTCCTTCGTGCTCGCCTTGATCAAGCTCTTTGGCGCCCTGGTCGCAGTCACAGGTCAGCGAGGCGGTTTGTCAAATCTGCTCGTCTCTTCATTCTGGCATTATCTTGCCAGTCATTTAGCTGTAATGTTATTTTAGACAGGGTATTGAGTCATAATTCGTAACGTATATTGAAAAGCTCAATAGATTAGAAGTTTTTCTCTGAAGCTATAAAGCTTTTATTTGTTGTTTGTAATTAAGTAGAACCCTTGCTCCCTTGCAGTGACCACCGGGAGAAAGGCCATGACTATCGTCCTTTCCTTCATGTTCTTCGCCAAACCTTTCACCTTCCAGTAAGTCCGCCCACCTTTTTGACTGATCCGTCTTCTTCTGGTTTAGAGAAAGTCTCCACGGGCTTCTCCTTTTTGACTACTCCGACTCGATTTGGCTCCCCTGCCAAGATCTCGACTGATCCGCTGCTCTTTCTCCTTGTACTTCACTCCCGCTCGCCCTCCAACTCCGCTGTGCCTTCAAAGGGCGCTTTGTGTTCTACCTCTTCTGCCGTCTCTTTCTCTCTTGTAACTTTCTCCACACGTGCACACACAAACGCGCACACACACACACACACACACGCACACTTCACATACAAGACACAAAAAACATGTGCATCTTTTGCCAAGTTGCATTCTTCTTCCAGCGTTGCTGGACTCTCAGTCCCTTTCAGGGCTGCAGTTTACACTTTTTAAACCAAAAGACGTAATGATCAGTATCTGCCTTTCCACGGGCATCTTGTTTCATACTGTGAGTATCTATTTATTATGTGCACTCTAATTGGCACCCGCTGATGTTCGCACATACAACTGTATTGCTACCGTCTCCTTTGAAAAAGATCCAACCTTTCCACTTCTTCCCTCATCAGGTACATTTGGGGCGGCCTTCTGGTGCTCTTTGGCATCTTCTTGAATGTTTACAGTAAAAACAAAGACAAGATGAAGCTCCCCTCCATCGGCGACCTCAGGGGCTGGCTGCTGACAGGAAAGAAAGTCCGACTTCTCTCCCAAAACGTATAGGAGGGCCTCCCCTCCCCCCACGGGCGTAGCGGAAGTCCCGCCAGTCGCTGGCAGACTGTTTGTGTCCGTTCAGACGTAGAGTCGGGGCCGCCCGTCACAGCCGTGCAGAGGCACCCGGCCACGAGCGCCGCGCCGCACCGCGGGGACATTCAGCCGAGGACGGGGATGCGAGGTGCGACCGGCAACCAGCCGGAAGAAAGGCGCACACAAATAAGTGAACTAGGACGGGTGACAGAGCGGCTGTATCGCATCGCCACGTACCAGTACGACACTGGTGTGGAACCGGCTGAAACTATCTGCAGCAAAAAGGAAAAAAAACTGTTTTTAACAAGGGAATCGATGGTTGTGGGCTCTCTTTTTTTTTTTTTTTTTTTTTTTTTTTTTTTTACACATATAGAAGTGACCCCACACAAACATTCCCAACATGGAGGACAACACTAATGACTTTTCTGAAGGGAAGACGGCGGCTTAGTTAACCAAAACGCCAGAGTTTTGCACCAGAAATGTCTTGTTCATGTAAACCCCTGAGTGGTTGCAGAAATGTTGGAAGGAACGCGTGCACAGCGTCACGTAATCCTGTCATGTCTGAAATGAAAGACGCCAATGGTGAAAGGGCATATTTCCCCCCCCCGCATGTGCCAGAAATGGGGAGCTTTGTTTTACATAATCATTGTCTTAATGAAGGTGGCTTCTCTTTTCAGAGTTTATTGGTAATCGATAACTGGTTGTGTCCTAATTCATACAATCTGTGATTATGGGGTGACATTTTGGGGAATATGGAGATAGCTGCTGCAGTGTACATCATCCGCGTTATTTTATATATAAATTAAAAACTATGATTCTGTGTGTGCGTGTCTGTGTTTAATATATACATATAATATATATATATATATATATATAAACACACATGTAAGCACACATTTATTCTCCAGTTTTACAGCGTTGGAGAAGAGTTGAAATGTTGCCAAACTGGGTGTGTATGTTTTTTTTGTACGTGTGTGTGTTTATCCATCTAGTGGCCTTGGGCATGTTTGATTAAGAATCCTGAAAAAAACCTCCACGGAAAATAAACAGCAGTCCTTTTCATTTGAACCGTGTGTGCCAGTGTGTGTGTGTGTGTGTGTGTGTGTGTGTGTGTGTGTGTGTCACATGCGTGCCAGTCTCTATTCACTCTAAATGATGAAGCTCACACCTGGTTGTTCATCAGCAGAATGTCTTCTGATGGTCCATTCACAGAGGTTCTGTTGTTTGTGGTTTAATAATAATAATGGAGATATCACTTCTGTAATCATAATGTTATTGTCCTCTGAACGTTTATCATAATTCTGATGTGATCATCTAAAACACTACAAAATAAGATTGAATTTCTCTCTTTGTTGTTAACAGCGGACTTGCAAAGTAACTTGAGTTACCGCCCTCAACCTTGTACCCAGAATCCTCTCTGTCTCAGCGGCGGTTTCCAGCGTCTGCTGAATTTTGACCCCTCAATGAAAACACACGGATAAGAAGAGAATTTCCTTACAGAGGGCAGTTAAGGTGTCCGGCACTAAAAAGGCCCAGTGATGGAGGCATCCACTTGTAGGAAGTCTGTTGTCCTTGACGACTCCTCCTGTGTGAGTGTGTGAGTGTCATCGGCGTTTTCTGGTGTGAAATGGAAGAGTCTTGCCAGCTCTGCGGGAGGCCGCTGAGTGTCTCTCTCTCTGTGATCCTAATGGAGGCACAGATATTACGCTTTCACTTCCAGGCAGGAAACCCAACGCTGGGCCAATTAGTAATTTGGTATTTCATCAAATTTGGCAGCTTGTGTCTGATGACAAACTGACAGAGATCCTCTCTCCTCCAGGGAAGCTTTGGCATTACAGCAGCACACACACACACACACACACTGAGAACTGCTCAGTTTCCCATCCAAAGCAAAGTAAAAAACTGAAAATGACTTTGTCTACAGATTATGGTTTCACACAAACACAGAACACTTTCTCGGGGAGCCTTTTGTGTGTTTATTTGTTTTTAGCTCAGTTCCCTGTGATTGATTCACAGCAAAGCCGTCCGTTAGAGGTCGAGAGGTCACGTTGCAGCGGTAAAGCATCACTTTGCCACTACGTCCACCTTTGGTGTGCGGCGTACAGGGCTGCTTCATCGCCGTGGGAACGCCTGTTCTCTTCGAGCTCCCTGAAAGGTCATTATGGGATGGGAAAAGCCCAGTTGACCCAAGGCAAAGTAGATCATTTGTCTTTTAGCAGCAGCAGAACACACCTGACCAAGCAGGCTGACCCCTGTTAGCACGCCGAGGATTTGGGCCGTGTTTCAAAGCCACGCAGGGATTGGCCATCCACTGTCAGCTGATTTAAACAAACATATTAATTCATTTTTTTATTATTGTAAGTGACTTAAACTGTCTTTAATAAGGTGGTGAAATGTGTGGAACACACACACACACACACACACATATGACCTGCTCTCACATGGCTGTGGCCCATCCTAATAAATAATGTGGGGTGTCCAGAGCTCATCATCCCAACAAATGGGCTGCTATATAATATGCGGCCTGACCTCTGATACCCACAGCGGGGAGGGCTGGCAGCCCATTCATTACGGGTGCAATGAGTTCAGTGGGGGCAGCAAGGTGGCTGGGTGAGGGATATACAGTAGTTCTCACAACGCACACACACACACACACAATCCCCATCGTCCTTGGTGCACAAACAGTGACGCATGTGAGACATGAAGGGAGTTTTTTTATTTTACAATCTGTGTTTTTGGGCCATATACTTATTCACTTTCTTGCTGAGTTGGACGAGGAGATCGATAATCTTCTCATTCAAATCCAAGCAAAAAAGTAAACATGCATGTTTCCCAAGATGTTAAATCATTAAAAGAACTATTGAATATATAAGATAGTGCCAATAATTCCTGCTTCCTTCCATCTTCCTCTGTCCATTTCCCACACACATGGATTATCTCTTTCCTTCCCTTCTTTCCTTCCTTCCTCTGCACATCAGCACCTCCTCCTCTTACCTCAGACTCATTACACCCCACCCACCCGTACCCGAGCCGAGCCGGCGCAGCGCTCCTCATATAATATGATGGCCATCTGCTCGGCTCAGCCACGCTTTCCAAAAGCCCCGCGGGCTCGATGTTTATCTGTCGTCCCCCTCGCAAACTCCTTTAAGGATGCAAAACATATCAGCAATCATCGGCGCCACAATTACGCACAGGTGCTGCTGAGCTGTAAAGTGATCAGGAGAAATGGGAGGAAACATAATTGAAGTGGATTAGAGCGTAGAGGTGGGAGGGAAAAAAAAAAAAAACGAAATAAGATTCTGGAGGCTTGGACAGCGGCCTCTTTCTATGCTGATGTTTAAAAATTCACTGCGCTGTGATTAAAGCTGGTGGAAGTCCTGGCAAGTAGACACCGTGTTCTGCTGTGTTTCCATAAGTGTGGGGTTTTAATAGCAGCAGACTGTTTTTGTGTATTCTATGACCAAGACCAGGGAGTTATGAACATGTAGTGCATGTGTGTTCCAGTTTTACCTGTGTGTGTGTGTGTGTGTGTGTGTGTGTGTGTGTGTGTTACTAGAGAGTCTAACACATGACGAACCAAATCTTCAGCTTGTCAGCCTCCTCTGACAAACATTTGTGCTCGTGCATACAAACAAATAGAGATACAGCAGACACACACACACACACACACAGACACAGACACACAGTCACTGACACCATTTGGCAGCTCAAGCAGGGCCGAAATATTCCGCAGCAGTCACTCATGAAGAGAAATTCTTAATAATAAATATCTAGCCAATAATGAATGTGCTGCTGGCTGCAGTTGTCTTGGGGGCATAATATCTAATTTCCTCCCAATGTTTCATATCCCTGCTCCTGCATGTCGACACAGTCCATCATTACGCCCCGGTGCAGGTTCCTATCACTTTTATTTATTTTTCAAATCAATATATAAATCAAAGCCTGGACGGATGAGATCCAATAAATTACAGAGTGCCGGACAAACGGTGGAATGTTAACCGTGTGCCAGGAGAGGAGATTCCCGTGAGTGCTTCCTGGTTCTGCGCCGTGTGCTGGTGGAGAATCTACTAAATGTCACATTAAATCACAACTAACTTGAATATTACTCAGCGGTGTTTTTAATACAAGTGGGAAAAACTCATACACGGCCTAATCTGAATAACGTTGGTGGACTGGTTGGACGTTCACCGGTGGTCTCTGCGTCTTTTTGTATTATTTTCTAATATTTGGGACAAAATGTGAAGCATGGATTTCCGTTGTGGTATATGAGAAAACGCAAAGTCGCAGCACAGCATTGGAAATTCCTGGTGGTGAGGGATCCCAAGACATAGCAACAGAGCGCTAATCCATTGTGCTGCCACCGGGTGTGAGTCACCCCCTTCTCTCCTCCACGCTCAGCCACATGGAAAAATGGGGGAGTTAAGTGGAAGACGGGCGAGAAACATGAGCGGGAGTACAGAGGACCAGGTGAAATAGAGCATAGAGAACAAGAGGAGGAGGGTCAGCAGCCTGGCAGACCTGCAGCTGCCATGTTGAATCCTCACTGCGGACTCACAGAGGTGCAGGGGGGGCAACCAACCAGTCAGCTTGGGCATAGTCCCATAACATGAAGGGCGGGCTCAGAGGGCACCCACACACACACACACACACAGAGAGAGAGAGCTATACCTGAGCTTGGCAATCATCGCTATCAGCAGGGAATATGCTACCATCAGGCCCCATAACATCAGAGTACACCTTGGCGCTGACACCACATGACATGCATATGTGCGGAGGCAGCGCGAGGCGATGCCAGGCCAGGCAGCAGCAGGGGTTTGAAGGAGATTCCCACTGACAGTGGTCCGGTGGGGGAGTGAAACAGCAGGCCTTCTCCACCGCGTGGTAGGAGCACAAAGACAGAAGCACTGGGAGGAAAGGTTTACGTCAGCTGGTCAGCTGGCATGCTGCCTGGTAAAAAAAAAGGGACAAAAATAGGGATCTATAGCTACACTTCCTTATAAAGAATTATATTATACCATTAATATAATTATAATTAATATACCATTATGAAGAAATGTAAAAGTCACATTTAGCCAGCAGTTAGACTCATTCTGTCTTTTTTTTCCTTTCACAATCAATCAACGTATCCTTCGGCCAAGGAAATGTTAGTAATGAGTGAAATATGACCAACATCATTTTCTAAACCGCTGTGTTTTCTTGTTTTTGCTCATCAAAATTCGTAGATAGCTAACTCTTAAAACAACACATCCACATCACTGATAAACTGGAGACAATGTATAGATTATAAAAAGAATTGATTCACCAATCTTTGCCAATCTAGACTAATTCATTTGTTAAGGTCCATTACCAAAGAGGACGTTTCTTGCTTTGTCTCTCGATTAAGAAACATCTCAGAACTCACCTCGGTCAAACTAGCAGGCTGAGGAAGCGTCAGGTGAGAGTAATGAGGTCACCGCAGGTAGACACACAGCCAGTTAGCTCATCCCAGCTCAACATTTAGCCCAAATGAATAATTGGACGGGCTAATTGAAGCTTTACGACAGCCACAGTAAACCTGATACCTGCTTCTTTCTTTCATCGGAGCTTTTGGTTTATTTTAGGATGTTAAGATAATTTCATTTGCTCTAACCAAAATGCTGTTTGATCAAAACAGAAAGCAGCACTTTACTTTGCGTTGAGGATTAAGGCCACAGTGATATTCAAGTGTTAACAATGAAAATGCATGCTTGTGCAACTTTATTTGGCACGGATCCGTTGGAAATCAAGTAAAATGTTTTGCACAGCGGCAGTTTGGAAGGTTGGATATTCATACGTTAACATTAGTCCCTGAAAGCACCTTTGTCTTCACATCACCACCATCAAAGATCAGATGGAGCACTGATATGTGAGCAGGTGGGAGAATAAAGCCAGAACACTGATGCCGTCAACCAGCTGCTCCTCCAGAACGTTTCCGTTTGGAACTGGCTGACACAGAGAAGGAACAACATTTTTTAATTAACAACAACAACAACAACAACAACAACAACAACATAAATACACACCTGAAGGACATTTGTTCATGTAGACCTGATTCCTTTTATTGCTTTCATAAAGATTATGCATTGGCACCCATCCACGAGTTAAACTTCAAACTGAGCAACAAAAGTGCCCTTTACTTAAATTCTATTATTTATTTCAATATTTTCAACATAATTTTAATCTGAAATAGGCAAAATAAGTTTTTGTTCAAACATCACCAGCCCAGAGAATGTTAAACCTCCAACCATGTGAACAATTGGAACATTTACATACAGTATCTTTTAAAACTGCAAAAAAAATCTCATTTAAAAGCAATAGCAAAGCAGAAGGCAGCGGTTCCAATACGGATAATATAAAGAATAAATAATCCAGTTGTCTACTGCACCCAACGCAAAGCAATTTAACGCATCAGTGGCGGCCGCCTATTAATTATCCTGAGGAAGGAAAGAAAGAAGTGCGTTGGGTGGGACTGGAGGGGGGCTGAAGGGGGGATGGTGGGGGGATGGGGGGGATGGGGGGACACCGATTGGAGTATCATGTATCACATCGCAGCCGAGGCAAAAACGTGCAAATAAATGCATAAAAGCTCTCTCTCTCACACACACACACACACACACACATCTGTAGAAACAAATGTGTGTGTGTCATCGGTGTAGCAGAGCTGTTGGTTCCCACAATGTCAGTGGCTGCATAGCGAGCGAGGTGGCCCTTTTATGCTTAATGCTAGTGAATTAAAAAGGAAGCCTACAGATAAAGAGGCCCATATGTGACTCATGTCCTCGGGGCTTTGCATCAATAATAGCTCCCCCCCCCCCACCCCTCCTCAGGCAGGACGTCCCTGCTTCTCCTATGCATTCCCCGCAAATCCCAGTCTGCTTTAATTAGGTACCCAGCTCATGACCCCTACCGCGCTTCCCGGATAACCAAAGAGGGGCGTGGCGGCCTACAATATCGCTGGCGCTGTTCCAAACGACGACGCAGGAAAAGGAGGGGGGGGGGGGCGACCACGGTGCCATAAATCCAGAGGTATTTGGACACAGGCCATCGTCGGTCCCGGCCGGCCGGCCGGCGTGGCCACGGCCGATGAACACATGATCCTAAAAACATCGTAGCCGCCGAAAGCCTTGCTGCTTTCCCCGCGCAGGGTGTCTTCAATCTCACCACAGAACTAATTGTGTGTTTCCTGTTCCACGGGACAAACCAGGACCTCCTGCTATCTCTGCAAAAACTTTTGAATGTTCTGCTTACTAGTTTAAGAGCAATTTGTCATTCTTGGTGTGGAAGTGCACACTGGACGTCTCTCTCGGCCGGCTATTCGTTTGACCTGTCTGGCGGAATCAGTGTTTTGTTTGATGCATGGTTTTTCATTATCACCGTGGACCATCGTTACTTTCCTCTTATTATAGTCTGGGGGACATGGCAGACAGTTCAGAAGAGCTGTGGATGAGGGACAACACCCCCACCAACACACACACACACACACACACACACACACACTATAATTCCTTTCTTTTGGGGGAGAAAAAGTGCCCCAAAGACATAATGTCTGTGTTTTCCTGCAATTAATTAATGGGTCCCCAGCTAGTTAGCAGCAGGCAGCACTTGTTTCACCGTGGCGACTGGGAGAGGGCGAAAGGGGTTGGAGCCAGGCTCGCCTCGGTAGCTGCAGGCTTTTAGTTGTGAGCCACTGGATTTGGACTATTTTTAACGAAATCCTTTTATGGATAGATAAATCTGATTTTATGCAAGAAGAGTCTCCTGGGTTTCAATTAACTGGGGGTCACGCTGCAGATCTATCACAAAAAGAAGGAGGGAAAGGAAGAGAGAGGAAAAGATAGAAAAGACGTAGAAGGGGGAAGAGGAAAGCCTTTGATTAATACGGCCTAATTAAACATTTGTAAAATGCATTATCTGCAATGTTGTTGTGTTTTTTCTTCTTCTTTCTTTTCCATGATGAGCCACGGTTGGCTAATTGTCTGTTTGTCTCCCCTAAAAGTTGTTTTGCGGTTACATCATGGGCTGTTAATAATGCAACAGATGCTTTGGAGTCCCTTTTAACTGCAGTTTGTCTTTCCGCAAATTGAGGACTCAAAGAAAATGTGTAATTGGGAATGCTGTGTTTCTCACCCTTCAACCAGAGTCCTATGGGTCCCTCTTGAAAACATTGGCTTAACTGCAGATTTGGTGGCGAGGGCGGGCAGGGCGGGTGCATGCACTTCTATATCAAACTAATTTGATTCCTAAAACATGCAAGATGACAGCTTCCCGCTGCACGGCGGAGGTAGATTTGACTTTGAATCATGACACGCTGCTGAATCACGGGCCACGAGGCACGCGGCGTACGCCAGACACGAGGAGAGCCACATAAAGAGTGTCAAGCATGCGGGGCGAGAGACGGAGAGGGCAAGGAAATCCATAACAGATTAAACAGTGTTTGGTCAAAACACACAGCGTGACATGTGCGTCTATCACCTCGGCGCTGTCTCTCTCTCTCTCTCTCTCTCTCTGTCTCTCTTTGCGATGCATATTTCTTCCCAGCCGGCCCGCTCTCTCATCGTTAAACTATCCACAGGGCAATTCTTTATGTGAGATGATCTCAGGTTGTAGTCGCTTACATATGCACAGACACACACACACACACACACACACAAACCGGTTCCACTCAGCGCACTCAACCCCCTATGACATTTCTTTCCCCATTCAATTCCCAGCGTGTGCAGCAGTAGCAGAGTGTATTGTGTCCATCTTTCTTCTCTCTCTCTCTGCATAGTGAGGGGAATGATTCAGTTCATCAGAGCACAGAAATACTCGTTTGTACCTTTTGGATGAAGTGCACACCCACACCGGACCCCCTCAGGTCTGTTAGATGATACACGCCACATAGAGGAGCGTGTACTCACACACACAGAGTAGTAATGTGGATTAAACGGTGGTGTCAGTAACAGATTTTTTTTCTTATTGTCTTGAGCACACAGAACACTTTGGATGGCAGGCAGGGCGGCGAGGTAGAATGTTGAATCTGCAATGGGTCCTTTAAGGCGAAATGTTTTGCTAGCTGTTTGGAACTCTTTTACGTTACATTACACGTCATTCGGCTGACGCTTTTATCCAAAGCGACTTACAATAAGTGCATTTCAACCATAGGGATACAAACTCAAAGAACAAGAAAGCACTTTCACCAAAAAAGTCGATTTACAACTACAATGCAATTGTTGCAATTTGATAGTGTTTTTAGTCAAGGTACAGTGTGAAAAGGGGCCTTCTGCCTTCTCGGGTTGCAGGTGTCAAGCTTGTTGAACCTCTGGTGTCGCTGTGTGCAGAAAAAAACACTTATTGAGGAAGCTAACTGCCACTTACATGTTGTTCCCTTCGCTGATTTTGCATCGTATCTCTTTTTCTACCCCTGTTGTTGCTCTCTGTGCCTCCTTCTACCTTTCAACCAGCGTCCCCTAAAATTGAGCTTGTCGCCCCGTCGCCTCGTGGCAAGGGGCTCCAAGTGGAAGCGGTGCTTTGGCGCTAGCAGGGTCTGCACTGAGCATACCGAAGAGCCAGCCTCACTGATTAGACATCCAACCTTGATCAGGGCTCTCTCTCTCTCTCTCTCTCTCTCTCTCTCTCTCTCTCTCTCTCTCTCTCTCTCTCTCTCTCACACACACACACACACACACAGTTGCTCTTTTTTTCCTCCATGAGCACGTGTATCTGGGCCCAGAAATTACTTAATATGATATATTGACATATTTCTGGCAGGAGCAGCAGGAGGAGGGGGCACGTTGGAGACGAATTTTCCAAAATTAATTTCCAATTTAAAATCCTATGCCCTTTATTATAAGCTGTGGGCGCACTTGGTAGCAGAAACACAGCATGGAAGAGGGAAGAAAGGCAGAAGCAGTGAGAGAAGAGGGAAGAAAGGAAACCTACAAACCAAATGAACAAACGGGGAGGACTATGAAGACACAGGAAGGATTAAACTTCTCATGGCCGGCTGATCTCAGCCCGGCTTAATTCAGCCACGAGAGAACTTCCCCAGAGATGAAGAAGAGAGGGAGGAAGATGGTCCAAAAGTTTCAGGCATACTTTGCCCTAATTACTGGCCTCTCTCATCCTCGCCGAGCCGGAGAGGGAGGAGAAGCCAGCGGCCTGCAACCACGGGTCAATCTATTAGAAATTGTTATGAATCCCCCGGGTGCTTGGGAAATGTAGGTCCGGAAGCATGTCCGCGTAGAATGGGGTCTTCAGAAGATCAAAATGACCAATTAGGCCTTCTTATTTTGGCCAGCGAGAATGTAGGAATCGGTCAACATCTTCTGTTCATAATTCATGCCCGTTACTGAGGATTAGCCGCATTCATCCTTTCATGGGCTTAGCAGTTAAATGATTCATTGGCATGAATTGTGTTTACTGGAGCAATTTAAAAAAGGGATTCTCTTTAGTTGCCATAAAGTAGAAAGTGGGAATATGTATGTACTATTGTGTTACATTTAGGTCAACACGTGTCCTACTTTGACTTTTAAAACACCAACCTCTGGAAGTCAAGTCAGAATGGAAAACTGAAAGAGCTGTCGTGCCTCCACTCGTATTATTAAACACTGTGATATATTGTTCTGACTCTACCTCCTTCAATGTCACATAAATGCCACTTTGCATTCACTTTGGAGGGTGTTTGTTCTCAAAAGACACACAAAGCAGGAGCTTTGGAGGACGAGGTCGTGTCTGAAGTCGTCCCATATGTTCGGCCCCTTTTAAAGCATGTTAACAGAGTAGCATTACAGGATTTATTATCATTAACCACAACAGCACAAACAACAAAACTTGTGTCTCTAATTACAAACTTCATGTCTTTCTCAAAGGAAACCTGAGAGACAAATATTTTGTTTCCCTACTAATCAAACTTTGTTTAACGTACAGTTAAACCAGGAACTAATTAATTGTCGCGTGGATCAGTCATTATACTCCTTGTTAAGTTATTACCCACCGACGCAACACGCGACACGCATGGACTTGTAACTGCATGTTTAATCACCCATCTACCCAGGAGCCTACAGCTTGTTCCAGCTGATATCAAATAATAGCACAGCTCACCGTGCAATGAACAAACACCCGCTTTCCTACACAAAGACGAGCGCACACAGGCTCCTTGCTGCAGCATTCCAACATGGCGCAGCACAGTGGACGCGGACGTTGGGTCTTCTGTTCTGTGGCGCTTGTGTTCCAGCCGGGCTTGTTTTTTTCTGCTGCGACTCCGAGTGCCGCGTTGGCTCCGGGAGAGGCACGGCTCTGTAATTAAGGACAGAGGGAGGAGGATGTTCGTTAGATGTAGCGTCCTCATTAGTGTAAGTTCCACCCGGAGGTGGTGCAGAGCAGAGGAACCCCTAATGAGACGCGTGTTGTAATGGAAGCGAGGAAACCAACACCCATCCCAAAGAGGGGAGTGAAAGACTTCTGATAAATACCCAAATATATATAGGCTTCTCTCTCTATAGGGCAGAACATTTGTATCGCATCCAAGGAGCAGATATAAAATGACAGCCTGTGGGAACATCCTCAGTTTTAAAGACTATTCTGTTCTGTTTGTCACTTTTTGTTTTTGTTTTCTGTCTCATCTATTCATTTAGACCTCGGATGATAAGTGCTGCATGTGTGTGCCGGGCTACAAATCGCTGTTACGTACAATAAGCAGCCAGCCAGCCATACAGACACCGGAGGGGCTCACCTGCCCTGTGGCTAAAGACGAGTGGAGCTACTGTATCCTGCGCACACACACACACACACACACACACACACACACACATATACAAAATGTCTCACAGCATGCTGCTCGCCACAAGTACTGTACAGGTAATCTCACTTAATCATCTCAGAGGTCACCGCAAAGCGAGGTGGGGCGATAATTGCTGTGCTGAGCAGCAAAAAGTGAAGGATTGCAGGGAGAGAAAGAGAGAGGGAGGGAGGTGCATAGAAGAAAGGGAGATGGAGGATGAAAAAACAGAACATAGATGGAGAGAAAGTGTGTGTGTGTGTGTGTGTTTGACACTGCTAGAGGGCGGATTCAGCTAATAACGGTGCTGCAAGGACAATTGTTAGCCCTGATGCTTGGACAGGAAATAGTCCTTTGATAGAGGATATTATAGATTTGTGACATTATTAGAACTAGTTTATGTTGTTTTGATTTTTTTTTGCAGATGATTTCCAGGTCCAATTGCAATTGCATTTTTTTTTTTTTTAAATGCACAATAAGTTACTTTGACACCTAGGTACTGGAAATATATGCAACCAAAGGAAAGGGGGGGAGCAGGACAGAGGGAAAAGCGGCCCGGGGGGCCCAACGGGGGCTGCTGCCCTCCCTCGACCGCTGACAGCCAACCAAACAGGTACACGGCGAGATGATTTAAGGCGATAATAACCTCCACTTTGGCGGATGGATGATGCCTCTCGTATGCCGGCTGACGCTTAATGAATGAAACATTAGTAAACACTACTAAAAAACCTGATTAGGGAGCCCTCCCCCGCCCCCCCCCGCCGAGAGCAGGCATGGAGGGGAGGGGAAAAAAAGGATGAGTAGGCAAATGTGTCCTCACCACCACCCACAGACACACCGCCCTTGCCTCCCTCCTCTCGTCACTCCGACTGAATTGACCAATTTCTTTTTCTGCTTTTCTCACCCACTCAGCACTTTTGAATAAAAGATGAAGGAGAGGAAAGAGGTCCTCAGGAGGTAAATATGTATCAGTTGTGTGTGTGTGTGTGTGTCTTCTGGGTCTGTTGCCACGAGACCAAATGATATGTGTACAGCAAGGTGTGCCGCCCGCAGATATGCACAATCCAAACAAAGTGGCTTAGACAATGAGACAGAGCTCGAAAGACAGATATAAAGAGAAGTAAGAATAGATATGCACTGTCACTGCCCTGCCTACCAGCTTGAGTAATGGAGTAGCGGAATACACACATAAGGAGTCTGTTAGTAAAAAAGCTACACCCCCGGACAATAAAGACTCACCAACTGGCTGACGACATGAATGTGTTTTACTGCAGGTTCGATCGGGGTTGAGTCCCCTCCTGCTTCAAACTCTGCATCATCATCCCGTTACCCAAGAAATCCTCCATCACAGGATTAAATAACTACAGGCCCGCCGCCCTGACGTCAACAGCAACTGTGTCTGCTTCAGGTTTCTGGGTTGCATCTCCTGGGACCTGAATTGGGTCTTCGGAGAGGATTGATTTGATGCTAATTCAGCTGAACTTTACTCTTTTACGTCCTTCTCCAGCCTTTTGGCTCCAGCCATCCCAGACTTCCACAGCGCCCTGATCAGGTGACAGGCAGGAAAGGTCACTACAGACGCTTCTCACCTTGAACGCATCCTGTTCTGACTCCTCTGCTCTGCCCGGCGCTACGGAGTCTTTAAGCAGACACAGGAACTCTGATGAGCCGGACGGCACTTTAATTGCACCATTCTACACCTTCCTCCCATATACAATGTTGCTGCTGTACAGTCATATATATATATACTTTTGAAAACATATTAATATTTCTATTATATAGTTATATAACAAAAGATCTGTCAATGTCATTTTTCAGCAGCTTTTGAATGAGAAAAACATTGATGCAAATACAATGATGTCATAACTTTTGGTATTATGCGTCTTAATATACACTGTGTTTTGGCATCCTACACTCGCATGCACGAGCTCAGGGCAGTGCCGCCCCAAGCCTCTTGGGAGCCCTAAGCAGAATTTTATTTGGGGGCCCCCCTCCCACCACGCACAGTCACCCAAGCAGCCGCTTAGTTCGCTTATGCCTTGGGCCGGTCCTGGCTTAGGGTAACCTCAATGCCTCCTCCACACAGAGGGTCTCTTTTCCACAGAAGGCCGAACTATAAACTGCTACCTTGCTCTGTGTGCAACAAGGTCAGCAGAAACAGCCGCTAAACTGTCACCGAGGGGAAACGCAGGAGCGACATCGCCGGCTAGCGACGCTAAATAGGACAACAGCGAGTCAGAGGGGACACGACGAGAGGAACTGCTTCACTCACCTGTTTCTAATCATGGACACGTCTTTGGCAGAGACGGAGGGACACACAAAGGGACGCACAAACAGGCCAGACCTGTCTTTGACTCGGGGAAGGGACGATGAAAAGCAAACAAGGGCGTAGAGGAGACGCGGTGTTCAGAGTTTGGTGCACAAGAAGTTAAAGTCAGGTGGAAGTGGTTGATATGTTAACGATAATTAATCGAGAGGGTAAAAGAGGGTTTTTGCATTTACATGGTTACAAAACTTAAAAAGGTCCCCCACGTATAACCCACATGTGACTGTGTATCACTCCTCATTAGTTCTTTGCCAAACTGTCAAGGGGACTCTTTCGGTTACGCAGAAAGGATGGAGGCTGAAGAAGGATGTAAAAGAGTAAAGTTTAGCTGAATTAGCCTCAAATCCATTTATAACATCAAAGATGAGAGACAGATTTCCACTGAACATCGACGTTTGCCATAATGTTCGTATGTATTACGCAGTGTGACTTCAGAGTCAAATTAAGTTCACTGGGCTAAATTATGCCGGGCTGAATTTACCCATTTATATGACTCTTTTTATGGCTGATTCAAAGCCGCCTAGCTAATCAACGCTCTATTACAATGCTTCTCCGTGGCGGCAGTTTGATTGGCTTCAATTTACATAATGGTGGAACGCTGAGAAAGTGAGACCTCAACTGCTTTCCATTTCTCCGCCGAGCCGATTAGATTTAGGTTTATAGATTTGAAACATGTGCGCGGCATCGATTTTATTTATTTCATTATTCATTCATTGGTCTATTGCACCCGGTAACAAGCGAGTTGTCGCATGACAATCATGAGAGGAGCATTTCTCCTGTCCTGGACTACGCTTAGTGCCGGAATCCAATTTGTATTTGGAATGAGAAAACTGTTTTATCTGCAGGTACAGATTTCTGAAAGTATACTTGCAACATCAATTGTAGTTTTACTTTTACGTGATTTGCACATTTAAAAAAGCACCTTTAACAACAGATACGGGCTAAAGTTTGACCATTTTAAATATTTCAGCATGTCCCTTTTAACTTTCTTTGATTCATATGCATTGCTGGAAATGTCCTTTTCTTTGCAGGTTTTGTGTCAATCCCTGTGGCAATTGTTGAGATATTACATTGCATAAATGAGATATTGATTTGCTTGATTTGCTGGAGGCAATGGATAAAAAGACAGGAGAACACTATTGTTTTTTATGATTCCTCCTCTGGTGATCATGAATGTCTGCACCAAGTGTCATGGTCCATGGTCCAATAGTAGCTGAGATACGTCAGTCTTGACCAAAGAGGCCGGCTTTGCAATTCCCTGAACAGGACGGCTAAAATGAAAGTGCTCCCAGTCCACCTTCGCTAACAGAAGATTTAAATAGTACATTTCCCGGTAAGAAATTAGACTGTAAGTATCCAGCCAAGAGCCAAATCTTTATTTAGCATCTAAAAAGGACAAGGAAAGGTGGAGCAGCACTACTTTCACATTGTGATGTACTTTTTCAGCTATACATCAATCGGGACAATAGGATGAGGTTTGTGTTGTTGGCCTTTTTATGTAAGATATGGAGTTGCTACTTGCTACTACAGTGTACACTGTGGACCTGTAAAGAAGACGGGTCAGAGAGGTAACATTTCAATAACACAGTGGTCTGAACAGAAAATACACGTGTGTGTGTTTCTCTAGCTGCCATAGGCGCCCATGCAGGAAGTTCTGCAGTCAAATGATTTCCCATTCCCTTTTCTGCATGGCTGCCTGTGCTTCCATTTACAACAAGAGCGCCAACAGAGGACGGTCATACGTGCCAAGAACCCACATGCACAAAAACACACGTGTTACTCGCGCAAACCCAGCTGACAAACACATGCAGCTTCAATGGCAGAAGATACACACAGGCACAGTTGTCTTTGATTGAGGCCTTGTGGCCGTCAGTGCATTGTGTCAGGAATAACAAAAATGGACTTAAGCCACGGTAGGATGTTATGTCACAGAATAAGAGTAGATATATTGACTCTTATCATAATTACGAATCATCTGTCAGAAGCCAAGATGTCATCGTTCACCATGACTGCAGCCCTAATGTCATAACTCTTACTTCAAGTGTTTAATCTGTTTCATTAGTATCTCTGTGTTTCATTACTACACACACACACACACACACACACACACACACTATGGCTCACACTGGAGCACACAGCATCAAAGTAGGAAGCCCTGTAACGGGGCACCTCTCCTTTGGTCTCCGGCTCATGAGCGAGCCTGAAAGCCAAGTGGAGGAGGATATTAAAACAGGGGAAGAAGAGCAAGAATATCAAATTTTTTTCGCAGCAGCAAAGCTGGGGGCGCAAAGCACCCAAGTGTTTCCCCCTCTCATCTGACGCCACATGAAGCCGGGCCCAGGTAACTGCACTTTTTAATGATGCCATTTGCCTAATGCCTTCTTGTGCTTGTCAATCTATCTCACATTATCCCTCATCTCGCCTGTCTCGCTGTATCACCCGCAACCCCCCCTCCACCCCTCCACACCAAAGAGCAAGGAGCCTCGCCTGAAACATCGCTGCAGCGCCCCATTAGGAGCATCCTCCAGACTAATTGGACGGGGGGAAGAGACACCGGGTAAAAAGACGTGGTGGAAACAACAACAAGCAACAACAAAAACAGGGTGAGAGCAGGACGGTGATGGGCATATCTTTTATCCTGCATCCTCCCCAAACTTGCTCGTTCTGCTGATCCGAGTGGTTCTACAGGGGGCGGGTGGGGGGACACAAATTGGGATGAGAGAGGAAGCCAAACGGGGAGAATCTGTTCCGCTACGAGTTGACAGCTCGTGTTCGAGCTTCCACCGTTGCGTGTATTCTCTCTCTCTCTCCCCCCGTGTCTGTCCTTGTCAATCTCCTCTGTACCTTCACACTTTCGTCTGAAAACGTCTCCACGTCTATACCCGCTTTGGACCCCCGTCTACCTGCCGTTGCTTCGGTGTCGCGAGGTGTCTGCTCTCGAGCACGCCGTCTGACAAGTCGTCTGGCTCCACGGCAGAGCGGAGCTTTCCTCAAGACGGGACGATAACTGCTGATACCGTGCAACACGCAGCTGTGAGACATGTGTCCAAATATTGCCACGCATGCATGCCTTTTTCTTAAATGCAACATAAGCATTGTTTGAGTCTGTTCCGATGGAGAAAAAAAAATAAAAAATCCACCTGCTGCAAAGTCAAAGAGGAACATCTGAATGAGAAGACGCCGGATACACACACACAAACTCACAAACTCGCATTGGTGGAGCCGTACACACTTGGAAGTGTGTCCACAATTCTTCACAATCACGCCTTTCTACCATAAACTCACGCATGCACACCCTTCACCTGAATTACTGTCGCACACACACGCGCGTCTCCATCACACATATCCCAGCAGAGGCTTTCATGACAGGAGCCGGTGACATGGAGCCCGCTGGATGAATAGTTTGATGGCCCCGGGCAGGCGAGGGGAAAGGATAGGCCGTAAATAGGATTGAAGTTTAAATGGAATAATGCGGCCTGGAAAAGAGCTAGGGCTCGGAGTGGGGGGGGGGGCGAGCCCAGAGGTAATGTTAAGGTTACGAGTTCGCCTGGAGAGCGAGCGGAGCAATAATAAGACTTATTTTTTGGGGTTGGATGCATGGAAGAAAGGGCGTCCTTGAGACAAAGTTCGAAGGCGATACGATGGAGCAGTGAGAAACCTTTTGCTCATGCAAACAAATTTAAAACTAGCATGTTTGATACGCTTCCCTCAGAAGATGCTGTGTTTTTTAGTTTGAACACATAAGGAGAACAGACAAAGGGAAATGATTGTGGAGGAGAAAGGAAGGCTTGTCCTCTGGAACTGATGAGTGGACGGCCCGGTGTTCGAGGATGGGGGTGATCCCAGTAGGCCCACATTAAGAACAGAGCGCTGCCTTCGTCACGAGTCATTAGACAGCCTTAAAGCTGACGGCACGGCCAAGGAGAAGATTAATAAGTATCCAACGAGAAGGCCATTTGCGGGATGTTTGTGTAGCATTTGCGTGCGCCACACTTTGTCGCTCGTCTTGAACGATTCGCGTCGCCAGCGACGGCTAGCTCCATAACTTCCCTGCATGAAAATAACCGAATCTTAGCTTAACATCTAACATATGTATGATTCCTGTCGCATTTTAGGCCGTTTTGTACATAACATTTATCTTCCCCCAAAAAAGGCAGCATGTTGGTTCACCGTATGGGAAGGATTGGAATTGGAATTGAATTGGAAGGGTAAAGAAAATAACTTAATAATAATTATAGGCACAGATATGGCAATAAAACATTGGCAACACAGTAAAAAGTAATGGTCGAATTAACCTTGGAGATCAGGTGATTTTATCCGTATTGTTTGCAATGGTCATTTAAAATAAATCATTTTCACGACATCTTAAATCACTTTGAAGTTTGATTTGAATTAAAGCTAAACTATTTGGTAACGTTTCACACATTTTCCTTACACACTAAACATGGCTCACTATGTCCACTAACTAATGTAGGTCTTAGCCCACTTTTCTCGACACTCTCGGCTAATAACATTGATAAATAGCATCCGTAAAAACAATCATCGGTCCTCCCCCAACAACTGCGACTTGGGATAAGCTTCACAGTAAATTAGCTACAATTAGCACTACAGCCGGCATCAACAAGACCGTCCCCCAAATGCTATTAAATGCCCACCCAATCATATCTGAGTTAGTATACAGCCCACTGAATCATTTCTCAAATCAATGATCTCAGTAAGTGCTCGGTAAAAAGGCCTCCTTTGCCCGATCAGCTGGATGTGGACAATTAGATTGGAGTTGGGGGACAGCCTTGATTAGCGCTCCGCCCGCGGGGCAGCACGAGTCATTTATTATGCAGCGCTGCGCCGGGGTACCTTACAACACAGTGACGGCAGTAACTTCCATTCTAAGGCACGCTGGTAAAATGTGTTTTATTTGGGGTGATCGCTTTACCTTTTTAAAACTTTCTTTTAACTTTCTTTTCTTTTCTGTGTAGCTCCTTCGGTTTTTTAACAACGGGCGTGTTTATGGAGCTGTCAATGCCGGAGAACCAAACAATCCAAAATTCAACCTGAAATGTCTCGGTCATGAAACAGTTCCAGGCAACATGCAAAAGGATGCAACTTCAGCAAATTACAACACAACCGACAATTACAACCAACCTCAGCTTTCATTTGACTATAGTTTTACCGGGTCTATTGTGTCACCCACTATTCCTTTTTTGGTTGCATACTGAGCTTGTTTTAGTAATGTCGTTTTTTGAGATAGTTCAGTTTTTCATCCGTTTGTGTCTTGGTGCAGAGGGCAGCGCATGCCGATAGGACCCAAATAAAAACTGAAACAAACTGCTTAGCAAGTACGTTCATTTAACAAAAAACGCTTACCCAAGAGTCCAAAACAGAACAGAACTAGTACATTAAAACAAATTGCAAACATTATAATATCCCTCACGTATTGCAGGGTGATGTGTCTCATTGAGGTTGAAACCTGCATTACACTGTGCTCACTCACCCGAGCCACCCGCAGCCACTAGGTAATAGTCCTGCTGCCGAAGCAGCACCCGTCTGTCCTCACCTCCATGAAATTAAGCATAAAACATTGATGGAGGCAGATTAGGTCTTAAAACCAGGCTAATGTAGCATGAAATGCTGCAGACATGCTCTAGCGGTCAGAAGCTCTGAGAAGTGACTCATTTTACATCGAGCCGCATGTTAAGTCTCGGTAATATTCACATGGAGCCGCTGGAATGCGGAATGTAATATTTCATGTCATTTTTTTGTTGTTGTGCATATCCAGTATGCACACTCAAAAAACAGCAAAGGTATCAACAGAACATTAGGAGCTTGTAGCTTAATTAATGGGACAGAAAATATAAAAAAAATGAATGCATAACATCTCCATCTTAGTGCAACGTAAGCGAGGTCATACCTGGAAATCAATTAGTAGCCTTTGCAGCATCACTTCATTATTGTTGCGGACCTGACATGTTAACTGTCTGCTTCGTGTGTAAGAACTCACAGGGAAATGGGTCGGAAAAGACTCCCTATGCTCTAAAACAGGAACGGTTAGACTGAAAAAGGTCAAGGGTTTGTTGATTTGGATGATCTTTTTTGTCAAGTGGATGTTTACTGTGCTTCACTTTGGAGAGCGGAGTCTGCCCCATGAAGGGAAACCCAACAAAGACAGATAGGCAGTGAAGCGGGCAACAGTACCGTCGGATGTTGCTGTTTATGCTCCCCATCGCGCACACACCAAACACACACCAACACACAGACACGCACACGAGCCCCAAATGGAAAACGCATCTTCCGGGCGCACGCACACACATGGTGACAAACACACACACACACACACACGCACAAAGCAGACAGCAGGGCCTTGTCTCCGATCACGGCGGAGCACGGATCCGCGGCGTGGTGAGAGCAAACGATTTGAGGCATATGTCAAGTCCTTGTGGATTCAAAACAAAGCACTGTCAAGAACGCTCTTGCCTCGGCCCGGGCAGCCTGCCGCCCGCTCCGCTGGGCTCGGCGTGCAGGCGGGGCGACGCAATCCTCCCCAGTCCAAGACCGAACCCGTCATCATCCTTTCACGTCGGCCCTGTTCTTTGCCCCCCAACAGACTGCTGCAGACTCCGCGTGTGTGTGTGTGTGTGTGTGTGTGTGTGTGTGTGCCGCCATTTGCCTGCGAGGCTTAGAGAGGGGGGCCACGACACCCGGGAGACTGAGTCCATTCACATTACCCACTGCGGGAGAAGCCGCACGGCGAGCGAGGCACGGGAGAGAGGGGGAGGCAGAGGGGGGGGAGGCGGGATGGAGAAAGTGAAGTTCGTATGCGCGTGAAGACGGATGTGAAGAACTTGCCGAGGTACAAAGATTGTCAAAGGTTTCTAAAAGAAGAAGGTCTTCGGAGTGGAATTGTTTTCTAGTCTGCGCGGTGGAAACCTTTGATCAGAACCAAACTGTTAAGGATGATGCCTCTTCTTAGCTAAGCGAGAGATAGCTTCACATTTAGCACAGACGTGACAGAATTATAACTCTTCTTGTCAAAATTCCCCAAAATTTAAAATATTCTATTATTTTCTACTGAATGAAAAAAGTATTAATTATCAAACAAAACAACATGTCTCTTTTCTGTTTTTCTCCCCATCTAATTATATTGAAATCAAATAAGCCGGAGCGACACCTTCATTATTACAATCAAACAACGTGGAAAAACTCTTACAAAGGGGATAAAGATGCAATTCATGGTGCAATTAGTGGTAACCAAAAATATTATGGATTAAGAGATGCAGCCCCACTAATGGCATTCTCTCTCTGTTTGGATCATAATGACAGTTGGCTGCTTAATTTAAAGAGCCCTCTGATTAAAGGGAATTAAATAATCTCTAATTGCAGTATCGTGATAGTCTTAAACGTCTAATTCAATTATCAACACAAGTGGTGTAAAAAGAAGAGTGGAGGGGGGGGGAGATCTCATTGAACGTGCCGTGCCATGTCAAATGAGTCTCCCCATTATCCAGTCAGAAAGTATTTCCAGCCGGCCTGTGTTAAAAACACGAATGGGTAAAAAGAGCCTTGTTTGCTCCAGGGCAGTGTTAGACTCCACGGCCTTATAGGTAGCTCGCTAACCTCAATCAGCATAATCCAACGTAAGCAAATAAGCAGTTCCTCCACAAACGATATTTGTCAACGTTATTTCCCTCATGATTACATTTCCATCTATGTGTATTTGTTTTCATATGTCACTCCGAGTTTTTAGCAGATAACAATAAAAACATGTATCTATCAAAACTAGTACCACGACAGGCATAATGTATCAGGAGAGGATAAAAAATCTGAAGCATGTAAATATGAATTTTTTCAAGGAAAGAAATAGGCGTGACAATGAATTGCACTTCTTGTATGGTAAGTATAGCAATTGTAATACATGGACAATTGACAAAAGTCCGATTTTGGGTCTAAAATGCTACACAATTTTTAAAAAGCCAGGACGGATATTCAAGGATATTGTTATGGCCATTCCTCATCTCCCCTCAAAATGATGGATGGTCTTCCTCTGCACCCCACAGGGAGACGTATAATGGAGTTAAAACAGGGATTGTTGAGTCCTATATAGACCTTTTCTCAAGCCCCCAGAAAATGACTCTCATAATCCTTCACAGCAGGGCAGGAAGGGCCCACTCGGTGTGGTGTTGGCGCTCCCTCAACTAACACGGTCCTCCTGACTCTATTTATCAGTCTGCCGTTTCCACTAAGACTCATAAATGATCGTCTAGTATTCATATCTGTTGGGCAGATGTATGCAAACACACAGAAACATGCGCACAGCACTTCTGCCCACTGTCTAAACCTACTTCACACACACACACACACCCCTCTTAACATACTGCTAATGGTATTCTTCTCCCTGGTCTTTAGTATGTAAAACCGATGTGATAGATGATCGTAGGAGACGCGGAGCAGGCTGAAACCCAGTGGTGGTGGTAATACACTGCGCCCGGTTCACAACAGAGTCGACCCAAGGCCCCAGCTAACGACTCCGTGCCAAGTAAATGATGATAAACACAAGCGCTCCTTCCACCAGTGGATGCACATTACCTAATGATGTTCAATCGCAGTGGTGAGCGGTAAAGACAACAAATATATTATACCAATGCATCTTAAATGGGCATCCCTAAGGAAACACATCTGAATTGTAAATTCACTCGCAAGCCTCATTTTTCATATTCGGCAAGGATAAAATTCCAAACAACTGTGTACTTAATGTGCAATGTGTCTTTTTAATATTCCTACATCTTTATAAGCACTTAGTGGGGTTTGTGTGTACTTATTTGTGTGAAATGTGCCCCCCCCTTACCCATTGTCAGAAATGGACTAGGCTCAGATTGATGATTTCATGCAGCAGCACGCCAGAGGTCAAACGCTTTGTTACCATGAAGTCTGAGAAAAGTAGAGAAATTGAAATGCTTATTTGTAATGAATAAATCGAATTCAGGCTGTGCGACTGTCACGCGCTAAATCTCCCTCTAAGAAACTTCATTCAGGACACCGCCTCAATTTGGAGCAGTAACTTCTCCTTTATTATTTTTCCGCTCTCCTATATTACTTTTAACAACTCACTCACAGTTTTGTGTAATGCATCTCCAATCCAGCAGCCTGTGGATATTGGTATAAATCTTCTATGTGAGACGGAAACTTTAGTTGGGCTCCATTACAGTGTATTTTAGGGATTTTAAAGACAATTTGCACACTCGGGTGGCGACAAAGACCCTTTATGTGCAGAAACTAGGATATTAGCTGGAACCAGAGAGGTCCTTCAGCTTCAATATGTAAGAATAGCTGGCACGAGGTCCACTACTTAGAAATCAAGCTGCCTTTGAGAGACAGATAATTGCAAGAGATGGCAGGCCGGGCAGCGAATGAATGCTGGCCGGACTTAAAATGGTTGTGAGATGGACGACTGGCAGCTGCTGGGCTGCTGAGACAGGTAAAGCCTGTTGGGCCGGGAAGGGATGGGAAGGCAGGGGGATGAAAAACTAGCGTCCAAAAAAGTGGAACATGATCTGATAAGCCTGGAAAAGACTCAGGCCTGGTGACATCTGTGCCAAGGGCCTTTCAGCAGCTCCAATGGAAACGGCCGGGACCAGCATGTCCCCCGGGAGAGATGGAGTTCATGTACAAAAAAAACACACATACATGGACCACACACACTGCACACCTACATGAAGAGTGCACGTTATATACACATCAAAACACACTATTATGGCAGATGAAATCGGCAGATGAAATCGGTGCTTGTCCGTGTCAATTAAGTTTAAAGTAAATGCACTTTGATGCTAATAATAAGTATAAAGCTCAAATACATCCACAGTGTGACTTTGTTTTGTATCAATACAACACATTTATCAAACTACAGCACCTGAAATAATTTCCCCTGAGTGTCTTTTTCTGATGTGGGTGTATTCAGACAGATCGCCGAGCGGCTGAACGCTGATCATTGACAAGCGGATAAAGATCTTCAGTCGCTTACCTCAGAACAAGGAGAAAAGAAAGTAAGGGAGATGCAGAGAAAAGGAGAAACGTTTGCTTCCCTCTGGGCTCACCTGTGCTCAGTGTGTTGTGGGGACTGTGGATAAAACCGCCCGACAGAGGGCACGTGCATCTGCTCCCTGAGTCAAATGAACCCATTCTATTTCTGAAATAGTGAACTGCGGGTTGTCTGGGTGGGTGCAGCACTGACAGCGTCTAATGGGGAGGTTTAGGTGCATCCCACGCGCACACACACACACATACACACAAACACACACAGTGCCTCACGGTTTAGCTGTCAAACATTGAAGAGTAGCTTAGCAAATAAAAGAGAACTTCCTCCGCTGGACGAGGAACAAACATAAATCTGAGGAAGATTCTGCACAGTTCTTACAAGAGGTGTTTTGTTGATCCTGTAGTGCAAAAAGGAATGGAAGAAATGGCTGGCTGTCATTTCGAGATCTGAAATTATACAGCGTGTTGTTCAAAAAGTGACATTATTGCTCATGCACCCTGTGAATGCTAACTGTGAGAGCCGTCACCGGACTAGCCTAGCTTAGCATAAAAGCCAGAAGACGCTACGGTTAACAAATGAACGCACTTTGTCATCTCTTCCTCGGCCCTTCATGTTGAATGTGTGTCTCAGGGCATGTCAACAGGGGGAATTGGTTTGTCATCATAGATCCGGGTGGGGAAGAGTAGGGGGGAGGGGGCGTCTTCCAGCCACCTTTGCAAGCGCTGAACATCGGCAACCTGACAGGCGAAATAACACACAAGCACTTTGGCGCGTACGGAGCACACCTCTGTCGATCTTTATGACCCGCGGCCCGGCTGAATGTCACAGCAGGGCCGAGGGGGTAGCTGCCAGCGTGTCACAAGGGTGGACGTTTGCTGTCACACATAAACACACGCGGGCCAGGGCGCACGCCCCCCTCTGCTTCTATCTGCAGGCCGCGGGACGGACAGAAGCCCTGTGCACTGAGGAGCAGGTTTACATCTTTCTGTCACTGAGCTCTGTGGGGAAACCGTCCTCCGGAGAAAGTGTCAGTGTACCACATGTGGGGTGGATTTTGGCCTTAAATCACTATGAAATTAAAAATGTTAAAGCCTGTTTTTACATTATTTCAAGTGTTCACCTTTCAAAGCCGGTCGCATACATCGTGGCGGGGTAATCCTCCAGTGAATCATTTGAATTAATCGCGTCAAGACGGAACATGAAATAAAAGGCTTTTAAAGTCAGGGGTCTCTGTACTCACACATGCCTCAGGTGAAACGCGTAAACAATATTATGTGAAGGGTTAATGAGAAGATCCCCCCCTCCCCATAGTCGCCAGTTTCTTTGCCAAAATGTACCGCCCCCTTTCCCCCCAAGTTCACTACCCAGATGATGTCATGCAGCTACATCCATGTTTCACCAATGCATCTCGATCTCTCCCCATCTTCTTATTTGGACGGCACCAGACGTCGGCCGTCCCGAGCCCTTGTACCTGCCCCCCCCCCCCCCCCCCCCCCCGTGTGGCCCCCAGGTCTGCTCTGGAGCCCTGCACGGCCCCCTTCACACCAGTCAGCCAGCAGCCATCTGTCTGTTCATCCGTTTCTGTGCCCGGCTCATTTGGCCGCCCAGTAGGCCTGTGTCGATTCTCCAGCGCTGGAGAGCTCTTCTTATCAGACCCATGCGGAGGGCCTAATTAGTCGTTGTGCATTTTGGAGGTGCCTGGCGGGTCTGACATATGCGGAAGTGCGGGGTTAAGAAGGGGCCAGCAGGGCTTGAGAGGTGGTCCGCTCGATACCCTGCAGCAAAGCAAATTGTGAGGGGAGCAGATTGATGAGGGAACCTTCAATACTCCAATGTGTGTTAATGAAAGACAGCGGCGTCAAAGTTTAGTTGCATTGGTCCAATGTTGTGGTTGTTGTGCATTCCGCTTGTCTACTGTGCTGTAATCGGGAGCTTACGTTGTCCGTCGCATAAAAAACCTGTTTCATCGGCCTGCAGCCAACACAACATTTTGGAAGCAAACAGTTTTGTAACACCATCAAGGATCATAGAACCTTTGGTTTACTATGCCACGTACAGGTCAAGTAATAGAAAATCAATTTTAAAATCAGTGTAAACACTAATAAACATAAATCCAATTTAAATGGAATTATTTAATTGAATAACTAAAATCAGTCAGTGGACTTGTTCTGATAAACTGGCGCCTAAAACTTGGGGGTCGGTGCTCTGAGGTCAAAGGTCGTGGACTAGAACTACACACACCTTTAGCCTCCTGCCTTTTCCTGTTACTTACCGTAGTTGCAGCAGGCAGAACAATGAGCAATTTAAGTGAAGAACAGGAAAGGAAGGGGGGGAGTAATTAGGAGCAATAGAAGGACAACGGGAGAGCCTTCAAAGAGGGGGGGAGACGAAGATGGGGGAGATGCAGGGAATGAAGACCTCACTCAAACAATTAGGTCACTTTAGTGACGTGTTGTGTGGAAAGGGGTTTTGGGGTCACATTGTGTGCGACGGCACGAGTTTCATGAGTGCGTGTCGGCAGTATTGACATTACAGAGAGTGGGAGGTTGTCATTTCCCTCCCATCAGGTCACATCACAGTCTCCGAATGAGACAACCCACACAAACCAACCACACCTTTAGCGTGATGTGGGCACAGCCAATCATAGACTAACTTACCTTCCTTTAAGTTGTTGTTCCTTTGTCTTTTTTTTTTGACAAAGAGGGTGCAGATTTACATTCACTCCCATCAGAACAGTTTTGTAAACAGGTTTTGACACAAATCCAACAGCATCATCATTAGCCTTCAACAATGACACCTTGTTTAGACAAGATCTTGACAGACCTTGTCAGCAGACTTGACGGGAAATGATTACTGTGATAAAACTAAAAACAAGATGTTACCGTATTTACAGTAGATGCATGGGAAGATATAAATTAGCAAAGAAGTGTACAATCCACCTTTGAAGATGTCAATCAAAATGATTGTTTCAGTATGTTCTATGCAATGATCTGAAGACATGTCAACCAATTTATTACATTTGATAGCTCACATGTAAAGACACAGCACGTCTAGAGGAAAAAATATCTGACGTGTATGAAATATAAAACATAATATGTTTGATTGTACATACATGACGATGCCCACGATGAGCCCCACCCCATTCCGCTCTGCAGCAGACAGACCTGGAGACCTAAGTGGCACTTTGGGTATTTGTGCATATATTAGAAGGCCTCGGAGCGTTGGCAAATAATTAGATACACACACTCGCACAGGTAAATAGACTTCCTCCTTCGTCTCGGCCGGTCACAAATGTGTGTGGCTTTGCGTGTGACGGGGCTCAGGGTGAAATCCAACAGTGGTGAAGGTAAATTAACAAGATGAATGTGCACGCTTTGGCTCACTCTGTGACTTTCCTCCCCGGCCCCGTCGCCACTATTCATGTGGAGGTTTAAAGTGTGTTTGTTCATGCAACGGGGTCGTCCAATTAGCCCCTCTCTCTCTCTCTCTCTCTCCCTCTCTCTCCCTCTCTCTCTCTCTCTCCATCTTTGCATCTGCCTCCGCCTCTCTGCCACTTATTCTCCCTCTGTTCTCCCGAGGGCCCACGGGCCAGGTGATTATCAGGGACCAGTTCTTCCATCCAGCCTAGAGATTTGAAATGAAAGGTGACTGTGGCCATCGAGTTATAAGTGATTCTTTCATCTCGGAAACAAGCGGTGGCTGTTAGGGACGTTTGTGCATTTATGTCCGTGGTGAGGGAATGATGTCATGAAATGCTGTAGGGTGAAGGTGCCTATTTGTTTTTTTCTCTCCATTCGTGCTTTTTGTCTTACAGCCTGGCAGACTAAACAATTGCAGTAGTTTATTTGACTTTTTCCATCGGTGGTTGAGGCTTTATTATTTCGTTGCCGAATCAGCACATACATTCACGCCACGCTCAAGGCGTCTTTCCTAGACTTTACTCATCCTCAACACCCTTGTTTCTCCCATTTTTTCCCCTTATGCACTGTGTAAAAGTTTGGATCTTCAGATGTGTGAAGATAAAAGAGTCACGGCGATTGCCAGCTTTAAAGAGACTTGGTCGATTTAACCTGAGGACTGAAGAGATTTCTCAGACCTCAGCGTTGGAAGCCGCGGCTCAGAAGAGAAGGACACGCCGGCACCATGCTGGCGAGGTGGGGATTGATTTTTAAAGGGAACGTCTCCCTGCTTTCAAGCTTTCGTCCACAAACACCTGCAAACACACACACACACACACGCTCTCTCACTCCGCACACACGCTCGCTGTAATCATTCAGCAGAGACATGTGCAGGTGGCTCGGGAGAGGAGGCAGAGGAGAGTCAAAAGCCTGACTTAAATGAGAGAGAATGACCGCTGGCACTGCGGTGTGGCGTCGGGGTTTGACAGCAGCCTGAACAGAGGCCACTCTGACTAATTGGGCTAATTTGGCAGCAAGGGAAGAAAAAGAGTCTCAAAGGACCGAGTGGCTACTCTTTTCATCATCTCTCTCGCCTCATCTGAACCCACTCCCACTCTCACCAACGCTCCTTCTTTCCTTGCTCACTGGCTCCATTCCTCTTCATGTCGCTTTAATGACCGCCCCTCATCTTCCAATCAAGGGATAGTCGGGCCATCTGAAGTTACCTGCTTTTCAAAGCCGTCGCTATCCATCCGACAGATGTGCGTGGAAACGGCACTCACGGCCCCGCAGTCCAGATATGCTGCTCGCTGGATATCGTTCTTCTTCTAGGTTTACGCTTATTTATATTTTTCCTCCACGGATCAAAGCTGCCAGCGTGCCCTGAAAGCTTGGTGGTGAGTGAAAGATTAGCAGGACCAACCCATCGAGTGAAACATGATACGATGCAACAAAAAAAAAAGAGAAGAAAAAAAAACGGATAAAAAGATACACACCCTCCTGGAAAGCAGCAGCAAGTCAGAGTGCATGCCAAGGAAAAGATAATCTGCTTTGTGAAGGCTCCTCAAGGCAGCGCAGAGACTATTGTCCTCTGATATCAATAAAACATACACGCAATACATTACAGAGCCGTGTTTGGTGGCGGCGGTGCTGTGAATTTAATGCATTGCGGCTCCTCTTCTGGGTTTTGATAGGAAGGATTCATATTATTTTGTTCCTCACTGTGCAGATGAATGATAGTATATGTGACATGTTTCCAGAACACCCTCTTCTTCTTCTTCTTCTTCCTCCTGCCTGCCCCTTTCGTCCTCAGCCCTCGGCTCTGGCAGACTCACTGGTCATCTGCACCAGTGGGATAAGGGGAAGAAGGGTGAGTCTGAGACTCAACATATGTTATTCGCTTTTCCAATAGTGTGATGCCTCGCAGGGAAATTTGTGCTATCGCATTATGACATAGAAAATGAAAGAGGCTCCATTGTGCCCCAAGATGGAGTACGGACAGCCAGAAATAATATCTAGAATGTAGACATTCGGGGCTGGTGACAGCCGGCCCGCGTGGAGACATCACAAACAATATGTCTGACTCTAACTTAAAAAAAAAAGAATCATACCAAAGATAGAGAATGATAAAAAAAAAAAAACAGCACTTGCAGAAATGTGTGTTTCTGTTTGGAGTCGAGGAGAGGAAATTACAAATTTAGTTATTTTGTTCTTCTTTGCTCCTCTGCGTCTGTCGTGTTGAATTTGCACACGGATAAAAGAAAAAATTACATATCAATATGAGCGGGAGAATAATAGATGATGTAAGGTTCTGAGATAGGGCTGGAAAATGCCTGGAGCCCATGTTTCTCAGCCCCAGCCAGTCACAGCTTCTGGCAGATTGTCACTGTTTGCTATTCTTAGTGGTCGCTTCTCCAAAAAGAAGATTAGCCCACTTAACAAACAGACATGGATCTGCACATGAACAAATTACTACATTTAAAAGCTATAATTAAAGGCACAGTCCTTACACCAAACAAGCGTAAAAATAGATAGATATGCAATAAAATACATTGCGCAAATATTGTCATGTGCTATTCTCTCTTTTTTCACGCCTCGGTCACAAAAACAGGAGAAGGTTCAAAGTTGAACCAAATGGCAGCATGCCCGAACACGACTACAGCGGCAGACATGTAATCCTTGTACATATGCACATATGTAATCACGCAGATATGACATACATGTACTACATGCAGGGATTTTTAAGGATAATCACTCATAATCGTCCCATTTGCAAAACACAGGGTGTGATATATATATACAACCTGAAATTATTCATGCTCGTGTATCAGAAAGCTCAACACACACCGCATTGTGCGTTTATGCTCACAGTGAGACGGCAGCACGCTTGAATTTCCAACGACTTAAAACACGCCGCAGCGTGAACATTGAACGTTGAGCCGTTGTACGATCAGTTCGGGATCCTTCAAGGCACAAAGAGGAAGGTCAGGAGCCAAGGACACACAAACATGCACACAAACACACGCAGACACGCATGTAAATATTAAGATGTTGAATATCTTAATACCACAATTATTTACACCCTCCATGTAAAGATTCTGCATAACTAAAATCACTGGTGAATTTTGCAGCTATATCTCACCTGTGACTGGGCATCTATATAGATGTGAGGAATAAATAGCTGTAACATTGGAATCAGATGGACCTCAGAGACGCTTTCTAACCCCAAACTGAAATAACATGTTTGTGCACTTGCAGCAGGGAAGGTGAGGCAGAGGCGAGCTGCACAGGCACCACAACACGAGTGTGCGCGTTTAAACACACGGGGCTCAGCAACACAACGCGGGTCACCTGCAGCGACCTCGCCGCTGTGTGGCCAGGGTTCTGGCGGCAGGGGATCCGCAGGGCCAGTCGCTCCTCCATAACAGCGCTGTGCTGCCAAAAGCCTTCGGTTGGTGTCACAGCTCTGAATTTAGCAGAGTCAAACAGGCAGGAGGGGAACGGTGCAGATGGAGAGAGAACAAACACAGGGAAAGGAACGAAGCACAAGCACAGATAAACTCATAGGGAAGTTTTTGGCAAAAGCGTAGAGATTTTAAGGTTGAACTTACAGTTGGTTCCAATGTGATATTCTACGATTGTTGTTGCAAAATTAAACTCTATTATAAAAAAAAGTCCTACATGGTAAAACAAGAAGTTGTCTCAAAAGATATTGATCGATACAAGAATATAAGAAGTGATAAACTAAAATCATACAGACGTGTTGTATTGTAAATGGTGGCATACGTACAGTAGATATTAACGGCAGTAGATAAAGAAAACACAACGATTCTTAATTTCAGTTGATTAAACATGTATGAAAAATACATAATTAAGTTACGATCCATTGATCCCTGAATGCTACACACTTTAAGGCCTTTACACACTGAGGCATTTTTTGTGTTGAGTTGAATAAAGTATTTTTTTAACTGTATATTTTTACCTTCATTGGAACGCGTCTATTCCAAGGTTACAACTATTTATTCCTCACATCTATATATATGGCCTGTCAATTAAAAGTTGAATAAGCAAAACACCGTGGTTTTAAGTGCATGGCGAGTTTTTGTGAGCTTTTGCACCACAAACAAACTCAGCAAACATTCACTTTGTGTGTCGACACAATCGAAACACACGGTTTACAACAACAAGGAGGCTGTAGCGCAATTGACACACACATACCTTCCCTCTGGCATAATTAACAATATCCTTTGAGGCATTCGGTTTGGCACCAACACTGACGTAACAATAACACAAGAACATTTTCACTTTCACGTGCACAAATACCGACACACAGAACACCGCTCCCACCTCGACACTGCGAGATCATTAGCAGGGAGATAATGAGTGTCAAGGCATGATAGGCCTGCATGTTATCACTAGCAGCACACACGCACACGCACACGCACACGCACGCGCTCCCTCAGTGAAGGCTGCAGGAGGTCCGATGCAGGCAGGTCTGGGTCACCCCCTCGCCTGTCTCTGCGCAGACCAAAGGGACAGACGGGATTGGCTGTGACAGATCCTTGACGAGTAATTGCTCTAATCACTCGGCGGCTCGCGACAGAAACACCCCCTCCCTAGCTGCGTCTTACACCCCCCCCTCCCAACCCCCACCCCGCTGCTCGGCAGGCGTGGTAACAAACACCGGGGTGTGGGCGGCCTGAGCGGCGCGGGGACGGCTCCTCTTGAGTCGTCCCGCGACTATTAAGGCTTCCGTGTTGACACATAAACGGGATCTCCTGTGGTACGCCGCTGAAAGAGGGCTCCCCCACTTGTTTCACCCTCCGCCTTCCCCTGTCACTCTCTTTTCTTCTCCGTCCATCTTCCCCGTTGCTCGTTCCATCTCTCTCTTCTCTATCCGTCTTACGTGTCAATTCCGCTTTCGACGTTCTCTCTGGGGATTGTCTGGTGTCTCTTGTTTTCTTGGGGGCCGGGATAAGCTGCTCCTTGATTCCGCAAAGCACAATACACAACGCTTAGTTCGGAGGCCCGAGGCACTATATTGAGAAAATGCGCATTTTACGTTGTTGTTTTTCCTCGAGCACTAAATTCCAGCTAAGACACAAGAAATGAGATAGAAACAGTGAGAGTGAGGGGGTGGGGGGAGTTTGTGATGGGAAAAGGGGGACGTCTGGATATCCAACAACCCCCTCACGCCCCCTCACGCCCACCCAGGCCCACCCTCTCCGGATTAAGAGACCGTCAATTAGGGCCATTGAGTCCGCGGCCGTCCCTCAACCTCCCCACCGCTCCGCTGAGCTGCTGCTCAACCGGTGCAGAGAAGATGGAGGAGGAGAGAAGCTATAGGTAGGCCTCTCGCTGTCATCTCCACTCATAGGTAGCGCTGCACTCATGGCCCTTAATTATACGTGGGTTGTCAGCACTGGTAGAAAAGGCGGCCTGTGAGTGAGGGAGAGAGCGAGAGAGGGAGACAGAGAGAGGGAGAGAGAGAGAGAGAGGGAGAAAGGGAGGCTGTAGTTAGTGAGATTGGCGAGCGTGGACGAGACAGAGATGACAGGCAGGCTACCCGTTTTGCAACAGCGGCGAGTCCTCCATCCCGTGTCACCCACCCTCCCCCCCATACCCCCCACCCCCCCCCCGCGCTCCGGTGCCATTGTCCCTGGCTCGACCAGGGCCAGCGGACTGGGAAGGTGAGGTGGAGGCTCCCTGCTGTTACTCTGGGTAATGATGGGGCTGTCCGTCTCGGTCAGTTACCGCTCGCCTTCAAAACAGAAGAGCCCCAAAAAGAGGAAATCGATCTAATGCGTCCCCGGTTCATTATTTTATCCTCAGATGATTTATGTGTGCTTAGTCACGGCCAGTGCACACATAGTCTGGTTGTCTTCAGACAGGTCTTACTGGCTTATATGTTGTTTTTTCCGGCCTATTATTGCTTTATTGCTTCTGAAGCACATACAGTGGAGGTCATCATTATTATTGTCCTGTTAGTCTCTGCCTTGTTACGTGCACTACATGGTGGCCTGCCCGATAAACAAGCAATAAAAGGGTTGTTTAGAAAAGGCCCGAATTATCCAGGACAGAGAGATACTCATCTCACAATAATCCTGTATTTATACAACAAAGAAAAAAAAGCTATGACAATAATTGACTAATAACTTGTTAGATTAAACTGCTCTTTTATTTTTTTCTAAATGTATGAAAATACAGTAAGTGAAAAGTTGAATATATGCTAAAAAAAGAGCTTGAACTGTATTCGGCTTTAAATGAGTGACAAGATTAATGAACAGAACATCCTGGTTAAGTGTTTCCAGGAAGTGAATTTGTATCTGGGCGATACACATCTCAGCCACTCTCCTGTCTGTAAGTGGATAAGGCAGATGGGAAATTAACCGAGGCAGGAACCCTAAATACATATGAGTTTGTGTTTTTAAGCTGTGTTGTTTCTCTGTCTGGCCCCTTCAGGGCCCCGCCACTCTGGTCAATAATGCACCGTTGTACTGTATAACATTCACAACACTCTTACACTGGGGTTCATTGCTGTGCTTTGTTTTGTATGGCTTGTTCCTGAATGGATTTAAAGTAAATTTGTTTGCAGTGCTGCGTTACCTTTGTTGAAAGATAAACTCTTTAAAGACCACAGAAACTCAAAGAAAAGTTAAAAGATGATTGTGTACTACAGCTAAGCTACTGATTTAATATTGTATGTATGAAAAGATGACTCTTTGGAGCACAAAGCTCAGAGGCAGCTAGACCGGCTTTGCCAAAGACAAAACCAAATACAACAAACGCCGCACCTCAAAATTGACACATACATCTCACGTAAAATCCATATTAAAAAGTAAACAAATTAGTGAGCTCTAAAGAAGCTGATGTTTAAGGCCAAATGTTACCCTCTCTCTTAATGCTAAGCTAGGCTAGAAAGTAGCAATCCTCTCTGCCAGACGGCAAATTAGTGTGTTTTACAGAATGTCATACTATAACCATATTGGATTTGGAATCGCAAAAAAGGGAGATTTGTATGAATAATTTTCTGGGATTTCAATATTCTTTTCTTAGGTACAAGGACAGCAGGAGTTTTGACCAGAGAAACAAAGAAAGTGCAGTCCAGCACATACGTGCTCGGCATAAAAGCCTTGCGTGCGAAAAGTTGGGCTGAAGTCCCTCCCAAGAAACAAGTTAGAAAATGCAGACAGCATTTGTATTTGGATCTAGCAAACAATTTGCCCTCGTTCCGCCGCAGGTATGTTCAGTAAACACCACCAGATCCTATTGAGAGTGACGAGTGTAGTGATTCCACCACAGAATAAATCTCAGCGCTCAGCCCCCGAGCCCAAACAACCGGCCCCCATCGCAGCCTTCAAGGCCTCGGCCCCTAAACAGGGAGGAGAGCACCTGGGCCTGCGCTCCGTACCCTGACAGCATACAACACCAACGCACACACACACACACACACACACACACGCACCATCATAACTAGGGTCAACACTGACACACATGTGGGGAGACTGCGTTTCCAGAGTAGGTTACTTTATTTGTCAAAGTGGTTGTTTATTATCAAGTGTAACTGGTTGGACTGCAGAAAGTAGCCATCGGAGTTCATCCATCAACGTTTGAATCAAGAACCAGCTCCACAATGTTGTTTTCCTCTACAAGTCGTTATGAATGAACCTTCAATAAAGCTGTCTAGAATCAGTTGCTTATATTATTTCACTAAAATATTTAGATTTCTCTGAAAAAAATGGAAATCACTTGTAAAGGGATAAAAAAAAATAAAAAAACGGTATACTGCTCCATATTGTTCATGGAATTTAAACTTGTATTGTGCACATCATCCATAATCTTGTTTGGTTTTAAACGACATGCTTTTTGAAATTGAGGAATAAATGAACCCGGTATGTATAATGTATTAATCATAGTACTCTAGTCTTTATGAGCATTAATGGCCGTGGGTTCAGAGTACAGAGGCTGACATTGACCCTGATAGAGTCCATTGGAGGTTGTTAGTGCCGGGTCATTACACTGTTAAACTGGGGTGTCACACACGGGGCTATAGGGGGGATGACATGGGAGCAATGTTTCACTCTCACTCTATGCACATCTTTATGCATCTATATATATATATCTATGTGTCTAACAAGCTTCCTATTTCTAGCTAACTGGCAAGCTAGCTACTCTCAATCAAAAAATCAGCTTTTTAAATAGTTTGTATTTTTGCGAGCTATAGCCCACCAATTGTTTTTGGTCGGTTGTTCGGCCTGGTTTCGATTTAGGGCTGCTTTTCACTCGGGAAAATCTGGAAATAAAATATTTCACATATGAGACCTCCAGTCATACCAATGACATCCATTTTAAGGCGTTGTTTTTTAACGCGGTGAAGTTCGTGGGTTTAATCCAGCCAAAACAAAACTTGTTAAAGTCAGATGCCAGTCATAGTAACACCTCATTGTAGGAGAATCAACATTGCGCTCCATATAACAGAACCAATAAAATCCTCCGAGTGCTATCCCTTAAAAACATAAATGTCCCTGAAAGCAGAGCAGCAACTTTTCAAGAAGAATAGATTCCTCCCGTCGCCCTGTCGCAGTGTCTTGCCCTTCTTTTCCTCCTTTTATTGCTGTTGTTAGTCTCCTTAGTTTGGTAGCTGTTCCTATGAGGCCCACAGCCGGCTGCTGCTTTAAACGCATCCCCGAGTAAATCAGGATCAGTGAAGATTAAAGGTGGCAAATTATTCATGAACCCGAGATCTCCTGGAACGGCACAGAGGGAGTATCCCCGGCTACATGTCACAAAACATCGGGGCTAAGAAGGGAAAAGTGCACTCACACAGGAAAGCCCACTGAAACACGCGTCTCTCGGATCCTGCTGAGTGTTTCGGTGGCCCGCCGTGTACCTGCGTTTCATCCCCGACAGCCGGAGGGAAGGCAGGACGGTAGAACGGGAGCAGGGTGACACCTGAGGTCAACAACACCCAATGTGGTTGTACTTACATTTTTTACAAGTAGTACATCTGCTCACAGTTAGCCAATCGCTGTTTATGTAATCAATAACACAATGCTGTTTCCAACGATGAGGGATTTGAGCAACGTGATTACCGGCTGCCTGACTGGCCGACTTGAGCGGATGTGGGAACAGCGGCCCCAATAATGCAGTCAAGGCGGTGGGGGGGGGGGGGCTCGGAGGGAGTATCCGTTTAGCAGTGACCAGCCGCGCGGCCTGCGCTGATTCCCCCCGTAATAAGCTTTGGGCTCGGCTCCCACCGGAGAGTTTGGTTGACAATCTGACAAAGTTATCTGAAGATAAATGGGTTACGGGTCGGAGGCGGCAGGAGGGGAGAGAGAGAGAGAGAGAGAGACTTGACTTCTCTGTCAGTGATGTTTTGATGGAGGATGTGTATAGCCGCCAGCTCTCGCGCTAGCAGCTCCCCCCAGGTAGATGGGCAGATTGTCTTTGGCTGTGTCTGCAAACAGAGCACGGCCGAGTGTGTGTTAGTGTGCGTCTGTGTTTTTCTGCCTATTGAGAGATCTGATAGATTTATTAAGAGGGAGATTTGCAAAGTCGCATGAAGCGCCACCAGCGGGCTCCGGAGAAACCCGAGGCAAAGGTCACAACGTTTTAGATGGACCGTTTTTCCGATGGACGATGTTGATAAACCTGAACAAGCGGACGCACCTTATACGCCTACATCAGAAGCCATTTAAGTAATAAATGGGCCTGTCTTTCACTTACACACACAAATGCAAGCGTGTAACTTCTCTCTTTACACACACACACACACACCGTGGAGGAGAGTACCTATCACCAGGCCAGGCCTCCTTTTACCCCTTAATTCCTCAGATAAACTGACTTTTGTCTGATCCTGTCAGTCTGCGTTATCTGCAAGGCTGGTCGGCCGATCGGCAACTACGGAGCAAATTAGGCGCCTAAATGTCAAAGTTGCTACACTTTATTAAGTTAATTAGAGGCCGAGTGTACATGTGAGCTGGCAGAGGACGAAAAACACCAGAGAGCCAGAATGACAAACACGGAGGAGCGGAGACAGCCACACAGCAGACAACTCAATGCACAGGAGCCAAAGACATAGAATAATATACAAAAATATGTGCATGCGTTGCCTTGTACTGTGCAGATGTACAGTCACACATTTGTAATGTGCAGTATTTGTGCTATGCGGCACAATCATGTCACGTAACATATCTTATTACTTTAATACAGTCCAGGGAAATTAATTACCATAAACCTGAGCACCTGCATGTCTGTCATCACTGCAGATGTGGAGGGGAAATCCTAATTGATAGCAGACTACGACAGACTTGGCCACCACAGGGGCAAAATATTTGCAACGGAGCAGTGGTCACCAACCACCGGTACTGGAACCGATAGCTGTCAAATATTTTATTTTGAAAAAGGAATGGGTTTTCTCCCGACATGCGGTTTTTCCTCTTGACACATTTTCCAAGCGTCACCCACTTTGCTTCCCTTTATGTATGATGATCTATTGCATGAATTGTTTTACAGCTAAACCAATGAGCCAAACTCATATGTATTAGCAAATTAAGAGCTGGTACAATTCTCATTATCACAAAGCAGAACATTAGAGTTTAGATAATATGACCTTAAAATATATACATATGTATAGACACTAAAGGGAAGGAGTGTGCATTGGCTATTCACTCTCACAATCATAAGGCTCCATGAGTCCAGTTCTATTATCATTCTCTTCTGCTTCACAATCAATGCTAGTCAAAGCGTTGCCGACTGTGCTAATCGATTAGGAGCAAACAGAGAGGGACGGGTCTAATGGCTGGTCCTGACTGAACTGGCCTTCTCATACGAGAGCAATCGTTCATTACGGGGGCCATTTCATGGTGTTCGTCACTTTGCGAGCTTCTGTCTTTCATTCGGCAGCGCGTTGGATGGCGGAATGGCCCCGGGTTATATTGTCTGCTCAGAGCTTGAACGTTGTCATGCTCGGTCCCAGTGATTTGCCTTCGTGAGATTCAAGACTTTGAAAAAAAAATGGGAAAATGTGTTTCGCAGACTCTGGAGTGCAGGGCTGAATGTGATATCAGTGTTACCCGACGCAGGATGTTAAGAAAAGTCTGTGGTAGAATGGAGTTGTGTTTCAGTTCAATCGGAATCTTCAATCAATGTTTCAGCACTTTTGTTGGCTTTAATGTTTTATTACAATCAGCGTAACAGCCAGGTTTTTAAAATGCTTTTTATTGTTCGTCACTCAGCCAGAACAACACCCGGCTCACACACAGCCGAGGAAGAGTTCACGTGGTTCAAATGCAGTGCGGTTCGGCTTTGTTATGGGATACGCATGTTCGACAGTCGCGTTCCTCCGAGTAGGCCAAAAGCAATAAGTCACACACAGATCCTTGACTGTTGCTCCGAGTGAATTATTTACCCTACACTCCGACAATATGTAAAGTATCCAAACCATCTCCATCCAAATCTGCCTGCAACACAGCTCAGTGATTTTCTCCATACTAAACTGAGACCTCTGGGCATGACAGCGCCCATACATTATTCCTACCGCGCACACACACACACACACCCTGGCGGCTCGTACATCTACACACCGCACATAGCTCCGCATAGAACCTCTGATGCATTATTTCTCTAGCCTTCAGTGCGAGAGTCACAGGTGAGTCCTGGGCGCTTTCATCACACAGTCTCGCTGTCCGGCTGGCTGGCTGCAGTCTCATCTGTCCCTGGGTTGAAATTGCCAATAAAGAGGGTCTCATATAGATCACCCCGACGGGGGCTGGCGACCTGTCATGCAGACCATGATTCCTAGCTCACAGAGAGGGGAAGAGGGACAAATAACCCTGTGAATCTCCCTATATCTATTCCTCCTGCCCCCCCTCCCACCCACACTCCTTCTTCTTTTTCAGTCACACACACACTCACACATGCCCCTTCCACCCTTCTGCAGTGGGCCATAAAGTGCCACGCGAAAGGGATATAGTGGACACAGTCATAGGAAAAGACAAGTGGCGGACTGAGCTTTCACTTTCCCGCTCCAGAGGCAGTGAATCAAACTAATGGGTTAAAGACATGAAGACAGATGGGTGGGAGGATTAAGAGCCAGGCGGAGGTTTCCCGAATGCCGTTCTCGTACGCCCGTGATTCTTAAACGTCTCAAAGTTTGCCGTCAAAACGACGGAGCCTTCTTCATTTGAGCCTTCTGGAAAATGCGGCGAGAAAAAGTCCTTAATGCGCCCGGGAGCACTGCACTTTAACAAAACAGGCCCCATCAGGCACTAAACTCCCAACTGTTCCTCATCGGATGTTACGGAAGCCGATTAACACCGTCTACATATAAGGTCATGGGTGGAACACGTCAACACAAACGTTTGACTTTTTGCTTTCCAATGTAGAATTATAGTGATTTTGAAAGGTGCTACAGTCTGCAAACTAAACACACTAGTTTCCTTATTTTTACTAGATACAGTGGTTTTAAAACTGCTATAAGTTCCGTACATGATCCCATCTATTTCTGTGAGTCACTCTCTTCTAAGTTCAAGTCCTGGTTTAGATGCAACCGAACTGTGAAGAGCTGGAAGTTGTGATCTTTCATAGACCCACAGTGCTCCCTGCTGGTGAAGGACAAAACGGCACAAGTGTCCTGAAGACGCACACGGCGGTTCCAGCGTTGAGCCTTCCCTTCACTGTGTGTTCGGGTGCACGCTTCAACCTCTCGTGAGTTGCGTGAGATCAGACCTCCAACAACATGGGAGTCGTCCCTCATCAACCCTCCTGGCCACAGCGAGAGCCACGGCACCGCAGCTTCCTACCACATTCTGTCTGAATCACGGACGAGAGACACCAAGCCCGAGTGAGACACAGAGCCTAGAGAGAGAGAGAGGGAGAGAGAGAGAGGGACCTGCATGGCCAGTGGGCAACTTCAATAAAAGACAATCCAACTTTTCAGATGCTATAATAATCAAGATCCTCCCACGGAGGTTGTTTGTCTGAGGGGGACACGGATGGCTACGGGTATGGAGGAGGAAATTCAGAGCAGTAATTAATAGTCCTAAGTGACTGCTGCTGGATGGGAGGCCGGGACAGGGGTTGTTTGTTACTGTGAGCTGGTGCCGTGTCCCCCAGCATGTCCCACAGCTGTGTGGGTTGGCATGTAAAGCAGAGGAGGAGGAAATGGAAGAAACTGCCTTTATTACTACGGTCGTTTATCTCGGGGCCGTCTACTGATCAGCCGCAGACGCAAGCACCCTACTTCTACGCACACACACACACACACACACACACGTGCCCTCCAATGCTAATCTTGTGTCACAACTGTTCAGGGAAGGACATGAAATGTCACAAAAATGTCATAATTCCACTCCTGTCACTGGCTCACCCAACCCTTCCATCCCCCTTGTAAACATATTCTAACATGCACTCATTTGCATGTGCTTGTGTGTGTGTGTGTGTGTGTGTGTGTGTGTGTGTGTGTGTGTGTGTGTGTGTGTGTGTGTGTGTGTGTGTGATGAATTTGGGAACCAGCATGTTGTTTTTAGCCTTTGGGTGCCTTGTTTCTGCATGGAGCAGCAGGGTGGTTCCTATAATCCCCTCACTGTTGTCGTCACAAAGGCCCAAAGGTCCCGCCTGGAGGTACGACATTTCTGGCATCCTCTGACTCTCCTCCTCTGCGAGAGCCAAAAACTCCGCAGCCAAAAGACACACTGTGTGGACTACCACTAGTCCTGTGCTACACTGGCTGAAAGTCACTGTGGAGTCGGCCTGGCTTGGAAGGGAAGGTTTGTTATGGTGGGGGAAAGTGCTGGATTAGTTGATCGAAAAGAAAGCTGCTATTTTTGATAATGAAATCCAGATTTTCTGCAGTTCTCCATTTCTTTTGGTATTGGACCAAAGATGGGACAAACAAAAACATTTATTTATTTGTACTATTTTATGAAATTCTGTAAAGAAAACAAAATATATTAGATATTTTGTTGTTGAAGATAACAATTCTTTGCTCCGAATTTGACATTTTTAGGTATTAAAAAAGGCAATTATAGTCGGTGTACTATACAAACATATACAATCTATTTTCAAGTCAAATATGCACCAAGCTCTTTGGACCGGATCAAATAAGAAAAAAAAACTTGACAGGAGCGGAAGGTACGGGCAGCAAGCCGACCCCCAAACATCTGTCTGTCTGTCTTCATCTCACAACTCGCGGCCTTCTCCCAAACTGTCACCCCGCCTCCTGGCGCCCGTCCCCGCGTTCTCTCCCAGCTTGGGAATCCGACCTAGCACCAATATGCAATTTCACCAATCTGTGCTGACAGCGTTCATGTCGACCACTCAAAACCAATCCCTCCGCTCTCCTTCTGCGAGCATCTGTGTGGTTAAAATACGGTGTTCAGTCAGAGAGCTTTCACAGGTCATGAAAGGTAACAGAGGAGACAGGCGCGGCTGCGGCTCTGCATCCCAGCTCGACAAATCAGTGTAACGGCATGTTGTAAGTTACAGACTGGGCAGAAGGGGGGGATACATCTACCAGGGCTGCAGCTTTTTTATCGCTATGCCTGCCTTGGGAAGCCCCACGGCACTAACGGTGACCCCCATTGTAGATTTCCTTACTAATGTGACCCCAGATTGTGTATCACAATCGGTATGAGAAAACTCCCACAGGCTACAGTTAGGCCCGGGCACTGGGGATCGTTGTCCTCAGCCCGCCTGAGTACAGACAGGATGTGGCAGCTTGGAGGCATTTAGTTAAAGGAGACGCACTTTAACGCTGTGGGCATTCATTTATGGAAGCCCCACTAGGGTAAAAGTGTATGACGTGCTGAAGCCGAAAAAACAAACAGATGAAAAATGGTTCGATGGAGAAAAAAAAGAAATTTGCCTTACCTTGTTTTATAGCATCTAATCATTTGTGATAGTCTGTGTACTCGTTCTTGAAATTAATTTGTTTTCTCGGACAGCTTTTTCTGAACAAATTGGGTTTAAAAATATCATCTGTTCTTTTATATTAAGTCCACATGGTGAAAGGGAAAGATATGGATTTATGGGTGGAAATAGTTCACATGAAGCACAAATACCAAATGAAATTCCCTAAAACTCAACAGTATGGCTGTGCAGGACGAGCTCATGAAGCAGGTAGTCATAATTATCTTAAGATGTTAAAATAGTGAGATTTTTTTAAATTGATTCAAATGTGCCGAAGTAAGACAGCAATTCAGTTGCAATCCACAGCATCATTGGTCCATTGTGTAGTCGAAGCAATATAATACAACAAAAAAAGTGCCATAAAAATAGCTAAATTCATTTTGCTGCTGGCTACCCCGTAGTCTTTTTTACATGGAAATATACTTTAACAGTGGCGTACACCCCCTAGCCTCAGCCTCTGCCTCCCTGCCCTGCTTTTTATATTTTATTGCTGTCTGCATAACGTGCAGTGGAGAAATATGAATTTGATTTGTATTGCAGCAATGGCTGACATCACCTAAAGCCTTGTCAATCAGGTGAACTGTAGCAAAGGAGGACTGATGGGGATTGCAAAGTGAGCTTGTGGTGTGACACCGGTGCCCAGCTGCAATGCTTTACAGTATCACACACACTACTATGTTATCACATACCGGTACACACACTTGGACAGTATATACTTATTAAGCCCAATTTTGACTGGCAGGTGACATTTCATTATGAGAAAATCATAGAAGCCCTGTGCATATGTAAACAGACAGGACACACACCATGTCAGAGCCAGGATACGCTGCAGAGACAGAAGGACAGGACTTTACTGACGGACTTGGATTGCAGTTTAGCCCCCTTATGAAATGCTGGGATATGCTCATATCCAATAACAATATACTTCACTGAAAGGGTGTGTTTGTTATTAAATGAAATCAGTATTTGGAGTTTATTTTAGTATGTTGTCTGCCTAGCAGATAACATCAGTAAAGATGACCTGAAGAGATTATTTATAAATTATAAGGTATTTTCTTAATGTTGTTAAATTTCCAAATTCCTACATCTATAGTCTATAGCTATATCTACATCTACCTTTTTTTTCTTTCTTTATCATTTTTTTTTCTTCGACTTTATGTTGTTTTGATGATGGCTCACTCCCCGATGCAACGTAGGGGAAAGACTTGCAAGCTGTGTGTAATTGGTTAACACAACTATCACTCAAACCATAATGGGCGGGACTTGAGAGTTCGACCCAATCGGTTCCTACGCACACTGCACTGCCCCTCCGACGGTCAGAAACATGGCTCTACGGGAGCTATCGTCGCTGGAGAAATATTTAGGATTGAAAAAGCCGAACAAATACAGTACACAGGGGGAGAAAAAGGTGACATGACCATACTTCTTTGTGCCATCCTTTTCGGGCTTAAAAACGCTGTTTCATTCTTGTAGGCAGCTCGACCACTACTGTAATGAGGACACGGCAGCTAGCTAGATAATGCTAACAAGCGAGTCGTGTGTGTTTAATAAGCCGGCATCGTCGTGTCATATTAACCCTTCGTTTTCAGTTCAGTCAGTGGTCGCTTTGTTAGTTTTGGCTGATGCATCAAATCCACGCAGCGACATTTGTTGCAAGTTGTCTTGTTTCCACTACTCGGCACAATGGAAATAGCCCTGTGCTGTGCGCATGCCCGCGTCCATGGACTCAAAGCGAGGCAGGAGTGCGACGTCATGCCTGATGCGCGTATACTCCCTTCATGGGGCGCCACTGAACACTGGATTGAAAAGTATTGACAGCGCAAAAGTCCAAACCAAAATATGCATCCTCAAATCCGTTGTATTGCATATAATTACTTATAAATAATCAACTTCATTTAATTCCCTTTATCAAGGGGAACGTGGACAATCGCATCCATCTCTGAACTGTCTCTGGGGGGGGAAAATAACTTTTTTTTGCCCCGTTTGGAACTGAAGAAACATGTTCTAAACGGACATCAGCAAACGCAGGCACAGCTGATGTCTGCATTTGAATCAAATAAAAGAGCACTCCCTTTCAATCTCCCATCTCACCGTCCTCCCACGTCTCTTTGCAGGTGCCCGTGCTGCAGAAGGCCAATGGACCTCCCCTGGTAGGCTTGGCGACGGTCGCCTGTCACCTGGCGAAAGAGGCCAAGCGCCCCGAGCTGCTGGGCGACTCTGCAGAAAGCAGGGCGCTGGTGCAGCAGTGGCTGGAGTACCGGGTCACCAAGCTGGACGGCTGCGCGAATGAAGACGCCAAGACCGTCCTGAAGGTAGAGAGGCGGAACGGGGTGCTGGAAGTCTTTGAAATGTCTCCATCCTCCTTCGTTTCTGCGCACTCGAATGCGTCTTTACTTGTGATTCATCGATTGATTTCCGAGCCAGCTCGGATGAAGCGCTCGCTTCTATCTTGTCTGTCTTAATTCTGTTTTTGTTTTGTTTTCATTATTACTGCCGGAAGAACAGAGAGAGAATATATATATATATATATTATTTTTAATGGTTCCCTTTACCTTTGAGAGGCGCCCCAGCATCTCATCTCAGTTACTCCCACATTCCCTCCCTTCCTCCGTCTCTCTCCACCAGCTAGGCCACTGTGCGTATGTCTTGTTAAAGTGCAAGCGACAGAGATACAGACAGATGTATGGCCCTTCAGTGACATGGCCCCGCGCAGCAGGGAAAAACGCCCTAATGTGCCTGACGCCAGTCAGCGTGAAGCGGATCGGCGGGCCGCCGGTCCGCGGGACGCGAGGCGCCTCTTGGCACTGTCGTGTCAGCGTGACGTGTGCGTTCGTTTGCCTATTTGTGTGTCCGCGTGGGCTCGGGCGCGGCGCGGCTTAGGAGTCACGCTGTGCGGCAGCGTGTTATCTGGACAGGCCTCTTAAATATTTTAATGGTGCCACTTACAGAAGGAAGTCGCCCTGAGCAGCTCAGTGCTGGTGCCTGCCCGGTGGCCCCGTGTCCCGGTCATCTCCCATTAAATTATCCCTGGATAAAAATAAATAAACAAAAGAAGAATATGAGGGGTGGAGGGAGGAGGGGGGGACAACTGTCAACAGCAAGACTTCTTAAACTTTCTCACCCCAGGACACAAATAACAAACCTGTTCCTGAAGCGAACGCCGTGTCACTCATGTAATGTGAAGACGAACGCTGAAGGCCAATTCGGCCCGGACCACAAAGATAGCGGAGTGGGAATTGTCTGTCAACACACGTTAGACCAGTCAGGCTACTGGTGACCGACTGCCTTCCTGTTTAATAAATATTGGGATGAATGAAGCAAACACTTTAACTGTAGGGGCAATTACGCTGTGGTGAGTTCCCACTTGTGCCAAGTCAAAGGATGTGCTGCATTATAGACTTGGTTTCACATTCATGACTGCTGTATGTTTTTGCAGCATTGATGTTAAAGAATTAGAAAACAATCACTGACATTGACATTTTTTCTTGTGCATTTAATGGTATTCTGGATTTATTCCAAATGTTTTTTGACCCGTCAACAGTAATGTATGCCTGTATGCCCAAAGGCGAGGTTGAGTTGGGATTCTAAACTGACTTTGAGGTCACGGACCGGGTAGAAAAGCATAGAAAATGATAGAAAATGTTGTCCGGGCGATCAGGACAGCAGCAGCTATGGAAAAACCATGAGCACAAAGGAACACAAGCACTTGCTACAGAATGAAGGTGTCCTTGTGCGGTAATACAAAAATAATTTTTCAAATTCCATTACAAACTTTGCTAAGCATGGTTGCATCCCAACACTATTAGGTGAGCACACTTTAGGCGGAGCGGTACCCAGGTTCGTAGTTGCATGTGTGCTGGGGGGTTTGAGGGAGGTGGGTGGGGGGGGCTGCCTCTCGTCTGATGCTCGACTGGGCTTCAGCTCCATGGCTGTAGGCTAAGAAAAGCAGGGATCCGATCGTGCGAGGGGAGGAAGTCTGCAGTCTTCATGCCTTGTTTGGCATCACCCACTCTTGCCGCACAATAACTCCATTTGCCCCCAAGATGCTCTCTGTGTGTGCGTGGCGCGCGTTCCCTTCGCACAATGTACAAGTGCTAAAGACGGTGCCTATCCCGCGGGACCAGCGCCTTCCATGCACGACTTCGCACAGACGCGGGCTGGGACGCGCACGTCGCGGCGCCCAAGTTCGGGGCAGCTTCATTGGATCTGCAAGCAAGAGTTGTAGACATTTGCCAGCGAAGTAAACAACTAGCCTGTATCGTACAGCATCTGTGCCGAGTCGCCAGTCATGGGGAGAGATGTTCAAGCCCCTAAGGTTAAATATTATTCTTCCATACACACACACACACACACACAGGCAGACTTGGTGTACATCACGCACCCACAGATATATAGGTTAACGACCCTGCTGTCATACATAACCCCTTATGGTCGGATGTGTCCATCAGGAGAGTAGTAATGTTGTAAAGAATAAAGAAATAACATAAATCCACAACCGCAGCACTAGCTGTCCTAAAGGAGTCTTCATTGGCTTCATATTCATGTAAATAAAATGTATAATGCATTCACCTGACATGTGAAGACGAGTGTGTTTACAAAGAAGTGCATGTCATGATATACGAATTGACCCATTTTGCTGTATTGTCTTGCAGGACCTCAACCTCTACCTGCAGGACAAAGTCTACATGGCTGGCAACCAGTTCACCTTAGCGGACACGTTCATGTTCTATGGAATCCATCCGCTCATAGTAAGTTACTAAGTTACTTTACACTTAAGTATATAAGCGTGTGTGTTTATTAAACCACGATGTGTCGCAGAAACATATGCTGCTTTTTTTGACTGAGAAGGAGGTTAACTTTGGTTCAGCGTGGATGTTACTTCATTTTCAATTTGTTTTATCAACCTGATGACAAATTGGTTGAAGTAAAAGAACAATCGACTGTTTCGAGATTAATTGTCGCTCATATAGCTACACTATTTGGACCCATTTGAAGCTTCTGGAAACAAAGAATGACCCGACACAAAAAAGATCAAGACATTAAACGTGAGAAAAACTTGGAATGGAAGTTTTCCAAAGTTGTGTCGGATCGCACATTCAGGGATTGTGATTGGTTTGTTTGTCCCTCTGTACGATTCTCCACACACCAATCCATCCCTTCATCACCCCTCCTCCCACAACCCCATCAGTGCTCACTTCAATCAAACCACATCTTTAATAAGCAATTTGTCACCGTCCATAACACCCGTCATTTAGCCGAAGGCCATCAGGAAGAAGTTAGCGATGAACACGCGGGTTATAAACAGAATAAGAAGCGAAGAACTGAAGCGAAGTGGCACAAAGTGATGTCTTTAGCCTCAGACCAGGGACAAGAACGTTTGTTATGCCTTCCAGTGCTGAAGGAGGAATGACGGAGGAAGGGAGAGATCACATGTTGAGAGATGTCAGTGGTTGTGGCGGAGATGGAAGGTCTCCCACCCCTCACCCACCCCTCCCCCCCCGGACCGTCTCCGCCACCAGGCAGAGTAGCGTCACTTCAGTTTGCGATCAGTGTGGTTTTGAACCCCGGGGACGAGGGTCAGCCAGCCCGACCCTTAAACCACAACCCGTCCCGCTGTTCAATTCGGGGAGAGCGGCGTGACACAAACACTGAACCGGACTGATGGTCGCGTGGTTTTAGGCCGGATTGTCTGGCGGATTTCCCCGTTCCGGTTAATGGGCTAATGAAAAGGCACACATCTGATCATATTTCATTTCTTTCTGTTACCAGGACTTATTTGGTGAGGAATATCAGGGAAATATCAAATGGTATACTGTGAAGCTTCTACCGGCGGGTTTTGGTTTCTGCGTGGTCATTGTTTGTGATCCGTTGCACCTGAAAAGGAGCAGTAAAAGCCAGTGTTTGTATCCAGTGCTCTGGTCCAAATCTCATTAACTGACTGGATAGGACGTTGTTTAATTTGGGATGGATTCATAATAATAATCATTCTCATCTCCCCCTCAGGTGGACTTGGCCGTCCAGGAGAAGGAGCAGTACGTGAATGTGACCCGATGGTTCGACCACATTCAGCACTACCCGGGCATCCGGCACCCGCTTCCTCCCGTAGTCGTGCTCAGGAACAAAATTTACAGCAGCAAACACCACTGAGATTCCCTCCCTCCTCCCCCCCCCCCCCCCCCCCCACTCCCGCCTCTCTAACACCTTTCCACATGGTTGTGAATTTACAAGGTTTTTATTGCTGTCGTTCATGTCATGATTCCTGCCTTTTATGTTTTGCCCTGGTAATTAATCTTAACTCGCCTGTTTGTGTCTTGGATCTACGCTTTGACAGAAGAACCTTCTGTCTAACGAGCAACAAACAAGACCAAGACCACTAAGTCAAGTTCAGTTTGTAGTCTTATAACCAAAAAAAAATCTGTGTTTTCAATCATTTCATTGCCCAGTGCCTTTGGGTTTTGACTTTAACTCATTGATTACATGTCATCAGCAGTTTGGTGTCGTAACCTTTTATTCATCATCTGGAGAGCAAAAATGTGAAGCTACACAGTTGAGCCTTTGTGGTTTTGTTTTGGTAATTCTGAGATTGTTCCGTTGCTTTCAAAGTGACGGCTGTTCGGGTTGCAGGAAACTGCTTCCAGCTTGTTTCTATTTATACATGGCAGAAGAGTGCTGATTTATTTAGTCTATTCTGAGCTTTGAACATACTCTTAATAGTAGAAGCCTTCAGAGATGTTACCTTACTGGTGGTGCATCGTGTCTCTGCTGCAGGCCGCCTCCTTTAGGCCATATAAATGCTTTTTTCAGCAACGGTTTACCCAGATATGTGTGTTTGCTGCTTCAACATCACAACCCCATAATGAGCACAGTCCTTCCGCCTTCCTCTGGACCCTGATGCTTCTACCGTTTGTTTTCTTAGGATTCTATGCCTTTCACATGCCACTCTTAGCCATTTCTCTGGAGAATTGAGTGTGTGTGTGTGTGTGTGTGTGTGTTCCTGATTGCATCCACTTCCTCGCCACCAGTCGTGTGGGCAGCAGTGAGCACTTGAGCGTCAGCCCCAGAGTCAGAGATCAGAGTGAGGCTTCCAATCAGTCCCACTACCACCACTGTTGATGCTGCAGGCCAGAGCGAGGGCAGCGGGCTCACCAGCTGCCACACAGATCCAGCCAGCCAAGGCCAGAACCGGGGCCCCTGGGCGACAGGCAGCCACTGTGTGTCATTTCAACCCTCGCGCTCCCACGGGGCTGAGAGAGAGAGAGAGAGAAGGACGAAGGGAGGCAGCGAGCGAGCGAGGGGGGAGGAGGTGGGGCAGAGAGAGAGGAAAAAGAGCACCCAGAGGCCGAGGGATCTTTTTGTGACATGTGAACAATGATCCGTGCCTCCGAAAGCCTCGCTGCTGCTGGCTGGGTGTTTGCTGTTAGCACCATTAACGGCACGTCCTGTAACTTCACATTATGAAGCTAGCAAGTAGACAAACAGCAGTGGGAAATTATATTTTACCGGATTGTACACTCAAGCAGGAAAGTGACAGTCTTCTCTTCACACAATTTTAGCTCCTTTTTTTAATTCCCTCATCCAAACAGGAGTCTTGTTTTTTTGTCCAATGTTACCATGATGTTCACCCTAATAAATCTAAAAGATACACAGCTCATGACCCCTGACCTCTGCATATTTCTTTAGTGTTTTTTTTCTCCCAAGACTTGTGAGGCAGACAATAGTGCAGTCCTGTGAAGACTGTTTGCTGTGTGTTGGCATGTGAAGATGGGGAGGATAAAAACAGCTCGCAGTCATTTGAGCAGGCCTTGTGACCAGCTGGGGGCCTTTTGCAATGTGGTCCTCCATTAAAGAAGCCATTGTGTGCTCGGTTGTGTTAACATTTTGGTTGCAACCGTCGAATGTGCAGCATCAGACGGTAGTACATTGTGAGGAGAATTTAATGAAGCAGCTGAACAAATAGTTCTTTATTGACTTTTATTTGGGGTGTTGCCATGGTTGTAGATCGAGCTAGGTTACAAATAAACTCACAATTTAGAGACCCCCCTAAATGTGCGTCCACTTGATTGGCAGTGCTTAAGAATTCTGTTCATTAAATCAGTCATTTTCTGAGTTGGACGATGAGAAAATGGAAAATTAAAAAGAAGAAAAAAAAGCGAGAATGTGACAAGGTTTCAAGTGAACTAGGAAAGGTGACTTCCACTCAAATAAATTGATATAAAGGTTGCCTAACATTCCTTCCTTAAAGCTGTTATTTTTTTTTTCTTGAGGCCATGTTCCCTAAATCAGCTTCACCATTGGACTCTTTGACTTCATATTCCATCTCATCAGCGCCTATTGTGTGTTTATAGGATTTAATGCAAGTACAAAACATTGAGCCATTTTGAATTTGCTGTGTGGTGTTGATTCCTTTTAGTTGTATTCGAACAGGAGACTTTTCAAACCAGGACGCAGGCACCAATTAGAGGCGACCTTCCCAGTAACCTCTGAACGCGAGGGGGGGGGGCTTAAATTGATTCACTCGGGACCCACCAACTTCACCAACTGTGTCCTCCCCCACGGCAGCGGGCTGATCTCTCACCTCCACTCGCCGCATGGTGAAGCGGAGGTCAAAGGTCCAAAAGGTGTGATGATCATCGGTGTCTGCTGATGACTTCATCTCTCGCCGGGGAGCCGTGACAGCGTGCTGAGGTCTCACTCTCTTACACAGAGCTGATCCTAGAGGGCGCGACACGCTAAAGAAACGTCTTTATGAACATTATACCTTGGCAGGTTTACTAACCAACCACATGCATGGTTCATGTCAGGTGTTTTTCTGCAACCATTGCCTGCTGCAGTCCCCCCCCTCTAAAGGTGTTAATGCTTTAAAAGCCATTAAACTCTGTGATCAACAGTTTAACATGACAACGGTATTTCACAGCGATTCATGGGCTATAGGGAGGCCTGTTTTAAGCCCATGTAAACCAAGGAATCAGCAACTACAGAAATACCAGTGATACAGGCCGGGAGGGGGGCGGGGGGGTTATGCACAATCCTTATAACAGGGAATCCAACATCACTACCCGAGAGGCTCTGTTTACTGCTCTGCATTAGTAGCTCCAGTGACACCAAACAACATCAAGCGTAACGATCCTTGTGACCTGGACTCGGGACGAGTCACCGCTGTCGCCTCCTTGTCGTCTCCTCACACCTCCGTCACCTTGAGCCCTGCCCACGTTACAAAGACGACCCCCCCCCCCTCCCCCAATCCACCCACTCAACAACGACACAGCCGTGCAGCCGCCACGGTGGAACCGTCGACGCCGCGTGGCGGTGAGGCCGGCGTTTGCACGTGGTAAGCTCTTTTGACAGGACTCATCGGCCGCGCTTTACTGCCTTACACTTTGTGACAGTTGTACCATGCGCCCATAAAGATGGCATCTGATTGTCTATTGCAATTACGTGAGTGCATGAGCAATGGATGCGACGGACTCGGGGGAGGGGGGGCGGAGGGTTGTTTTCAGTAGCGCTCACAGTAAAGTTTGTCCTGTGAATGTGAAAGAATGTGTATGAATGTGTGTGTGTGTATTTTCCTCTCGTGGTGAATGTGAACACTCACACTTTGTGTTCACATGTCGTCGGCAAAAATGTAACATTTACCTCTGCAACAAGGAGGAGCTACGGCGGCTACGTAGACGTAGAAGTTTTGATGGAAATTGAATAACCCACAGCTAAGGTTGTATGACTCAAATACAGCAAAGAACACCCCAATACTCAGTAACAAGTAACAACACAAGGTGGGTCTCACGGTGACGATCCTTTCATTCTTCACCATCTGCTGAAAAAGCACTCCATTGTTTCAACGACTGAATTGAACATCTGTGTGATGGCTTCCCCTTTAAGGGTTTTAGACCACTATTGTGAATCTGAACATACCAGTTTGCCATATGTTGGCATTTATGCCGAGAGAACTTCCTCGATTGTTTTAACTTCCTTCCTCTCACTCTTTGTCTCGATCCGAGGCCTCACCTCGGATCGCGCAAGGATCCCAGGTGTGCAGCGAGTTTTATGAGACGCATCCATCCAGCTCATCCATCAGAGAGATGGGTGGCTGATTCGGCGCGTTGGTGCTAAAGTAAATATGTGTGACCCGGGGCAAGAGATTGCACAAGATTGCACCTTATAAGACTCTTTCACACACACACACACACACACACGCACACAGACACACACAGATAACTGGGGTTGAATTAGCCGCCTCAACTGCTCCTCGCTCCTTCTGCTGATCTACCTCAGCTGCAGCTTCTTCGCATTTCTCCGCCTGCGTGTGTGTGTGTGGTCATTCATGAGGTTATGGGTTTGGCCCGGGGGGGTGGTGGGAGGGGGGGGGGGGTGGGTGGAGGTGAATTAGGGGCGAAGGAGGTAAACATTTAAATAACATAAAGTCAACCCGCTCAACTGATTGAGTTAAAACCGAAAACGGGCCTTCAGCAGCAGTTGCAAAGAGTAGATCTTTTGCACAGAGTTAAACATTTCAGCCACTAAAATGACTCCATGATACGTTACTCCTGGCCCTCGACTGACAGTCCGCGTCCCTTTATTCAAATGTTGCACAAATTAGCCATACATTTATCCCCCTCCCTCCCTCTGCTCCATCCACCCCACAGGTCATGCCACTTAACTTCAGCCGGCCCCCCTGCTGTAATAGGTTCTGATAGGAAGCCTCCAGGGAAGTTGACTTCTCACTGAGAAGTGATACTAAAAGTAATTGCGGCTGAAACCCTGTGACAGGGGGTGTACTTTGATGGGGCAAAAAGTGCTGCACAGGGAGGATAGCATTTGAAATGGAGGATATTTGGAGGGGGGGGGGAGAGGGGGGGTTAGAGCGGCTAATGGGCCGACTCCTGGGTGGGTCGAGAGCAGACAGCACTGCCCTCAGCCATTCGCTGTAATTTGACCTCCATGGGAAAAAAGAACAGCAACACTCCCTATTTGCATATTTCTCCAACTCATCTGCATACGTCACCGGCACGGTGCGACTATTTATCCCCCGTCCTTTTTTATCATAACAGTTTGGTCTTAATTTCAGATGACTAATTTATTCAAACCTGGAGTTAAAGGCAGAGCGTCTCATTTCCCTAATGATTAAAAAAAAACAAAAAAAACAAGGGGCCGATGACAACAAACAAGCAACGTGAACGGCGCTTCGTATCGCTAACTTTGGATATGACTTGTTGACTTGATGAGCCCACTGCCCCCTCCCACGCTCGCCTTGTTATTCATGTGGGAAAACCAGCTGGTTCTTTGGGACTGCTGTCACAAATGACCTCGCACAATACTTTCACCGTGAAAACCAAAGGCTTTTGCTTCAGGGTTAGAAAGGCCATCGGATTTAGTAACGCTATTAAGTAGCAGCGCTAGTGCAAAATATCATCCTTTATGAGCTGAGATGAGTGACAGGACAACAGTACTAGTGATAGATATTGTGGGAGAGGGGCAGGTGGGTGGGAAGGGGTTTATCTGATGGACCATTATTTAGTTTTTCCTGAGTGTTTCTTCAATCTTTCCTTAGTTCTGCTCACAATTGCTGACTGAATATTTGGTTGGAGAAGACAGAAAATGTACCTTCATATTCAACTCTGAAACATCTTGTCCATCCATTGTGCATTTGATATTTCTATTAATCCCTCCAGCAACACAAACCATTGTAAATTCCTTAATTTGATGCATTGTAAAATATAATTCATAAGCCTTCGGTTTAAGGGGTAAAGTCAGTGTGTTGAGCCTGTGTGTTTTAGAGTGACAGGCACGGATAAGACGAAGACAAACAGATCCCTGAAAGGTTAAAGAGAAGCTTATTCTCCAATTCACTGGGCGTGCTGTTAAGGGACACTTTCATGTTCACTGGCTGTGCCCCGTGAAATGAATTACCGCCTCGGTTTACTGTACAATAGCCAGTAGGCCTTGTGTTCAAAGTGAAGGGCCAGTTGAAAGAAGACAGCTAGTGAATTGAATGGTGGTAGAATAAATACACGTTACCAAAGGATGTTCAAATGTCGTAAAAGACAAATTATTCCCTGGTAAAAGGTTATAATCTTGCCCCAAGTTAGTGACCCTGGGGGACAGTCCCTGATTTGTGTACAGCTTGTTAAACTAAAATGTTAATGGGGTTTGATCTTGAGGGAAAACCCAAAAAACAACCCTTATTCTGGTTAAAATGAACAGCACATGACACACAGCTGATCAGTGGCCTTTATGAAAAAGCACCCGCAAATGAAGCTGGTGTGAAATCGACATTTGGCCAGGAAACACACAAAGTCATCTATGTACCTCCTGATCCTCTAAAGTTGTGCTGCTGCGGGTTCTGCACACACAGGGACAAACACACACGCGCACGCGGTTTTAACTATCACTTCATCTCAAAGAGACCTCAGCATTTCACTGACTTTGACCCATCCAAAACCACCAGTCTTTGAAGTGAAATCCTGAGGATACAAACACACAGTCACGCACACACACACACACACACACACACACACACGCACACACACTGGCTTCCCGCCTCCGGGGTGAAGGTGGGAGGGCGAGCCAGCGAAGAAAGAGCTGATAGAGCGGTGATAGGACACACAATGGATTCCAGTGTGTGGCATTTAGCTTCAGGATGGGCTTCACTAACGGAAGAACACACAAACGCCTACATATACTCAAACAGGCCCGTTTTAGTAAAACATTCACACACAGTGTGACGATCATGCTTTCTCACAAAGATGGAGACATGCATGCCCACCAACACTCAGGTCATGCCCACGGGGAGGGAAACTTGCAATAGAAGCAGGCCTTCTTTACGACGTTGGTGGACTCCCCTTGTGACTTTCCCAGCTGTCATGCTCCTCTTTACAGCCTTCATTCATCGACTAACCTCAGGAGCATGTGACGATACCTCTCACACACACACACACACACACACACACACACACGCGGTTAATGTACCCAGATGCATCGATACAAGCAAAAGACACTTGCCGAGTGCGGACATGGTGCTTATGTGGTGTGTTATTAGTCCTAATGCCATTTCACACCGTCCTGCCTTTGCAATGCTAATGACACGGTCATCAAGTGTGTTAAGGCCAATCGTATCAGGTTTCATAGTAGTATTGTTGCTGTTGAGGAAACGGGTCTATTTTGGAAAAGCAAATTAGCATGATTATGGGGGGGGGGGTTCCACTTTCAATGAGCTGTCTGTAAAATGTCAATAACACAAATCAGATCATTTCGGATGCAGCTTAATGTGAAGAAAATCAATGACGCGTGACCACAAGGTTTTAGTCACTGTAAATGAAGGCGATGCATTCATTAGGGGAAAGGATTTTATCCAATCAAATTACCCTTGCACGCTTTCACCACGGCACCAGAATAGGATATAAAGTCCGTTTTTCACAAGGGATTGATTGAAGAAACAATGAATCCCTCTACAGTTAGCGTGACACCGCAGTCTGCGATGCTCCATTGGTGGCTGTGACACGAAGAACAAAAAAACACGCCCTCTCCTTACAGCAGCTCCATAGTACTGGTCTATGAGTGGATGATATGACTTTCTATCTGTGTTAGCCAGGAGTGTTATGCACCCCGCCACTTGGCTTTTGTGCCTTTTACGGGTGACACAGTGTGATAGACTTTACCCTCAAACCCTCCATTACAATCACATTGGTCGCCTCTCAACTGTGTTCCTATGGGGCACCGTCACTGCCAAGACTGGCTGAAGTTTAGTCAAAGACATTAAGAGGGCTCCTCTGGGGACAAACATGAGCGGGGAGGAGAGGAGAGAGGAGCCGCGATGGCAGAGCAAAGGGCCCCGTGGCTGCAGTGCGTAACTTTCGGCAGGTTCAAAGAGGACTGCGTCTGGTGTGCGTTTTTTTTTTTTTTTTTTAAAGCTGTTTCAACAAGTCGTTGTAAGCAGACATTGAAACATGATAAAACTAGAGTCAATGAAGAGAGGGGCATTGTGTGTCTTCCTGTTTAATTGAGTCTGTTCATAGCCCGCTGCCAGGGTCGTTTGGGTGCCATCTTCTGTTTTTAGTGTTTTGTTGGTCGCCTGCTTCTGTTCTGTTTCGTGAACAAATGTGATTTGTCCCAATTAAATGGAATAAAAGGTCTCTGAATTACGGGAGTTGTTTAACTCTATTCTGTGATTTTTCGCAAATAAACAATGAGGGTACCAGGTTGGAAATGTTATTGTTGTTTTGGACAGACCGACGACCATTGTTAGCGCTAAGCCGCTAGCATGCTCAAAAACATATTCCCTGTATCTCATAGTCTTCAGCGATGGGTAGTTATCTTATCATTGTCAACCTTGTCTCGTAAAGAACTTCACTAAACAACTCCACTGGAGACAAATTGAGAAACGAGAACGTCACTTTTTCAAGCCTGAAGAAGCTCTGCGAGTACGAACAATCGCACACTCATACAAACACAGAAGAGTGACAGTATCTCCCTCAAGGAAGAACGCTGCCATCTCTTGCCGCGGTGGTCATCAGTGCTAAACTCCTGTCAGGTTCCATCCTACACCCTCACACACACACGCACACACACACACAGACACACCCACACACTCTGGTCTGTCTCAGGGCAGGTCAGGCTCTCAGTAGGGGTCAACGTGTTGTCACAAACACCAGGGAGCAGTGTTGTTGTTGGCAGTCCGTACCTCCTCACTATTGTCCATGTCACCTCGCGCACACCGAAAGCCTGCTGGGGCCTTCAGCGGGGCAGGGACACTTTTGGACCGGAAGGACACTTTGACTAAAACTCGGCAACCGTCTTTTATTTATTTATTTATTTATTATTTGTAGTCCTTATCCTGCTTAGGTTGCAGGTATTACATCTGGGACTGAAATGAACAAAACCTTTTTCGTACCAATTTGTTGTTGAGCAGAGTACATAACTTTTATGTGCACACTTACATAGGGAAGTGCACTGGTGTTACTGGAGAGAAGTATTTGATTTGTCGGATTGGGACCCGGGCTGCTGCAGAGGACTCCACCAGGTGTGGCCCCCTGAGGGAGGCTCTTCTCATTTTCTCATAGAAGATTAGTAATTCCATACCTCCCCAAAATGTCTTTGAAACAGCTCATTAAGAACGGCTTTTGTGAGGTCAACAATTAATAGCATGGTCCTAAATTCTGCACAGTGCCTTACTGTCATCTTTTACTGTCAGCTCTTAGTTACATCTTTTGTGTATCTAAGTTCATTTTGTGAATGACGTCTCCCCTTATTAAGCTGCACTACTGCACTACTAAATTAACCTTGTTTTTCAGTTTTTCACAGCAAACACGTGGTCTCATTTTAACAGGATTGACAACTTAATCCTCAGGCCTTTCAATCACGCACATTCAACAGTTGTTTCAAATCTCACCTTTCAGGCAGGCCCTTCTCCAGCCCTTCCTGGGACGTAAACGTTCTCTGAGGAAACATTTTGTGTTTTATTTAATGTCGTTTATGATCATGTGCCTGACATTCACAGCTGTCTCACAACTAGGAAATGAAGAGGTAAAATAAAAAATTTTTAAAAAAAAAGGAAATCTTGGTGGAAATGCCTTACTGCCTTACCACTCAAACATGGTACATCTATCCCAGGTGACTGCTTAGCACTGGCAGTAATTGAAAACTTGCCCCTGGCACTGTGTGTGTGTGTGTGTGTGTGTGTGTGTGTGTGTGTGTGTGTGTGTGTGTTAGGTGTGATACGCATATATGTGAAAGTCATGACGCATGTGTGCCTGCAAATGCTTTTTTCCTGTGTCTGAGCATGTGCATCTGCTCGTATCAGCATGTATGTGTGCGCATGTGTGCGTGTGTGTGTGTGTGTTCGTATGTATACATGTGTCCTGTGTGCGTCTTCATCACCAGGCCGACGCTAATAAGTCCACCTTTCCTGATTCACGTTACAGAGAGTTGTCCCAACAGGATGATGAATTAATAACATTTCTCCACACTGCCACCCCGCCCCTCCCCCGTTCTTTTCGCTCTTCCACAACGAGGGGCCAAATCTCTTCAGCATTTCCAGCCCTGTGAGCTAATTTGACAGCTCACGGGGGTGACGCTGATTCCACTTCGCAGAGACAGGTACCCTAGGGCTAGCCAGCTGGATCGCAGCGGATGCTTACAGATTTGGCTTTAGCTTCATGCTGGGTGTCATCTGTCTCTTTGGTCTGGCGCGGGATAATTTTTGTGTATGTGCGGACGTGTCTGTGTGTGTGTTTGTGTCCGCCCTGACATCATGTGCCTGAGCAGTTTGTGCCTGGCAGGCCTTGTCTGTCCAGGTTGGCCATCAAACACAGCCAGCGTGGCCCTAATCTGACGAGGCACTGCTCCAAACATGCCACAGCAGCCTGAAAAGTGTGTGTGTGTGTGTGTGTGTGTGACCCCAGGGCAGACCCCCCCTTTTTTTTCTACAACTTCCTCCTCTGCTCCGTCCCATGTCGAACATTACCCAACACACGCACACACACACACACACACACACACACACACACAAACTGAGAAAAAACTTCAAAAACCATCCAGCTGAGCTCGGTCGACGCTTACCCTCAACTCCTCTGCTCAAGCTGCAGCCTGTGTGCGTGTGTGTGTGTGTGCATGTGTGTGCGCGCGTGTGCATGTGTGTGCGTCCTTAAAGTGGATGTGTATGGGTTCCAAACGATTCAGCCATGAGAGCAAATTTCGCTCCCCACAAACGGAGAGATATCCTCGTCCAGCGCTCCTTGCACGCCGCAATCTGTCACTTCCATCCGGGGCACTTTGCGGGACGCTGGGCCTCAACAGGTCTGTGCGCCCCCCCCCAGCCTGTTGCCCTCAGTCGACTCCGGCACCGCCTCTCGGAGAAAGAGGCGACCCCCGCCCTCCCCGTGTTTTGGACGGGAGAGGACAGGGGGACAGACCCCCCCCCTTCCCCCCCCATGGAAGAAATGACAGAGCGGTTCCCGTTAATCACCGGGACGAGCCCCTGGAAATGGCGGCGGGGGCCCCTTGCGTACACTAATCGTAGCCGGCACCCCCCCTCCTCCCGCACACACACACACACACTTCCAGTCCCTGTCAATGCCTCAGAGCCGATCTGAAGCTCCAAGCATGAGGGGCAGTTATCACGAGAGAAGGCTGACGCGGTTTCATCCGTTTTTCGCTGTGAAAGAGGAATATCTTCCCTTCCCTGAAAAGCGCAGGATGATGAGTACATATGTTGATTTTCAGGCTGTGAGCCACGTTCCGCCACTGTGCTTTCCCATCAGGCCTTGGGACAGAGTGACAGCAGGATAGTGTCACGCTACACAGCGACTTGCAAAGTGCCGCTGCATAAAGGCCATCACTGTGTTCATTTGGTTTCCCACCTTTGCGCCGCACTCGCTCACATTCTTCGAGTGTTTGCTGTATCTTTTACTCTATTTTCTGCTTCCGCCCCCACCACCTCTTCTCCATGGGGGACAGCTCTGGGTGGGGGGACACCTCCACCGGCGCTGTGGTGCTGGGACAAACGACCTGCTGGCAGCCCAGGGACTAAGGGGGGAGAGAGAGAGAGAGAGAGAGAGAGGGAGAGATAACTAACTGGACGTGGACAGAGAGAAGGGCAGAAGAAGCAGGTAGGTGGGTGGCAGCAGGTCTTCTCGTACCCCCCCCCCCCTTCCACCCCCCTCGACCCCCATCTTCCCTTTGGCCCAGAGGCCTTTGAGTCCAGCTAGTCACACCCCCCCCGCCCCCCCCCCCCCCCCCCCCCCTCTCCTTCCCTTCTGTTCCCTTGCTCCCTCCTCCCATCAGCACCCCCACCTGTTCAGAGCCACGGTGCAGTCAGCGGCGTTCAGCGTGTTGTGAACACAAAGCAGCCGCCCTCCGGCCCTCCGCCTGGACCTCCGTGTCGAGACCCAGCCAGGCTGAGGGAGGGAGAGAGAGAGAGAGAGAATGGAAAATGCAGAATAATTATACCCAGTGGGTAATGTGAGCGCCGACCTTACAGGGGCGGTGTGGTCGGGTCCGAGGGAGGAGAGAGACACGGAGACAAGAGCGTCACCGGGGCGAACTCGCAGGGCCGGTGGGCATGTTGGATGAACCACAATCACAGACCTCCCACTGCACTGCTGGAGCACCGTATGAGGAAGGGCTGCAGGAGATCATCTGGATACTGGCTGGGATGTACGCGCAGGGAGGGGGCGGGAGAGATGGGGGGCGGGAGAGATGGGAGGGGGGCGGGGGGGCACGGCTGCTTTGGTCCTTCACACTGTGCACGGATATGATAGTTTGGTTGTAATAAAAAGATGAGGGAGGCATAGTGAATCTGATATGACACGGAAAAAAAAGATGCATCTCATATGGAGAGCTTCATAATAGTTAAAAAATAGAATTTCATGATTAGATTTTCAAAATACACAATAACATTTATTTGGCCATTTACCTAGGAAGTGTAATACATATTATTATGCTAAGGTAAGGAACTATTGTTCGCTTCATTGCAATTAACAGAACCGATTTCATTGAAACTATCATTTAAGGCTTTTAGGTCAGGAACAGACTTGAGTTGATCCTTTTTCATTTCGACTTAGAAAACTGCCTATTTACCACACAAAAGTTTCAAATCGGTTTGATGACGTTGAAAATGTTCTTTCCCCTTTAAGTGACAATTTTAGAGAGTGTCCTAGAAAGGCGCAGATGTGTCAAAGAAAAAGTAGAATTTACTAAATAGACACGAATACAGTGGGACACCAACACAGAGAAATACTACCTTCATGGTAGAAGCCTTGGCATGGAGAATGCAGCCGGCCATCAGAAGGACAGATATTTCCTCATTATGTTGATGTCGACTTTTCCCTCCAAATTCTATAATCCTCAACTTTTTTTTTCTCCCACAAGAGTATGATTTTAGTATTTCCAGCCGTATGTTAAGTGTGCAACATCTAATGTAAAGTGCTTTTAAATATTATTATTTTCAAAATAATAAATGGATAAATTACTGTTGTTGTTATTATTAATAATAATATATTTTGTATCATTGGGGTTAAAAACTAGATTTATTGTTTCATATAATTGTGTTATTCCTAAATGTAACAGCTTCACTGATTTGCAAAATATATAACATACAGCATCTCTTTAAAATATTCTATTTTATGTTAATATCGTAAACCACAAATTGGATTTCTGTGTTACTGTTTTTCTAAATATGGTAATCATTGCTGCACTTAACAAGCCTCTGCAACCATTCTCAGAGATCATCTAAATGTTTTTAATTTCCCCCTGCAGATTCATGAATAAACAAAACGACAGGATGCACCATCCTGTCACAGGGGGTCTTTGCTGGATCTGACATGTTCTGTTGTCAGAGCTCCTCTCGTGCTTCTTCAGACAAACACGAGGCTGCAGTGAAGGGCTTGTTTTTATCCCTCGGCTGTTGATCAATCATTTAATCTTCTTAATATCAAACCTAATGGTGCATGTAATATGTGCTTAACTAAACAATGTGGACAGTGGGAGACTTAAGCGGTGCCTTAATGATTTTCTCTTGCCTGAGCATGAATTCAAGGCTCACAAACAAACTTTTGACAACTAATATGCTACATTTGCCCCAAACATTGCCCCCTCTCACTCCCACTGAATAACTGCATGTACTTTGTTCTTACCACAAGGCCTGTTTGTTTATTAAAAACATTAATGCCAATATATTTACATTTCATGAACAAAAGCCTGTGCTAATCCAGCATAATTCAGTCACAGGGGTTTAACCGGCTCCGGATGTTCAAAACTCAAGTGAGACATTTGGTGCCATCTTGTGGTGGCTGTGGTGTTTTCAATTAAACATAAAATAAATGTTCTCGTAACTAACATACTGTATATAGATAAATTGAATATAGAGATATCTTGATAAGGCCTTTAGCGTTTAATAATAATTATAAAATTATCACAATCGTCCCTCTATGATGATTTATGCTTTACATATGTGTTAAAATAAATGAAGAAAATAAAAACACCAGCTACTAGGATTTTTCACAACCTGGCAACTTGAAAGATTTCCTTATTAATGGCTATATTTGATAAAGCATTCACAAATTCGTTGTCAACTGTGAGTAGACCATTAGATGTCATGTGTTGATTTAGTAAAATGAGTATGATTCAAATTACCCAATTGGGGAAGAGTTCACACAGAATTGGAAATAATATAGTAACTATTCTTAAATCAATAAAGCAGGATACAACGTATGAGTTTATATTTCCTTAACCATATGATTCCATACTTAATGATTGCACAGTTGGGCGTTTTCTGAATAAACAAGTAACGTGTGGCAGCGAGTTTGAAAAGTAGCTTCTTGCGTCGCTTTGTTCCGCAGAGCAAGACTGACATCTGCTGTCCTCGGTCACCCAAACATTTAGACACAAGCACACGCACACATACGCTTTTGCAGAATTTTCAAACTTTCGGGGGAAAAAGCTTCTCGCTGCAGACTAGCTCAAGACTCCCCAAGACAGAATTTCACACTAATTGTTTATTTTTGTAAATGATCGCAAGAGTCGCTCTACACGTGTTAAGGCAGGGCGGGGGACACCCCTCTCCAACCAAATTGGTTCAGTCCACGGCCTTGCACCCGGAAGTAGTAGTCAATATTTACTCAGCTGACTTCCATTCACATGACTAAAATTAGCAAAAGACCAGTGCAGTTTTAGTATTAGTGTCACATCGTAGCTCTTATGGATTACTCTATAATTCAGACATAACCTACTTTGATGACAGATTGTTTGTGTCCCTTTCACAAGCTAGTCCAGCTAGCTTAGCATTTGGGACGTTCAGGACTGTGAAGTGAACAGCAGCTCGTTGAGGTAGCTGCTCCACAGAAGACGCAACTTGCAACCAAAGAGTCTGCAGAGTTTGTGCCGATGGACAAGGTGGCTAAAGGTGAGTGTCCCTTTCGACATGGAAGCCGTCTCTTAGCTTTTCTAGCATTCAGGTTATCAACAGCACAACATTACAGGAAAGCACTGAGGAGTTATTACAGTATTTTTCAACGTCATACGTATTTGTAACACTGTTTTTAAAGTGTTTCATCCTGTGTTATTTGTGTTATAACTGGCTGTAATGGGAGTGGTGTTTGTGTCTCAGATGTGGGGGACATCCAGTCACGACTGTTGGATCACAGACCTATCATCAATGCGGAGGTCCGCTACTTCGTGAGAGAGTTTGAGGTACACACACGTCTTATTTATGAGGCTGCATACGTTTTTGAAATTACAAATGTGAGGACTGTGCTTCAGTGCCTCTGAGGACAGATGTTTGGACTTTTTACAATAATTTCGACGTGTAACCTTTAACCTTTCTGTCACCCATCAGGCTTTACATTCAGTACTTAGAATCCACATGTCAAGGCAGTTCAGTATGAGACAAACGAGCAGTAACTAAACCTACATCCAATTGCTACTATGAATACACATACAAACAGTGTTGCAAAAAAAAAGATGGAGAATTTGGGTGTGCAGGGCACACAGCAGATGTGCAAAACACCATTTGTTGTTCTTTCTCTTCCTCATTTTAGTGGATACAAAATGTTATGAGCCAGTGCAAGATGTTCTCCCATGTGGTATGTCTGTGATAAGAGCGAGCTTTCCTCTGCTGCCGGTAGGAAAAACGTGGACACAGGGAGAGCAGACTGCTGGAGAACCTCAACAAGATGGTCTCAGAGGCAAATGAGCAAATGCTGCCGACAGATTTAGAGTGCATGCTGTCTGGTGTTGTTAAACGTTGTAAGTCTCCTCCTCTTAAGTTCACACTTCATATAAGTAACACACTTTGTAAATTTGCGGTAAGATCGTTTCTTTGTGCGCTTGACTTCATGTGTTGGATTGTGTTAGATCCAAATGAACATTTTCAATACGAATATTAAGAATATTTCTGTCTTCTCACCCACAGTGGAGGCTGCTAATCACATGGCGGAGCAAGTCCAGCAGAGGGAGCTAGAGGCACAGAAGGTAAAAACAACTCAAAGCGAAGGACTCAAAGCACAGACTGTACGGTCATTTATGATATTCTGTGCTTATTGGATATAAAAACGACATTTAGGATGAATGTCATTGACACCGTTTACACAGCCTTATATTCTCACCACCGACAGAAGTGTATGAACGCAAGAGGGTGTGACAGCTAAAGTAGTGCGAGAGGGAAAGTTGATGCAAACCCCGTTGTTCCCATCTCCTTGTGTCCTTCCAGAGCACCCACTTGCACGGGAACATGGAGCGTCTGAAGGATGAGTGGGCAGAGTTTCTTAAGGAGCAGCAGAGATTAAAAGAGGAGGTGGATGAGGAGCACGTCAGGGCTGTAGGACAACTCAGCGCCCAGTACAGCGAAAAGAAGAAGGACTTGAGCAAGTTATCCCCCCCCTAATCACTAGTAATGGTGTGAGGGGAATATCCTCTCTTAATTAACCCGTTTTGTTATGGACGAACAAACCGGTTTGATCTACACAGCCTATGGCATGAAATGTAGGTGTTTTCCAAATCCTAAAAAGGAATGTGTGATTAACAAAGTGGGATTTCACAGGCCATCAAACTTACACGTTTCTGTCTATTGGCGCATGGAATTTTCGCAGTAACTCTAAAAAGCCATGGAATATGTCATTCTTAAACAAGCAATCACTTGGTTGTTCTTTGGCTGTGAAGTTTTCAACATTTTGTGATTTTAGTTGTTGCCAGCCTGAAGGGTGCTGATGATAAATGTGCGTCAGCCTCAAGTTGAAAGGAACCTGAAGTTTGGCACCACGGCGAGATGTTCTAAGCACTGGAAGCCAGATCCTTAAATGTTAGAAAAGCCCGTCTGAGCCGGTGTGTTTAAAGTACCAGTCAAGTGTTGTAGAAACAAGCTGAAATAAAACGCTTTCCAGAACAAGTCATTCCTCACCAGAGCTCTTGTGTTTGGAACATTTCACCTCTGACATTAACTCCAAGTAAACCAACTGTCTATGAAGTAACTTTCATTATAAAAGGCCTTTGCTGAAACAAACAATGATTCATCTGCGGCAACTGTTATTTGTTTGCTTTGCCACCTCACATCTGATTTTGAGTCACAAATCCAATATTTTTATTCCGTTTAGACGGATGTGCATGCACGCAGTCATACAGTGGAAATGCTCACCTCCTGAGTATCTCCGTTATAAAGCAAATCATACTGAAAAAGTTGTTACATATAGCCGGCAATTTGGGTCTCGTCCCCATGAGGTCGATGTTCCACTCGGCGTACTTTTAATGGAGACGATGGTGGACTCTTGGACAGGTTAACACACGTTTCTGACACGGCTGAGGACAGAAATTCATCTCAAACAAAGTTATGGAGGAAATGTGTACATGCCCCCTCCCCTCCACCTCCCTCCCCTTACAACACCATACTCCCTTAAACTGCCATGACGCCTCAGCTGTCTGTCTTCTCTGATGCTTCAGGTTTGGATCTCGATTCTGTATCCCCTTTCACAGAAAGCTGTGGCTTTTTTCCACTCAGTTAGCGAGACCTACCGCTAGTTATGGGCAAATGAAGCCCCGTGAATCACTGAGGCTTTCCAGCCGATTGCTTCACCAAAAGGTTCACTCATCGAGGCCTCAATGAAACAGTGAATACTGCCATCTGCTGGACAGATTCAATTACAGTCAATGCAGTGTACCACGACTCTGAAATGTATGATTTACTTATGTTATGTGTGCAGAAACAATAAACAATGGATATTTCTATAGTATGATCATGTGTAAGTATGTAGACAACACAGACATGGAGCTCTGTTCTTAATAAAATACAACATGATAACATTTCAAGAGTTTGTATTTGTATTCAAAAACACTAGTTTTCCCAATGTTTTTGGATTCAGGCGGTTCCTTCTTTTGGACAACACTTCTCCAGCCTTCGAAAAAACCCTCTCACATGACACTAAAGATACTGGCGAACATAACCAGGTTACTGCCAGTTTGTGAAGGTGAGGGTACATGGCTTTATGTCCATGCCAATATACGAGTGGATCCTCATCCATTGAGATATTCATCTCTGCCAAGTAACGATCCACTTCAATAACGGCATCTGCCACCACTGATCTGAGTTCAATGTATAGCGAGTATACAATATTCACTATATTATGTATATTATTACACATACAAAACTGATACAATGATGAACTCCCATACAGGTGAGGACTTCCTCTTTCTTGCTGGCTCCATCTTTGTGAAAAGGGATTTGTGGCAAAACAAATAAAAATGGAACTGGCAGGAATGTTAATGCTCCTACAGTGCTTTGTAGTAAAATCACGCTTAATATATACATGCACCATCACATGAATAAATCATGTGGGGATGGTGAGGATTTCCCCCCCTCTGGTTATTTTTTATCTCCGGGGAACAAGGATTCCCCCCCTTGGTAGCGATGAATGCAACTTAACTGCTCGCCTACTTAAACTCTTGAGATCTAACGATCTCAGTGTCGATACATCAGAGTCGCTGTTCAGCAGCCTTCCGGCAGACGGCGCATATTTCTGAACGTCATCCAACACAAACGCATAGGAACATTTTAGTGCGAGATACTTTGCAGAGGTGCGCGTGCGCTCGTGACGCGGATCGGTTTCCCCTCTTTGTGCTTCCTCCTCGTAGCCAAACCGTCCGTGCGTGTGAAAGTGAGCATCAAGCCAGTTCGACTTCGGATCCCATCGGGGGGAACTTTAATTGAGCAGCGCGGAGCTGCATTACTGTGAGTGATGGCCTATTACTTTTGTATTGGTTTTGCATATTAACATGCTTTAGACATATTTTATTTGTTATTTATACTAGTATTCTACTGTGACGTCCCAGATTTTTTGGTGCCCCCCCGCCAGGCATTTGGTTCTCTACGCGCAGTGCGTGATGTGCGTGTGCGGAGCGCCGACACTGAGCATATCGTCTTACTTTACAGGACCCAATAATAAAACAACTAAATTAACATTCAAAGTGTTGTCATGTTGTGGTGGGGACTAATACACGGACCCGAAAAAGGGCCCGTCTACCCTTTGCGTTCTTCCTCCTAGTTATGCAAACTAACTGTTCTTGTCTATGAATAATAAACCCCCCCGTCTGATTTTTTGTCAAATCGCACCCTGCCTACAACACCCAAAGCGTGCCTCGAGGTTTGAAGCGTTTTCGTGAGTGATACGGTGAACGAACCAATGACGTGATCCGTCCAAACCGAGGCCTCGTTTGTCATCGGTTACGTCATTTTCCGGAAGCGATACACGCCTCGAAGCGGGGCCTCATTTGACACGCCCACTTTTACTCGAGACAAGCCTCGATGCCTCAGTTTATTTGTCCCATCACTACTGGAAGGTCACCATTAAATAATACATAAGTGTCAGCTATTCAGTGGTGAGTACTCGTTGGGCCTGATAGCTGCAGGATTTATATCTTCTGGAATGATTTTTGGGGATAACTGTTTGAAGGATGTGAGCAATGCTTTGGGAAACTTTGCAAACCGTCCAAGCAACTAACAAAAGTGGTATTTTCAGGGTTTAACCAGAGACGTGGACGTGGATCCAAACACACGTTTTATCATTCCTCTGGTTTATGTCAACACTTCTCTTTGCGTGTCAAATCCACAAAATCAGGCAGGTCGGAGTAACCTTCCACCATCTTCAAATGCACTAGGAGACCACTGCTGTCAATAAACAAATTGACATTAAGCAATCTGGGATTTGGATGAAGGTCTGTTTTAAAGAATTACAGCAGCAACAGGTTTCAACATTCAAAGGAATTTGAGTTCTGTGTTAAGTTAAAGTGCAAGTTGTGTGTAAAGAAAGGTATCTCTAAAAAAGTACATTTAACGTGCTGTCGTATATTTCTAGAATCTGGTTCACCTAGACTCACTAAAAGGAGACTGTCAGCCACAGAAACCTAATCTGATCAGCAACACAACCCTGTGTGCAGATAAGGCCTGGGCACTGGCTGAAATCTCCTCTTATCATCCTCCTCAGCCTGCTGCCTCAAGTCTCTGGAACTTTGCCGGTTTCGAGTTTTCGTCTCCAGCGTGCACCAGAGAGCACTGCGCTCTTCCTGTTTTGGAGAGAGGCCGGTGCTCTCGGGCCACTGAGCTGCCGTTCCCCTTGCCAACACAAGCGGTCAAGGGGGACAGCGGCACCCAGCTGGAGCTCCGCCGGGCGACGCACAGAGATAAGGGGTGTGTTGCCAGGAGCAATCTGGTGCCCTTTTCTGAAAAGGGACCTTCCACATCCACTGGAAAGGATGGAATGGGACCCTGGGATAACAGGATATGATTCAAGTCATTCAATGCTGGATTGATAGCCTGCAGGGAACTGTTGAAGCTTAGCATGAGTGACAGTTTTAGTTAGATCAACCCTTAATCTACTCGGCACATTTCTAAGCCCTCCCAATATCTGCTTGTAACTGTCCAAGTCTTAACATGTCAATGAAACTGCATCTGACACTAATCGCACCCATATGAACCATGTAAGGTGTGCTTTCTTCAGTTCTGACAGTTCTGATTCCATTAGGAATATACCTAATATACCATTAATGCAATGCACGTGGATCGTTTAGGCAAAGAAGGCACTCAATCGATGAGATTTTTATTATCGTGTGTCCATTCAACTTAACCGCAAACTTTGGTCTCCAGGTTTAACATGTTGAATGTACAGCTTTCTGACTGCAAATACGGGATACTTAAAACTTAAATATACAGGTAATTGTCATTGCAGGATACAGAGCTGTGTTCTTCATCCCTCCACCCTCTGTATATGAACCCATCTCCATCCATGGTCCTTTCCCATGAGCTGCTAGACGGATCAGACACAGTGTTTGAGCACACTCGTGTTGGATTGATATTTTAATATCTATTCACTTTCCCTTTACTGCTGTAGTGTTTGGAAATGAATCAACTTCCAGCAAAGGTTTAAGTTCTTTGAAAAAACAGAAAACAGTTACAGTTTTGTCAAAGCTGACAGAAAATTGGCCTTATTAAACGTTTTCTTTTTGTCGGGATCACCTTGCATTTCAGTTGACTGATGAGAAAAAGCAGATCTAACAGCACCACAATTTCACTTTTTTTTGTGTCGGGACAATAGAGAGCGCGCAGTTGTTCGTTCACCCCCGCCTTCCTGCCGGCTTATGAGAATTTTCCTGCCTCTGCGTGCCGCCTCTTTTTCTTTTGTGCCACAGGCCGCTCCTACTCAATTACTAAGGGGTCCAAAATGAAAATACCAATGAACAAAAGAACGACGCCCCCGAGTTAATAACGCGGCATAAAACCACCCCAGGGATTCGCTGATGGCTCTCGGGTGGATGGTAAAGCAGGTGGCAATGTGAATTCTTTGACTATGGCAAATGCTCACCCAGTGGATTTCTAAATAAGAGCAGGAGAGCTCTCAGAGCTGCAGTAAAACAGATTAGGAAATTGATATTTCTCTGAGGGAAAGTTGCAAGGCATGCTGGATAGTCTCAGACTCAGGCGGCTTAGAAAATGAGCACCGGGTGTCAAATAAAACCATATAAAACTAATCACTGGAAAGAGAAAACGTCCCACTCTTCACTATAAACGCCAGCGTTCCCTTATTAACAAGCACTTATGTGCACAATGATGAGGTCTGACACGGTAACATGTTGCGTTTGCATTCTGCACAGTGAACACCGCCAGTTCATCCATCAGATTTATTGATCAGGTGACCCCTCTTTGAAAGACACACATTCCATTGCTGCCTTTCGTGCAAAAAAAGGGGGCTCACTTAAGCTGAACTGAGCTGTGTTGTTTTGCGTCTGTTCAGTTTCATCGGACAGCCTCGTTAATACCACAGCGTTGTACAGGTCCAAGGACCACAGGTAGGAGTCCAAGAACAACAAACACCTTCCAGACAATCACAGGGCAAACAATGAGCAGAGAGGAGGCAGAGAGCGGCCTGTCGTCGGCCCGCGGCCACCAGCAGCTAAAAAAAAAGCTGTTGTCGTCTAGATTCCTGAACCGGAGAGGAATGTCTGGCTTCGTTGCCAACCACATACCTTCTCAATGACTTTGAATTTCTCTTTTTTTGAAATGTCCTTCAGATGTTATCTCCCTTTGAATGTTGTGGTTTCAGTGACTAAACAGTAACATTATTTAACCAGAATTTCATACAGCGTTCAAATAACAGTTAGAATAAATCCCATACAATAAAAATTGAAATAAACAACAAAATGCAGCAAAGGATTGTGCACCCTACACTGATTCATCATCTCCCTTTTTAGTGTGACGCTGGACTCTCACAAGCTTCGTAGTGCCGAAAGAAAACTGTGTTTGTTACTACAGGTGACCCCTTCAACAAACAGGTAGTCATTGTGCATATACTAAATATCTTTACAGCCACTTTTAATATCAGCTCACTGCACATTCAGTTAGAACAAGCACCTCGGTCAAATTACTTGAACTTCCCGCCGGCTCATTGCAAGCTGGATTTATGAAGCGTTTTTGATCCGTTATTTATTACTCATTACCCGGATTTTCATTTATGGACATAAGTTATGGAACAGTGAGGAGGACAGCAACTGAGAGAATGAGTCAAGGCCATGGTATTTGAAATCATTAAGATGTTGTACAGTTTACAAATGTGTAATATTTGATCATTTGGAAAGGAAATACATGTATGGTGTTGAATGTGACTTGTGGATCTTCAGCCATACCCACAAGGTAAGAAATAATTACAGGTTCTCCAACGTGGGGAAGGTTATAGGAAGTTAGAAAACATTATTCTCAGTGTTAGTCCTAAAACTCCACAAAGAAAGTGTGAAATGGCTGTAAATAACAGTGAATGTGGGATTCTTCCGGAATAAAAAAATATATTTTGGTTGGTGATAATGCGAAGGCCAACCCCCACCGGAAACGTCTGCAACTTACTGTTGAGTACCCGAACACAGCTCTCGCTTTGGCCATAGGGATTGGATGGCCCCAAGCAGGACCCCGCTCACCCAGTACCCCACCTCCTACATTATCTCTCGGGGGACCCGGTCATTCGCCTTCTCCAAGTCCACAAAGCGCATGTAGACTGGATGAGCATACTCCCAGGCCCCCTCCATGATCCTGGAAAGAGTAAAGAGCTGGTCCGTCGTTCTGCGACCAGGACAAAAACCGCATTGTTCCTCTTCAATCCTTGGTTCGACTGATCGGGCAACCCTCCTTCCCAGCACATTGGAGTAGACTTTACCGGGGAGGCTGAGTAGTGGGATACCCCTGTAATTGGCACACACTTTCTGGTGAAGAGAGGTACCTTTTTGGCACTGTCCCAGACGTCCATGCAATGTTGAAGAGGCGTGTCATCCAAGGCAGCCCCCCAACACCCATTGCTTTCAGCTTCTCCGGACAGATCGCACAAAAGTAACTAAGCAAAATGATCCTTAAAAAAAGACAGTGGAATTTCTCCCCTGTTGTTGTCAGAGCAGAACCTTTGCTCTCTATGAATGATCTCATGATGAGATCTCCAAGGAGCATCCAATATCCCACCTACCTCAGCCCCTAAAACCCAATAAATCATTTGCTTGTTCTTTATAAGCCTGTGAGTGTGTGTGCGTGTGTGCGTGTGTGTGTGTGTGTGTGTGTTACCCATGCGAGAAGGAGAGCGTCCCTGCTGTGGCTCACAGCTTGAAACCATCCTGACTGACAGAACAATGAGGCAGACGGGAGGCAGGGGAACAAGATGCAAGAGTGTTTCGGGCCCGTGTGGATGTGGTTTCTGGGTCCGTGTGCGCTCGTAGCGGCCCCGTCTGAGTGCGAGTCAGCCTCTGATCCTGCTTTCTCCAGGGAGGCCCTGGCTTTTGGCAGAGGAATGCATGGGATCGGGCTCCCTCAATAAAGGCAACTCTCATTCAGAGCCCCAGGACGGCCTCCGGGCTCCGTTTCCCTCCCCTCTCTGAACCTCGAGTGGGTTGCTGCTGTTGCTACTGCTGCTGCTTCGTTTCATGCGTAATGGCTTTACCTTCAGGCTGCTGGAGAAAGACACAGAGGAAGAGAGTCCAGAGCTGAAAGTATGATTCACTGACTGCATGCCAGCGTTGAAGCGCAGGAAGTCATGACATCTTGTTAGAGACCAACATGATTTTGTCTGTCATCGAGCCGATAATGCAGAGTCCCAAACGCATAATTTATGTACGAACCGTCTGGATTTTGAACTGGCTTACAGAGATAAAAGAAAGTAGAAGATGCATTCAAAGAAAACCGTGTCCTGTGTAGACAAAAATACATATTAAACAGAATTTTGCTTATTTCTTGCAAAGAGTTAGATAACAAAATTGAGAGCATCATGTTGGTACTTCAAATATAAAGGCTACAGCCAGCAGCTTAGATGCTAGCTGGTAGTTTTTATTTGTTGCTTACACAGGGGCCAGCCAGGCTTTTAACCCACATACTGCAGAGGTTGGATTGATTTTACCTTCTCTTTCTCAGCAAAAAGGCCAATAAACACATGTTCCCAAAATGAAGAGTTTATTTTTATATTTTAAAGTCCACTTTCCTTGTTTTTGACATTGCCACGTCTCCTTTAATGATTCATTAAATACATTTAAACTTCAACCTGTTGCTTTGTTGTGACATAGCAGATGTGTGGCAAGAGTACAACTATGCTATTTATTAGCTATGATAAGGGTAGAAGAGAGAGTGAGGCAATAGACGGACACAAAAGGAGAGTAGAAGAAAAAGAAGTCTGGGTAGAAAACCTAAAAAATGGTGACAGAAAGAGCAGAAGAGTTAGACCATTTAAATGGAAATAATGATGCAACAGCTGAGGGATCCCAGGGAGAAAGAAAGGAACAAAGACATGGAAGAAGGAAGTGAAAGCTGCGATGGGAGCGAGCGACACAGAGGAGGGAAGACCGGTCCCCGGGCCGCCGATCAAAGCAGGCGGCGAGCATCGGTTCCAGGCCGATCCTCCCAGCACCTGCTGCTGCCCCGCAGCCAAGCCAAGCACTTTATTCCAACGGACCAACGGCCTATTGGCTTCTGTGGAGAGAGCCTCGACGGCCCACGACCGACTCTGCAGACACTCACATGTGCAGGCGGAACACTCAGGGGCTTCCTTAATAAACTTGTTTTTACTCATTGCCCACGCACGGTAACACGTCCAGGGGAGCACACGCAACCTGAGAGTGGAAGAATCCAGACACCTGTCAGAATCATACGCTCACTTTTAAGTATCCACGGACTGATGAAGCGACATTTGCAATAAGTCATGAACACCTGATTCAATTATTGTGCACTCTCTGCCCGCTGCTAAAGGTACCCAGCTCGTGGTTGGACTTGAGGCAACACGGAGCGGAGAACAAATCATCCTTAGAAAAACAGTAAACATCTGTTTTGCGACTTGGCCACCTCTCGTTGGCAATGTCAGCCTGACCTCAACGAGGCCGGGCCCCTTTCTACATTTTCCATGACAGCAAATGGGAGTACCAGTAAGTGTGTGACAGCATCTGTAATTTCTTTTCTTTTTGAAAAGACGCAGGGAAAAATAAAAACAAACCTTGACGCAATGAAGGTAGGTACCACGGCGCTCTTGGAGTGTCTTGAATGTGTCCAAAAATAATTAAAATCCACGGACAGTCTGGACGTACGTAAGTCTCATTGGTTGTAAGTGACATTTACGGTCCCAATGTGAAATACAGCCTGTTTGTGTCTACGTGGCCTCCACTGGATTCATAAGTCCTGAAGGATTTTTATGTACCAAATAATTGTGTCGTCCTCTATTGATCTTTATTGGGAAACTCTGCTTTCTACTTCAGAGGCTGGCCCTGGCACTGGTATGTATGTCTTGCTCAAGGGAACTCTAGTAAGCAGTGTGCCTGCGTTCCAATGTGTGGGCTTCAAGGAGATTTCTGTTTTTATTTTTACCCCAAAATTAATTTGTATTGCACATAACATTTGATTAGGCTCAGAACCATAAATTAATAAACCCTTTTTGAAACGGAATATTTAAAGGAACTCAAAATATCTTGAATATGCTGAACATCCGTAAAACTCATTTAAATGGCATTTGATTAGGGCTTTGGAATTATCAAAGATATGTTGAGTTCCAAAGGCCCCAGAGTACAATGACTCATTTGCAAACTCTATTAAAGCCTTCAGCAGAGCTAAAAACTTTTCCACAGAGGCACCAAGCCTCTTGGTGAGTCATGGCTGGCCTGCAAGCTGGAAATACCAGGATGTGCAGGTCCCTTTTTCCCTTCCTTCTTTCATTGTCTTTGTCCTCCACCTTCTTCTCCCTCTCTCTGCCCCACCTCAACCCCCGCACAATGGGCTGCGCACATCCTGATGGCTTCACCAGCGGGAAGTGGGACTTTTACTGTGAAAGGCTCAGGGGTGTGCCACTTCTTTTATTCTTCAGGCACTTGTCGATGTAGACACGACTACAAATGGCCAGTGATATTGTGAGTACCTCGTGGCAGGGCTGTCTACAACTTGGTTTTGCAGTGCTAGAGACTTTACAGTATGCATAGAAATCTCTGGTGCAAGAGGGCCGGTCTGGTCACCCAGGCATGAAAAAGGACGAGTTCTTTTCAGTCAAACTTTTTGGACATCATTGGCTTTGCGCTGAGGAGACAGCCAGAGGTGAACATCTGAGGGAGTACAGGTTGGAACAAGTGTTCTGTAGGTCAGCCTGCTGAGGGATCATTTCCCTTCCAGAAAACCTCAATAAGGAATAAGAGTTGCTGATCAAATCTGTGTTGTAAATAGATTAAAAACAAGTATGTAAACTAACAAGGCTCAGCATCTACAGCCGCGCTAAATGTGTTTTTCACTAACAGACATAATGTAATTCATAGCCATTGAAGCCCAGGCCCTGTAATCCATGTAGACCTCTTGTTGCTGACATACCTCGTGCTTGGTCTTTTGCCAAAACCTTTAGGAACATTACGTGGCCATTTAGGTTGTTGATTCAAGTCATTTTGAGCATGAGCTTGATTTCCAGCTGCAGCTTTAAGTATCCAACCTGTTTACCCGCAGAGCGGTTTGCAGCGATGGGAAAGCCGCTGACCCTACACACGGGACTTATGGAAAATGATGGTAATTCCAATACGGTTGATACCTGAGGAGACTTGGCATGGCTTTAGTCGTCCGCCTGAATCCAGCAGGGAGAAGTAGAACCCGAAAAAACTTGGGATACAGCAGGGTTGTCATGGTAATCCACAATAATATCTGTGCTTTCTTGTATTGGATTTCTCTCTTTATTACACCCCTACAATGACTATTATAATTTCATTATTTCTTTATTTCACATTTCATTTCTATCATTTTCTTTGTTTCTCTTTTTTTTGCCGACTCTCTAATTAGCCACACAGATAAAAAAAAATTAAAAAGACACGGGGGCTTTCCGAGTGTCTGGAATTATTCCATTTATGTGGGAGAGCCCTTTCCTCACTGTCTTTTCCCAGCACAGGTGTCTGCTGCAGTGGCTCTAGTGAGCTGTCTGCAAATTACATTGGTTCCCCTCCTTTGGTCACATCCTGTGTCCCGGATATGATTCTGCCATGATTCTCACTGTCCCGAATGGAAACACGTCTGGCTTTGGATAGCATGATGTCCATCTGTGGGAAGAGAAAGCACTTCTACAGAAAGACGGTCCAGAAAGGTAATTCCCATATGTTTAGGTGACAGAATTAGATTTGGTGGGAAATAGCCATTGAAATGTTCCAAAAAGTTCTCTTTAAAGGTTTTCTCTGTGTGTTCATTGGCAGTGCTGTAAAGCAGGAATAGATACTGCTTGTTGATTGAAAAAAATATGTAAAATTGTCTTCATGCCAAGTTATGTTTGAAAATACCTCTCTCGTATCTGTGACTTAAAAACAGCCAATCGGCAGCTTTTAAGCTTTCTAATTAACATGTTATAGACAGGAGAGGAACTAGTAAAAGACGACACACATACTCTCTTAATCCTGTGGAAATGCACCATAAGTCACACATATGATGTCCGGCGATTAAAAAGATTTTAGGTTTTTAATGAATTGGAAGTCTAAAAAAATCTAGACCAGGAACAGGCAACCTGCTTTAAAGGTTGGAAGGCTTAATGTTTACAACTCAGACCCGGACGGTTTTATAAGGATACTTGTATAATGCAGATAATGGCAGAATTAAAAAATAATAATAATATAAACATCTTATTGTGTGCGATTGTTTGTAGCTCTGATACACACAATCAAATATCCCATAGCCAACCAGCCTGCATTTGTATATGGTGTGTTTTCATTCAGAAAACGTACCTCTACTGAGCAATGTGTAGTCCTGGGAGTCAGAGACACCTTATGAAAGGTGCCTGAGCACCCTGCATAGAGTTATTGCTCGCTCTCTGAAGTGAGAGGCCAAGAACAATATCTAAGCATAGCACGGAGTGTTTTTACATTCACACACACACTGCTCTTCTCTGTTATTCCCAGTCGCTCAGTTCTCACTTTCACCCCGTTGGCCACCTGTCGACTTTTGCACTCTCAGCCACTGACTTCAAGCAATTAAGAAAATAAACAGAATGTCCCCCCGGTCCCAAGGGTCCATTAATCTTTCTTTTTCCTCTTACACAACACCATAACTATAGCCTGGCAACATGTTTGGTCATCAACTATGGGTAACCTGTAGGCACCCACCACTGTGCAGCCCCCGCTTCGCCACACAATATTTAAAATGTGTCAGCAGCAATTTGGTCATATTTATCACAGCTGTATGACATGTTGAGATTAAATAGTGATGTGTGGTTATTGGCTTGCCATGGTAACAATAGAGTCCATTCGGGAGGGTTGAGCTTTTGAGTAAATGTTATTTATTCAGTGGAAAAGTCCAGGAAAATAATCCCATATATCATTTTTCACCTACAATTAGCCATCAAGGCGTCTGCGTTTCCCAGAGTGAGCAGCGGCTGGAATGTGAGTGTGGCGAGAACCGTGGGTCATGAGTGGATGTTAAGGTCATTTTTTTGATACAATAGCTCAAATAAACTTTAGTGGGTGGGAGTTTTCGTACTGCTGACACCTTCATGTCAGCACACTGGACTAAATCAGAGCAGGAACGTGATCATAGCGGTCATAACAGTCCATATATAAGTACCGTTGATGTAAGATGGAAGGTTCAAGGAGGCAGCACAGTGTGTTCTTTCCCTCTGTGGCCCATTGACTATTTTTCAAAATGATTACATGAACACAATCGTTATGCTAAGTTAGGCTGACCGGCTGCAGGCTCGATTACAATTTTAAACAGCGGATTCTCAATAGTTGTCGAGGGAACGGACGGACAACTTCCTGAAACAACGGCCTCAAAAGTACCGGACGCTCCCACAACTTCATAAACACCTAACCCTGTAAAACATATATTTGAAACTTCAAACACTGACCTGTGCTTGGTAGAATCATTTTCACCCACTTCTAGCATACAAACATTCAAGAAAACCTGGTTTTATGAAAGAGATGCCATTGTCTGCACTGGTGTTCTACAGCATGGTGTGCTCGGGGCGACACCTCCATCTGTTTCCATGCTGTAACCTCCTCCTCTCCTCATCCCACTCTTCCTGTTGTCCGGATGAAAGGAAAAAGTGGAATGATTAAAGGGAAACACCGTACATAAGAAGGTTGTCTCCATTTGGCTTCGTGAAATCATGACTTTGTCGAAAGCTAACTGGAGGACTTGCCAGAGAGCTGTCAATCCGCGAAGCCAGCCACCACGCGCCGCTCTGGGAACAGACGCACACAACAACACCGTTGTAGGGAATAGATGCATGATTTATGCACACTGTCACCATTACGCCAGGCTGCTACAGCCCCCACGAGAGGAACTATTTATCCAGGGCAATAAATTGGATTAATTATATTTGCCTTACAATGTGCTCGCTCTCGAGCATCGTTTCCATCGTGGAAGAGGCAAATCTGACTCACATCTGACCATCGGTGTAGAAAACCAAAACTCCATCTGTCACGTGAACCAGCAGTGATGCGACACCTGAGCTGTGCATATGTTTTTACAGTTTTAGCAAAACGCTAACTTGTCCTTTTAATCCTGGCTTTATTTTCATAATATTCATTGCTTGCTGGATGTTTTACTAGATTCATACCGTTAGGAATTAAAGAGAGGACGGTGTGTTATAGAAAGCCTTCGGTGTGAAGGAAACTTAGACTGCCTGCCAAAGCGGTGCAGTCAACCAGAACTTAGTGAGCCATCTATAATCAACCAATTTGGCTTTTCCTTACTATACCAGAGGGGGAAAAACTCTCAAATGTCTCTTAAATTATATGCTCGAGACATTTTTTTCGCTTAGCTTCCTAATGTGACTTCACCGGCCTTTTTCTTCGACATTTAAGGTCAAATGTTCTTATGTATCTTATTTTTGACACTGAACTGGTAACCAGGTGTAGACTCACCTATAAAAGGGTACATTAGCGTGCTCATAACATATTGATGTGCCACAGCGTTTTGAAGGTTATGATGGAGGGCCTGCTGCAAACGCTGAACAATTTCAAATCTTGTTCTTGAGTCCATTTTTATGTAAAATCTATAGGCTATTATTATTATTATGGAGAATATAAAAAGTAACTGTTTTTGACACATAAAAAGGGACAATACACGAATGCCTACACCAGTGCAGGAATAATGCAACGTGTCCTCTGTATTCAATGTGTAGCATCTAACGTTATCTATGTTTGTCCCCCTCCTACAACAAAGTCGCCTTTAGCAAAAGGGAGCTTCCGTACTTCCTCGGAGAATGGCAGTTGTTTCACATCCTGTTTGCTAAAGGTTAGAAAAGTGCCGGCGGCCTTTTACAGATCTACACGACATCAAGTATTCACGCGCCGCTGGCGTAACAGCGCCGCGCTCCGCCAGCGTCCCGTGCGCAGTCCGCGCGCCTCTAAAGCGCAGGCTGTCACAGGGGGCGTGCACCTCCAGAGTCGCTCTCTTTTCCACTCCAGCAGGGAACCTGTGCACCCGCCGAGAGAGAGATTAACCATGGCCTCAGCACTGAATTGCACACCCTTTATGTTGTGTTTAATTTACTTATCGTTGCTGTTTACCAGCGTGTTTTGCGACGCCGATGCAGAAGAAGAGGAACATGCCAAGCACACGTACACGGTGGACATGTTCAACGAGGCAGTGCCCACTGCACCCCACTTTGTCATGTTTTACGCCCCATGGTGAGTGAAGTTACCCGAGAGCTAACAAGTTCAACGAATGAATTGCTGTAACGCGTACAGCCATGTGTGTGTTTAACACCACACGCACCACAGGGAAACTGTTTATAGAGAGCCGGGTTGGGGCTAACCGGCAAGTTAGCAAAGAAGCTAACTAGAGGGCATGCTAGTGAGCTACCTAGCGCCGGTCATTTGGACAGCCGGTGTGTTTAGCTTAGCTGCTAACTAGCCTAGCCAAAGTACTAGCAAGCTGCACTTTAGTGGAATTGGGCCACTTTTCGCAAAAGGCCTCGGTGCATAAAATGCTGCTTTTGTTGAATTATAGCTGCGAACTGTTGCCGACGTTAAACCTAAACAAGGAAGTTGCACCCAGTTTGTGCTGCTGGGTTTCTTCACAGTTAAGTTAGTGCAGAAATGGTCAGTTAACAGTTGTAGTTTGGAAAGATCTGCTTACGTGGCACGCACTGATTGACTGCAGCTGAAGTTACAACGCTTCCAAAAATGTGGTCCACGGACCCTCGGAGGTCCGTGAGGGCGGTCTGGGGGGGGGGGGGTCTCAAGCTAAGAAAAAGGCCACCATCTGGCTCGCATTATTCCTGAGAATGTAATGCCCCAAACATCCCTCTGAACCGTCATGCACTCGTCATCACTGGGCCCGAAACGCCTGTAATTTCCAGAGACCAAATGCTTGCTGTTAACCAGGATCACAGTTTAATTTGGACAAAAGATGGTTTGGACCACACGGCGTGTTTGTCGTTTGTTGTAACCCTTACACCAACTGTATTTGTACCCCTGATGTGTCTGTCCAGGTGCGGCCATTGCCAGAGGTTGCAGCCGACCTGGAATGAGCTGGCAGAGAAATACAACAACATGGACGAGCCTCCGGCGTACGTGGTGAAAGTAGATTGTGTCCCGGACACCAAGTTCTGCTCCAATGAACACGGGATTAAGAGCTACCCCACGTAAGTGTTCGTCACACTCGTTGTTGAAGACCTCTATTCATATTCAATTTTTTTTTCTTGAGTAAATAAAATCAGCCCAGATGTTTCACATCTATGGAAATAAACATGAAAATAAAAAGTTGTGTTTATCGCAGACGTTTTACATTGGCTTGTGTTTAGTTTAATATTTGGTCAGTATCTCAAGGACATCCAGTTAACTGTAGGATGCTGACTGCATGCTTCACCTGCAAACACAAGTCACTGGACAATGATTAACGGAAGCTTTGTAACCAACGTTTTACGGGGTCCTAGAGGTTGTAATGACACTAGCTGGTATTTGCGCGGGTCACTTGTAAACGCTTGGTGTACGAACCATACGTCTGCCTCCTGAAATGCATTCAGCTCAAATCATTTGTTGCGTCCCATGCAGGCTGAAGTTGTATAGGCCTGACCAGGAGGCAGTGAAGTACCAGGGGCCCCGAGATCTCAAGTCTATAGAGACCTGGATGTTGAAGACAATCCAGGGGGAGCCTTCAGTGAGTCGTGGTCATTGTTTCATCTCCTCAAGTTTATAAACCAGTGGCTCTCGGGAGGAGAACGGTGGTGTTTATAGATCCTTGTTTTTGTGTCCTCCAGGAACCAGAGAGCGAACAGGAGCCTCCTAAAGCGCCGGAGCCCAAGCAGGGCCTGTATGACCTCACTGCCCTCAACTTTAAGGCCCACATAGCCAAAGGTGAGGATCTAGCAGAACATTTGCAGTTCAATGTTTCGGGGAAAAGGCGTTAACACTTGACTTAAGAAAAGTAATTGTTTGCTTCCTCCTGTGTATTAATGCAGATGCATCCTGCCTGCAACAGATAACGTGTTTCGCTTCTGGCTCATGTTTTGAATATGCTTTCGGTTTTCAACCACACACACAAGAAGTGTTTCTGGTTCCCTCCTGAGGGAATGGAAACACTTCATTGCCTTGATTGACATCACTGACTTTTAAACACCAACACCATAGTCAAAATCCACAACGTCAAGTCAGCTCCAACCAACTATGTAACACCTGTCCCCTCACGTCTATGGATTTTCAGACAACGAATGCTAAAATAAACAGGGCTCACGATAATCGTCTTGTTGAAAATGTGTGTTTTTAAGCTCAGTTAAGGTTGAATGTTTTGGTTTTGAAGAAAAATAAATGATTTCTTGTTTGGGGAAGAGGAAAAGCAGGATATGACATAGACATTTTAAAATGGTGTTTATGGGTCCCACCTTGACATCTTGGCAACAGAGCTGCAGTACACGTTGTTTAATATATTGCATATAACTTCCTATATACGGTGTATATTTTCATATTCTGTTTACATAGCTCCATCAAATCTAAACTCTTCCCTCTTTATGGGTTTGTATTTAAATGTGTCGATGTAAAAATTGGTCTCCACTGCAGCGCATTTTACTTTCAATATTTGTTTTTTCTTTTCATACTGTTGCAGTTTATTCAGTTTTTTTTCTGACATTGCTGTTCTCCTCTCGCTTCAGGTGCCCATTTTGTTAAGTTCTTTGCCCCATGGTGCGGTCACTGCAAAGCGATGGCCCCCACCTGGGAACAGCTGGCCACCAGCTTTGAGCACTCTGATGATGTCAAGATAGCAAAGGTGGGTTCCTCAGGTTTTTCAGTCTCACGGGTTCATGATCAAACAACTGATGAATAATAATCGCACCACACTGGGTAAAAATCGGTTACAGAGGGATGTTTATAAAATGATATAAGCATGTTATAGAATTATTTTTATTAGTAAAAATATAATGAAAGAATACGCTGGTTTGTGCTTAACGGGGGAGATTATTTTCACAAGTGTTTTTATTCTAGTAAAAACGTATATTTACTTTTGGTCTTGATAGGTGGACTGTACACAGCAGTACGAGGCATGCTCGGACAACGGTGTCCGTGGATATCCCACGCTCCTCTTCTTCTACAATGGACAGAAGGTATAGAATAGTTGTCTGACCTCCATGAAAACACACACACACACACACACAGTGTGGCCTTTGCCTGCTTGCATCTGACCTGCTGCCATGTTCTTTCTCGTCGGCACCTAAAATGTTTTGCAAACTGTTACAACCTCCAAAACATTACATCACACTGGAATGATTAAATATAAAAAAATACTAACGTGTTAATCACAACGGTCAGCCATTGCATTGCTCTATTGATGAACTATCATTGAAATCTGTAATAAAGGCATTTGATTTTTTTTTTCTTCCTCTTTTTTGCAGACTGATCAGTTTAAAGGAAAAAGAGACCTGGACTCTTTCAAAGACTTTGTAGACAACCAGCTGAAGGCTGTCGTTGCTCAGGAGCAGAAACAAGAACAAGAACCAAATGAGGAACCAGAAGCAGATGAGGTCCCCGCTGATGAGCCGGCCCAGGAGGCCGTCGAGGTGAGTGTGGACAACAAAAACAAGAACTGCATCAGGTGGTTAATGCAAAACTCACTAAACCAGGACACTTTCTACACTGTTGCACTGTGACTCGGTTTGGCCTACTGTGAAAAGAGTTTTTATATTTTCACAAACCTTTGTGAACAGAATATGCTGTTGAGTTTTTTTCACATACTATATTTTACAACTTTAACATGCTACACAGTCACTTCTATAATATTATTGACTTTTCGATTTTATGTTTTGGAGGTTTTTTTTTCCACACGCTATACTTTTACCCTCTGACTTCCTGGCATAACTTGAATTATGATGTATAGAATCTACTCTGACTGTTTTTTATTATTTTCATTTTACAGTCCTTTTTAGGACGTCCTGTAGTGTGACTATTTGGGACACAGTGGGACATTAAGTGACTTTTTACAACGTACTGTACGATGACTTTTACTTTTTCAAAATACCGTACTGTGACTTTAATGACTTAATTATAACTTTTACATACTATACCAGGGTTATTTACAGCACAAATGTTTGTATGACAATTGTGTTGGCTTTTCATAAAACATGCTTTTTTCTTTTTTTGAAATACTATGCCATGATTGTCATTCATGTACGTACTACACAATGATTTTCTTTTTCAAGTATGACTAAGGTACTTGCCTGGTACTTTTTTTTTTTTTTTTTTTTTTTTTTTTTTTCTCTGCCAAGACTATGAATTACTTTTCTCAACTTGCTATACTTCAAGTACTTTTTTTTTTTGTATACCCCCCAACACACTTACTACGACTTTATAATAATTTGACTTTTTTTAAATCACCACATACATGAGTCGGGGCTCTCGGTTACGTAATCGTATGGATAGTCATTGTACGGCACCGGTTAATATCCAGTTTTCTCTCCTCTGCAGTCCCGTGTTCTGGACCTCACGGAGACCAACTTTGACGAGACAGTGGCAAAGGGCTTCACCTTTATCAAATTCTACGCTCCGTGGTAAAATTATAATTTTATTGTTCTGCATCTTAACTGTCCGTTTTTTTAAAGTATCAATCACTGATGACAACTTTCAAATGTATAAATATGTCTCGGTCACTTTAAGTGATGTAACTCTTGTGTAATCCTGCTGTAAACTATAGGTGTGGCCACTGTAAGAACCTCGCTCCGACATGGGAGGATCTTTCCAAGAAGGAGTTTTCCGGCCTTACTGACGTAAAGATCGCCAAAGTGGACTGCACTGTTGAGCGCACACTCTGCAACAAATACTCCGTAAGTATGTGGGCGTCATCCACAGTTTATACAACAAGACGCCATCCAAAGCCATACTTTGATCCCTTACGTAATCTTCTGTCAACTTTTTATTTCCCTCGAGATTAAGTGTGTTTACAGGATGTAATAAAGTGAAGATGGTGGTTTTATTGCCGGGCCATAAAACAATGTCACTGCTACATACTTTAATGAGCTGCTTCAGACTGTAACCATGAAGCAGATTTAACAGTCATGGGTAAAAGAATGTTGGCACACACACTGCGCTGCCATCATTAAACCAACCTGTTTGTGTAAGGAGTTAACTTCACACACACCATATTTTTTAATGGTAAATATGAAATCGCTGCGTCAGAATAAAATGGTTTCGAAAGATGACGAAGCAAACGGATTAAGCAGCTGTTGCGCTTCCTTATTCAGGTTCGAGGTTACCCCAGCTTGATTCTCTTCCGGGCGGGGGAGCAGGGCGACGAGCATCATGGCGGGCGGGACCTGGAGAGCCTGCACAGCTTTGTGATGAGGCAGGCGAGAGACGAGCTGTAGCCGAATCCTCCGCCACGCTGCATATCTGGCCTGTAGGACACCACTCGCTCTCATACAGTAGCCAAACCTCATCTCGGGTTCTCGGACAGTGACGCAATGTTTCGGCAGCGGTGGGTCTTTTTTTGGGGTGGTGTGAATACATTTTTCATTGCTGTTGCCTATTTTAATGAAAAATACTTTTCTATTGGTTGGGTCTGGGCATGAAGAAATGTCAGGAGCCACTCTGCAAGCACTGCTCAATCACACAAGTCCTCGCAGCAACAGGTCTTTGATTAAAACTGGTAGCACTAAAGTAAAGAGCCACCAGCTTCTGCCTGTTAATTTCAAAAAGTCCGTAGCCATGTCTTTTGTAATGGCTACATTGTTTACGTGGGATCTGTTAAATCACAAGCCATGCATGTTGAGGTACTGTCGCTTAAGTTTGTGTCACCCATATGCGAAGTTGAGCGTTTCTATCCAAGCCACCCGTCTGACTCGACTCTGGAAACGCCCTGCAGCCTCAAAGTAGTGATGATGAATGAATCGTGATCACAGATCAGATGATGGCACATGGACAGTTTTTTTTTTTCTTAATGATGACCATTGTCTTTTGGAAAGAGTAAGATGAATTAGTTAGGTTTGCTGAACATCCGACCCGTTTTCTGACTCCTGTGATCTCCATCTCTACTCCTACGAGGTCTCGGGCCTGGACCACTTTGCCATTAGTAAACATCTTTAGAGTGACTGCTGCTAGTATATTCTTTGTTGCATTTTTCAAATGTATGCTTGGCCACGTCCAAAGAATTTGGGAAGCAGGAAAAGACTGTTGGGTCACTTGTTTCTTTAGGTGAAACCCGCAGACCACTGATCTTTGCACAAGAAAATGAGCTGGATGACACTGAACGTTAATCCACAAGTCCTTGTGATCTCTTCGTTTCATCAATTACTTTAGATCCTTACTTGCATTGGACATTTTGTATTGCTACTTGAGAGGAACGGAAAGGTTTGCTGCAGCTCGTGGTCAGGTGGGCTGACCTGATCTATTCTCATCTTAGTGGTTGAACCAGCTGTCCCTATAACTACCTCTCCTGCTCCTAGAAGTTGACTATCTGAAGTGTGTCACCATTCTTGCATTTCTCACTCACTAAAACAATCATCAATCCAGCATGATCTTTCACAGAACTTCGAGCAGTTTTGTTTTTCTGGGACTGACTATAGCCACGCTAATAAGACTCCTAATGGAGACCTGAAGAGAGTAAGCCACACGATGCAGGGCACCTTTTTACTGTAAAACCCGGATACACAGTCAGACACAGCAGTTTTTTTTTTACTCTTAAGTTTTTATGGATAGCACATGGTCTAAGGAACTCCAGTGACAGATGTATTTCCCCCCTATGAGTCATGGGTTGTGCACTACCCATGGGTTTTGTACAAAAGTGAATAATGGCAAATTGTAACATGAGATTTCATAATAAAAAAATTTCAAAAATAAGTTTGTATTTTCATTTCGTCCTTGCATCTGTCTGTTAATAAGGTATGTGTTTTTTTTTTAATAAAAGGTGCAATAAATAAGCTGAGAATGTACAAGTATTTACAAAAAACAGACTAAACATGATCAAAAATGTAAACAGCAGCTTACCAGAGGTATATTTTGTAATTTATGATTGGTTAGGCACATACGGTATTGATTCTTGTTAGTTTGTCATTCAAAGCTCACAGTAACATTCAATTGGAAAGCTGTTGCCACTTAACATCATTTCAGAACGCTGGAACAAACTTTGAAGCTATAAACCCACAATCTCCTGATGGGTTGTCAGGGTTGGAATTTGTTGACTTGGCATGCAGCAACTTAGAAATGGCCCGTTAGCGGTATGTCGAAGGGATAAGGCTGTATTCTTCAATTCTCTGGAGAATAACATCAGTTTAGCCACAACATGAGTCCATGTTTAACCGGCCTGGTGAAGTGCAGCGCACGGTGAGTCTGCCAAATATTGACACGGGGATATTTGGAGCAGTGTGCTACTAAAATAGCCAGCGGTCACTTTGGTTCAGTCCATATTATATTTTAGGAGGGTAAAGAAGGCTTAAGAAAAAAAGTGGGAAATACGCATCTCCTAACTGATGTATCATTCAATTGAGTTTGTTTTTTCCACCTATAAACTACTTTGACCTGGTGATGTCAATGATGTGTTGGCTTTGATAAAACTGAGCAGACTCCCCAAGGTGAGAAGCTGTTGGTCATTATTGGAGCAGAAAGCAGCACTCTGACTGGCCCCACAACAGTTCAGTGTAGCCCTCTTATTAGGGAAGAGGGGCAGTAGCCTCTTACACACACACACACACACACACACACACACACTCACTTCCATAAACACATAATATACAAACTAAAGGTCCACTGTCACACACGCACACACACACTTTGGTTCAGTTGCAGACCCATGCAGCGGATACACCACAGCTAATGGAGGAGGTGGTTGACGGCTCGGGCGCTCGACATTGAAGGGGAGAAGTTTCCTAAAAGTAAACCGCCTCACGGATGTTTGAATGGATCACGTCAATAGTCTTTCCGGGCGGACGTTCCTTGCAGGATGAGGATTTGAACCGGAAGTCGAGCCGAGGTCAACGTCACACCCAGGAGTCCCTTTTGCAGTTGCGGCCCTTTGCAAACCCAACTTGTAAATCGGGCGTCGGCGGCCCTCGACGTCGGCGTCAGTGGCAGCCGCACGCCCGTACCACCATGTTCTTGTATTTCTTCAGTATGACGTTGGAGTTGTCGTCGAAGTAGAGCACTGAGATGGCGTGGAGCTTGGTGGGGGCGCAGCAGGGCTTCGGTACGTTCTCCGGGTTCATCAGGTGCACCTGGCAATCAGAGGACATGGCTTTGAACCTTTAAAAGGCCTAAATCACTAAAAATATGTCGGCGAGGCCGACTAGAACCTCACCAGAGTCTGGACGATGGCGTGGTTGGTGGCGTTCATGTGGGCGTTGAGGGGGAAGGAGCACTCTCCGTCACAGTAGTTGGCCGCGTAGCCTTCAGGAGCGATGATCCAATCCTGAAGGAAGCGTACGAGGAGAGAAGGCGTCAAAAGAGCCGCTTGGACCGATGGAATCGAACCGATAAAACGTGCTGACGGGATATCGCACCGCCGCAGAGGAACGTATCAAAAACAACCCAAAATGTCCGGTCGACCAGTCAGAGGCCCGTTGGTGCGTCTTTAAAGACGCGACTGATCAAACGCTCGAGTCCCTCCCCTTTCCTTCCTTCCTTCCTTCCTCCCTCTCAGCGTCTCACCCTTTTGCTCTGAGAAATTCTCTCCACGTTTCACCTCTTTCCAACTCGTTTTGGTTTTCTTCCTCTGGTGTGTGCTCATAACGTCTCTGTCTTTCTCTTCTCCTTCTCTCCGTGTGTGTGAGAGAAAGTGCTGGCAGTCTCCCTCTAGATGTCAGTGCTGTGTTAACAGCTTGTTGGAAAGGATGTACGTGACTATGTCCTTCTATGTGTGTCCGTCTCCTTGTAAACAACACACACACACACATGCCTGTGATAGACTTCAGTCTACTCCCAAAAAGCTACTTCAACTTATAATGCAAGTTTAATATTATGGAGTGGCGATTTTAAGAAAAGCAACCATCGGTTTTTGACTTCACGTGTCACCTGGTCAAAAGACACTAGTTGTTACGTTACGGATCCTCTTCACTACGCGTGTGTATGCAGAAGTTGTTTGAGTGGGTTAAATGAGGGGGCGTCGGCTACCTGCCATCCCAGCTCTCTGAAGCTCACGTAGAGCTCGTGGCGTCTGCAGGCCGTCTTCTGATCGCTGCTGTTGTAATCTGCAAACGGAACAACACAAATCATCAGCAGGTCGCCGCGTCTCGCGCACAAACTGAATTTGACCTGCTGCGAATCAGAAACATCTGCATTATGTCATTGGCCCCTTCCGAGAGGCCCGACGGGATGATGGGACGGCTAGAGCTCTTCCCCGGGTCGAGCTGCTCACGAGAGTGACTCATGAGCGTTCAGAGCGACACACAACGCGCCTTGTGTCCTGCAAGCGGGCTGCCGGGGCTCCGCACGCGAAGGGCGTCGCACAGATCCATCTGCCCGCCTAATGAGTTTGAACGCGGGCCTAATCGAATCCCTCGGCGTCCGAACGTGGCCTGGCGCGAGCGACCCGTGTTTGCAGAGTCTCCCGCGGCCCTGCCACTAATTGTCTGCGTCCCGGGAGTGGCGGCCTCAGAGGCGGCGGCCTCAGAGGCGGCCCCAGGTACAGGTTGGGCTTTCAGCGCGCCGCCGGAGGAGGAGGAGGTCACTGCTGGCACCGGCCGCCGCGCTGAGGTCAACGCCGGCGACGCAGACTTTCCACTGACGTCCTCCTGGCCCCGAGCGCCGTGGGTCTCGCCTCATTGATGTTATTGTTGCGATTGTTTTTTTTTTTTTTTTTTTTTTTTTTTTTTACTTCTTTCCAAAACCACCCGGAGAAAGAGAGAGAGAGAGACAGAGAGAGACAATGAAAGGGGGAAACATAGAGGGAAAGCTCCGGCAGAGCTTCTTGTGGCCTTTAGGCCGGCTAGCGGCTGTAGTAGTAGTCGTGGTCGCTCGCGTGTCTGTTCGTTATGAAAACATTAACCAACTGTTTGACTGAAAAGCTTCAAGTGGTTGACTATTTTTGGTGTCACGATGGTGGTTTCAGGTTCCATCTCCATCTTCAGCCCAGAAGAGTTAGTGCTGCCAATTTTTAGGCTACAATAACTTTACACATTGCAAGACAAAAAAAGCAGCTTTGAGGTTTGAGGTTATCCGACACTGGTTCTCACATTCAACGGACCTCACGGATGAACCTTACATAATTAAAGTGTGTGTGTGTGTGTGTGTGTGTGTGTGTGTGGAGTCAGAATGCAGACGGGATTTGTCATTCACTCACTTCACAGCCACTCACCTCAATAACTCACCAACAGCAGACATGTTTAGTCAGCTGGATTTTGGGAGAGGGTGACAGACACACACACACTTTGATTATGTAAGGGTCATTGATGTTAGTTTCTTAGATCTCTACATCTATCATTTATTACACTAGCACACACACACACACACACACACAAACACACACACACACACACCCTGGTGTTGATCTGCTTACGGGACAAATTCACTTAGCTTATTTAAATTGACCAGCACTAGTTGCATTAAGATTTCATCATAAAATGAATTTTCATTCTCGAGAGACGAGAGGGCGGAGAAAAGGGAGGGAGGAAGGGGAGAGCGAGAGAGAGGAAAGGGGGGAGACCATCTGAAGGTGATCCAGCGGTTTCTTTTTCACTGAAGCGGAACATGAACATGTCCTCTCGTCAGACGCGTCGGGTCCGCAGGGGACAGGAAACGAGAGGGGACGCCGGTCACGAGCGAGCTGAGGTTCGAATGGTCTGTGGCCTTCAAATACACTCAGGTGTTTCCCCAGCTTACGGCTCCTTCCTCTCCAATAGGAAGGGCAGTTCGCTGGCTGTGTGCTGATGTGGAAATACAGTTATAGGTGTGTGTGTGTGTGTGTGTGTGTTCATGTGTGCATACATGGTGTTTCGATTCAGCCAAGAGGGTTTGGCCCTTTGTGTGTGTCCAGATGATACAGATAATGAGGACATTTCCCATATAGCATGCATCTGCAGTGTGTACAGTGTTTGCATACAGGAAGGACATTGAAACCCCTGAGCCGATTGGCTGTTACTTGGCTGAGCGGATATTAACCCCCCCGGTGGAAAGAGGAATTGACATATTTCCGTATCACAGGAGGGACGGGCTTCATGGAGTTCACACAGTTGCCGTGTGGAGATTGATGAATGTGTTGGAATATGGATCAAACAGGATTTTTTATAAAGTTTCTATTTCTGTCCCGGTCAACATAACACTCAACATGCACTGCACCGAGCTTCAGGCTTTCTATGGCAGCCAGGACGTCAGAGTCACATCATCTCATTGGATTTCTGTGTTTAGACCGAGTGCCATGATGGAAGCAAGGGAAACGCCCCAAAGCCTTTAAATAATACATGTGCAGTAGTCTTCCATTTGTTTGAATAATTAAACATTATATAACAAGTTCAATTGATCAGCAACATCTTTCAATTATACTTATCAGCTGAGGTATTTGCTGTGATAGCTCTGGGCCGTACAGCACGAGCTGTGCTTCTCATCGCTCTCTCTCTCACAAAACTGATTTTCCTTGCACCTCTTCAAAGCCGTAGTGGTTTGGAGTCTGTGGGGTTCTTTAAGAGGAATAAAGCTGATATTTACTGTGGGCTTTCATTGAGTGTAAAGGCCTAGATTTGTGGTGGCCATAAACCACATCTCCCCTTCCTGCCTGTAAAAATGTAATGCCACACAGCTACCGCTGAGCTCCAGCTCCCACGAGGCTTCATTCATTTCTTTTTCCTTTCCTGGACGGAACACGCAGGCGGGAAGGAGACTCACGCGACACATTTTACACGACACATTCATTAAAAGGCTGTTCTTACTCCGCTTGTAAGTATAAAATATATATAACATCATTCAGGATGGTTTTATGACCCTTTTACATTCAAGGATTAGATTGAACTTTTGGACAATAAGATTGTTGGATATGATTCATATGAAGGTTGGTGGCAAAGCTAACTAAACCAAACGCAACCATCACTAGAGCTCATCAATTAATATCATGTTAGATCTGATATTTTACACAAAAAAAAATAGAAAATATGTTAAAGAAAGTGAATAAGTAATACTTTTAAACACGTTTAAACCACTGGCAGCACAGGAAGCAGCAAACGGTGAATTTGAATTCCACCTGCTTCTTGCACGGCTGTCAGGTCCAATATTTGAATATCAGATGGGAGCAGGATTTCCCTTTACTGACCTGGAGCCAGTGGAACTCAGCTCCCCCGCCTTTCTACCGCAGAGCAGCTTACAGTTACCTGGAAATATTTCTCCGGGAGTAGACAAGCATCCATTTGACCATGTGACACTAAACCACTACCGGTTCCCCACACTGCTCCTCACTGAGCACGACCTCTTTAACACCGAGTCGTTCAATATAATGTGCTGCGCTGATATTAACCTCTCACTACACTAGCCGCCATTCATCCCTCCACAAACACTTTCCCAAGCACCTACGCTAGGAGGAAAAAGCTATAAGTCATATTCATGACATGTTGCTAGGAAAATACAAGAATTAAATGGTGGCGATTCAGACTTTATAGCCAGAGCGTTTGGTCCAGGAAGTGCGTGTGTGAGTGCGTGTGACACATGACATTAAAAAGCCATTTCAACCCCCAGTGGGCCACAATTTCACTGTAACTCTATAGCCAGTCCCTTTAAGCAATTTCTCAAAATCAAGAGTGAGAAAAGATCGCAGCTCTTTGCCGTGTCAATTACGCAGCGGGGGCGGTGACAGAGAACTCGGGTTATTTGGGCCCGACGGTGGAATCCGGGTCACTAACCCAAGAGGAGGAAGGAGAGAGAGAGTCCCCGTGGCCTCATTCCTTCCCGAAAGGAGAGAGGCCATGAGCAGCGACATGAAAGGAGAATGTCACTGTTGGCCCTGACGTCGCCCCACCCCCCCTCCCTCCGACCACTACTACTGAAGTTTATCTTTCTTCCCGTCTTTCACCACAGAGGTTATTAAACCCTGCGAGGGAGCTCCGCCATGTCTAATTACCCCGACGGTAAACAAAAGGTCGGGTGGGGAGGGAGCAGGGAGGATGAGGAGGTGGAGGGAGGAGAGGAGGGACGGATGAAAAAAAAACACGGCTGGCCGAGCGCCGTGTTATTATAATTCCTTAAGCGAAGCTGTTAGCGCGGTCGGCCTTTTAGCCGTGCAGCTAATGACTGGCTAGGCCTAATTACAGGCCGCCTCCGCAGCCGGGACGCGATATTCCTTCCCCGGATGGCTGTTAACTTCCCCCCCCACAGCCGAAGCCCAACCCGACTCCTATTACCTCCTCGGCCGTCTTCGCCCACAAAACCCCCAAATTACCTTTAAAAAGGTGTTGCATTGTTCTTTTGGCAAGGAACACGGCAGCGTTTTCCACCGTGCACACACCCGGCACGCCCAGAGGGAGCGGAAGCTACATTCTGACAAAGCTATTCATACATCCAATGCATGTCGCGGTTTAAGAAATAAACATAACTAAACTAAAGGAACACTACGCAAAGTCCTGCAGAGTAAGAAAATAAGCAGCCAATTGTCTGGTTTCGTCACTATAATGTGAAAAACGGGAGGTGACTTCTCTCAAGACTTTGACTCTTTGGCTGAATTTTGTCATCTGGAAAGCATTTATAATCACATTTTTAATCCAGCGCAATAAAATTGTGAAAATGAAGAAATAACAAGTCCCAGGACCTCAAAGCGAGAACATTAGGGTACATAAAGATAAGTTTCATAGTTTTAGCAGACAAAGAGGCAAAGCGGCCAAATGTAGGAAATGAAAATGGACAAAAAATACCTCACAAGGCGTCGATTAACTCTCGAAATGAAGACAACATGTTAATAAACTACACAAGATGCAGTAAAATCAGTGCATCGATCAGCCACATTCGGTCAGCAGTGTGCACTTCATGCCGAAGAGGGAAACTATTTTTAGAAAGAACACAGAACAAAGTAACTCATCGCTTTTTGAAATGCCTCGACGTTGAAGTTAATGCACACGAGAGCACTTAAAGACAAACATGTTGCTCCCTTCCGGGCCTTAGATGTCATGTTTCTCTAGGAAAGGGAAACATCACTGTGAATTATTGGGCAAATACTCCTTTTAGTTGCCGCTGTGGTGGCCTGAGCTGATGTACTGCAGCGCTGCGCCGAACAGACGCTGGGGTGCAACGTCCGCGTTTAGTTTTGAGCACTCCACAAGACGGATGCTCTCCCCGTCCCTCCTGTCCTCCTCCCCGTCTCCGGAGTGAGCGATGCGGTATTGAAACCATATGCCCTCCTGAATTCCTCACGGATCCTCCCATCCCGTCCAATCCCAGCCGTCCTGCGCTGGCCGCGGACACCCGGCTGTCGCGAGGGGGGGGGGGGGGGGAAGGGGGGGCCTCCCCGCTTCCTGTGCAGGATCTAAATATTTACACTCCCCGCCCGTCCCGAGTGGTGAGGTGGAGAGGTCTTGATGTTTTGGGTTACGTAAAGTCCAATCCTCCAGGACGCCTATTTAACAGTTTGTCCTCGTTAGAGCAAGTTTTTCTCATCCTGATAAAGAGTCCGGTGCACGAAATGAGACTCGACTACCGCTGTCACGACGCGTGTCCTCTTCAAGGCATCTCAACTTCAAGTCTGAAGATGGTCAAGTGGTTAGGAGAGAGTACACATTAGGTAAGCTACACTATTCCCCTCTATGTCATCTAATGCAACAATGAGGGGAAAGCGATGAAGGAATCTTATTTAGGGATATTATTTACAATGAGCAGCACACAGCAACCTACTGAGAAAAAGAAGGGGGGACGTTCTGAACCAACAGGAAATACAGCGAAAATAACATTAACGAGAGCAAACGCAACCTGTCCCACGAATCCTTCTGTACATCACGCAGATGGTGGAGCCATTTAACGGAGGAGCAGCAAAGGTAAATCGCTTCCCAGGTAGCCGACCAAATGGGGCCGTTTACAGCTGTGGCGGGGCACCCCAGGGAACGGGAGACGCATTTAGACGGGTTTTTAAGCTGCAGACTTGAGGCCATTTTAAACGGAGAATCTTTTGGGATGGTTACATACAGCAACGCGCAGTGCTTTGTTGACTATTTATACAGAATCAAAACATTAGAGAAATTCATTTTATAATACACGTTCACTTTCTTCTGATTAAGTTATATAATGCTATGATTGTAATGGGGATGTAACAGTTTATGTCCCGAACCAAAGTTTACCTGTATTGTCCAGTAATCTTTCAAATATTTCAACAAGTAGCTCCCATGCCCAGATGTTGTTGAAAGCAAGACTTGTGCATGTGCATGAGAAAACGTGTTGTACTGAGAAACATCAGAAATTCTTGGGAGATATTTTATTGAGCGCCGCATACACAGCGGAGTCAAAGGTTTGAGCCACGAAGGCTTAACATTAACATCACGCTCCATCTATCAAATCAACCCACAGATCAGACGGCCTTTAACAGCATTTCCTTTATGTGCTGCACTACTCGCACAATGAGGCCTCACAGGAGCAGCTTAGCTGTGAGCGCTGTAAAGTCCGGCCAGAAGCACGCAGCAGGTGAAAGGTGGGCGGATTAGGGGTTTGATTTAATTTGAAAAAGCTTGCAGATTTCAGAACACGAGGCTTACGCCTGCTCATTACATCATACTGCTGAGCAGGAAGGGATGCGGCGAGGACTAACGAGGAGGTTCAGAGGATGAGGTCACCTGTCAGGACGCATTTTGCCGGGAATTTACACAACCACTTTTTTGTGTCTTTGACATTTTGCTGTGTTTCCAACTAATTCTAGTGAGCACTTAAAAGGGCTCCACGAAGCCACCAAAAAAAAGTAAACAGTCCGTCGGTCTCATAAATCTCTCTCGAGGTGCTTGGGGCCCCCTGTCCAGGGGGCCCCAAGCAGCCCCTTAGTTCGCTTATGCTGCAAGCAGCCCTAGTTTTGTATTGTAACCTCATTGTATTCGTTTAAAGTTTTCGCTATAACAGTATAGCGTAACATTTGTGCCAATAATCTTCTAGCACAGGTGACTGTGCGTGGTGGGAGGGGGGCCCCCAAATCAAATTCTGCTTAGGGCCCCCAAGAGGCTCAGGCCGGCACTGGTGGGGGGAGTTGGATTAAAAGGTCAGTGTTCGCGCAGCAGGACTGACCTGCCGGGCCGAGCCCTCTGGATCCGTCCTGCGGCTGCGTGGACCGGTTGCGGTTCTGCTGGCGACGCTTGCCGCCGGCGGAGCGGGCCGACCGGACGTGCACTTCTCTGACTTTGAAGAACGCCACCATGAACGGCTGCTTCTCCAGCGCGCCGTCGCGTCCGACGAGCCCCGCCTCCTTGGAGCTGATGCTCTTCCCTGTTTTCGGGGACGACACAGCTCTTTCAAAAAACACTCGCCACGGCCCGGGTGACCTGTAACGCTCCTGGGGAGAGCGTGAGCCGAGTCGCTTACCGCCGCTGGTCTCCACGCTGAGCTGCAGGCCCAGGTTGTGCGCCGGGCTCATCACCCACAGATTGCTGGTGGCCGTGATGTCAAACTCCAACCAGCCCTCCTCGGACGCCCACAGACGGCGGGACTCCAGCAGGAAGAGGTCTGCCTCTCTGGGAAAACAGGGGAGGGCGTAGATTATCATTATCATTATCATAGAGATGTGTTGGGGGCTGTTTCAGAAAGTGGGTGGGCCTGAGTTTGCCAAAACCATCATCTAATAAAAAAATGACGGGAAGGAGAGAAATGAGCAGCTGTTATCAAGCCTGAAAAATACATATACGAAGTTAAATGACCCAAAATGAACTTCACTTCAACATTCAGAGTCGCCCGACCAGGTTAAAGCTCTTTGAGGTTTTCCGGACTTGTGCTGTAGTCATCAAAACGGTTTGCTCATGCTTTGAGGAACATTATTCTCCTTCTTTAAGAAAACCAGGGGAAACTGGTGGTTTGTATCAGATTATCAGAATCAAAACAAAATGACAGAAAGATAAATAGCTGTACTTAAAAAATAAAATTAAAAAAAGGGCTGGGATACACTGTATTGTACTCGACCGAGGGTCTGACCATGCGCTCTACCTCTCTGAGGGATGGGAAAGAAGGAAGGCATTAAATCTGTGGTATCCGGCTACAGGTATGTTTATGTCATTTACAACATTGCTAGTGAACCAAATCCGGCTGCAAAAATGGAATAACGTGTCAAGAAAAAAAAGAGAAAAAAAAGCCCCCACATGATGCAACTGAGGAGGAATTAATGAAAAGAGAGCAGGGGAGATGTAGAGAAAAACACAGCGTGAGTGATAAGAGGGCCTGTCCTCCCACCGTCCCATTACAGTAGTAATGACACGGCGGCCCTCCTCCAGAGCCCACATCAAAGACTCGCAATCATCCAGGTGTTTGGAGAATGCCCCTGCAGTCATGCATCACAGTCCCCTTCTTTATTGGTCATTAATGAGAGTGTTTCTGACAGTTTCCGTACGAGCCTCCGTTTCCCACCTCAAACACACACAAACACTCCAACCCTCCTGCGAGCTTCACACGTTGCCAGGCTGCTGCCGTTTCCCCCTCTTCGTCACAGCCAGGGTGACGAAGAGGGGCAACTGGGAGCCGACTTTTGAACTTCTTATTGACTGACTGCTTAAATGACCTGGAATAATAAAGGTGAAAAGGTGAAAGTTGTGGGTGTTTTTTCTTTTACTTTTTCTATCATTAATCTCCATTATAAGTCCAAGTGAATGTTGTAAGAAATGCATCTCACAGCTGGCCTGGTTATTTCGCGTGCTTTTGTCTTTAAAACTGCTGAAAGGGCATATTTTGGAGGATTGTGGACGCTTTATGCAAGTCTGGATGACAAGGATGCAGAGGTTTCTAGTAATATTATAACTCTGGGGTCACGTTGAAGAGCAGCTATGCATCAATCGGTAAAAACTGGCTTTGGAGCCACCTGCTCTTTCTCAATACCATGTCAGGTTGGCTACATTTCTGGCATTGTAATCTCTCACATTCCTTGCTTGCTGTTGGCGACCCCTCCCCCTCCACCCAAATCAAATGAAAAGTACAAAGGGTGTCAGGATAATTAAGCGCTCTATCATTACGGCTTAGAGTCAAAACAGGAGTCTTTACGGGAAGGAGGGGCACGAGAAAGTTAATAGGCTTCCCACTGACGGGGCAGCTACGTAGGAAGAGGTTATATGAAAATGGGGAATACCACAACAACAGACTCAACTACAACATTAAAAACCACCAAACGTTAAAGGTCACGCTACATTCAGGGAAAATGAGAAAAGTTTAGACTCTACTGGTGACGTCAGTGGAATTCACTCTTAACAAAGCACAAAGGCATCGGCAGCAAATCTTTCTCACCAGCAAGGCTGTAATTTTCTTCAAGGTGGAAATCTGTCCTACAATAATACAGAGATTGGAGATATTTGGGCCCATTAATCTCCAAATATCTCCAAAAATAAAGGACCTTACCTCCCGGCTGTGGCGCACAAACCACCTATTGTAGGGATAAAGGAATCCAGCAAATAAGTAGCCCTCCATACCCAAAGAAACCGCTCGACGCACAGAAAAATATACTTTGCAAACACCTAAAGCTGCGTTTTCAATCTGCAGGCCTCAGGGTGGATGAGTTTCAGCAGAGGACTGTAGTCAGCAAACATTTGGTGTTCAAAGACCCCACCTTCATTTTTCTACCTGACAATATTCAACCCAAAATACATATACACTTCAAAACGTATACATACATATATATAAAAATGTATTTCAGGAATTCTCCTCTCTTCTCGCTGGGCGGGCTTGATAAAACACAAAAATCATTCAGAAATCTCACTGGATGTTTATCCGCCCATGCAGACGTAATGTAAATGTTTGGCATGGATTAGCTGCGCTCATTTGGGGAACGGGAGGATTTTGAAGCTGCGCTATTTCTGTAAGACTCGGTTTTTACTTGATTTTACAACACAAACATTGCGCGGGACCAGACCCCGTGCAACACACAGGGAGAAACACACCTGGGGAGGCAACTAAGTCCCAGTCCCCTTACCCCCTCCCCCCTCCCCCCGTTTGCATCCAGCAAAAGGTTAACAGAGCATGCTCGCTACTTTCAGGACCACGCTATTTTTGCTGACGTTTTTTTTTTTTTGGGCTGTCCATTTTCAGTACAACCACAGTGGCGCCCCTCTGCAAACCCACCAGACCCAACTGTGGGTGAATCAATGCACATGCATGTTGAATGGCCCAGCAAGGCTCGAAGCTTTAGTAAGAGGCCAAATATGTACCGGTACGTACATTTAGGAGGCCCTTTCACCTTTTCAGTGGAGTTATGCTGACACTGCAAAGTTGTGTGTGTGTGTGTGTGCATATGTGCGTTACCTGTGAGGATGCTCCTTGACCACCTGGTAGACTTTGACTAGGAAGGTGTCGTTGCGGAAGGCGCGGCTCACACACTCCTTGTAGAGGCGGAATTCTGCCGCGGTGATGGCCTCGCCCTCTGGGATCTGTGAGAGGTTGAACTTGAACTCCTTGTGGTGACGGCGCTGCGGAGAGAGCTCCCTGTCGTACTCCACTGTGGCAACACACACACACACACGCACAGGATTAAATGATTGAGCACCAAGAGAAAGAGACAGTAGAGATGATACGGAGAGACAAGCAGAAAAGAAAAACTAATCCTTTCTGTACGAAGTTAAATACTAGAATGAAAGATCCTGAAATCTCCTTTCAGTGGCTTGCCCCCGGTTTGTCGCGCATTCTCTGCAAATTGCACATTTACAAAGGGTGTTTCAGTGTAAATATACATCAGTGAGCGATAAACAGATATCCTGCGCCTAGGTCGACCATAAAAGCCTTTAAAACCATCACAAGAGATTTATGCCGGAGGCCTAATAGGTTTTGCGGTTTCTAGTTTCCCTAAATAACCCCCCCTGTTATCATCAGTCCGAAGCAAAGGCCCGTGACCACTTCTGACGGCGTGAGATGACAAAACCAACAAACGCGCTGCCTCCTATATGCTTTTAAGTGCAATATGCGCCATAATGATACTGTTTTTCCTCCCGCAGCAAAGAGCCAGCGGAGGCAGTTTGTCGACGGACACCAAGAGTGAGGGGGTGGAGGGGGGATGGATAGAGGTGCGTGTCGTGTGCCATTAGAAGGTCATGTACAGAAATACCCATCTAGACATAAACAGTAATTGCTAAGCCCTAAAAAATGTCTCACAGCTCTCAACTCCATCACACTCTTACCGATTTAAATATTTACAACAAACACGCTCTCAGTCATCGTCTCTGGTTTACAGTCGGCGCAGCGAGGCGCCACAGGCCGAGCGCGGAAACTCTCCAGGAGCCCGCCAGGAGGTGAACTACCGTCTACAGATGGACTAAGAACGCAGCATGTCCGCCTAGTCTGCAAAACGGCAACTTACCGCACGTGACAAAGATGTGTTAATAAAGTGGATCCTTCAACCTCTTGATCAGTCGAGCAGCAGCACGTGCAGATTGTGCATGTCTGAGGTAGACATAAAGGTGTAGCAGGCCAATACCTTTTACCCTACTCAGATATTTTACTCTGAAGATTCATTTGGATTGTTCTTTAGTCAAAAGCTCTGGTATGAAGAGTTTAGTTTTGTACCTGAGCCAGGCTTGTAAAAACTCTGGTAATTTTATGATGTGGGGACCCACCCAAAATGCACCAATGACACATTTTGTTCCCGGAGTCATTCCCGAAGAGAGAGAAATTGTGTTGACGTGAGAACATTGGAACCAATCAGGCTGTCCCAAAAGCGCCGGCCCCACCTTGTGTCCACACCCAGGAAGGTCAAAGCCCCCCTGATCCCCAGACGCGTCCAAGTTACATCGATGCTGAAGTAAGAAACCGAGCACAGAAGGGCAGGGAGGGGCCTCCCAGCTCCATTGGCTTTCTGAGAAAAATCCGTAAACGCTGTGACGTGATCCGAACAAATTACAGTAATTGAAGCCTCCCAGTTTGCGTCTGAGCCAGTTCTATGTCTCTCTACTTCAAATGCTTTCCAATGAGGCAAAAAAGTACATTTAAAAAACAAACACACACCTAGAGAGAACAAAATGTAGGCCACATCAGCGTCAACGTGACTTCCAGCAGATGTGACGGTGACCATTTCATCGTCGCAATGCACGAGCTGCCCACCCACACCACAGCACAGATGCAGATGTTGCAGGCGACGTGTGCGAGGACCGGTCTGGTCTGGTCTTGTGCTGAAGGCTAGAGAGATCGGCTCGGCTTGTGTGTCTTGCGTGGAGGCTTTAACCAGAGGTCAGCGCACTCAAAATGACTTTACAACACTCCCTTTCCAGCCGCCCAGGGCTCAAACACCAGCAGCTTGGAATTTCATTTTCCCCGGTACGAGAATCTACTGAGCATTTGGCACAACAGCTCTGATAAACGGACCGTAGGTGGTTGGGAGGTCAGGAGGAGTTTCACGTGTATCAAATATTCATTACATCTGCTGCAGTGCACATTCAAATGCTCAGAATATCAGGCACCGGTGTAACCTCAGCATTAGATATTCATTTCACGTCGGTTATTCTTGGAGAGGACCTAACAAAAAGACGAGAATGGTTGCATTGTGGGAAATACAGGATGTTTTGGAGTTTTTGTTCCATAAAAGAGACTACAAGTCAGTATATCTCGGCATCTGTGGCTTTGATGTGGAAAATTCCTTGACTTTTACCCCCCACTCGCAAGTCCTGCCACCTTTTGGAAGAACAAATAATAGATTGCCTTAAAGCCTTTTTTAATTTTGGATGTTAGTCATCATTCATACGCACGGATATACGACGAGTACGCTGAGCTGAACAGGCTGCTCACACTTAACTATTTGAGATGACGTGGACACCTCTGGCTTCTCAACCAAACCCATTAACTGACTGATTGACTAATCCAGCACAGGTCCAGTAAGTGAAGCAGAGAGGCTGTCGTCCAGTCCCGTGTTTTCCAACTGGCCACTTCTCACATAAAAAAAAGGCCTCTTTGAGCAACGTCTAAATAAAATCGAACGATCCCAAATGTGAGTTACGAAGACATTAACAGTCTCCCATTATCACCCAGGTTATCGCCGCGGCGCTGAGTAGCATTCCAGCTGCGCGGCCACCTTCTCAGCTTGAAATTCGATTGGAATCCAGTGAGGTTTTGCATTTAAAATCAAAGGGAAGCCTTCACGCGACGTGCACACGGAGCGCAGCCTCGGCGCTAATCCACCGCGACGCGAGCTCGGAGACAGGAACACACAGAAGGGGAAAAGGGATTTACACTTGGATTGTTCAGCGAGGGTTTGGGAGTGATTCTAAAGATGGGGGGGAAAAAAAAGAGTGATTATTGTGGTGATTTGGTGCTAACGGTGCTGTGCAGGGAAGTGCAGTGTTTTTCTATCGTGTGTGAGAAAACTAATCTGTAGGTGTGCTGCATTTTATGGCTTTACTTTATTGCTGTACTCCCTCTGCTGTTCACCAGTTCATGAGAAAAGGCACAAAAACAGGAAGAAAAATGCAGTCACGCTCACTTGGACCCACACAAAGCCTCAGTGTGGAGGTTAACAAGAAAATATATATAATAGTGACGCTTTTTCTGATGACTCACCTAAACACTAAGCGGGAAGAAACAGAGACAACAAGAAAAACACTGGAAACAATGTAGAGAGGATAACTTATGAGGGGGAAGTAAGTGTTGATAACTGGATTTGCTAGGTTTTTAAAAGATTTATGGCCATTAAAATAACGCATGAGAAGAAAATGAAGACAGATGACAAGACCAGACTAAGAAAAGGCAGAGTCAGTCATGCTAGCGAGGAAGAGAGAGAAACCAAAAAGGACAACGGCGGAAGGAGAAAGAGAAAGGAACAGAAATGATGAACGGCCGAGGCCGTCGGTGACACCGGGAGTGAGACGGACATTTGGCAGGTTCATTTATTGATTTATTGTTTCCACCTGCGCAACATCTGGTGCTGCTGTAGGTACTATGACAACAACCCCCCATTCACACACACACATAAATATACACACGCAAACAGACACACACACGCATGCTGAGTGGTTAATAGTTTGTGTCTCTAAATCATGCCAGAGAAATGACTTCATATTTTTTACTACAAAAAACTCTTTGTACTGTATACGGCAACACTGTATTGGGGCTAATGTTCTATATCACATCAGTGATCATGTGACGAGGGAATATCTAATCAATATGCTCAATCAATATCTTTAAAGGAGCAAAGGAAGGGAAAAGGTGCTGAAAGTGAAAGTGGAAATTAAGCCAAAAGCCTTTCTGTGCAGGGAACTTCATATACACAAATACACAAAGTTTGTGAGGACTCAATCCACAATCACGTAGTTATGGTGGAAAAGTACAAATAACGTGACGAAATCTAAAAAGGGAGAAGGAGGAGGAAGGAACGAAGGAAGGGAAAGAGACACACCGGAGAGAGAGAGAGAGAGAGAGTTCAGCGGGAAAAGAAAGGCGGTGTTCTTCGATGGGAGGCAGAGAAGGCGAGCCTGTGCAGAAGAGGCACTGGGGCTGTCTGACAGGCGGACTCGTCCGTGGTCAGTGGTCAGCGAGTTTGCTCACACTCCTAATGCTGTCCAGCCGTCCCTCAGAGGAAGAACAAACAAACCGCCCAATCCCGCCTGCTTTCTCCGACTCGTCCCACAAGCCCAGAGCGAAACAACCGCCGGTCGCCTCCCCGCTTTAAAATATGTCGTTATAACGTTATAAAGGCTGACGACGGTTTTTCCTCAAAAAGGTATTTCTGTGCCACAAAACACTCAAGTAAGAATATTTCAGTGAAAAGCTGACGCTTTAGCCACAAGAGGAATTTTTACAGAATAGTGGTACATTCAACTTCCCTTTTTCCCCCAAAGCTTTTTATTACTGAACCACAGTGAGAGGGAGGAACTTATGTTTGCCATGTGCTTGGCATACATCCCCTCATTTTAAACCACATTAGCAGATAAGCACGTGGATATGAGAGGATTCTGCAGAACACAGGGTCCGCGGGTGACTTTCAACAATAATTGAATCTTTAATTTACTGTTTCCTCTGACCCGTACGAGAGGGAGGCAGAATCAGGGAACGAGGGAAGAACGCAGACAATTTTGAGAACTCCCTTCAATGACATTTTTGCACACCAAGAACCTGACAGCATCGTTGGACTCTTCTATAAACCAATAAAAACGTCCGGATGTCCACATATTCATCTGTGTTTTTTGTTGTTACAGCCACTCAGGTGTTTTTTCTCTTGGGCCTGATGGTTTCTGATGATGGGCCAGATATGTTATTGTCTTCCATGTATCACTTTTCCCTCTAAAGTCCATAATTAGCGGCTTGGCCCGTCAACTTCCCTGGAGAACTTTTGCACTTGACACAATAACAACTCTTCAGCCACTATTTTGCCACCATTCAATTAAGAAAATCCCCTCATTAAGAAAACACCCGTCTCAAGAGGCTCAAGTCGGATTTTAAGCTTGAAACGTTCCAACCTTTCGCTTCGAAGCGGCGCGGAAAGACGAAACGCAGGGACAGCTGTCGAGCGTATTCATATTGTCAGGTTACAATAAACACACACACACACACACACACACACAGCAGGGGTGTGAGCCGAGTGTGTTGCTACTATGCTCGGCTGACACCAGGAGCCGTTTCCGTCCTCTGCAGAGTGTTTTGCTCTTTAAAGTCGGGCAGCTGGCGGGGCACCTCCTGAGGTCCATGTACAAAGACCGAGGGGCTGTGAGTCCACGGGGGGGTCGCCGTAAAGCCAGCGTGTGTGTGTGTGTACGTGTCAGGGAGTTTGTGGTTATGTCTTCAGAGACTCATCCTATGCTCTGACCCTCCCTCCTCAGCATCAAAGAGCCCCGCAGGAACCAGCCGAGGGCCACTGGCAAGAGCCAGAGTTTATGTCCTGTACGTACAACCACAAACACACCTCTGGACGTTTCATGACAGGGCTTACACACACACACACACACACACACACACACACACACACGCATGCATGCAGGGTTGTTACACGCATATGGGCAGTGACATCGGGACAGATGGAAATGTCAAAGCCAAGAATGAAAAGGGACTCACCCAAACACACACACACACACATGCAGTCAGTCAGTCCCAGAGGTCAGTGGTGTGTGAACTCAGCGCCAGGCAGGAGCTTCAGTCCATAGCAGAGATATGAGGCAGCGAGCGCAGCCTGTCAAGCACCATTAGCAGAGACACAACAGCAGCAGACTGCGTTACTAACATGGGTTAGCAACCACTGTTAGGTCATGCTCACCCGGCCGGGCACTAGAAGTAATAATATAACTATGCTACAAAAATGATCATTTGAACTATAAACAAAAACAGTTGGACAACAGACAGGCGGTACATGAAAGCTTTTGTGTTTGCCGCTCAAATCAGAATGCGTGAGATTTGTTTCCTGGGAGGCATCACAGGGAGTCATGCAGCAGGTACGTCTGAAATGCGAGAAAAAAAAATTCTGTCCACTGCACAGATCAGATATTGTGGCATTATGCTGTATTGAAGAAGGCTTGAGCAAATAAACTCATGTTTACAAGGTTTGAGGGCAATGAGTCATGTGAGAGAAGCATAACGACCACCCGATGGCCGTTTAGAAGAAATCCATACTTAAGGCACTTACGCAATTGTTTGACTTTTCAGACCGGGAGGTTGCCTGTGCAAATGGCACAAACTAATGCAGCATTGCCTCATAGTTTGACACTCTGAGCAGCATTTTCTCCTCTTTCTCTTACACACACACACACACACACACACACACACACATACACACACACACACACACACACACGTGCACTCTGCTCTTCTTCCGTTAGCTCCCACAGGTTACACTACATGATGACCTCACTGGAACAAAGGCCCCATTTGAAGCGTATAATCCATTTAGTTTGTACAGTCCTCAATATATTCCCTGAAAAAAACATTTAGGGTTTTCTGAAGTCCCATCCAAAACCATGACACACAATGTCAGGCGTGCTATCCCAGGACACACACACACACACACACACACACACACACACACACACACGCGCCAAGACACGCTAGAATCTAATTCTCATCTAATCCACCCCGACCTCTATCACCACCGTGCTGCATTCCGTGCAGGATGATATAATGAAGTCTGGACACACATCTATCTTTTGTCATTGTGAGGTTTTTAGCACGTGTGCAATGTGTGTGGGTTTGTGTGTGTGCCTAACCCCGGGGGAGGGCAGATAATTTGCTGTAATTGCTCCTCTGCGGGGGCTTTGCTAACAGATAGATATCCAAGGTATGGCTGCTGGACTGTGCAGTATCAGTTTTTTTTTCCCAATCAACAGAGTGACAGCTGAGTGGTAGCAGTCATCGGCTCTCTGTTGAGTCTCCAGTTGGCCTCTAGGTAGCTGCGTGTGTCATACCTGTGTGTCAATAGGAGATTTGATTTCTGCTCTTCAAGCAGTATTATGTAGGATTAAGATGTGGCCCCGCTGGCTCGGCTGCACGGGCCATTTAAACCAACAGGAGTATGCGAGGGTTTCGTTTTTTTTCTGTTCTGCAGCTTTCTCCACTACAATAACGCGCCGTACCATAAAGTAACGTAGCGTTGCAAAGCGAAAGCCCACATTAAAAGCACAGCAAGTCAAAAAGAAAAAAACTACATCATTTAGTTTACCGTTTGCAGGTTGTATAAGCGAAGCATCCTGTTTTAAAGATACAAAATGCCTAAAACCATGTGAACTCTTGGGAGTTTATAGCAGCAGACAGTGATTATCGCTTGCATCGCCTACAAGGCTCTCTGCTCACACAGATGGCGTTTGTTTTTGGGATTCAATCGGTAAAACATATCAAACCCTCATGTTTCCATTGCAGCTTGCATTTTGAAAATTTCGGTGGGTTTGAAGTTTGAAGATAAGGACGAGGGACCGCACAGGATTTACAAGACAAATGATCATTAGAGTAATGTGACATTCTTCCTCAAAGTGTACACAATGCCAGCTGGGCTGGGAAAGCAGTCCATCACGAACATCTACGCACAGCGCATAGGTGTGTGTTCTGTGAGTGCGTGTTCACATTCGACCTTTACACGCATGCCTACGATCCGTCTTTCAACAGCGTCCGTGTCCGTTTGAAGACCCGCAGGTCGAAATGGCCACGGAGAAACACTCATCGACATTAATAGCCGGTTGTGATTCAGCCCAAAGCACCAGTGAAAACAAGTGCCCGTTTCATCGGACGCCCTTTTGGAGCCAACGAGCTGTCAGGCGAGAGACAGCGCAACATCGCTTTCGCATTCATGGAGGAAATTCCAAGATATCGGGGAAAAGAAATGAGCCGAAAAATAAACAATGCCATTTCTTTTCCACTTTGCGCGATATTAATACAAATGTAACTCTTCACTAAAGCAGCTGTCACAACAGCCCCCGGTCGGCCTAATGGTGGCCTGCGCTCCGCTTCGACTCCGTTCGGCCGTCTTCGCACAGGACTTGGACCCGCGGACGTACGAGCCAGAGGAAATCCACAGCAGCACGGCACCAATCCAAGTTCAGCAAGAAGCCGTACCATTACTGCGAGGGGAGCTCATTTAATCAGTTATTTCTAGCCTTTACAATCCTTCAGGGATAGAAATAGGGATTTTTTTTGTCTCGCCGTTTTTGGTCCCGAAACGATGTGTGCATTTCAAATGTGCTCATTTTAAAAAACCGAGTGCACTCTCACTGCTGGAAGGGCTTAGTGGATTAAAGCGCCAGACTTCTGCTGGGGTTTCGGTGCACGAGTTGATCTCGTTCCTTCTCCCACATCTTGTTCTCCTTTGGGGCCGATTTGGCAGAAATAACGCTGGATGTTTCGTTGAGACACTATCGAGAAAACAAACGCAACCAAACACCGCAGTCGTAAACAAAACCGGTGACACCAAATAATCCAGCGCTTGACGTATGTAACTAACAACAACAGCCCAGAACCGGGACCATCCATCTCACACTGAAGCATACATTGTTTGGAGTCGCTCGGATTGTCGGGGTTTCATGTCCTTCGGTTGCCGTGGGATACCGGGGGAAAAAACATTTTGGGAAGCCAGCGGAGGTTTGTCTGGGTCCACGATTTCCTGCTGAAAGTTGTTTCAGCAATCTTTGAAGATAAATCTCTGACGTGTCACAAAATGGAATCCCCACATGTAGTCCAACAGGTGTAGTTCATCAAAACAGCATCTAAAATGCTGTTAAACTCACAATATATTGTGGAAATCGTTAAACGCGGCTTTCAGGGCGACTGATCGTTTTTGCGAAGAGAAACCTCTGATGTGGTTCCGTCTTCCTGCTACATTATCTGTCCTGGATGTTTGGCTCCGTTTCCTGCGAGATTCGTATGACTGATGGCGACGGCTTCCCTTCTGGGTCCCGAGCACAGACCTCGGCTGCTTTACACATCGCCGCCATCCGAGCACTAAGTGAGTGTTCGGTAAACACCGATGTCCTCCCATAGTCTTACACTCCGTTTTGAGCTAAACAAAAAAAAAAAATCTCCTTTTCACGAGGCCTCGTAATATTTATGGTGTGTGAACACAGTGTCGATGGTCATCAAGAATCCCTTTTTATTGGGACTTTTTATGATGCGACGGCTCGTCGTGTAGCAATACTGACAGCGAAGAGGCCTGCTATAGTGATCTGTGGTTAGTGTCTGCTTTTGGGCAGCAGGTGTGCGTGTGTGTGTGTGTGTGTGTGTGTGTGTGTGCGCGTGTCTGACCTGGGCCAGTCTGGTCCCAGATTTAGCGGAGGAAGCCGGTGTCAGAGCCAAGAGATGGATCTCTCCTGAGGGATCCGATAAATAAGGAAAAAGTATCTTTGAAAAAGGAAAACGCAGCTGTTACCAAAGGGAGAAGTCAAAAATATTGGTGATTTTGGAGTCCTGGAGCCACGAGGCAGAAGGCCTCGTACTCCATCTACCCTCCCTTTCACTCTGAACATCTCCCTTTTCTCACCCTCGTCTGCCTCCACGCACATCTTTTCTTCCCCCTCTATATCTGCCTTTCCTTCCCCTACGCCCCATGACGTCTCCGGGGCCAAAGTGCGACTCCCTTTGGAAAGTCTGCGGTGACCGCGGCGCATTTCAGCAGCTTAAAGGCAGAGCATATGATCCTCTGATAAATCAGCCCGGGCGAGCTTCAATCCCCCCCCTGGGCGGACTTACATGCAAGACCTACTGCTTGTTTTACACACAGGCACAGCTCCAAAAACAGCGACGGTAACCAGATACCTGGATATTCAAAAAGCAGGTGAGCCGTGAGGAAAATCAGGAGGGGAATAATCAATGTTTCTAATCATACATCTGTCCAGAATGTCAACACAGTACTGTTGAGAAGAAAGCGCAAGGAGCCTTTTTTTCCCCACATGTTATTTGAGTTTTTGGTGAAAGCCAGAGATGCACATCCAATCTACCTTTATTTCAGTATGGGGGGGCTGCTCTCTCAAAGTACCATCCCAAAACACACACACACACTAGTAAGGTAGAGATTCTGGACTTTTTGATTACACATAAGCAGTGGAACAGCTGCAGAACAAAAATCTATTAGCACAGGAGCAAAAGAGGCCTGATATAATCTGGACCACTGACATACATACATAACAGGTGGGGGGGGGGGATACATTATTTTAAAAGTTCTACATCAGTGCATGTACGTGTGTGTTTGTTCATCTACTGTGAAAACAGCTGTGAACATTCTCGCCCCACCAAGGCAACGACAATGCGACGCATACGGTGCATGAATATTGCTCAAAATGTGAGACTTCCTCTTGTAAAAAAGGGATTGCTGCTGCATGCTGGACTTTTGAGTGAGATAAGGGCTCCAGGAGGTGTGGACAGTGTCCGTACAGGAGGAAGGACTGGGCAGAGTTTCCCCTGCACATCCTTAGTGATAAGATCCTTTCATCCAGAGAGACGGACGGCACTGGGAGGGGAGATATTTTTGTTTTGCGGGTGGCCTAGTAGGGAGTCAAGCCCCTTACTTGCACTGAGATTTGCATTACCCCATCTTAGTTTGTCTTGCTTCCTCCTCACCTGACTGTCCTCTATCTTTATTTTCTTTTAACATCCCTCAAAGCCGTGTCCTCCTTGTACTTTCTTCTGTAATTCTGTTGCTCTGATACCGACTGTGATAAGAGAGCTCAACTCCCTCTCCACCTCCCACCGAGTTGTTTCAAACGATGACGCACAGAATTTAAAAAGCCGATCAAAATCGCAGAAATTCGTCCGTCGAAAAAAACAAGCTTTACGCCCTTGATTTTCCTCCGATAGACCGAGCGTACACACGTCTTTGCCCCTCTTCCTCCTCCGTGCTCTTTTTCCTCGTCCCACCCCTCGACCCCGCCTGCCTGCCTCCCTCCATCCCTCCGGTCTCCGACTGTTTTCCTGTCAGTATCGTGTTTGGAAAGTCGGCCCGCGGGTCAGCCCGGGGCTCGTAAATTTGTCAGCGGCAGCGCGGTTGAAAGGGAGGCTGCTTGCTCGGGAGGGTCAGGAGCATCTGCGCTCACATGGGGCCTTTTTCTCGCTGCGGACCCACAGTTGTTGTTTCAGGCGCGTCCTCTGCGGAGAGACAACCAGCCTGGGAACACTTGAGGGGCCGAGGGGGGTGCAGCTTTTTCTGTGACGCCGGCATGCCGTGAAGGCTTCTTGTGGAACGAGGACATTCAAATACGCTCCAATTATCAGAGAAGCCACATGTGTCTGTATTTGCGTACTTGTTAAAACTTTGGGAGTGACTGCATTCATTCCCTGACCCTTGACCCTGACCTTTGGGCTGAACTGCACCCAGTCACACTCACCACTGTCAACAAACAGCTATTGTTGATGTACTTTACCAGGTCCCAGTGGTTTTACAGTGGTGTAGTTTTCTAATTTGTAAGAATAACTGGACGAATGACGTCGATTCGACGAAACGATTTAACACATCTGCAGCGAAAGGGAAATCACAACATGTACAAGTTGGTTCTGGGAAAAGAGAAAGAAACATCCTGTCACAGAATCATTCCTCTGAATTCCACTAATACACGTCTAACAACCAAATAATGTCCTGATGAAAACTGAATAAATCAACCTCATTGGGATTCTGAGCAACGGTCAGTAGGAGACACCCTCTGTGACTAAAGGCCTGTGTGAAATATCACGGCACATCCGATGGTTGTTGAGATATTTCCGTAATGCATCGCTTCTAGGAAAGGATCTACTTCTCATCACTATTAAATACAGACAAACACACTCTCACACTCTCCTCCCTCTGTGCTGTCAAGGTCATCAAAGGCCTTAAATCACCTTTCATCTGTCCCGGAGTTTCTCGCCCCTCAAGCTCACACTTGGTCTCCCTCTCTCTCTGAAGAATGTGACAGCAGGAATGTTTACCAATGACATTTACGCCGTTCCTGGCGGCAGCGGGCGTCCTCATTACCAGAACGAGACTTCGGGGTCGTTACGATAACGGATGGAGTTGTCCGGCCACGAGAGGTCCTGGAGTTCAGCGGTTCACAGGTTCACAACCTTTTTTAACGCCGCGATGGACGACATAGCGAAAAAACAAAAAGGAGGTGCTGTACTGTGGAGTCCAACGTATACTGTGTTAATGTAAATGCAAATTGAATACTAAAAACGCAAGTATGTGTCTGTAGTAGAGATTCTTGTGCTTGTTCTTAATTCATGGACATTTGTGATACTTGGTGTTCAGAAAGTTGGTACCGTCTCCCTCTTCTCACCTCGAGCGGTGTTTTCAGTGGCAAATGTTTCCCTCACTTATTCATACAGGTGCCATTTATAACTGCTGTGCAGCTGGAAAACTGCAGGCGATTATGTCACTAATATTAAACCAAAAGATGAATGTCGGGTTCAAGCTGAAGTGTGTGTTGATTCACAGCTGCAGGACGGCTAATGTTGATGCAGTTTGCACGGATGCCTCATACACCTGTGGCATCCTACATCTTGTTTTTACCGTCACTTCAAACCTCATCACACGCACTCAAACGCAGTCAACAGGGGTGTGTAACTCTCCACAGGATGGGTTTTGTGGCTCAGGTCAATCAGTGTTCTGGGGGGAACTACAGCAATCGTAACAAAAAGAAACACATTTGTTTGCGTCTCTTGCCTCTCGGTTTCTTTTGTTGCCTTATACAACATATACAAACGCAGCCTCACACAAGCACACAGAAACACACACATACACACACACACACATACTCACTCACTCACTCTTAGTCTTTTCTCAGCCTGTTCATGGTCTCTGCAATGAGGGTCAAGTTAATTCCCGGTTAATGATCTCCTCTGTGTGCCCTTAACTTGACAGTTAAATACAAGACAAAGGCTGATAGCTTCAGGGCGCTTTTAGCAGGAAAGAGATGCCGGCGTAAACAGACTCTTTTCCGCCTTGTTTTGGGAACATAAATACACACTCCGCAGCACACGTACGGATACAAGCGGTCACAACGATCACCAAACGCGCATGTAACAATACGGCGTTCGCTGTAGAGCTTTCTGGGGAATGTGCAAACTACACAGTCAATCAGATGACAGATGATGGAATGAGAGACCTCTTTGGTATCGGAACTTGGTTTCAACAGCTGACACTTATATTTGCGGTAAAAATACAAACAATGCTTCTTCATTTTTTTTTTCTCCTTTGAGTCTGGAAAAGCCTTTAAAACTGTATCTGAACCACGAGGCCCACACCGTGATCAATTTGTCTTACACTGAGCCAGTAGCGCAATGCATCATGCATCGGTTTATATGAGCTCCTGGAGGAGGCCTTTCACATCGACCTGTTTCTGATCAGCGGTCCAGACTTCTCCTGGAGGTCCACGGCAGTAATTGGACGCGAGGGAAAGAGATACGCGCAGCCAAAAAGGGGGGAAAACAACAGATGTGTGAGAGGACGGCGAAGCTCGGCCGCCGTCCCGCTTGAAGCACGGCAGAACTTGCGCAGCAGATTCCTCCCCCGCCTGCACCCAGAGGTGATAAATGGGAGCGGCAGGCCCTAATCAGATGCTCCGCCGGGGGGGGAGCAGGGGGAGGGGTTGGGGGGGGGGGTTATCAGCGCCGGTCGATAGATCGTTACCAGCAGCGAGCGTGCCGCACTTCACCTCCTTATCTCGTCACACTCCTCCGTCTCGCCCGCCGCTATCGCTCCCAGCTGGAATGTCCAAACGAAGACGCGAGACAGGGCGGGAGGAGCAAGGAGGACAGAGAAGAACAAACAAGGCGAGACGTGCAATCTCTGTACTTAGCCCCCCCTACGGCGCCCCCCCCCCCCCTCCCAATCTCGGATGCCATCTCGTCCAGTTGGAGGGGCTGTGAGCGTGAGAGGGGGGAGATACCATCGGGGTGGGTGGGCGGAGGAGGGATGTGTGCGTAGCTGGATGTTAAGAGCAGGGTGTGTGACAGGGAGACGACTTCAAGTGTAAATGGAATGCTCCGTTTTAAATGGCTATCTGCTGACCTTAAGGTCATCCAACCCGTGTGCCTGTGTGTGTGTGTGTGTGTGTGTGTGTGTACACGTCTCCATCTATGCAGCAAAAAAGGTTTGCCGCGTCAAATTCTGACAAGACTCGTGCACATACTCATGCACACCGGCAGGACAATGGAGCCGTCACATCACACCTCGTCTCTCGGGACAGACGCGCAGTTGCGCTGGAAAACACACGAGCGTGTGTTTCGCCAAAGAGTTTGACAACCAATACCGTCCAAACACGAGGAAAAGGGAAGCACTTTGAAACGCTGGAACTCAGCGAGCAGCGTCGTTTGTGCGCGTCGGGCCGTTCCTGAACATCAGCGCGAGGTTCAAGCGAGGTTCGTAGCGGCAGGGACATATCAGATACTGTAAACAGATGAAAACAAACACAGAGGGGTTTTTTAGTTTGTTAATGTTACTTTTCCCACTATTGCAGGAAGGTTTCGAACGCCAAGTTTATGTCTCCTTCAGTCCGCTGCCGCATATCTTGAATTCCTCGCTCAACTTCTGGCTAATATTGTTTACGGTATGCTGGAAGTTGAGGTGAAGTGACGGGTGGTCCTCTCCTCGGCTGTGTTTCGGGTTTCTGAGGCTTTGCAGGAAGTGTTTCGAGACGGTTAAAAGAAACTTTTCCAAAAAGCTCCTCGGCCTCCCTTTCTGCTCCGAACAACTGACTCTTTGAACGAAGCCAACTCATTATTTGATCACGCTGGGGGCTTTTGGGACACGTTTCACAGCAAAGGAAGTGGTTTACCTGGGCTAAGACGCTGAGAAATGTAGCCAGGCATCATAAGACAAGGAAAACAGACGCTTTACAGGGGCATTTCATTTCAGAATAAGCCCTGGGCAGTCTGTACTCGGCTAATCTCTCTAAAACCCACTTCTTAAAGCTTTTTTTGGCTCGTTTGCCTTTAAAGCTGCGGGAGGTAGGCTAGTAGAAAGCTTGGCTGTTGACTTAGGTAAGAGGCAAAGTGACAGCCGCGCTATAGCTATGCAGTGGGGTGTGCAGGAAAAGAGAGCAGCCGCGGCAGCAGAAGAAGAAGAAGAAGAAGAAAAGGAGACCAGTCGTGATGACAGACGAGCCGACGAAAGCAGAGATTAATCGCAGAACATTTGAGCTACCTGATGCGGGTGTGATTTGACTCTACACACCCAAACGTCTAAAAATGGGCGGCAATAACTTTATAGCCCCTTCATGGGCCTTGGTCTGATTGGACATCTTCTCGACATACATGTTTATTGACACCAGAATTGCAAATTAAAAACAGGGAGGACAAGTAAAGGCTTAAAAGGGCCATTTCAAACTGCTACTTTAAAGCTACTTTAAACCTATGAATGGATTTTCTTGGATTATTACGGGACCCATCGGACAAACAGAAAAGGACGGGGGAGCAAACACGCGACGGGAGCCAAGCCGCGCTCAGAGAGGCCGCCGCACCTGCCTGCCCGGCGACGGCGAAGCAAAGTCGTCACAGCTAAATGCAGATGACACGGGAACAACATTTGGACTTCCTGTCCTGCAAACCATGAAACCAAAGCCATTTCTGTGCATCCTTGACTCGCCATAACCACGAGGCCGACCACAAAGACTAAACCCCGACAGGAATAGCTCATTTTTCCCCCTGAAGGCCATCACTGGCCTCACGGTGGCTGCAGATATTTGCTCAGCAACGTGTCTCATTAATTGAGTGAGCACTGACTTCTTGTATTTGGTTTCCACCAAGATGCTCCTCACAAATATTGGTCAGTGTTTCCCCCTTCACTCGACAATATATTGCTGTGTGAGAGATTTATAGAAAGTCTGTGAGCAGAGAGCTGCCTCCGACCCTTCCCCCCCTAAATACGGCTCAACCGGGTTGGCCTATGCTAAAGTGCTTAACTACATGTACATGTCTCTTTAAACGATGATGAACCACGTGATGTTTTCTTGTTTAAATCCGGCGTTATTGGGGCAAAAGCATAGCCGTATCTGGAACTACAGCCGGTGTCGCTTACGTCCATGTTCACAGCTCGCCGTCTTCGCGGCTGACTCGTTGGTAGGAAAAATAAAAAAAAACCTCTCTGCGGCGCTACTAGAGGCGTGACCTTTGACAGAGGCCGGCCCCCTGCTGTGCGGCAGGACACGGTGGGAGGCGCGGAGCGTCACACGGCGCGAGTCATCGGGCACAGAGTGTCACTTCACCAGGCCTCAGTGGAAAGCAGGACGTCCGCAAGGCAAACAGTGATGCACGTGCTTTCCTAGGAATGAAGATGAAAAGGGGAGGTGGAAAATATGCTTCTCATCCCATAATGTGAAGTTTTCCACCACTTGCTCGCCTTTTTTTTTTTCCTCCTTTTTTCTCTCAATGGCTCGTTCTGAATAAGTGATGAAAGCTGAGGAGAGAATGGATGACGGAACGAGGGGGCAACATCAATCATTGGGGCAGGGAGGGGAGGGGGAGAAGTGGGAGGCGGGGGGGGGGCCTATGTTTCGCAGAGAGCACTTGAGACTAGATGTAACGCCGGGTGCTCTTAAATCTACCCGAAGCCCAAGAGGATCCCATCAGAAGATGAGCTCTCTATCTGCGCTGCAGCTGGCTGCGTAAGACATCAGTTCACGGGGGAAGCTCACATGCGACGGGTCAGTTTAAAGTCGGCGGTGAGACATTCGCTGATGTAACAAAGACAACTTTTTTTTTTCTTCCCCTTTAAATCAGATCACCAGTGTGAACCGAGCCGCTCCGGACTTCATGCTCCGATTTGCTTTCACAAACACAGATCACGCCGTGAGGCTGCCTCTCGGGGAATAAATCTGCTTTGGCCTCGGCCTGTTAATCCTCGGCCACATTTTTCATCGCTTCTGACAGGTTGTTTGTCTTCTTTGCTTTTCTTCTTTTCATTTATCTTGATTCTAATTTGCAGTTTCACTTCAGCCACACACATGATATCCAGATTTTTAGGCCGGTTTAGAAACAGGAAGGACCACCCAGCAGGGTTTTTTGGGGGCCCTCTTTATACCATGGCTTTCTAAATCGCCCCAATCGAGCTGGAGACGCATTAAAAACCAATCGGATGGCGATGACACACGGTAGTCGTGCGAGGCCTTATTTGCAAAGCAGATGGAAAGCCTTGGCCTGTCCGACATTAATTACAATCACATTCGGGGAGGAAGCCGCCCCCCCCCAGCCTCCCCCACCTCCCTCCAGGGCGGTTGGGACTCTGTGTACGGCTGGAAGGGATGGCAACCTAATCCCCCGGTCACCGCAGAAATCTGAGGGAATCGTCAAAAGATGCACAGGACGCGATTAATCAAAGTCAGGAGCCAGATGTGCAGCAGCAGCAGCGCAGGGCAAACCCAAACCGACACAGAGCAGGAACACCAGAACCACAGACACCATCGCACACCCACAGAAGCCGGCGCAGTGTATGCGAGACATGTTGCAACATCAATGCTCAAGAGGACCAAATAAGTGGAAGAACATTTGTTTTTTTCAAACTACTTCTCGGATTTGTAATGTGTAGTGAGTCACTATAGTGAATGGTTTAAAAGGTGGGGTACACAAGAGTTCAAGGACTTCCTGTTCCAGTACAAGGCTTCAGCGGGGATACTTTCTCCCTGCTCTCATGGCCGCATCATGACAAAGACTCCGGTTCCCAAGGAGGATGACAATCTATCTGGATTTAAGCCTCCCGGTCGGCCGGCGCCTCTGTTTATCTTCAGGCGCTTTGTTTAGAGTCCCCCAGTAAACACTGGAGCTGCAAATGGAAGGAAAGCTTTGGGCCTTTTTTTTGTTCCAAAACACCCGTTGTGATTAAAGTGTCCCTCTTTATCGTCCCCGGGGCCAATTAAAGGCGAATCTGCCGTAGCAACACACATAACGCGGCGCGATTTACGCACAGAAACCGCAACTCCGCTGCGCCGGAGGTCAACAGCAGGAATAGTCCTTTATACACAAATACCAGCGGTGGTGGTTGACGGCTTGCTGAGGACACAGGCTCTATTTTCCCCCCTCCGAAGACATAAATCAGGGGGTAGATTGCAAAGCAGCCCTGACCACATATGCATTTCGGTCCCATAAATGAGCCGAGGAGGACCAATCTACCCGGAGACTGGACGTGTAACGATAAATCACTGCGCGACAACACCGACCTCATCACTCAGTTAACCCCACCGATGAGAGGAGGGAGCGGGCTGCGTGGCCTCCGCGGGGTCCACGCAGCGAGCCGTGGGCCTTTACGCACCGTGCGGGCTGGTGCGTGTGTAGCGCCTTGTGTTTAAATGGAAATAAGGCGGGTCATTCATGAACAGTCTTCAAAGTTCATTGAAAAAATATATAATAATAAGCTTGATCCTGATCAATTTGTCATTTAAAAAATAAGATCGCCGTGTATTTACAAGGTGTCGTGGTAAAATATTTTTCGAGCGACCCTCCGATTCAACCACCTGTTGCGCCTCGGTTCGGTCTCGCAACATCATTTATAGTTAAAACAACGAGAGAAAGAAAAGAGCTCACCGAGCGCAATGAGGCACACAAGGGATCCCCGAGAAACAGACACGCAGCCAACTTACCAAGGTTAACGAAGCTCATGACCATATCTGCGTCATTTAGAAAGGCACTTTCTTGATATGTGGCCAGGGGAGGACTCGGGGTCGTCTGCATGGACACGTACCGGTCCACGATGCCTTGCGCCCGGCTCTTCTCCTCGTTGGATATGGTGTTGTACAAGTCCAGCATGAAAAGCGGAGCGGAGTTGTATTTCCCGTGTGACGGATGCGGTCTCGGTCTGTGCGGCAGCCCGAGGATGGACAGGATCTCCTTCTGCATCTCCCGCTTCTCGTGCGTCCGCAGCCGCCGGTGGATGAAGCCCGGGTGCACCTCGTTGTTCCCGTCCAGTGAATAGTTACTCCCCGCCACCAGGAACATGCAGTAATACGCAGTCCACCACAACCCGACCAGGGCGAGACAGCAGCTGTTCATGGTGTTCCGCCGCTGTGTTCTCCGCTGTCCCAAGTGGGTCTCTCTTGGAGCCGCAGTCGCCTATCCAAATGTTGTTGTTTCAAAAAGGCGCAGTGGTGACCGAAAGTCCGTCGAAGCAGGGTAGAGTGCACCATGAGAAACTTTATTCCGAGCGCTCCGGTAAAGTCGGTCAAACGGCACCGTTTGATACGATGCTCACAAATATTAGAATAAGTAAACCGACCGCAGCCATTTTACTCGCGCGGATGCGTTTGCGCTCCGGAAAAAAAAGGACACGATGTCGCAGCGTTGCGCACCGACACAAGTTGCCCTTTAACAGTGGAAGTGCGACGGAATCAGCAGGTTGCAGTCCATAATATCCGCGCGCGTGTACGTCAGCGTGCGTTTTCGGAAACCGCCCACTCTGTGCGCACTTGGCCAGAGGTGGAGCTCTGCGGGCTACGAGGACGACTCCCAACATCACATTTCCATATTTTGTTGGCTGCAGAATAAAAGTCTGTCGTTTTCAAACAACAAAACGCAAAGTTGCTCTCCTGCTGCGCTTCACGGCTTCCTGCCAGCCGGCCTCTGCGCATTATGTTCATGTTTACGCTCGCGTATAGTTGAGCTTCATTACATCATGTTGCCTCTTTTTTTCCTTCTTCTTTTATAAAGTCTTCCCTTCCAACGAAATTGTCCAACGTGCTGCCGTGACTCCCATCACTGATCCAGGTGGTTTCCGGGCCCGCGGAAGCACGACGCATGTTGCCCAGTTGAGGCACGACCCCTTACGATGGAGTTGGAAACAGCAAGCAGTGACGCACAGCGACCTGCGCAGAGGAATCGGCTCCCCTTCAAACACTGCACAAACAAGCAGGCTGCGCGGCCTAATTCATTGTGCAACTTAGCATTTAAAAAGGAAACCAGCTGCAGGATGGAGCTGCCCCTTAATGGTGTGTACTTTCAGGTCTAGAGATATTTAAGAATTGCAATAATATCCAGTACTAGCAGAGACCAGCCGGACATGACCAACACATCTAGATATGAGAGACATACGAGACATTTCAATCCACATTTCGCCCTGTCTTTCCTCTTCCTGCTATCATTCCTTTTCCCCTAACCTGTGTTATGTCTTCGTGGCCCCTTCAGACGTGATGGTCCTGGTGATAAGGTCCAAAGGTGTCCTATCTCTTGGCATCCCTGCTACTGCTGCTGCTGCTGCTGCCAGAGCCAGTATCTTATCTGCATGTGAAGAGTGAGAAGCAGCATCAAAGCTGCACGTACCCCCACCCCCCCCCTCCCCCCCCCCCCCCACACACACACACACACACACACACACACACACACACTTATGGCATTCAGACTAAATACAGAACTATGCACCTATTTAAAAGGAGACTCAATCGAGTACAATATTTACATTTTTAAATGTTTTTCCTGCTGCAGAAATCCTGTCGTCAGTAGTTTACAGAAGAAGTGCAAAGACTTGGATATTGTTTGAGACAGTATTGTGCATATATATGTGTGTGTGTGTGTGTGTGTGTGTGTGTGTGTGTGTGTGTGCATTAGAGATGGGATCAAACTAAAATAATATATAGTGTATTATTAAAATAACAAAAAAATAACACCCCTACTAGGATTATAAAGAACCAGCTCTCTTCCTTTATCACATTCTTTCGTATATTCTTGGACTCTAAACTCCCGTTTACTAAAATGAAAGCGTATAAAACACAGATTTAGCAGCTGAGCCGAGTTTCATTGCCAATGACACAACAAACAGTGAGTCTCCTCCAGGTAAAACAAAGGAACGCAAATCAGGGATTCCTACCACTTCATACAAGTTAGTAAACGCTTTAAACTCTTGGTGGGTCATTAACTTTGGGCACGTGTCGTATTAAACAAACACAAACCAGCTCTGAAGCGTATGAAGCCATTTCGCCTTCCTCCTCCTCGCTGACAACATTCCTGTGATGAACACTTTGGCCTTTTCTTTTTCAAAAGGTGCTTAATACTCAATACTGTCGTTAACATTTTACTTGACATTAAGCAAATGTCCGTGTACACCTGTGTGTGTGTGCGTTTTGCGCGTGTGCACACATCCTCGGAGGCAGAGCAGGTGATGTGTGTGTGTGTGTGTGTGTGTGTGTGTGTGTGTGTGTGTGTGTGTACGGCGGGTGAATTGGAAGTATAGGGAGGAGGAGGAAACATTAAACAGAGGTTCTGTGTCCTGTCATCACACTGTCTAGACAGGACACCTCCTAGACCTAATGAGGTCTTTGTGTGCCTGAATCGCTCTCTTTCGCACACACACACACACACACACACACACACACACACACACACACACAAATATCTCCATACATCTTGGTTTTTCCTCCTTTCCAGTCCTCCTGCAAGACATTTCTTTTTTAATCAAAGAGCATTAAAGCCGCACAGGGGGGGGATTCTCGTACGCGTGCCGTGCGCTCAGGCTCGACGCGCAGAGTGAGGGCGAAGCGTGCTCCAAAAAACACAGGAATGTTTACACCTGGCACAGATCTGACAAGAGGTGCTGAGTCTCCTGCAGTAATTACAGCATATCGCGCCGGTTACTGGGTCACACGAACACACGTCTTATCCCAGTAATCAGGTGTTCTTCAAAGCAAAAATGGCAGCTGCTGCAGGCTTCGTTCTTTTGATGCTTTTTTAATCTCTTGTGACGGATTCGTTTTGTTGTCCAGCCTTTCTATTGTTTCCGATATCTGGTGATGCTCCTTCATGATCCGCTTTGAAACAGAAAACAAAATGAAAAAGGTGCAAGACCATTTCTTGAAACACAAAACTCATTCTTTTTTAATTGCATATATATATATATATATATATATATATATATATATATATATATATATATATACACACTCATTCATATATATATATATATATATATATATATATATATATATATATATATATATATATATATATATGCAATTAAAAAAGAATGAGTTTTGTTCACTCAGCTGAGGTTTAAACTTTAAAACAGCTGTGCACGCGTTGCTATGGGAGATGTGGAACAATAGCAAATTGTGGCATTAACACAAAGCCTAAACTATCTTCATCTCTGGGATTTCTTCGGAAACTTTGCGTATTACTCACAATAGCAACTCACAAAAATGCTTGGTTGGTTGGTCAGGAAACAAGCCGGGTTTTATCTTTAAGCGAAATTGACCAGGCGCATCAAACAGAGGAGACCTCTGGATGTTATAGATCACCTGAAATACCCGAGGCCTCTGCTAACTAGAAGCTCTGACAATTGGATGTCAGGAAAAATGGAAAGTGAGCAAACTTGAGAACTAATGACAAAATGCGAGAAAAAAATGCAACAAACATCGTGCACAGTTTTATCCTTTTTAAATCTGACACACAGGTCTATACGACTTTCTAGGGTGCATTATCTTTTTAGTATGTACTTGTAATGCATGTAATGCATGTACTGTATGCCATATAGGGCAGTGGTGTGAGAAACGTACCGCTGTGAGGGATGGAGCGTTGTGGCGGCTGCTCCCGGATCAGCGGCGGTCGGCCCCGAAGAAGACGATCTTCTGTGCAGAACACTGCAAATGATAACAGTTAAATCAGCAAATAAGCGTTCAAAGTGTTTGTGATCATTAAAACCGTATCGCCAGCCCTTCCCGGATGCTTCCGCTCTGCTTCCTCACCCACATGAAAGCACTGGGTAAGATCCCAAATCAGTCCTATGGAAAGAGCCGCGCCTCGTGATGCCGCACTTTGATGCCCCGTGTGTATGTGTTGGTGAGCTGCTACTTACTCGCTGTCCTCTGATGTTAAACCAGAGCTAAGTGATCCCTCATCCCTCACAGAGCTCAATTAGGCCCAGGCTTGACTGTGGGAAGAGGAACTTCCGAAAAGAATTAGGCTAATCTCTTTCCAACATCTGAGAGAAAGAGAGAGAGAGAGAGAGAGAGAGAGAGAGAGAGAGATTCACACATGGAAAGGCTTTTTTATTTTATTTTAAGGATACGGGAGCGTTCATGCATTAATAGTAAATGCCGTTTTGAAATGCGAGCATTTCCTCACCCTCCGACTGCTGCTGGACAGAGGGAGGGGAGGGGAGGGGAGGGCTGATGGCGAGTTTTGGCTTCGGCGCCGCGTTGTGAGTTTAGTGATGAATACGTCTTTGGGGGACGTTGTATCAGCCCGATACGTTGAGACAAGGACACCAGCGCATTTAGACTCACACTCTGAGACTATGATTATTATCTATTATTCCATTAGTCAGTTAGTATTCTCCTTTTATCGAGATAAAGAGCTACGGAGCCTCTTGCGTAATCTTGATTGGGGGCATTTTGGGGTTTTACAGGATTGTAATACTGATATTCCTCTGAAAGGCGTCCGATCGGGCTTTGACGATGCCAGAATGCCTGAATCACCTTCAGACAAAAGGGGTAAAAGACAACGCAGCCCGGTGTACCAGAGTACCGGAGCCCGGGACTCTTTACAGTCGTGTGAAAACTGCCAAAGAAACGCATAATACGTGATGTATTGCTGGCATTAATCTAGGTTACAGCTATCGGGGGAACAGCGATTTGAAACCGTTTCACTCCTTAAGTGTAACTCTACGTTCTGTCCTGCAGCTCAAAAACCCCTCCTCACTCGCAGTCCCGCCGGACACATTTACATTATTACCGAGTGTACCGCGGAGAAACCAGAGAGTACACTGCGAGGTACGGTGAGCCTCTGGCATCCGTCCTAATTTCTAAAGAGCACCAGCTGGAAGTGAAATGCCTTCTACCGTTGAGCGCTCCCAAGTTCCACGCCACAATCTCGACTCCCTAATTCCTCCAAGTAGCTGATTCTATTTGACCGAGCCCTTATTGAGAGCACATGTGTCGGACATGTTTTCATAACCCCAAATCATCATGCTGGCTTTCAGGGTTTTTTTTTCCTTCATTCTGCAGGGAGTCGTGGAAATACTGTGATTGTAGTGATTCTTTCTCTCTCTCCAAGCCACTCAGATGAATTAAAAAGGAATATGTGGAATACCGGCGTTAATACACAAGCGACCAATCCGGGGGTCCGGGTTCAGACGCAGTTCTGCACGTACGGCGCTCAGACAGACGGAAGACTGGGGGGAAAAAAGAGAGAGGTTCAAGGTCTTTTCAATATTTACTGGAGGCAACAGCGTAAAGTGTTTTTAGCCGGTTTTGCTCGGCAGAGCTTTGTCTTACACCACATGTCACTACACACACAAAATCCTCCGACCCTTATCAGATTGACGTGGCTCATTTGTTATTTCAACCATTTTTGCAATTTTAACAGTTCTATTTGAACAACCCATCAATACATTAGATTAATACTTTTTTTTTTAAATATAGCTATTACTTTTAGCTTTTCCAGTTTATTAATGACTATTGTTAGCTATTCAAACGGTCTAAATTACCCTTTTAAATATATATTTATATTTGTCATTTACTTTTTCCTTTATTAACCATTTGAAAAAACACCTTGCTTGCTAGTCGTCTTCATTTTTCATCAGCATTTTAGCTACCTTGTCATTGCTTTATGTCATCTATTTAATCTGCTATAATTGCTGTAGTCCTCAGCAACAGATTGTGGATTCATGCAAAGAGCTTCTCCGTCTCGTGTCCAGCCCCGTCACCCTCGATTACAGCGAGAGACACAAAGGGGAAGCGAAAAATCAATGACAAAAGAGACAGCAGGCCTGCCAGAAAGCAGCAGGAGGAAGACAGAGACTCTAACAGGGACAGATAAAGAGCCAGGTTGACCTCCTGTGGTCTGTCTTTGGTGCTGCTGTTGGCACCATCGCTATCAGCAACCGGAAGGAGCTCCCTTCTTATCCACGGCACTCGTCTCCAGCACCTCCACCCCCCCCTCAACCCTCCGCTTCCCCGCCTGTGATCTGTCCCCGATGCACACAGACCCGCGCTTTGTGCCACATGAATGGGATCCGAGAGTTTGGAAGCACTTTTAAAAATCAAAAAAGGCACGTTTGGCTTGAAAAGGCCGAGGGCTGAGGCTCAGAGCGGCGGTTTCTGATCCCCTGTTCCAAGTTTCACAGAGGGAGAAAACGCTTGGCAGTGATCCTTGACGCGAGATAATCAGGCAGCGTCCGCTTAACAAAAGTCGGGATTTTTCATCGTTCAGTAACAAGATTCGCGTTTGGAAAGGATCCCTCTGCCGCCTTGTTCAGAGCAGATAACAGACTGCCGAGGCTGCGGCTTGTTATTGACGAGGTTGAGCGTGAGTCAGCAGAGCCTATTGGTTAATAACTAAATATAAGAGGTGGTTCCCTTCCTGCCATAACAGCTTATCTCACTGACGTGAAGGAGGGAACCTTGTATTTTATCTACTTGCTTACAGAGTTTGGTGCCAGATCTCGTGTGAGTCATCACAATCGGGTTCACCGAGACACATTAGGTCTGAGGTATTTTGGTTTCTACCGTCCTCAATCAGCATCCATGTGAATGTTTTTATTACAATTGACATTAAAATCATTTCTGAAGAAATTCTTTCAGTGACATTTGTTTGTGAAACAACTAAGTAAACTACAATGCATTATAGACGTTTCTGTTTTAATAGGACATAACATTATATCAGCAGTTTCCTTTGCTAAAAACTTGAAAAAGAGAGGTTAAATCTGTGTATTTAAATTAAAACTGATTTCAACCGTACATATTTGATACATTAGTGTACTTAGTCATATCTGTCTTGAGCATCATTCAAAAGGTAAATGCAAGAGCGCCCCGTTCTTCCCTTTGCCGAATTCCTACCAGCTTAAAGGCTGCCGCTCGGTAGTTGACCTCTGACCGCCCTGTGAAGTTGGGGGGTCCAAACTCAAAAAAGCCACAGATTTTATCTCCACGATATTGGAACCGAGTCCAATGGGAGGAGATCACATCCAACACCTACCGCCACATGAAGCCTGAGAACCGAGCATGAAGCACGACACACTGAGGTGTCGTGCTTTGCTGCTGGTGCTGCTGGTATCCGCACCACATCAAAGAAAAACACACTACAATGGCCTCCCATGAGAGCAATGCGATTAAGTTTGATGTGGATTAACGATTTCCGGACAACTCCAGACTTAAAGTGGACAGAGACGAAGGGGTGGACCTTCAATCGGAGGCTCACTTTGAATCCTCAGTAGGAACGAAGGCAAAATCGCTGCATTGGGCGGGGTCGAACAGGACACACACAGACAACTGATTTCATGTATTTAGCCCACGGAGTTAACGCCAGGGTTGGGTATCTTTAGTTTGCAGAACCCCATTATATGAGACCACCAAGGCTGCAAGCGGGGCCTTCAACCATGATGACAGCAGAGGACGTGCAGCCCCTCATAAGAAAGCACAAAAAAAACACCAGCCAACCACCAACAATACTATGGGGTTGCTGTTTAACACCATATTTCCACAGTTAGGCATTTGATAAATAGGCTTATTAATGTGAATATAATCACATATTCCTGTATTGACATCACTGCAATGCGTTCTTTTAAGCCAGAAAAACGGTGACGCTTTTGCCACATTACGATACGCAAAGTCTGACACAATATTTTGTCCTGCATCAATGTTTCATTTTCTGATCACCCATGTGATCATCTTCAGATTAATATTAAGGATTGTCCAAAACGTGGGCCATATCCTGCCAATCGATTTATCCACAAAAGATGTTCACCCCCCCGGCATGCGACTCATGAGGCCTGATGATGTCATCGCTGGACGATGTCACTCAGTCTCAAACTGACTGGGCGCGTGTTTGAATTGGACGGCGTTATGTCAGCTTTGGACGGAGGTTTGACTTCCATTCAACATGTGGCTCTATATTTGGCAGTCTTCGTCGGCTCCTCGTCCCTGTAGAGACTGAGCTTTAAACCGGGAAGACCAGAAAGGACGGAGACGCAGACGTGACTGATGGGCGATCGTGTGCCTGTGTGTGTGTGTGTGTGTGTGTGTGTGTGTGTGTGTGTGTGTTTGTGTGTGAGGGGTCCCCACTTCAAACAAGCGAATCAGAGGAGTACTACGCTGCGATCCTTGCCAAACTCTATGCTCGCTTGATTTAGCCTCGCCATTCGAAGAAAAAGAATTACCGAACTATTTTAGCTTTCCTTTTCCGGTGCCAACTTCTTTTTTTTTTTTTTTTTGCTTTGTGATGTTCCTCTGGTTTAAAGAACCAAAATAACATCAGGGAATTAGGTAAGCACGGTGGTTTTTCATTCAGGTCTCTCAACATCCAAACGAGCACTAGACACTAATACCAGACTTCTGTGACGCAACCATCTCCTCCTTCTCATTTCCTCCTCGGTGAGGCTGAGGGGCCCCGGACAGGAAGCCGCAGGTTCGGCAGCCAATCACGTGCCAGAAAGCTGTCAGATCCTTGTGGTCGCCATCGGCCCACATCAGAGCAGCGCAGTTTCTTACTCCAAAGCCATCGGGGATTCCCTCGGGCTGCTGCCATCTGCGCCCGACCCTAAAACGGTTACAGAATTCAGCCATTAAAAGGAAATAATCTGTACGAAACACAGGATCTTTAAATACACCGAGCATCCCACAGAGCACGGCTGCTTTTGATGTAAATTGGGAAGGAAGTTTGGTTTTCAATTGTTTAACATTGGGAAAATGCAGACTTTTTTTCACCGTAGTCAATGCCTCCTCGTGGAATGTGGCCCTATGAAATCGTATTAATGTGCTCAGCCACACCCGGATTCAAACTACACCAGCTGGAGGCTTAGGAAGGTGACGATGATGATTTTTGCAGCACACAACTGCGCAGAGTATGGTCACAACAACCCTGAAAATCAACAGTCAAAGTAATAATCACTGACAAGAACCAAATAAACGTTGGGAAAAGACGTGAACGCGTTGACAAACGAGCTGGAAGACTACAAATCAAGAAGCGGGGAGTTAATTACTGGGAGGAAATGAGCGACTCAATGTGTCAAAACCGCAGCAACGCTCATTTCTGCTTCACGATCACCGCCGTTAGAAAAGGCCCATTGTGGCGGCGATGCTCTCTGCTGTGATTCCACCGCAGGCGCTGAGTGAGACAGCCAGTGTCAGTGAAAGACGTTTTTTGAGAAAGCGCGAGTCATCGCCGACCACAAAAGGTCCTTGAGCGTGCAGCCAAAATATTGTTCAGTTCGCTGCGGTAGAACGCGATATCAGGAGATAATTACACCCCTCGTATCAAACGTCTCCCCCCCCCGTGTCTGACTGCCCTGATCTGCTCCTCCAGCTTCCAGCAGAGGGTTTTCCTCCTCGAGCTCACTCGGCCGAGGCGTCGCTTGGTGAGCTTTGGAGAGATTCTTCACAGGAAATAAATGACCGGCACTTGCAACGAGACATTAGAATGAATGCAACCAGTTGTCATATGGTCACCATAAAGACAATTTTTTTGGTTTAGAGTAACAAGCTCTTGCACTCAGACGGTCTGCGAGGGCGGCCAGTGCTTTACGAAAGAAAGACCAGGGCTCTGCCAGGGTGCCCTCCTGTAAATGACAGGCCTGCGACGATAAGCCCTGCAGTTTACACTCTAAATCCAGTACAGCCGGTAAAATTACAGTACAACAGTTGTATTTTAAACCCTTCAGCAGCCATTGCACCGGCAGTGACAGCCACAGGAGAGATGCCGCGCCGGTATCGCCACGAGGCCCTGCCACATGGTAACGCACGCCACCGTATCAGCTCAGAGTGTTTACGGCAGAGGGAATCCAAAGTACTACTTGTTCTTTTGAAACGACGGCTGAGTCAGCGGGAAAACCACGGCACAGCGAGCTGCGAGACGGCAACAAAAAAAGGAAAGTGTTTGTTTACGAGGAAATTGTGCGGCATAAATAATATGGAAGCCCTGTTTGGCCCCCGCAGTGGAAACCTGGCACAGGGTTTGCTTCCTCTGCGACTTATCAAGGCTGCCCAGCAGACTCTGGCCGCGATGCCAAAAAGGTCGCCGGCCGCCGGTTGTTATCGCACCGCCACTCCGTCACTGCGCGCAAACAGGAGGAGGCTGGCGTGATAACAGGGGACGGAGTAACAAACTCGAAAAATAGAAACGGCGTGGACTTCCTGGCTTCAGGGCACAGACGACGTATGCGTGGATGCAAAGAAAAACACACATGGGCAGATATAATTAGATGAGCCAACACACGAAGGCAGGAGGAACGGGGAAAAAAACGGAGGAACACGCTGCTGCCGCTCGTAGAGGAACTATTCCTATACATGAGCAATGTCATGTACCAGTATTCAAAGTACCTGGAGCCAGCAGCAGCAACATGAATACTAACCGATGAGTAGAAGCTACAACGTCGGCAGTGAGCTTTTACTAGTAGCTAATAAAACCACCAGTGACCGTCGCGATGGCAAAAGATGCACACGAACACTGGATACATGCAAATGTGGAGGACTTAAGCCCGGTGAAATCAACACGGCAGCAGCAGTGCTTCCTGTGGAATACGTCTAATATAACCGTCAAACAAAAGAGTAACAAATGATCTGAAGTTCTGGCCCTCGCTGACGAAAAAGAAGCACGCCGTATTCTGTTGCACGTCGCCACGCCGTTCTGCACAGGAGGTCCACTCACGCCAGGAGACTTCACGCGCGATTGCGGAGGCTGTAGTTTTAGCATCTTACGGCACACCGTTTATTCCACAGCCTTTCTTTTTTTAGGTCGAGTGTGGCAGTGGGACACCGAGGCATTTCTCTGACTCAATACCATTCAACGAAGCGCTCAAAAAGTATTCAAAAATCACTACTATCCACGGCTCATGGTTTTACATTTTTGCGGAAACCTTTAGCCCTCAATTAAGATCATAAGGAAACGTAGATGTACCCCTCAGTAGCTCACCAATCGGACCGGGACCCTTGGTGACATCTTGCTCCAATTTGAGGGAGGCTGTGTGATTGGCCAGCTCTCTCAGATCAAAACCAGCGCACAAATTCCCTCCTGCAGGAGACCACAAAATTACAAAGTATGGCAGCTGGAAAGTTGGAGAGGAAGGGAAAATGATGATGAAAAAAAACAACAAAAAAAAAAAACAACAAGAGTTGGAGTCCGAGGCCTGCAATTTGGACAGCAGCTTTGCGTCGGGCTTTGCTGGCACACAAAGGGCCTCCCTTCCCTTAAGAGCCCAAATCCAATGCACAGTCACAAACGCACACACACGCACGCACGATATCCTCATTAATGGAACACTAACATACTCCAACCGCGGCCCCTTCCGTTGGGTTCATGCGGTAGTTACAACATTACCCAGGAGGCCTACAAACACGTCAAACATGTCACAGGCTCAGGCGGAGACTCCTAAAGTCCTCCTCTGCCCGTAACGCAGCCGTAATGTAAATGATTACAACCAGCCAAAGTGGGCCAGCAACACCCATCGACTGGGCGCTTTGATTACAGCTGTGGGTGGACGCAGGGCGATTATAGAGAAACAGTGCGTCACGCTGTTTATGGGAGCAGCGACGTGACGGAGATCTCCGGAGATCGTCCACCGCGGGAATCACGATTGAACCGAGCAGCGACCGGGAGACGGAGCTGAAGCCTTCTGCGGGTCAATACTCACGTCTTCTGACACTTTAAACGGCACACGATGGGACCAGAAGTGTGTCGTAAAGCTGACATTAAAAACCCGCTGAGCTTGAGGTGCTATGTAGAATTAAGGCTCGGCCGAACCTCACTGGAATATAAAAAAAAAAAAAAAAGAATTTTAACGTCTTTTATTGACCTGGCACGATAGGACATCCAGAACCACTGGTGAAGAGCTGCAAACAGTCATCGCTCCGTATGCAGGGGACACAAGGTGGAAAATCTGGGAAAACCAGCGTTTCCTACACGTGTGCGTTTGAATTTGAGGCTGCGGTGAAAACCTGCTTGTGCTCCAACATTATAATATGAATGTAAATAGAACCAATGCTACTTCTACACTGTCATTATATCACAACCACACATGCATCAGATTTTACTTGATACTTGACTTCTTTCTCCATTAAATGGGTTGGTTGTTTGCTTTAGTGCGTGATGCCGTTCTTAACCCCCAAAGTGACGACGTCTCTACATCCTTCTGGCTTCCCCTCACTTCAGCCGAACACTTAGAGGAAGATCGCACCTCACAACAAACATCCACAGGCCTCCGAACCCCAAACGCTCTACAACCTTGAGCCGCCGTATCCCAAACCTGCAGGCAGTCATTGCTCTCAATTTCACAAATGAGGAAAGAAAAAAAAAGAAGGAAAAAAAACATCTTTGACACTGAAAAACGAGAGCTGGGAGTGTGTCTGGCGCTAATTTAAACTAAATGGATTCCTCGTGTTTCCGGTGACGGTCCGGTCAAACCGCGGAGCCCCTCGCCGCTGCCCGTCGCCTCGCGACACGACAGAGCGCCGCTTCGCCTCCGGAGCGGACAGGAATGTGTGGCGGGACGATTAAAGCACATTACAGGCACGGCGGGAATAAGGGCGGAGCCGCTCGCTGCTAGGCCCGCTCAGCGCCGGCTAATGACCCGGCAGCACACACTGTTGTCTGTTTTCGGGGCCCCGGCTGGTGGCCCTCGGCGGCCGCCATCTGGAGAGGCTCCGACCTCTGAAAGCACCAAAACAAAGTGCGCACTTGTCTCTCCTGGGGCCGCGGCGCGCTTTGTGAGGCGGACAGGTTGATCCAGGCTGAAGACATTATTTCCACTGAGGGGAGGGAGTTCGTTGGGCGCGCGCCGTGATTATTTTCACAGGCAATAGGAGCCGTGGCGGGATTCTGGCTTTGGCCGCCTGACACAGTGCAGGCCGCCTCGCAGGTGTGCAAGTGTGTTCGTCCTGGGTGTGTGCGTGTGTGTGTGTGTGTGTGTGTGCACTCGGGCAGGTCACCGACGGTGCTTCCGCCAGATCCGAGGACTCCGAGGAGCAGAGGGGGGCTGAGGGTGGTGGGCGGGGGAGAGGGGGGATGCAGAGGAAGAACGAGATGGAGAAACAGCAGGTTGAGTGTTGAGGTGGAGAAGGGAGGAGTTTCCATCTCATGACACAACTGCATCACTGAAGTTCATGCCAATTAACATCAAAGCATTATTAAAACGCCTCGGATTCTCAAACTTGCAGAGATAATGACTTCAACGGGCGAAGGCAAAGAAAAAAACCACAGTGGTTTCATACTTTAGGTTTTGTACGGATCAAACAAACAAGATGTAATTCTGTCGCGGAAAAGTGGATTTTGCTACTTTTGCACCATTGTCTTGTTTTTGTGGCGTGCTAAGCTAACCTTCTCTCTCTATGTAGGAATTCAAATGACCATTTCAAAAATATCACATGGAGCCATTTTCTTTTTTTAAAAAGGCACAGATGAAAAGAGGAAGAGGAGGAAAATGACTGGTGCTGAATGCGACCGGTTGGCCTCAGCCATTCCATCTCTTACCATTGTCTCACTTTTCCCATGAGGAACGCCACGTTTAAGCAGCGGGTCACTGCGAGAGGCCTCCCGCTCTCCAAGCAGACGCCTCGCTGTCTCCTGGTTCACCGCATTACGCACCTTGGGCCGGTTTATCACCACGGTAACCACGGACCCCCTGCTCTACGTGACCACAGTCTGCACCGCAACTAATGACAGAGAATGATAGAGATGCAGAGACTGAAACCAATATGGACCACAACACTTCGAAAGAGGACGGCCCAGAGACATTAAGTTTAACCTCCACACCAGGAGGGACGGAGATGGAATGTAAATCTTTTACGAGGGACAGACTTCGCGACACAAACGGAGACAGACAGTGAGACGATGGAAATGGTCGGGTTGAGGTGAGGCCCTTGGCTCCTACTCGTGGGTGTTTATTGTGCCGGGGGTTGTGGCTTGAGGTCGTAGCAGGTAGTTGGCTTGACATTGTTTAGGGTTGTCCCGGGGAATCCAATTGTCAACCGCGGACCAACCGAGGCAACTGCATCCAAGAGAAAACAGTATGGAAAAAAACAAAGCTTCTGGACTCATGAGGGTTATTCTAGGGAGCACAGACTTCTAAAGAAGTCGCGCATTTCAATGCCATGTAATGTAATTTAACACTAGCACCACGTTTTAGTGCTGTAGTTTTCAGTGAGGAGACTTTTTTTAAACACGATTTTTAAATTCAATTAGAATAATTTATTTTCTGACACAAGCATTTAAAGGCTCTTTGTATATGTATTACTACAGAACGAGAGGAATAGGAGCAGCTTTAACAATGTGCCTTTTACATGGCACATTTCATGGAAGGACGACTATAGGTGGGGCATAAAAATAATAATGGCTGCATACCATGGTGGTTGAGCAATGGCACCTGTGCGTCCCGCGTTGTCTCTCGTTGATGACGTCTTGGTTTGACGGGTTCCAACAGACGTAACAACCGAGTGTGACGTAGCACTGACTTCGTGAGAGATGCGCGTGTAGCGTCTTTTCTGACGTTAGGGCGGCCTCTGTTGCCCCCCGGTGGCATAATTAAGTTACTGCATGCACCCACACTTACCGGAACGAGACCCCATCTCCCGCTGCCGAATTGAACAAACTCTCCTTTATCGACTTTTCAACGTTAATGAGTAACATTTCGATTGTTTTAACGCCATTACTATCACTCGTTTTAGACGACAATATGCACACGAATTGGGTCCTAGCACGTTCAACACTTTAAAGTGTTTTTTAAACTGGCGTTTAGTCGTCTTTCGGCAGCATGTCATGTAGTCTGAACAGGTGCCACACCTTTATGTTCCCCACAGAAACAACTAGAGAAACCAGAGGTTCTGGTGCATTGCGGGGTAGAAACTGCGGACGTGCAGCAGATGGCGACTTTGAGCCACTTTGCGGGTCACCGGCTTCGTGTGCAATGAAAGAAAGCATCGCGCTCCTGTAAAATGATGAAAACAACACTCCACACATGATTTTCTTTTTTTTTTTTTAATCAAAGATTTATCTTTCGTGTTCTTTTTTACACATGTTAAGGCATCATGCACAAAAAAATAAGCCGTGTTAAGGGCGTTATGCTTACCCTCTAACAAAATGATAAGTTCTAACATTTGATTTTGTAGTTAAAAATAAGTTTGTACAAATATGGCATGTAAGCTGGCATGTCAGTGAATCGCAAAGCAGAACATCACCTGCTTTCACTGTTCTTGTAAACATGACAAACTAGGACTGAGGGAAAGAGAGAAAGGGAAGGCATGCTTCGACGTAGGGCTGAATCTCCCTGACAAACATGCAATGCATCTTAAATCATATTTACAATGCATAATTTTTACTCTTGTTTTTTTTTTATTGTATCAATTAAAAAGGTAAGACGTTGAACATTTTTTTTTGACAATTACAGAGACTGACAGACAGAGGGACAGGTTGTGCCCATAAGTTTCCCTTCCCCAGCGCAGACGTAGTTCAGATTTGTCAAACAAAAAACACTAGAAGATTTTTTTCATTTTTTAAGTACATGAAGTATTGTAGTTGTACCTCCAGAGCAATACGGTCATCTGGAGGGTATCGAAACAAGTTTATTTTATAAATTTGTGTGACACAGCCCAACTGAGGGCAAAAAAAAAGTAGGTTTAAAAAAAATCTTGTAGTGTCCACCAAGGCAGACATCTGGGAGGTGTCGATGGCTTCGGCACAGTTGTGTCCAGTTGTGCTCTTTTGTGATGATCCGTGTGCGTTATACTATATTGAAGACCATGGATAGATATTGTTCATATGACACTTGGATCCAGCCGTCCTGGTCTGTATCGTAACGCCTGAACACGTCGGTCAACCTCTGTGGAAACGACGGAAGAATAACAAATGTAACTTCTATAAGCATCCGTTTATACAGATACGATGTGGTATTGTTTAAACACTTTCATTGATGACCCTACAAGATGATCATCATCGCATTTCATGCATATAGCACCTCAGTTAACAGACATTCCATGTTGTAAAAGTGCTTGAATTCAAGGTTGTTTATTCAAATCCGGGTCTGAAGGCTGCTGTTGTGTTACCACCCTGAACAGCTGCCTGTGTTAGCTAAAGGTTATGATTGCACCGTGTGTGAAACCACTCAAACGGAACATACAGGCTCAAGTGGAACTCCAGCGGGGGATTCATAATCTAAAAGAGAGGACCGTAATGTGTTTCTTGAACATGCATAATTAAAACTTCCCTTTGAATCTCATAAATTTAAGAGTAGGCTTGTTGTGATGCAAGTAGAAAAGCAAAGGACTTTCACGTATGTGTAAGGGGGGGGACACAAATTGAATAGTCAGATCGTATACAGTTTATTATGGATCTAGTGTGAGTGTGAGATACCTGTAGTACGATACAGCACTGGACAAAGTCATCGAAGGCCACCTGTCCCTTCCTCTGGCGGTCGAACTTCTCTATCAGCGTGTTGTAGAACTGATCCGATAGACGATAGCCTGCACACACCAGCAAACTATTAATTTCAATTAATGGCATGCTAATTAAAAACACACACACACAGACGTAGTAAAAGACCAAATCTAACCTTGTGACAGCGGAGAAAGGAACATTCCTAGAAAAAGCTATGAGGCCCTCCATTATTATCCCAAAATATAATTTAAAAAAAGCCTACTTTGCTGCGTACCGAATCCAGTCAGCGCCTGTTTGAGCTCGTTCTTGTCGATGAAGCCGGAGTTGTCCCTGTCGTAGTTCCTGAAGATGTTCTGCCAGTCTGTGACGTACTTCCACACGCCTCCGAACTCGCTGAAGTTCACCCCGCCTTTGTTTTCCCTGTCAAACATGGCTGAGGGGAGAGAGGAGGGGGGACACGTGGTTCACTCTCTGTCCCACTCACATACTGTACATGCTCACAGCTGGAGCAAACTGTGTGTGTGTGTGTGTGTGTGTGTGTGTAACTGACTCCTAAGATCACAAAAAGAAGAAGCGCTTCCCCAACAACAATACACTCCCAACAAGAAGTGACGTTTTTAACCTCAGCTGATTATTATTATGAATGTTTTACAAATCAATTGATTAAGGATCAATATCTGGAGTCAGAGGCAATCGGCGGCCGTCTTTCGAGACAAACTCTTCTGCTTCTTGCTGACGCTCGCCCTGCCTTCTGTTATTAATGGCTGCAGGTTCCCTCTGACGCAGCAGGTACCGAAGCCAAAAATGAGTTGGCCAAAGGGTGATGAATTCATCCGGTTGTCATGGAGACGAGGAGGAGGAGGCAAACAAAACAAACTCAGCATCTCCACTGCCGGCTGCTACTTACATATGACGGAGCGCACCGTCACCGGGTTGAAAGGAGTCCATGTGCCTGTGGGACAGAAGAACACCGGGTCAAAGCATGCCGGCCCAGGGAGACCACCCTGGGCTCCATTGTGACAACAACAAAACAAAAATACAGTTAGGGAGTAGTAGATTACAGCCTGACTTTCATTGAGACAAAACTACAACTTTGCATTCATGACGGCAATCAGGTAGCCGGCCAGAAGCAGACGGGTACCGCGCGGCAAAGTATCGTGGCAACAAAGCAGCTGGGTTTGCTAATATTTTAAATATGCATCTCAGAAATAAGTTTTTTCTCGGCTAAAAAATAGGCGTTGAACACAATGAGGACGCGTCAGTCCTTATGTGCCTCTACACAACCTTTAGATTAGGGAACAGGAAACATTTAGAGGTCAATCTTAATCTGACATCCTCAAAAAATCCTTTCATGAATGGGACACACTCTTCATTCTGCCATTCATCTGGAAACAAAAGCACTGACCGGGCTTTACTCCATACTTTATGTCCCTCTTCACACCCTCAAGACGCTGACGTTTATCAGAGCATCCAAAGCCTTGCTGACTCACCGTCTCCCTTTTATTAAAGAGAAGCCCGGCCATCGCAAACAGAAGTAGAGAGACGGGTGTGTCCGAGGACGCACAGACAAGACGGCAGGAGAGAGCACATTCAAAGAAAATGCAAACCGTAGGAAAAACCTGAGGAGACGCAGCAGTAGCCATTAGTTTAGTTTTTGGCAAACAGCGTCTGCAGGATGTCAGTGTGAAGCCTTTTCTCCCTGTGCTACTTCTGACAGCTCGTCTTTTTTATTATTATTTAGTTAATCTAAGGCTTTAGTAAGAGGTTTTGCACGGTGAGCCTTAAGAGCATAGATAAAACGCTTTGGAAATTGAGCGCCTCATTTAAATAAGAAAAGGGGGTAATCCAAATCTAATAAAGAAAAGGCTATTTTTCTTTTCACCTGGATTTTTCCATAACAAATATAAAGTGCCCAAAGCTGTTTTGGGACTCGACCTGAAACTGCGTCTGGGCCAGAATCTATATTCACAAACTAGGTCTTGGAGCGCTGATCTAACGCAACAAAAATACGGTGGCATGAATGTACTGGTGCAGGATCATTTTTTGTTGCACTGATGTCGGGTGATAAATTATGTTGGGTTGACTTTTTTGCTTTAAAACAAAACGGGTGACATCATTTTAGAAACTATACAGCATCTATGGAATGTGTTTCACTCACTGACTGTGTATGTTATGAGGGAAATTACACACATCTGAACACACCAGGACGCATTTGCCATCTGAAACTGCATCGGCAGATATTATGCTTTCTGCAATCTGTAAACACTTTGTTTTGAACAACCAAGCTGAGCCGTCCAACAATCTACGTTTCTAGATGGCAGGAAAAAAACGTATTATCATTTTTATCAATTTGAGCGATTCCCATTGCTCAGTGTTTTTTGGACGAATTCAGGCTTGAGCCTTAGAAACAAAGTCCTTTTAGGCAAGTCATGCCACTCGCCGCCATCTTTGCAACGCCTCCGGGCAGCTCTAACAAGACCTATCTTAAAAAGCAGATAATTGGCTTTGCAGCGGGAGGGGCGGGACATGCGCATACAATCGCCAATATTTGCCGTTACGGGTTTTCCTACGGGAGTTGTATTGAGGATTGAGGAAGTGGCACGTCTCCTTAATAAATAGTCTCTGTTAGAAATCTTGAAATGTTTCCAGTGTATTACACTTTGTTTTACGACGATAGAACTGGAAAACAACATTCTAAGCATAACTATGTGATCAGAAGATTGTTATTCCTGCTAGTGGCAAATCCCTGACAGAAGTCTGTGTTGAATTTGTATCCAATCGACGATTAGCAACAGCTATCGCTGTAGCTTTTCCCGCCCCTCCGATAAGTGACTCAATAACCACAAACGTGATGTTTGTAACATTTCTGCATATACAACAGGCTCATATCCACCTCGCTGCGGGCCCTGATGTTGTATTAGCTCTACTGTGTCGTTATCTGAGCATGTGCAGAAGGGCCCAAGCAGAAGGACAAGGACACACAAATCCTTGTGTAGCACCAGAATAAATGTTGATACGGAGTCAACGAAAAGACCAAAGGCCGAGAGAAGAACAAGCTGTGATCTCTCCAAACACACTGAAACCTCTGCGCACGCACACGCACACACTTTTCACACCGTGGCTAGCTGTGAGGTCACCAGCGTTTGCCAGACAGACTGCGGCTGCCCTGTGTGAGGTGGCCATATTGGTTGCGAGATGTTTGTGTGCGACAATACACCCTCTGTCCAGTCCACACACTGGGCTCTCTCATTGGTGAGCCCAACCGCCACTAGTGGGATGGAATGAAGTGAGGATGACGGGTGGAGAGAGAGAGAGCGGGAGGGAGGGGGGAGGATGAAGGAGGTGAGGAGAGAGGCCGGCCGGTGGAAAAACATGGTGAACCGACCGCAGTGTGCGCACACATTCATGTAACGGCTGTGCTGGAGCTCAGACACTTTTGCAAACTCTCACACACACACACACACACACACACACACACACACACACACTCAAGATTTTACACACAGAGCCCACATTAACAGACACACATGTAGCTCCACAGACTTGAACCAACGCACACATGAGCCAAGGCAAGGGTTTGACTTTGAGATGTAAAAAGGAAGATTGCCAAGAGTTTACACTAAACATTTAGGCAACCGTCATGGCGACCATTCTTTTATTTTAAATAGTTCTAGACTCGAGTCGATGCATCGATGTGCTGCAAAAAAGCATGAAACGCCATTAAAAAATGTTGAAAGGGGAGGAGGGTGCTGTAGCGGTTGCGGGACGAGCTGGCAGGGCGGTGAGCGACCTCCACATATGCTTACGCAAAGCGAGCTAATTAGCATTAGCATTTCAGCCCGCGATCGTGATCGACGTATTGCGCCCCCCCTGGCCTACATAGTTTCTCTTTGATGATCACAATTTTGGAATCCAGTCGCGGGCCGGATCGAGTGGCTTGCCGGGCCGCATTTGGCCCGCGGGCCGCAAGTTGATGATCACTGACATACACTAAAAGCTATCATCGAAGCCAACTCAAGTGTAACAAGAGTTTAAAAAACAAATAAGCGTTAAAGGTAAGAGCCGTTGAACGAGCTCCTTGAGCCGTACAGCCGACTCAGCCCCTTGCTCCCTCAATCGTATCAGCAATTTCAATGGCCATTACTGCTCCTGCACGCTTAAATAAAATAACTCCGGGAGAAGCATTAAACAGAGTGTGCGGGAGATGTGGGGGCGAGCGGGCGAGCATGGCGGCCAGTTGGTATGATGTCCGCTCTCTGCTGAGCAAAGGGACGCAGAGAAAACCTCTTTATCTACAGCAAATGGAACGGCTGCAACACACAACAGGGGGAGGACATTGTCCCACCCAGGGACGGAGAGAGAGGGAGGAGGCTGAATGCAGAGCAAGGCGAGAGGACACAGCATGAAATGAGTTGGTGCCATTTCCTCCTGAGGAATGGGGTAGGCGAAAGAAAGCGGTGAGGAGAAGGATGCTACGTCACGCCTCATGTAGTCAGGAAATTGAGGAGAGGAATGACATCATGCTCAAGAGCCCAAGAAGCATCAAGGCACTTCATAAAAGAGCACCTTTGGTTAGAAAGAGTTGAAAAATATTCTTGACAGGTGAGACGACAGCAAGAGAGCGTGTGCTCAGCAGAGAGGGGAAGGAGTGCAGCCGCAGCCCTTCATCCTCTCTGCTTCCCTTAGGGAGGGAGGAGGACGAAGCCTGGTTGATGGTGTGATGTAAATAAAAGGCAGGCGGGCAGTGGCAGGGGTCGCTGGCTTTGGCGAGCAAACTGCAGGACAGGACACGGTGCGCTGCGTGTTCAGCACACCGGCTTAGCGTCACATCACAGTGAGTCTAATGAACAAGATGTCAGGGTCCAAGGTCAGAGGAGGTCGCACGCTTCACAGATCCTCAGGCCCTGCGAGGGAAAATGTGTGATCCTGGGCTCTACAGATGAATCGAGTTGAAGTTGAAACACACACTAATCCGTATGCTGAGCCAGAGCGGCGCCTGATTACAGATTCTTTCTCCTCTGAAGTGCGCAGGGAGAAAAAAAAAAAAAAAGTTTCTGAGGAGAGTAATCCGTTCAGAAGCTGCCTGAGCAATTCAGCCACTCACCTGTCTGGGAACGCCTAATGTTTTAATGACAAGAAAACCTATTGACCTGTGCTTGTTATCCATCGTTACCGCTGCAGGAATACTAAAAAACAGAGACGAGTGGGCATTTCTGGACTTCTTCCCTCGGCTGAAGGGCGATGGTTGCTGGTTAGATGCTTGAAATAAGGACCGTGGTTACCGTAACTGAGGTTTTAGCGGCTGCTTGGGGAAATCCCCCATGTGTGAATAGTGAAGCTTTACGGGTCTTAGAAACCAGCCAAATGAGACAACTGAACGTCACCACAGCGAACACTCGTCCACCTTTGCCTTAATGGTGGTTACGTGAAGTCATGTGACCAGGGTGTGGCCGCTCTACAGTTAAACATTAGCTCTTCCAGGGAACCAAGGAAAAGCCAACTTACAAAAGGTGGCCTAGAAAAAGACGTCTCTACGTGCCGCCGCCCCCCCCCCCCCCCCGGTTACCGTTTTCTACCCCTGTCCCACTATCAAGTCTCACACGGTGTGTAAGCAGTTAACGATGATCGGGTGTGCAAATTTACTTGAAAGACCTCCTGAGCCAGCTTCACTTCAAAAGGATCGGATGGCATACAAAAATCGGATCAATGAAGTGAACCCTTCACCGTCTGTCAGGCTGCTCGACTGACACATCTGCCCTCTTCTGTCAGTGCGTGAAATGTGCTTGTGAAAATGAAAGGCGGTGTGAATGTGAAACATCTTTTGATGACCCAACATGAGCCAATAACAACAAACAGAACATTTCTAGTAACAGCTTCTATTATTTATCCGGCAGTAAATAATCTTAATTCCTTGAGTAACTGCAGGGCGAATCTCATCTCGGCCTGCGCGGTGTCTGCGCTCGATGCTTTGTGAGGGAAGAGCCCACATTCTCCCAGTTTGTCCTTAATTGATATCATATCAATAATTTAAAAGGGAGGAGCCACTGAATCGAGTCCAATACACTTTTAGCAAAGCTCTCTCAACGGTCTGCTTGACTTCTAGTTGTGGGCCTGTGAATGGCAAACAAACAAAGTCCTGGATTAGGACACGGCCATCCTTATGATTAGGAAATAATTCAAGATCCCTAGCTTACATTCTTGGACGAGTGGGCAGATTCAGGCTGATCCTTTCTTCACACTTTGTCTTCCTTTTATTATTTGAAGAAAGATGGCTTTTAGCATGCGGAATAACCAATGAGTTCATCAAACGTGATGCCAACGCTGGATTCCTACTGCAGGTGCACGCTTCTTCCCCATCGTCTAAACAAGCTAGCGCACCATCTTATTATGCATTCTTTACCCTTTTAACCTTTTATTTTAGTGTTGGAGGACAGAATGACAGACTGTCACAAGTCCTCGCGTGCTGTTGACACACGTACGCCGCGTCTCCTTTGAAGAAACTTTTTTTTTATCTTCTTCTCTTTTGTCCAGCGACAAAAATAATACTGCTTTCATTTTTTATTTGGCTCACCTGCCGTGCGGAGGATCAAAATAAAATCCCAATGCCTTTTCTGCTTAAGCTTGGCAGTTAAAAGCATTGGTGTACAGCAAGAGAGAAAATGAGAAAAAAAAAAAAAAAAAAAGGAGTAGCAGAACAGCCAGACACTGATACATACCATTCGATAGGGCCTGCTGAAGCTCCGTGTCTGATATCACCCCACTCCGGTCCTTGTCAACCCTGGGGAGGAGCACACTGATTAGACCACCTAACCAGCACCCACACATACACACACAGTGTGAGCAAACGTCAGCACGCGCCGGCTGAAACTTTATCCCCCTGAGCGGGTGTTACTATTTCAACACACCAATGAGGATGAATGGAGTTCTAAGATCAGGACACACAAGGCAGCTTGTACGCTTGGAGCCTCTTGGGACCAGTCAGACAAGCACAGAGCGTGTGTGTGTGTGTGTGTATATGTGTGTGTGTGTGTGTGTGATGCTGAGAGAGCGAAAAGTGAAACTGAATGTTGGCCACACCGGCAATGTAACTTGAACTGCTCACAGCATAAAGCACCAGCCTGAAAGCTTGTCGAAGATACGGCTGTCAACTTTAGTCGTTTAGTCGACTAATCGGTCCGATGCCGTCTTGATCGACTGACATTTTCATCTGTCTTCCGCGTGAGTAATACGTCTGACCCACATAATGTCCGCATGGCGCGCCGCATCCGTACTCGTCCGCGGGCCGTTTATTTAGTTTGCATGCATTTTTTTAACTCATGTCGTAGGCTACAGCCCGGTTATGGTTGGGGACCGCATTTAGTCGACTAATTGTTGCGCAGGACAAGACTTTGGTCGACTAAGCATTTCTTTGGTTGACTACAGCCCTAGTCGAAGAGTAACATTCTTTTAAAGAAAGAGAAAACGAAACATAACATTGTACAAATAGCTTACAGGGGCGTGTGATGGATGAGTGGTTTCAACCGTATGATTACATTGTTTTATCTCTAATGACTGTGCAAATAAAGAAATTCTTTCAGCATCCAAAAGCTCATTATTCAATGATCCACTAGAATTAAGCATGATGTTGAAAAAAACTTGAATCTATAAACAATCCTTACAGTGGCCCGGGAGCTGGGTTTTGTAACTTAAATTAGTCACTTAGTCCATTAGCCAAACGTTTCTACATAATTCCAATAAATGTTGTCCGCCTGAACACGCCTCTTCTCGAAAGGCTCATTAGACATTTTTGCATTAATAGGTTGATGGGAAGTTTTAGTTTTTTTAAAACTTGTGGTGACCTGTAGTAGTCCTGTTTTCCTCTTATTGGACACGTCATGGTCCCCTGACCATCGGGCAACAGTCATACGTCGTGAAAACACATACCGGTGGCTTGGAATGAGCGAGTATCCTCATGCAACAACGCATTCATTCTCAAACCGGCAACAGCACTCAGCTTTCCTTCTGCTTGTTAAAGCGTATGCCGAATTACCAAAAGCCCAGAGACACAAAAAACAACAGGAACATGCTGGACTGTGACACGCTGATTTGCAATGCAGCTTAGTCAAACATCCAGTGACTCAACCCTCGTGGGCCGGACCTGTTGTCACAGCGCACACTCAACGGACACAATAACATTGAGCGGAGGAGACATGGACCGACAGGGTCCCAGAGCGGACTGTGGGCTGAGTTTCCGCTCCCAGCTGTGACGCTTCATGCGCGGTTTGGGTCTGCATGCCTGCAGCCTTCACATCCGTCGACACGGCGACCAGCTACACGTCTTCACCCCCCCCCCCCCCCCGGCAAAGTAAAACAAACACAAGGAGGCCGGATTGCTCTCCTCAGGGAGAAAAATGTTGTGCAGCATATCTCCCTAAAAGAGGGCTTTGTCACAGAGGATGAGGGCTTAGTGCAGGCAGGGGGGGACCCAGGATTTACCGTGCTCTGGTAGATCCACTCAATGAAGTACGTGTACAGAATAAATCCGTCCCTTCACTCGGTCTGCCTCATGGAAAAAAGAACTGGTCAGAAAGTCGTTAAAACTCCCTCTCGGGCCGCAGCACGGACCGTTCACCACCTGGCGCTGTCAAATACGGAACGTATGTAAAACAACATGAAAACTCCACAGCCTGGTTATTCTACTCAGACTTTCCCAAGTTTCACTGTTTCCCCATTAAAAAAAAACAGCTTATGGAACAAAGCTTGTCCGGTCTTTCACATTAACTGTGTCACAGTGGCTTCAATTTAACAAAACTTTAAAAAGGAAATCCTGGTGCAGTCAGTCAGTTTATTTCTAAGTGTTGGGATGTATAGTTTAAGTTGCAGATGAGGCCATCGGTTTACTTCATGGATCACACAAATCTTTACTTTATGCATGGTGGATGGTCTGTCAAATCTCACCCCACTTGTGATGAACACTCATTCTCCCAAGAACCACATTTCCAAGAGTTTGAATTAGGATTACAGAAAGTACCGTTTTTTTCATCCAGATGTACGGGACAATCCCAGAACATGCAGTTGCATAGTAACGTGTCTGTTGTTAATCGACACCCAAATCAAAACACGTATGTTGTTCTTCACTCTTGAACGACTGGGTGGAAAAATGTGTGTCATACTAACGCCATTCATTGAAACGCGATGAATGGCTTCCACATGATTCACTCGTTGCCCGACAGAATTTCGTTTCCTTTAAATAGACCACATTTCCAGCCTATCATAACAGTTCTCTATGACGGGCGATACCCATTAAAGACAAAGAGAGTTACATAGCATTACATTTTAGTACACAAAGATGAAGCTGCAGTGGGGACTGTGAGTCATTACTTGGTAGGTGTGTGTGTGTGTGCCCGTGTGTGTGTTTGTGTGAGACACACACACCGATTGAGAGACCTACTATTCCCTATTGACTTTGGTCACATGACTGAGGGAAATCCAGCGGATACATGCCAGGACACAGCAGATGAGGCAGCACTGACAGTCAGAGACAACAGCGTGGGTCTTTGAAAGTCACATTGCTGTAACTCCTACGACGTAATGCTGAGACGAAATGTGCAACCGGATTTGTGTTCAACCGGATTTCCAAAGAGTTTTTTTCCCCACACATTATCAGTAATTTGTCACGGGTGCTTCCCGCCTTGCAATGCGTGCAGCATCTTAATGTTGTGAGAAAGCAAAGCAGTAGGGGAAGAAGAAAAAAACCTCTGCAGTATTGCATAACTCTATAGCTTACCATCACCAGGGGCCACAGCATATCAAGTATTCCCCCACTCTGCCTACTACTGTGACCTTCTTATAGCTGCTGACACACTTTTGACTCCGGCTGATGGTGAAACGGATGACAATCAGTGGTTGAACACCGACACTGATGCCGTGACGTCACACAATACTACTAACAGTGTATGCTGATGGTGTTGGACAGCTTTTTCCAACGTCTTCGTGCACATCAGCCTCCCATAATGAGACACCTACTACGTCATATATGCTCACATCTGTCATAATATTTTAGGAAACCCCACCTTGAGGATTTTTTTTTCTACCCACCCACAAAAGGATCCATTGCTGGAATATTCTCTCACATTATCAATAAATAATTCATCTTAAATCTCGCGTTTGTTTAGGAGGAGGGGGGACCCCAACAAAGGGCTTCAAGGACTCCTGGAGGTCCTTGGACACCAGTTCGTAAACTCAGGTCACAGGGGCGGATTGCCCGTGATAATCCGCTCCGTGACACACCGGGTGCGTGTGTGACTTGAGTGGCTGCGGGTCGCGCACCGTGCGGGCGCGTTTTCCAGGAAGCTCCGCTGCGGAAGAAAACCTCGGACCCGAAGAGGCGCAAACGGGACTGCGGAGCGCTGCTTTTAGGACACGAGACAGCGACCAGGACGACGCAGGGAGTGAAAACAAGGCAGGAAAACGACGTTTTCAACAAACAAAAAAAAGCAACGTTTTTAGCGAGAGACGGTGAAGCGAGCTTTCTCCCCCGCACACTCACCTCTGGAAGATGTTCCACAGGAAACTCTGGTCCGGAGTCGCGTTGTTCTGCGGGGCCCCTCTGTAAGGACTGTGGTACGCCATTTTAAAAAGGGTTCGCTCCGACAAAATAAAACATAAATATGGACGTGTGTTCCCCTTCTGCTGTGGTTTCTTCACTGACGCGGCTTTCGGTCAGGTTCAACCCTCGCGACGCGTGCACGTTACCGCCTGCCTCCTCGCGCACGGAGGAGGCGCGGCCAAGCGTCCGCCGCTCACCCCACAAGCAGGGTGACGTCACACGTGCCGCTCAGTTCCTGGAGTTAAAAATAGAGAGTGGTACTTTGGTGAACAATAGCGAATGAAGTGCATTTTAGAATAATACATCAAATATATCCACGCGAGTGGACCCACCAGAGGTTTAAAGCCACAGCATAACAACAATAAAACAAATTATCCAGTGTTACCACGTGTCCCTTTGATAACTGTTCATTTGGCTTTAGTTGTGTGAGCACTTGAGTGCACTCAAGAGAAGAAAAACATGATTAATACTGTTGTTTCTTTGGTACCATTTAGTAACCAACGCTTTCGCTGTGATAAAAAATACGCATCTAAAACAATGCTATACTCATTATTTACATTTCTGTCTGAATATGCATTTCTCTAAATTCCCTTTGGTCCTTGAACGCTTCATAGCTGTTTACTTTAAATCCGATGAAGCTCACAACCTGATTGGTTCGCGGCGATTTTAGCGCTCAAAATTTCGCGGGATAATTTAACTAAGATTACATTTTACCATTCACGTTCTCTAAATACATCTTCAAAGTACCTTTATCTGTTTCATCCAGACAGATCAGATGTTTTTCTATCCGAATGTCCTCCAACGCCACTCCGGATGTTTTTCAACAGTCTGGTGAGTTTACAGGAAGCTGATGTCTTGTTAGCTAACGTTAGCTTGTTCGCTAGCTTAGGTGTTAGGTGAATTCAATTTACGAGTTATGTGTCAAATGCCCGTCTGCAAAGTTTTTTTTTCTTCTAAATATCATGAATATCCAAATATGTGTTCTGTTATTCAGGTTAGCAGCAACCAGAGGCATCAGAGTCCATCGCAGAGAGCTTCTCAAAGTCAACATCAGGCGAACATGGTAAAAATGTGGCTAAGTTAGCTTAGCGAACCAATGATTTGTCTCATTTATTTAAACCATTTTAGTACAATCGTTAAACCGAACAAATAAGGTGTAAGTTATGTTTTATATTTCAAGGATTCTTCTACTAGTTTTTATAACAACCCACGGCCAATCTTTTGTGTATTACTTGGTAATAGATCTTAATCTACAGTCCAGTTCGCTATCAAGGTATTACGCTCCTGTGTCATGTCCTTTTTTAATTCAATCTTTGATATTCCTTTTCACGGATCCTGCACGAGTTCTTTAACAGGAAACGGACTGTGCATTTTGCATTCATAATCTCGTCAAACGTTTATAATTTCAGCGGAGACATTTTGGACTACGTGACAGCTCAGGTTCCTCCGCCTCAACCCCACCTGGCGAGGCCTCGGTTCTCCCTCTACCTGTCGTCTCAGCTGCAGTACGGAGTGGTCGTGGTCTACCACAAGCAGTGTGGCTTCCTGCTCGGTGAGGGGAGGACGGGGAGAGTCAGTCGTACAATCCTGTAACCTTCTGCTCGGGGGGATGAAGGAAGAAAAAGGGAGGCCTGGAATCAACATGCTGTGCGTTCAGTTACTGTGACAGAAGTGTCATTCTAAGCTTAAGGCAAATGCCCGAAGGCAGCGCACACAGGGACCTAATAGAATTAGGTGGGCATGGGAACAATCTTCCAGCTTCTTACCAATACATCTGCAGGAAAAAGAAGTCAGTCAGCAGTATCATTTTCATTTTCAGCAGGAAACCGTCTTTTCCCGTCAGGGATGCTCAGGTGAAAATGTGAAAGCAGACCGATTGTCTCAGCTGTCTCGGTGTGAACCCGAAACAATGTTGTTGTCATTCCACTGCACAAAGCGTGCAAATCACCTCGACGACTCTGGTTTAGAAAGCTAATAAAGAGCAGCTCAACCGTCTCTGCTCATCTGGTCCTAAAATACAGCCCATTGATATTGCATCCGACAGATTCCCAATCATGCTGTTGTTGTGGTTGATTAAACCGTGAAATACAATGCATAACGATAAGCAGGAGGCGAAGTCCTGTCTGTGCAGGATTCATTCCCAATTTTTAATTTCATCCATCAGTGAAGTAGATCAGTAGCACCCAAATCTATCGAAGTACAAAATATGGTCATGATGTATTTCATAAGCCCGGTGGGGATGGTTCTCCTAGTTCATAATCAGATCTTGTATTTAATAATTAACTTCTGGTGAAAAAGATGCTCGAGGTGCTTTATTCCCTTCTTTGCCTCCTCTGGGTGTGTAGAGCCATGGCAGAGTGGTCATAAGGTCACTTTCATTACATTCGCTATGTTGGATGTTTTAGACCCTGACTTGAGGTGTGCGTGTGTGTTTTTTGCGTGTATGTGGGTGAAAACTCAATTTGAACATATCTCTGTTTCCCAGAGGAGGTTCAACAGACCATTGACCGCTTCCTGCACTCCAAAAGATGCATCTCCATCGACATGGCACAGTCCGACAGGTCGGCGCACTCACACACATCACATCTGATCATGCGCAGTGGACTGTTTAGTATCCTTGGGCGCCGAAGGTTTTAAGCCTTGCAGAGATTGTTGGTGTTTGGGGAAGTAGAAGAGCTTAAACGCATCTGGTGGAATATTTATGAGGTGGATTGTTTTGGGGAACAAAGACTGAAAGGCAAATTGAGCGACTTTCATACAAACTGCTTTGTGAATGTTTAACAGGCTGTGTCATGTAACGGCTGATAATGTAGGAGCTCTTGTTTCTGCGGACTCGATGCATCTCTCCACATTCATGCTGCGTCTTCATCTTATGCCAGTAATGTTTTAAACATTTTATAAATCCATGAAATCAACGGTGGGCTCTAAAGTGAGCGTAGCGTTGCATCAGCTCTGCAGTACTAAATGTGATTGATGTTAGAATATTTTCCACGAGCAACATTGTGTTTTGCTCCCTCACTCTTTCTCGCAGGTTGACCTTGGATGTGCCTGACAGCATGCACATGATGGATGAGGCCGAGGGAGCTCAGGACCCCTTCTTCGGCCTCATGGAACCACACCAGCTCCCCAGCCCCTATAAAATACACCAGGTACAGTAACGGCAGCCACACCGGTGCAACGTGCACTGCATGTGTTGGCTCTGACTTATGACCACAGGGGGGGTTTGATCTAATGTGCCAAACGTTTCTCTAGAGTAGCACAACAAACACAAGATGTACCTGTAGGTAGTCACCATCACCATGTGAACTGCACTCGATATCAAATGTTACCTCTACAAACACGCAGCAAGCCGGATGTATTTTGTGAGTTGTCAGCCATTGTTAAATGTTATAACAGTGGTACAGTATTAACCATGAATAACAGAAATTATAGTTTCAACCCAATAAAGTTACACAAGATACAAATGATACATGTACTAATTCATCTAAAGACATGTAGCCTGTACACATAACACAAATATTCCCATGTCGATCCTCTTCAATACGTTGCATCTCGTCACGATTTATAATCTACGATATAGATTAATAGTTCGCTCTCACCATAAGGGGGCCGGTAAACCACCAGCTAGTGAGAGTGATTCATTGCGTCTCGGCCGTACGTGCACACGTGTAGGTCACTGCTCTTCTAGCACAGCGTGTGCTCCATATGGCTCCGTAGGGTCCAGTGGCGTCGTCACAGTAAATCACAGTAGGTGACTACGGCTCAGTCTAAGTGCTGTAAATCCCGTCCGGCACGGCTGAACTTTGGCCTCCTTGTAAGGATTCCCCCTGAGGAAATGCCACGTGGGACTCGGATTACAGACAGTGCAAACGTGTAGGAACATCAAAGCCATTCATTGGGCGCTGTCAGGGAATTTAAAGCGTTCGCCAAAGTGCACTGCTTTTAGTAACTGCCGCATATTTGGGGCCGTGGTCGGTTCCCACAATCCCAGAAATGATACATGTCAGTATTCTGTCTTTGTATATTTGTATGTATTTCTAGCAAATGCCGGGGTTTGAAGCGGCGAGGTCACAGCGATCCCTGGTGCCCAGTCGCCACGGCTCGCCTGACGTCAACGGTGAGACGGATACTGGTTTTCAACTTGAGAGACTGAAACTGTGTCCTATGTAGGGGGGGGGGGCGGAGTCCATGTTTCCAGACTAAACATATACGTCCTTTGTAAGAGGCCTCTCGGGAAATGAGACACGACGTAGTATTAGGGGTGTAACGATTCAGTTATTACATCGATGTATCGATTTATATTCCTTTGATCCAATTACATCGATCTGTGCTCGGCGAGTTGGCCTTATGGACGACATAGATCGATCTAACATCAATTTAAAATGTAATACATCGATTGTATCGATACTAGGAAATAACCCATTGGATTTAAGCACGTCAGACTTTATATAGATGATTTTTCTTAGCACTTTTAATGATAAAGGCTCACGCAGTATGCAGGTAACCCACCGCCGTCCCGAGCCCTGATTCAACTTCCGGGTTTCACGGGAAAAGCCGACGGGATGTTCCAAAAGGGTTGAAATAGCGGGGGGTTTTCGGGGGTTGGTAGGGGGAAACCATTATTGCAGCGGTGTTTTTTGTGTTTATCACTAATACAGGGTTTTTTTCTGCTACACTGCTACAGCAGTGTTTGCACTATATTCAAATAAACTGTAAATCCATTTGCCATTCATTGTTGTTTATTTGTTTATTTATATTCATAATTAATTGATACCTGATTCCATTAAAAGAAACAACAGGAATCTAGGAAACTTAACCTGCACTGTAGTAGTATACAACGTTTGGTACAATCTGTTTTTCTAGGTCTGTGCTACTTTAATGAAGAAGTGAGATCGCTCTGATTTGTGACGCGTTCGACAGGTTTTTGGGACACGATAATCGAATAATTAGGTCTTAGAAATGGGTCAGTTTTAGCAATTAGCTTAGATTCCATAAATGGGTTTTTGCCACAAAAATGTTGCCTGTATGGCAAACGTTCCTGTTGGAACACTTGTGAATTTGTCTCATTTTATCTGCACACGATCTCACATCTCTCTCCGTCCCTGCTGTTGTGTTCAACCAGGGTTCAGGTCCCCTCCGGGCGCCATCTCCCTGAAAGAGAAGGAGCAGTTTGTCATCACCGCTGCCGAGGTAACCGCTCGGGTGAACGTGCCAGTCGTCAGGTGTCACTATGATTCACCGAGCTGGGACGGGAGGCTGCGCGCCCACGACAGCATTAGCGTGGCTCTTCGTCACAAGTCAGCTGCTCGCTCTTTGCTGTCAGCCGCGTCGCGTGACGAGAAAGTACCACATGCACAATATATACCGCCTGGCCAGTTTGTGTGTGTTTCTTTCCCCTTGCTGCTCAAAAAGAAGCTTGTTTTATACAAATGTTGTTTCCGGCAGCAAACCGCCTGTCCTGAATTGCTTGATGAACGTCTGCGGTGCATAAAAGGAGTCCCGGCTCCATTGTTTTACTCTTAAACCTGCTTGGGTGTTTCCCTTCGGTCGCTCTGGACCTCCTTATTCTGTCACTCGGGGACGGATAACGCGGCTCCTGAAGCGCCATCAGCTCCTGATGTCCATTCTGGCTTGATTAGATCAGACTTAATCACATCAGCCTGCTCATGCTGTTGTTAGCAGAGATATGTGGCTCACGTATGTGCCTCGCCGCGCTCCCCCAACACACACACTCACACTCACACACTCGTTGGCCTCTCAGGTTTTTCTTTGACTTTGCGTGCAAAAATCTGAGATATTTCTCTGTCTATGCTTTTGTATTTTACTCTGCTTACTGTAACCAGACCGAAGCCCGGTACCGAGCTCTTCATCGGTCGGTCACTTTACTCCTCTTCTGACTCTCGTGCCCTCCCATCTCACCCCCACCTTCTCCCGTCCCTCGGTAGCAAGATTTCGAGGGCGATGACCTTCCCGAAGCCACAGCCAGAGAGATTGACTTGCTGATGGATCAAACGGAGCATTTCCGCACAGGTGTGTACGGCCGCCTGACGTTTTGGGTTCAAGGTTTTCAGTCGCGAGTCTCAGAGGGGGTTTGTTCTAAACTCAAAGATCCGTGAAGTGGATCAGTCCAGTAAGAAAAGCCTGTTTTGCATTAATGACACTGCCGACTGTTCTTTTAAGTCAGCTGCATTTGTTTTTGATATCCGTTGACCTTGCGAAGAATCATCCTGTTTCTTTGACAGCATAAGTCATTTCGTCTGAAGCTTCTCACAGAGGAAACCCTTATTGGGGACTTGTGTTTTTCCGTGGTCGTTTCTTGTGTAGCTTGTGACGCTGTATTGTCTACATGTGTGTTGAGCAGAAGTGAAGCAGACAGACGGGAGCACCCAGGAACACGAAGGAGCAGTGTCCTCTTTGGACCAGTGAGTCTTCCTTTGCAAGTCCTCGGCAGTCGGTGTGTCGTCAGTAGGTTTAGCTTAGCTTAGTGCGTGTGTGTGTGTGTGTGTGTGTGTGTGTGTGATCGCGTGCAGGCTGAAGGACACAGTGGCGGGAGCCGAGCGGGACAGTGGGTGGCTGCTCGCCCAGCACTCGGCTGGTCACCCTGCGGAGGATCCTCAGGCAGCCGTCGCCCTAGAGATGACCCCACGGCAGGTTGCCATGCCAACGCCACCCTATGGAGAATCTGGAAAAGAAGGAGACCCAGAAAGTCCCGGTGAAGAGGTGAAGAAGAAGACTTATTCAGAGCATCTGAACATGATTAGTCGTTGCCGTGTCATTACCGAGCACGCTTTAGTTCCTTTGTGTGATGTTGTCCATAATAGAAAATTAGAGATCCATTAAATCCCAGTAGAGTACCTGTCTACGCCCCGTCATGACACAAAAAGGGGAATTCCTAAGACACTTTGATCTACCTGCTGTATGACAATGTAGGAAACATGACTGGCATTCCACATAGTGACTCATGAGGAGCTCGTTTTTATATTTGTAAATGTGAGGCATAACTTCCATAATTTCCAGTTAGTGTGACCTGTGATGCCCTCTTTAGAGATCCTGTCCTGCAAACATCAAAGCCGTGGGTTTCTCACTCTTCTCTCAGATGGCGGCTCCTCCCCGGAAGCCCGGCGGAGGCCGCAGGCGTCAGCTGGTCTTCGTCGACCCTCAGGTCCAGATTCCTGAAAGAGCCATGAAGGAACAGATTGGAGACCGGCTGGCTGAGACACTGGGACTGGTAACACACTGAACTTGCAATGCTACATTCCAGTCACGCTAAGGCTTTATCTGCACCATGTGGTTCTGCTGCTCTATACTCATGTGACTGAGGGGGGGGGGGGGGGTGTTCATCCATCCGGTGCCGGCTCTTTTAATAAGAACAGTCGTTCCTCTGCCGGCCAAGGCGCTCTGTTCAGACACATGAGGATTGATACTGACGACGATCGAGGGTCCGCCGGCACCGACCAATTGAATTTGCCGTCGTCGCTGTAATCAAAGATTTGCCTTCAAAGTGTCTATTCGCCTGAGTGCCGGTTAATTAAACTCCAGCTCTCCAGCTCTCTTGCCGCTCTCTGAGGGCAGCGCTCATTGATTTTATTTTCCTCTTCCTTGCCTTCGTCTGTATTGATTTGATTTCCTTTGATTGCTTTGATTTCCTTTGAAACGCGTCATTGGCTTTCGGCCCCTCTCATTCTCTCTCTCGCACACGCTCACTGTGTACTCGGTAAACTGTAAAAACATGCCCAAAAAAAAGATCTCCTTGAATGTGTGACCTCATGCTAATATTTTGTTCTTCTTTCTAGACCGAGGTGTTGCTGGACGTGCACGCCTTGACCAAGCACGCCCCTCCTGCTCAGCTCTTCGCCGCCCCCTGTGGATGTCAGTACTACGCTGCCCCCTAGCTGCAGCACAGTACAGCACAGCACAGCACAGCACTCGCACTACTGACTGAACATTTGCAATCATCCCCTTCACTCGTGCTCATGTGAGGAAGCCCACAAGAGGGAAGGTTACATCTAAAATAGGAAGATAACGTATCACTTAATGACTTAATAGATAACAGTGTTCCATCTCATGGTCACGGAAATCACATCTTAATCACTGACATTAACCCTGAAATGTATGTAGCATTTGCAGTAATAACAATGTTTTTTTTTCTTCTCTTGAGTCGCCCTGGCATTCCACACACGCTTCACATCAGCTGTGCTAAGGGAAAGACAAAATACAGAGCATAACCTTTGACCCCCCACCTCCCTCTTCCTCCTGCACAGCCCTCCTCCACACCGACCTCCAGTCCCTGTGGAAGCAGTGCGCCTCGCTCACCGCCCTGCCCGGACACAAGGGGCGTGTGTGGGGGGAGGAAGAGGAGTCACAGCGGGACAGAGAAATACTGAGGTCAGAGAGGAAGAGGAGGCAGTCGAGCGTGAGGGAGGTGAGAGCGGGATGTCGTTAAGGTCCTGTTAAGAGAAAGAAATACAAAACATTTTCAGCAACCTCCCATCATCCTTGGCCTGCAAAAGTCTCAGAGCGGAGAAATCACATTATAAACTCTTTCTCTTTCTCTCAGCTGTCCAGTGAGTCAGGACTGCAACCCGCTGATAGCTCATGTAAGAACTCTCGGCTACATCTCATCAGTCTTTCAGGTCGTGTTTGTTTTTTGCAGCTCACCATCGAGTGCCTCTTTATGTCTTTGTCTTTGTGCGTGTGTGTCTGTGTGTGTGAACACAGCTGTGATCCTGGATATGTCCAAAGAGGACATGTCCATAAGTGACGTGATGACTCCCGTCAGCAAATGGTAAGTGTAAGATGAATACATAGACGGACAGCTAGATGGAGAAAGAAATGTGTGTGTGTGTGTGTGTGTGTGTGTGTGTGTGTGTGTGTGTGTTCAGGTCTCCACAAGAAGAGGCCCACCTTCGAATGGAGCCCATAGAGGAGGAGAACGTTGAGATGCCCGAGACTCAGACTGACCAGGAGGCCAGGGACATGCTCAGGTACTCTATTCAACGTAGTTACTATTTGTAACTCCCAACACATTAATATAGGCAGTTTAGTTAGTTGGTAATGTTCCCGTCTCCCAGGAGGATCGGCTCCAGCCTGCAGAGCGTTGGAGGAATCACCTTTGACTCTCTGGTGCCCCCAGAGGCCGACCGTACCACTGCAGCTCACACCCTCTACAAGCTGCTGGGTGAGTGAATCATAAGATGCCACTTTCTTGTTGCTGCTCGCCACCAATGATGGCAAATACGAAATCAATCAATAGCAGGACAGTTCAGATATATGTACGGATACGTAATGATATATTTTGGGAGTACTGTCCCTTTAATGGTCGGAAAAAAACAGTGGAGCTTCCCTTTTGCCCCGATTAGAAACTTTGCCATTTAGAAAGTTGCACTTTGATGCTTGTTTAAGGATATATATCCGATTTCATATGTTTTTATCCAATCAGCTGCAACATTGAGTGGTACATTGTGATGTTTTAATCTGTGAAGCTTGTGTCTTCCTCAGAGCTGCTGTCTGCACGAGAGGTGACCGTCTGGCAGTCGACGCCCTTCAGTGACATCAGCATAAACCCTGCTGCACTTATGATGACCGCCTGAACACATGTGCCATAGAGGGACAGTTCATGTTTTTTATAGAAAAATATAATGAATGGAGTCCTTTACATTTTCAACCACAGATCACTCAGGTTAAATGTTTTTATATGAATTGTTAAATGACTCAGACTTGAGTACTTAAGCGTTTTACAGATTTTTAACAATCTTAATCTGGTTTTAATTGTTCATATGGTTGTACTTTTTAATATTTATACCCACTGAGTTTACGATGGTTACATGAACTAATGTCCTAAACTGTTTTTGAAGTTTTCAACATAGATCTGATCCTTTTAAACTTTTAATAAAATCTGTTTAAATCTGTACAATAGTAATTAATTACTCCTCTGCACTCTCCACATATTCATGCCTAATAAACTAGTTATTAGATTACATTTTGTTCTTTAAATATTTATTTAATTCACACTGAACACACGTCAAACATGTTTAAAGTTTGTGGTCGTGGACCAAAGTACAGAAAATATATACTTAGATTGGAGGTTGCAAAATAATATACAGAACCTACTCAGATGCAACTTGGAGGAAGAGCAGCATCTCCCTGCTTTCAGTAAGCACATCTTGCCTCGCTGGCAGAAAACTCCCCCCTGACCTCACGATTCCGCATTATTAAAAGTGTTCTGCTTCTTACACACCAGGGTAAGAATCAGAGCATCGCAGCACCTGATTGTGACTGATCCGAGGTCGCCAATGAGTCTCAGCAGGAATTCTTTAAGAACGGTCACCTTGTTGAACCCGATTGTGATGCGTTCAAGTCGCGGCGCTAAGCTGGGAAATGTCCTTTACACAACCGTGTTTATTTTAATCAAGCCACTTTAGTTTGTTGTTTTGTCGTGTTACCTTGCTGGTTAGAACCAATTCCATGAGCTGGAACCTTAACATCTGATCCCGTGACCTGATGCTTAGCCGCCCGACGTGCCTTTGGGCTTTGAACATTCCTTAACCCTCACGTCACCTGAGTCCCTGTTGACGTAGCCAGGACTTAATGAGTCTGTCCATGGAATGTGACACGCTGACTACAAAGTGCTGCCTTAGTGGGGAAAGATTCCTGCTGTACAGGACACCGACAACACACACAGACACACAACCTTTTTTAAAACGTCGAAAATGTGACGCTTTGATGTGAATAATGTGCATCTCGTCATTATTATACTCCGCTTTGACAGACATACCTCTTCCCTTTAGAGTCAAGACATGCTCCACTAATGGTGGCCCGGTCAGCTTGATGATCCACAAACACACCTGGCAGTGAAAACACCACCACCAGCACCCTGACAGCTTAATAAATCTAACATTGGAGTGGCACATAACACACATTCATACCGGCTGCTTATAACAGCGCGGGTCGGAAAGCATTGGACGGACATTTCTAGAGGGCCTCCATCATCAGAGGAGGAGGAGAGGTCCGGCCTCATTAACAGAGATAAAGCGCAGAGCCTTCGTGGGACGCATCCCATTCCTTTTGTTTCGAGGCACTGATCAGTCAAGCTGGCAGCGGACGAGACGAAGGGCTTGTCGGAGGAAGGAGAGGCCGAGGGCGGCGGAGGAGAGGGAAGAGGAGCGGGCTCTCCGGGGCCCCGCGGCAGGAAAGTGCGCGTGGAGCTGGAGTGGGAGATTCCCATGTCGGTGGCACTGCCAGTGCAAGTGGAGCCAAACCCGACTCACCAACCGTTCCCCTTTCTGGACACGACACTGGCCGACCTTGGCATTCAAGAGTGAGTCTGCTCTCACAGCGAGGGGGCGGGGGGTCTTAGAAAGCAAGTGCATGTTGGATAACGTGTGTGTGTGTCCAGGTCAGATGTGAAGGAGAGGGTGGTGTGGGTGGACACCAAGAAAACCCAAGTTAAGAACAGAGCGGGGAAGCTGAAGGAGAACGAGACCACCGTGCTGGAGGTGAGTCTCTAACCCAAAGCAGCGTGGTCCGTCCGCGCGGCAGAGTAACGCCCGCTTGGTTTCTCCTCCTGTAGGTGAGGGTGAAAGCCCAGAAGCCCGGAGACAAGGCGCTGCAGGAGGTGCTGTACAGCACCGAGGCCCACACCGACCGCTCCTTCTGCCGCACGGGGATCAACATCTTGCCCTGGAAGCACACGTGCGCAGGTCCGTCCGGAAGTAGTTTTACAATATCGACCTGTGATAACAACACACCTGGGGATGCAACTTATGTGGCCATTAATGTCCGCTGGGGGTGGGGGGATTGGATGAGGGATCCACTTGGACATGATGGATTTATTTCTGCATGTGCGTTACATTTAGCAGGGGATCATTGCTTCAAACACGCGTAGCAAAGTCAGAAGCTTTTCCAAGAAGGGGCAGAAAGATTAGAAATAATACTATGGGGGCAAAAAGTCTTTGGTCTCTGAGATGACGGCTGAACCGCGTGACCATAGAGACTGAAATGAGATCACTGTAAAGTTACCAGAGTCCAGAGGAAGCTTTGCACCTAGATGCTGTGGGAAACTTGTGAAACTCTTGTCTGACTTGCGTAATAAAAATACTTTTATTAAGGCCGGTTGCTAGGAGACAGGGAAAGCTTAAAATGATGGCTGAAGTCTACAGATACTGATATTATTATATTATTATATAATATTATTGGCTGAATTTGTGCCATTAATCCCCTTTCATCATTTTCACAAACTGAACTATGAGCGGTTGAAGTGACGCATGTGCTTTTAAAAAAAACCCTCTGTCCGCAGGGGAGCCGGGCGAGACGGCAGTTCAGAGGAACATGGCCTTGGACACGGAGAACCAGCAGCCTGACTGCCCTGAAGCACAGGGACACCGGACATCTGAGGAGCCACATGCCTAACATCTGGAGCAGAGCACAACTTCAAGTGAATCACTGAGTAAAACACACACAACTCTACTCCAAAGCACGTTCTTAAAATCAATTACAGGACTTATGTCTGCATTTATTGACCGCGCAGCAGAATATGCCAACTTTGCAACATCATGTTCAATTTGGTAACATTTGTAAAAATGTTTTGAGTTATAGTGGAATTATATTATTTTTGCCAAGCAGATATGGTTACTTCTGCATTCAGCCCCAGGCGGAGCTGCTAAACGCACCAACAGTACAGCGGGTGAAGTAGGAGCCGTTTTAGCTCAGTGTGTCAATGACCTGTAGGGGGCAGCAGGTGGAGGAAGACCTCCTGTGCTAATGGTTAGAGAAAAGCCTTAGGAGGCAGCAGATGCATCTCTGTAAGATGGGACACTAGGAGACTGTATGAAGAGAAGTTCAGTCCTCAGATTGAAGTTAAGAGTTACATTAAGCAAGGAATCATTGCATCAAACACAGCTTTTAAGAATAACAGGGGTACCAAATACAATCAGCACAGAGGACGGTAAACCACAACTGTTTGGAACAATAAAACTAGCATAGAACAAGCAATAAATTAAAAGTGAAAACTCAGAAGAATTATTGTCAAATTTAATAACAGATTGGTGGAAGTGCTGTATTGAAACCATTTTGGGGAGATGCCCATCCCTTTCTCCACCTACAGTATAAAAATGTATGAAAAGAGTGGAAGGATGCGTGTCAGCTATGAGGCGGACACGACTGCGCCAAGTTTGGCCTGCTGCTCTAGAGGAAGTGAGGTCACAGCTGCTTGGAAGTCTGCGGAGCGCTGCAGAGCAAATTCTTTCATCAGCAGGACCAAAATGTGCTCCGTCTCTGTGGAGGAGAGGTATAATAACGGGTCTAAGGATGGCAGAAAAACATCGAAGCAATCTAAGAAAACAAGGTGCGGAAACTGCAGCCTAGGTTCCGGAGGGATTTTCACCTTTATCGACATCCTTTGCGCCGAGGACGTGACTGGAAGCCGCAACAATGGGCTTCATCAGGTTCACAACCTGAGGGGAACAAAAAGACTCAACTTCAATATTAGAATACACACATATACAGACTATCGTCTATTAAGAAACATCAAGTGAGGAGCGTCGTTGATTCATTGGATGTTTGTTAAAAGTGATTGCTCTTTCTTAAACGTTTACCTGCCGCCCCCCCTGCTGTCATCTAAATGTCTGGTCGAGTGAGTAGAAATATGCTGTATGCCTGAATATTGTGAAGCAATACTACTTTATAAAAAAGCATGCAAAGATTTGCCTGGTTGTGGTTTATTTAATTTTAAAGCTGCTCCAGCACCAATGGTGTACAATTGACTTGGTTTGTGCCATTAAGAAAATCTCAGCATCACTGTAAATACAGTTGAATCCCAGAAAAACAAATAGTACTATGAATGTAACAGGAGTTTGCACACCTGCAAAATGTCACCATTATTATCCCATTCAAACAAAATACAGATTGAGCATAGCATAACTGCTATTATGAATAGCTAGGCTGTCCATGGAGACGATAGAGTACATTGTGATTGTGACACCAGACAGCCATTGTGTGTGTGTGTGTGTGGGTAGTACCATATCCGGGCTGTGTGTGTAGAGCATAGCCAGGCAGCTGAACACTGTCTTGTTCTCCTCCAAGTCCTCTTTGAGGGGCAGATGAGCCACCAAAGCGGGAAGGACCTGCTAAGAAAAAGTCCGCCATCAATTTGTGTTGTCGGCAGAGATCACTCGAGGTGGCTGATACGACTCGTCTGGAGGGGGTGCGAGCCGAAGACATACCTGCTCAAGAGGAACTGCCTCCACGTTGGTCATGATCATCCTGCAGAGGGCGGCACACAAGTTGTCAATCACCCGGAGGTTGGACTCTCTGGTCAGCATGTTGGAAAACACTGAGAGCATCATGGGATAGTCTCTGGGGCACGCTTCGCTAAGGAACTCTATCATTGACCCACATTCACACTCACTGAAACACTCGGACACAAGTAAGAAGGATACGACACGCAAATTGGTCCGGTGGCCTGGGCCAGACACCCCAGTCCGAACACGCTGTTGTTGCGAACCTCAGAATCGCTGTCCCGCACTCCGGCTACCAGCACAGGAAGCAGCCGCTTAGACAGTTTGCTCGCCACTTTCTGGCCCCCGGACACGCCCACAAGCGCCTGCAAGATCTCTCCGATCGTACCCACGGAGAAGGACCGGTCCGCCACCGTGCAAGAAGATTTCTTTTGAGGGAGAAAATCAGAACCAATAGAAGGATTAAAGCAAATAATGCTTCTGTTAAACTCCAGTACTTGTCATCGTCCACACTCACAGCTTTGCTCAGGAGGACAGGCAGCACGTCGTTGAGGAAAGGGGCAAAGCTGTCTGCAGGCACACAGGAGGCCACGAGGGGAATTCCTTCTCCGGCAAATTCTTGGAGCATTGCATCGTACTCCGCCTGGTCAGGGATCACGTCAACAAAAAGCACACTCAATGCAGAGCGTCGTGGGCGGGAACATTTCTTTTTATTTTCCCAACTATGAATAATGTGGCAGAGAGGACAGCCAACCTGTTGCTCTTCATCATCAGTTTCATCACCACCACCGCCTTGACAAGTAGTCTTGGGGGGGGGGGAAGGCACAATCATGAATACAATGTCATTTTTGGTGTTGAGTAAGCTTGACCAAATAAAACCATCTCCCCCTCCTCGTCATCATTGACCCTTCTTCTCACCGCTTGCTTAAGCACATCGCGGATGACATTGCCGATCTCCTTAAGGCGAGAAGGGTCTTTGAAAGCCTCCCCCTGGCAGGACTTCATGACATCGTTCATAGTCTCCAGGATGCCCATCACAACCTGCCGCTCGGGCTCTGTCCGCACGGCTTCCACGATGCAAGGAAGCACCACATCCAACAATCTATGCAAGGCTGGGGAGGGAGCCAAGACGTACAGGAATGAGGAGGAATTCATTTGCAACGGTTCGGCGGTCAGTAAGTCAGCTGGCTTCTATCTTAACCATGGCAACGGTGTATAATCAGTTTTTTGCATGCTGAAGGGAACAAATGCATGTCCTGTACCCTGGTGGTTGGCCTCAGTGGGATTCTCCTGCCAGACTTTGTGCTGAGCTTGACAGAACTGGCCCATGGCTCCAAATGCTGCCCTGCGGACGTCCTCATGAGGAAACTAAGGAGGGATGGAAGTAACACACACACACAGATTTTTAGGGTGAGAAGAGAGAACAGGCACCTTCCATTCAGAAGTGTTGTTACATTTCTATATTATGATCACAATCATCCATGCTACACACAAACACAAACCTCAAAGTGTCCTTCATAGCACATTACACAAAGAAGGATGACTGGGATACTCACATCTCTCAACTTGTAGACTTCCTGGAAGCTAGACTCCAGGAAAGGCTGGAAGGCAACACTGTCCAGAGAAGCGAACACAAAATGAAATATGCACACATGACAAACCTGCATCAAGCACTTGGAGATTGTACCTTCCAAAATATGAAATTAGATAGAAACAATTCAATAACAGTACTTGCTAAAAAACTGCGCACATATAATTCAGAGTTAAATAAATAACGTTTTTAAGAATGCCCTGTAGAACTTCGGTTACCCAGTGCTGAAGGCAATCTCTCCCAGTGCATCACAGGCATCCTCCTTCTCATCGATGAAGGAGTTTTCTACAATATACCTGAAGATGGACAGATAGAAAACTCAGGTTTTTGCTCATGTGTAGTAAATCAACATGCACATGAATATGCGTGTTTGTGTGTGTGGCCCTAACCCCGAAGCATCGTGGATATCCGTCGCAGGCTCATCCTCCAGAAACTGCTCGTTGTCGGGGTCTTCGTCGTCGTCATCCTCGTCCAGTAGGACAAAGGTCTTGTCCTCCTCAACGTGTGCCTAAATGGAGGACAACGTGTGACGAAACCGGGAATGCTTTGTGATTATGTATTTTGTGATTAGCCCACATGCTTCAGAGTGGTATGTGTGCTTTATACCGTAATGCCCTCGTTGGACTTGAGAGCAAGCAGCATGACTGTTGTAATGGCGGTGAGGTGAGGAGTGAGGCAGTCCGGGCTGACTGTGGACACGGCAGAGTACAGACTGTACCTGATGGTGGGGAGACACATACACAAATTAAGGGTACAGGATTTATGCTATTTTAATAACTGATTTTATTTTGTCTTTGAATCTTGAAAATGATTTGTATATTAAAAGTATATACACAGGGATTTTAATTGTGATTCAATAACTCATGCTATTGAAACATAAACATTTTAAATATACATTACGAATGACCCCAAGAAAACAGTTTATTTTTAAACATACAGAACTACAGATTCATGCTCCCTTGTGGGTGGCTCGGAGGTGTACTGCAGCTAAAAAAAAAACCTATGGAATCAGGAATAAATAAGTAAAACCAACACTGTTATGTGTGTGGACCGCTATATTGAATGGAGGAAAAAAGTAAACAAGATGATACTCCAAAACATTTACACAAACTGAGTTACATACGTGCAGCGTCTTAAGTCAGGGTCATCAATGGTGTCTGTGAGGTTGAGGCCCAGCTGAACACACTCTGCAGCAAGAGGACCGAAGACATCGTTGCCGACGGCACGGGCCAACGTGGCAAGAGTACCTTATAGCAACAGCACAAGAGGATCAACAATCATTCATTCATGCTGTTCAGTCCTCTCTGGAGTGAGATGCACATTTTGCAGGCATTTGTGTAACAAGATGGGGATAAGTGGAAGAATGTTTTCTTTTTGTTCTATATATACATTATAAACTGCAAACACCTGTGTTTTACCTACCCAGGGACTGAGTTTGCAGAGACCTCATTTCCTCTGTGGTGGCAGTAAGGAATCCCTTAAGGCTTTCAATAACTGGAAGGAAGTAGGGGACCAACAGCTCATGGGCAGCAGTGGCTAAAAAGACAGTGATTTTACAATGAGACAGGTTACTATACTCTGAATCAAGTGGGAACTTTTTTTTCATTTCATCAAGAAATTAACTGTTGAATTGTTTGGCTTAATCTTCCGTTTACATATCATTCTAGTGGACATATTCCTACCTATGGCACCTATAGCAGACACAGCAAGCTCTTTTATCTTTAGGCTTTCAGCGTTGTTGAGAGCAGACAACATGGTATCCATCAGGGTAGGCAGGTAGGGCTCAATATCTGCTCCTGTAAGCGGGAAAAAAAGAGAGCGAAGTATGAAGATCCGGTATTGGGCATTTAGACGACAAAAGCTTTGGTGGAACCTTTTAAATACCAAATTAAAAAAAACCCTATGTTAACACAAGTTTGGATGATTGTATGATGTTTATTAATCATGTCAGGAAAGTTAATGTATGTATCATACATAAGATGTGTATACTCTTCTGTATGATCGGGTCATTGCGGAAAACCTTTTTTCAGCTTACCAAGGTTCTCCATGAAGTTCTCTAGTGCATAAAAGGCCTTAGTGACATGGCCGACCTTGGCCTGGTTCAAGGATGAAAGGTAGCCCAGCAGCAAAGGCATCAACTCAGCACAGTACTGGCTCACCTCGGGCTGAAAACAATAAGTGCAAAAAACTGTAAACAAATGTAATATAAACAGCAATAAAAATGCATGTAAAATTGTACATCTTGCTGTGTTTACTCACCTGTAAATGTTCAGAGAACTGTCCCAAGGCAAAAAGGCCAGCACTGCGCACCACCTGGTTACTGTCAGAAAGACTCTGGCACACTGTCTGCAGTACTGATGACAGCATCCTACCACAGATAAACGCAAAAGCAGGAAGACGCTCAAATTTTAGTAATTCTCATTTGTCTGCCAACAGATGGGGAAAATATATATATATGGGAACCTCTCAGAAGAAAGCCATACTTGGTGCGTATGTGGTCCGCACAGCCTTCAGCTAGCACAGCAAGACACATGAGACCCCCTTTCCTCTCATAGGGGTTTTCACTGGCAAGGGAGGTCAGGATGAGGGGCATCTTCAAACACAAGACAGCGCAAAATACATTGTCAAGAAGCAGTGACCTGAGTCAAAGGCTCATACACGATACATGGTTATTTAAATGCGCAGTGCAGCATTGATAATTCTACAAGATCAAAACAAAGAAAAATTAAAATAAAACTACCCTTCATGTTATATATCGGTTATTGTTTACACCGACTTACCAGTTGTTGAAACAGTTTTTCTGGGGGCATATGGAGGGCCATGGTGTCAATAATCTGGAACAACAACAAAAACTATTAACCTCACTTTTTCTTGCGATTCAGAAGTTAATCTTCTATATCTATTGCTAGGAGCATTTTCTTACACAACAGAAGGTTTTGCATACGAACAGAACTTCTTCCAACCTGAACAGCACAGTGTTTGGGATTGTCATTGTCGGTGCCATCGCCGCTGTCATCCTCTGCATCCTCTGGGTCATGCTCACCAGGGCGTGGAGCAGCATTTAGCACAGGGAAGATGGACTGCAGGATAGGGTTCAGTAGCTTCTGCTTCAGCACCGTCTGCACAGTATTGAAAATAAGGAATATTCAATATCATTTAACTGAGCCTAACCCTTTCTTGTGGTTAGGCACAGAGACTACATTTATTATATAAGCTGATGGGTGAGATTACCTTGCTCTTCAACTTGATAAGGAAGGCAATACAAGAAAGTGCTTTCACCCGCAGAGAGTCAGTCAGTGTGGCGTCACTGCCCACCTGAGCAATGACATTGAATAAAAGTTACTTTAAAAGCTCATCTTTGATGAATATTTTTGTTTGTTCTGAACATTTTAATCAAATTCATAACAAATTAGTGGAGATGAAAGACAGGACTCAGACATTAACTTCCCACCTCCAAGCAGAAGCAGACAATGGCAGCAACATGAGGGACAATGAGGGACACCTCAGTATCCATAAGCTCATTTAACACCTCCATGGCCTCGCCAGCTTGGCCCTGTGCAGACAGACAAATCCAATCATTTGACACGTCATATGAATCCCTTCCCTTAAATACACTTAATTGACAACAATATTTGTTAAATGTATTCCAATTTACCTGATCTGCCTTGATGAGGTGCTGTAGAGCGACAATAAGACTTGGGATGAGAGCACGCATCTGATTCTGTGGAGCCGCAAAACGTCACTTAGTCATCAAAAAGTTTGTAAATATATCCCAACTGTAACATTGTCTATATTATCTTGTTGTGCCATGTTAACACTGTCACAATTGCTCACACTCTCTTCTTTTCCAGTGTATGCAGTAATAGCTGTGAGGGTGAGGATGCAGTAGTACAGGGCCGTTGGGTTGTTGTGGTCCTGCAGCACAGTACTAAACAGCTGTAGCAGCTGGCAGTAGTGAGGCTTGAAGGGCTCCGGATTGGCATCCATCACCTTATTTAGCAGCAGGAGGCCAACCTGTTGGGAAACCAGACCATTGATTATCAGAGGCTGTTATTGACAAACCAAGTACTACAAATATATACAGACAGACACACACGTATGTATATATAAAATATATACAACTGTACACAAAGGTATTTAAACAGCTCCAAATGATAAATCATTTTTTTTTTTAGACCACACTTGTTTAGAAATGACAATAAATAGTTAAATGTTAAGTTACTAGATAACATGAAATCCATAGGTGGAACGAAGAGTCCTGTACCTGTCTGTCACGAGGATTGCTACTCTTCGTAGCTTCATTGAGTAGCTGCAGCAGGGCGGGCCAACGGTCCGGTGTCTCATGTTTAATCATCACTGCGCATAGTTGGGAGAGCGAGTGCTGCACTGTGTGTCTGCAAAAAACAGACATGTACATAGAGTTTAGACTCATTCATACGTTAGTTTTTCCATGTGCATTTTAAAGTCATGAAATCTAGGCCATGTCAGAAATATTACAATATTATTATAGTAACTGATTAGCTTACTCGGTTTCCTGCATGAAGACCTGCAACACTACAGCCTTTAAGCTGCATGAAGGAAGACAAACATCACAATTACGCCTCTATTTCAACTATAACTATAGGAAAGAGCATTTTTTACTGACAATAAAAGGAAGCAAACCTCTCTCTATCTTCAGGGCGGATCTTCTTCCAGTGTTTCTTCACTCTCAACCTCAGCATCACAGCTGCTGACTGACGAATCTAAGGGGTCACATCAGGAAAAGATTTTTGCTTACATCAATGAAAGCACCCAGGGAAAAGAGCTGACAACCACCCCACTGTGCATCTCACATGCACAAAGTCATCCTGGAAATGATGCTAATCCCACTGGATTAGACAGCATTCTCTCGCTGCTCTGCCACCTCTCCCACACAAACAATACCTGGGGGTTTGGGCTGCCACTCATGACAGCACACAGGGCTGGAATAATGGCTGGGTCTTTGAAAGCCTGTTTCAGCTGGGCAGTGGCCTAAAAAGGGGGACGAAAGAGGTCAGACGGAGAACGGTGGCTACAAATAGCTGTGACGTTATTGTAGAACGTGTACAACATGCAGCCGTTAGCTTCCATTTAATGAGTAAAGTTAACATGAACAAACTTGACATTCTTTAGTGCCACCACGTTAGACGACAGCGGTTCGGAATGTCATTAAGTTTGACAGTTAACGATTAGCTAGCCGTTTGTTGAGCAGTCACTGCGCTGGGACAGCTAGCATGACTTAGTGACCGTCAATCAACCGTTAACGTTAGTTATCAAACTGGTCGTCCGGCCCACATTCATTTAGCATTCAACGTTGATGCCAACTCCAAACAAGTCGTGTGTGTCGTTACCTGCTGAATGACAGCATTGTCTGGTTCAGTCAGCTGCGAGAGAATCTTCTCAAGTTCCTCCGCCATCTCGACAGCTCGCCCTTACAACTTTCCGTTAACCGTTAAATGAATAGTATCAAGTAGCGGGTGGGATGAACGAGGTGTCTAGCGGGGTCCCGAGCACGTTGTGGCTGTCAGATAGTCACGTAGACGGAGCCTCGGTGGGACGACCTGAGTAACAACTAACGAGAATTACCGCCGCGTCTTGTCGGGACAAGCGGCCTTTTTATTTCTGTTTAAAACGTGAAAGTATCAAGGCGCGTGGCGGGTGCAACGGCTTCGTGCTCCGCGAGGGGGATTCAACTGGCAGGAACGCGGAGCCGAACCGGGAGTTCCACGTGAGTTGAGTTAAAGGGACCAGCCGGCGATGGCCGTGCTTCGCGTGTGATTAAAGACAGCGCCCCCTGCTTGAGGGGAGGCCGCGGTGCGAACCGGGAGTCGGTGGCAAGCAGGGGAGGAGGAGGGAACTAAAGTAGTCCTGTTATAAATCCTACCTTCATGAAAATTACAATGTCATTTTCGAGGATGTTGGCCTAAGTGGGTGTTTCCCCTACCATTAAATTAACGACCTATATGTATCTACATGGTCACTCTTTTACAATTCTTCTACATGCTATCTTGGTATTGCAGACACTCACAGAGAGACACGTGGGCGCACACAGGTAAAGCACACTCCCACCAGCGGACGAAGAGACACATGTGCCAGGTCAACCACCTGAAAACCAGACAATGAAATGTGTTTTTTTTTTATCAATGCGGATCTCAATAAATGGGCCAGACGTTTCTGAATTCACGTATGAAGAGACACAGGAAATGTTCTTCCGGAAGCCCAGAGAGATGCACTGCAGTGACAAGAGCTGCACACTTTGTGGATAATTGTCATTGTGTTCCGTGTTTAGTTCCAATAATTGTCAGTCGTTATATTGACTGCTGTCATTAAAATAAAACACATGAACACAATGATTCCTCTAAGTCTTTGTGCCCATAGGCGAGTTTGTTGGGCTATGAGTGAAACTCTTTTCATTGTTTATTTACCAAAATTGTTTTTCTTCACAAACTCAAATATATGCTACTTTTATGCACAAAAGTGAAAATCCGCTGATACATCATCATCTTGAATTCCAATACTGGACCCAATATAATACAAATAGAGTAGTGAGACTGTATATAAACCATTTGATAAGCAGAACTATCCTGCCCTATGGTTCTTCATTTGACCAGCTATCACATTAGTTATATTTAGGAACATTCAGCTTATAATACTTATAATACTATTTTATTTTTGTAAGGTTTTTTTTAAGTGCAGGGCTTTTTTCTTGTAATCAAGTATTTTGCTTTAGTAGTTTTACTTCTTTTACAATGGCAAAGGACCTGTAGAGTACCATTTCCACCACTGAAATATCAAAACACACACAGTACAATTACTGATTAAACTACTGAGAGACAACGATGAAAAGAGCTCTGGGGTCGCCGTTGTGAGAAGGTGGTCACTTAAGAGATAATTTGCACACATTTCAGACAACAAAAGAAATACTGGTGGTCTCGCACTTCACGCCCACAACACCATGCAGCTACTGAACACACACGGCCAGTGACTAATCTATACTACAAGAAAGGAACACTGAGGCAGTGATCATGTTACTTCAGTCACTATATTGGCTGCTGTCATTAAAATAAACACATGAAATGACATCAAATCCAGCTATAGTAGATATAACGGCTCTCATGGTGGCTTGTTATCACTGGAAAGAAAATATTCAGAGGTTTATGTCTAGCAAAACCAAAGATTTGAAAGCAAAAGAACATAATAGTGCAGAAATGTTTCTATAATCTGGCTTGTACACCTTTTTTGCTGTATCAGTGCCTCTCAAGAATACACATGTGAAATACAGTCCAGTATGCCTGGTCATCAAAGCACAATCCCACATACCAATGCTCCATTCACCCGAACCCCCCCCCCCCGGACACGCCTACACCAGCAACCCTCCTCCCGTATGTCCGTGCACTGACGAACACGCCCTGCCCAGGCAGAGATCAGGAGAAATGCAAATTCGCAATTAGGCTCACTGTTCACACATCATTTCAGCACTAACTGAGTGATCACCGAGTCAATGGAGCCTGGGAGGGGGGCGCACAAACAACCACCTGGACGGGAACGCGCCTCTAATCTGCTTCATCTTTGTGAAAAGGATTGCAAATGGGGGTTAAAGCAGTTCACATCTACATGTCCAACCTGTTGTACAGACGGTGGGGGTCGAGGGTGCTGTTAGGATTGGAAGCTACAGGAGTTGTCTTTGAACACTTATAGTGTGGAAATGAAGAGTTAAATACATTTTTTTAAATCGTGAGATTTTATTTATTACACCTCAGACAGTACTACTACTGTCAACAGCGCTTTCAACTACATATTATGTTTAAAAGCTTGTATTCCGTGGCTCCAGTGCCTTGGGTTTCTTTTTGCTTATCTCCATTTTAACCATCTCGCTGAGTAATATATTAGTTGTCGATAAATTATTCATGCTTGAGACCGAGATACTATATTCATTTAGTCTTTTGATCTGTGACTTATACTCAATAAAACATTATCAATGCTGACAACTATGCAGTCCGATCATGTCCATGTCTTAAAAAGCATCTTAAAGCAGCTGGGGAAAGTACTTTAGTACTTTGACCTTTTTCTCACTAAAGTAAGTTTGGTAAAATAAAAACATTCTGCTAAAAGATATTTTGGTGCACAAACTATTCATCTGGACCAGGGAGCTTGTATTTTAAACGCTCAATATTCCATAAAAATATCATATTTTCCTTAACTGCAACACCAGTGACCTTCAATACTGCTTTGTCCTTATTGGGGATAAAAGGGGGACTTAAAAGATGCTTCTGAGCTTAATTGTGCTCCTTAAATAAAGAAATCTACAAAACATTACCAGGAGGTGACGCCCTGAGGTTATAAAGTGGAAGTTGCAAATACCATATTATGCAACTTTGTGTGCCCCTTCCATCCGGCAGGAGGCTGGGGTCCATGAGGAACAAGGCCTCACGTTTATTCCCGTCGGCAGTCCGGCTCACGAACACAGCCCACGTCTCATTCTGACTGACTCTATTCAAAACACATTTGGTCACTTTCAAATAAACTTGTTTGCCTGTCTTTTAAAATTGTATATTCTTTAGTTAATTTAATTGTAAATTATTCTCTTGTATTTCCTAACATACTTGGAAAATTACTGTTTCTGATGGTGGATAGAATTCTGTCACAAAGTAATATTGATTATTTGATTGAGATGCGAGTCATAAATAAGAATTTAGGATCATGGACAATGTGAGCACTTATCAGTTGAAACAGTGAAAGTCTTCAAACAAAGATTTAGACACACAATTACCCTTAAACCCCGGGGTCTCAGGATCAGTTAGATGAATTAACATGCAAGTTTATACTCTACGAGTAGTGCAGACATTACATTTAAAATATCCCCACAGAATAATTCTCATGCAAAGTCAAATCAATCTACTTTGACTGATCTGTGGTATCACCTAAAATAAAGTAATTCTAGATGTTCTATCTTTAATCTTAAGACTTTTATTATCAGTGGAGATTGCAGATTTAAAAAGTGGGCAGCTACAGAAAGCCTCCAACTCACGTAGATGGCCAATAACATGTGACTCCTGCCGCCCACGTCGTGGCAATTAAAGAGATTGGCTCACGCGATCAAAACACCCACCTCCACCGCTGCCCACACCCACCGGCCTATAAATAGCCCGTGGGAGGTTGCGCGCAATACTTGAAATTAGTCTGTGAGTTGTACCTGGGCGGCTGCCACTACCTTCTCCCAATTTTAATTTTTTTTCTCGTATGGTTTTTCAATTTTTTGAAGTGAATTTTAAAACGGTTTTATTGCGGTGCACGAAGAGATGGCGGACTGGAAGGCGCAGATAAGTTACAACTACAACCCTGCGTACCACGCTTACGCGTACGGCCTCGTTTATCAATCCGGCCCCGAGCCAAACCACGGCAACCCGAGCACCTGGGGCGAAGCAGGGGTCACGGACTGGAGCAACTACAACGCCGGAGTGACGCAGGCCTACTACGCCGCCACCGCGAGGACCCGCGAAGAATCGCCGCCTCACAGTCCCGAGCAGCAACCCGTGAACGGCCACGGTCACTACCAGGCGTCCGGGGTGGTTTACCCGTGTGACACCCAGGCGGGCCGTCTGCCACGGACACACGAAGCCGGAAGCGATTCGACCAGTGACTCCGAGGCCCACACCTCACCGAGTATGTATTTGTGGCTAAAGTTCTGATCTCAAGCTACCTAGACGCTAGCTACCGTTAGCTAGATGCTAGTTAATGTTAGCAGAGGCGGTCAGCTGACCTCCCTGGCGTTGTTTTATCAAATTGTTTAAAGTGTAAAAACATCGGTTCATACATCACTCGGATGGCCACCCAAACCGCAGTGCTTCCGCCAGAAATGTCCACGAAGTCGAATCGAGTTCCATCTTGAAAAGCGTTACACGTTTTATCCCGCCACTGAGTGGACGTTGCGCCCGGAGCGAGCTCAGCGGCGACATCTCGCGATGGAATGTCGAAAGTAAAATAATATACATGCCTATCATTTTTTTGTTTTACATTAATCAGTGCATGCATACAGTTGTTTTACTATAGTAAACTAGAGGTTTACTAAAACTAGTAATGCAACTCAGACATGCGGTTTTTCAGTAAACTCTGGAATTGTGCGCACAACCATGCAAGCATATTGAGTCTGATGTCCAAAGCTTACTGACCACAATGCGTCTCTTCACTTTTTCAGATTCATGGAGTTCTGGCAGCAGCAGGGAAGGAAGTCTCCCCCAGACTGACCCTACCGGCTGGGGGAAGAAGGGGACCAAGGAAAGGGACGGGGAGGCGAGCGGCAGGAGCCCCGTTGCCAGCGGCTCTCAAGTGGACGAGGCCAGCAGCTTCGCCCTCAGTGGGAACGAGGACGCCAACGGCACAACCTCCGTACACTTGCCATCAACTGCCTCAAAGAAGCCGTGCACTACTACTGTGACTCCCCCCAAGGGAAAGATGAGGGCGGCCTTCTCTGAGAGTCAGATGAGTGCTCTTGTCCAGCGCTTCAGTGTTCAGCGGTACCTCACTCCGGCTGAAATGAAGAACCTGGCAGAAATGACAGGACTGACTTACAAACAGGTGAGTTATTTAACAATGATATTCGGCCAACACGCACGTGTGTGTGTGTGCGCGCGCGTGTGTGCGCGCGCGTGTGCTTTCTCATCATCTAAAATCTCCCATCTTCTAGGTCAAGACATGGTTTCAGAACCGAAGAATGAAGCTGAGGAGGCACCAGAAAGATACAAGCTGGGTGTCTGAGCGCTACAACAAAGCCAGCCCCATACACGGAGCCATGTACGCCAACGTCGGCCAACCCATGTCGCCTGTAAGTAGCTCATTATGTGCTCTGTCCTGATGGTCAAGCCATTGTCCTGCTCAGATTTCCTGTTAACAGATAACAGAGAAACCTCAGCTTGGACATAGAGCAAGTCGTCCGTAATGGAGGCCTTATCATAGTCTGATTATGGCCTTAAAGGAGGTGCGAAACACTTAACTGAAATGCGAAACTGTAGGCTGTATTAACTAAATGGTTGAAAGGAATCTTACTAATTTGAGCTACCACTTGTTTTAGTATCACGGAGAGGCCCGGCTCAAGGAGAATTACAACCAGCAGATGATGGAGACTGCCTTCAAGAAGACTGCTCCCCAGAACATGGCCTTCTATCTGGCTGCTATGGGTGCTGCTGCGGGGTCTCCCGGCTACCCCTCCTGGTCCCCTGGCTCGCCCCAGAATGCAATGCCCCACAGGTCCCAGAATGCAATGCCCCACAGGCCCCAGATGGCTTGCTGGTCCATGGCCCCTGGCGGTGGCCACTATGAATACAACCACAACGTGTTCCAGTCAGCCGGCGCCACGACTGCAAACGACGCAGGAGAGGACATGCGCCTAGAAGGCAAAAGCGGGGCGGCGGCGGTCAACAGTCACGGGTCTTTAAACACGCCCATTGTACACGATGGCCAAAGCTGTTGAGCCTTTCTGTGAAAGTTACTTTAGTCAGTTAGTTTGCAACGAATTGAGGTAATTTTTTGCAGGGCTGGATGTACATAAGCCTTGTTCATACTCCCGTTCTGAAGTGGTTTCCATATTTCTTTTTTGAAGCTATATTTTTTTATGCATGTATTTAATGTATGTTCGTGTGAATTCTTAGTAATACAAGATGGGTCCAACCTAGCTGCATTTGTTTTGTTTTTTTAACTCTTTAGGCAAAGTACTGAGACCGCTCTGATGGGCACAAAAAGTGGTTCTTTAAATTCCAGTCAGTTTTAGCTTTTTTAATTTTTTATAATTGATTTTTAATAGCAGCCAAACCTTTCAATTACCATTTTATTAATGAAGTTTGCTGTAAAAGTGTTAAATACAGAATCGAGACCTGTGATGTAGGTCATATCGAGAAGCTTGTGTGAAACCTTTGGTTGATGCAAAATTTGCTGTGCTGTAGAATACCCATGTATTAAAAGAATCCAAGAATCTACCCAGTTCGCGTGTAATATTGTATTAAAAGGCATTTTATTGAAAATAATATTTACATTGGAATAAATCAATGGTGATCTCAGCTTGCAATGGCAATATTGCTACTATCAACCTAACGCTTCACCGGGCCTGTGCGGAACTCATTTGTATTCAATCGGCATTGAACTGCCCAATTCAAAGTAAATGTAAATTGCACTACAGCATAAATAATCCAAACAATTGATGCAATGTGGGTAAAGTTTCCGGTGGCTAGATCCTGCCAAACCTCAATGGACCATGAAGTAGGAGTTAATGATAAATTACATCATACGATGACTGCATCCCCTGGTGACATTTCACCCCATCACTCCTTAATGGACAATTACACAATCCCTTTGTACCGAAATATCCCATTTAATCCTTGAATACAAATCTCATCCAACCACAATCCCTTATTACAAACACTAGTTAAATCCTGTCAAATAAAGGTAAAGGTCTCTACTCCTTCACCAGAGGGGTGTGTGTGTGTTTCGTATGACAAAGGAAATGAGGATTGTCCTTGTGTGCTATGAGGAAGTGCTTATTTATCTCAGCGTGTCTGTGTGCACGTTCCACATCTAATCCATCTTCAGGCTACGGTAGATATAGCGAATGAAGGCCAACGAGGCCCAGAAGGACACGCTGCCCAGCATCAGCGAGAAGACCATCGCCGTGAGCAGAGAGTAGCCAAAGAACTCGGTGCTCTGCACCAGGCCGCTCATAGAGGACCGGTTCCGGTAATAGAAGACCGAGTAGACGAAGATGAAGAGGCCGGTGGAGCCGGTGCTCAGGACGCTCCGCCACCACCACCGGTAGTCTTCGCCAGACAGCAGGAAGTAGGTGAGCGCGACGGAGATGCAGGCGCCCACCGAGAGGAGGATGGCGAAGACGCACAGCAGGATGCCGTACAGGGTGTAGTACTCTCTGCCCCAAACTGTGGCAAAGATGTAGTACAGCTCCACTGAGATGGCACTGAGGGAGGAGGAATGAGAGGGTAGAAAATGAAAAAAAGTTTATTTCCCCTCTTTCCCCACACGTGAAGACATCTCACCTGAACGGCAGGAAGCCGCCGATGGCCATGTGCACCACCGTGTGTTTGTACCACGGCTGCGTCGGGATCTGCCGGGCGATGTTGCGGGTGCGACAAGGCGCCTGGAAGCTGCCGGCTCGGTTCTTTCCCACAATGCCGCCGATGACCGTGAGCGGGAAGCCCACCAGCACCCAGGCCCCCAGGATGAGGAGCACGGTGGTGGCCGGCAGAGCCTGGGTGGAGCCGCTCCACCAGTGGATGGAGTTCACGACGCTCCACGTCAGGAACAGGGGAGCTGTGTGGATGAAGGGCCGAAGGAGTTAATCATTCCGGGTCACGAGAAAACGCCAGAGTATTGCTAGAAATTACCCATGTTTTAAATGATGACAATATTAGGAGATACAGCTGTTTAATACAGACTAAATGAGGCCACGTTTAATGGCCAAAGTGTGAATGAATTAAAGATGATGATGATAAAATACAGTGATATACTCAGGAGGACTGTACCTATCCCACCTGTTGCTTTAGAAATTACACAAGGACCACTTTAAAAAGCTCGAGGAAATGTGTCATTAAGTTTCATATTGACAAATGGTCTAAACCTAAAAAAATACAATCTCGAAATAATAACAAAATTGACTTAAATTATTTTACTTAAAAAATGACAACCAAAATAATTAAAGTAACACTTCTAAGAGACCATGATTTATTTCTAGTAGACAAGAACAGTTTAAATGAATCAGTGCACTAATCCCAAAGCCTTGCCGTCGCCAAACTCACCGGAGAAGAGCGACGAGGTGAGGATGATGTTCCACACCCAGCGCTGGCCATTGATCTGCGTGTAGAAGCTGCAGGACACGTAGCCGGACACACAGCTGGTCAGAGCGTACAGGACGATCGCTGTGGAGTTGATGGAACCGTGACGGTGCACATTGAACATTCCCAGCAGCGCCATAAAAATGATTCCTATGGAGTTGAGACATTTGAGTGATCAGATCAGCGTGTGCCGCTTGTGCATATGACCCTTTAGAATCGCTATGTCACTCTGGTCGTCAGTGCAAGTCTGCTCGCTATTTTCAAAACAGAAACAATGAAGGTCTCTGGTACCTGGTCCCTGTACAGATCTGTGTGGATTTTAATTTAAGCTGCGTTTATGGAACGCATGCTCACCCGTGGCGAGGGTTAGGAACTGAGCTCCCACTCCCAGCACGGCACACAGCAGGCTTTTGTAAGGGGGAAACCTGAAGACATCGGTGTGTATGATCTTCCAGCCGTTATCTCCCTGGTCCAGATCATCGCAGCCGCCCTCTTCCTCCACGTTGTACCTGCGGGTGAAAGAAAGTTGCTTTCAACAACGATCTCATCGTGTAGGAGACAACCCGAAAGTTTCTGCTCAGGTCGAGAAGAAAGCTTAGCTCTTAGCTTATGGGTCCATAAGAGCTGAGGTGAATCCTCACAATACATACAGTCCTCAAATGAATGCTAAATTTGTTTTACGTTTTTCAGAATAAGAGACATACATTACGAGAGAGAAAGCCTGTATTCTGTCTGCAAAAACAACTACCGGCTCTCAGACTTACAGTATGTTTAATTCCCAGCATGATGCCCAACAGAGAGAAAGCTTTGAAGTTTAGAACTTTTTTAATGTTTTAATTGTACTGTACTGTAGTACTGTAGTATGTACTTCCTGATCCTAGATTGTACAAATAGACGGTACAATTATGACTATTATGATGTGTTTAGTATCTTTTCAAATCAATTGCTTGTTAAGTCCATGAAATGTAAAGAGCCTCACATTTCAGAAGCACCAAACGGTTGTCATTTATAAATCAAAATGGCAAAAACAATTCACAAATTTACTGTTGATTTACTAAAAGATAAAAACCCTCGTGACGATTTTAGAGATGTGTTTGATGTGCAGGTTAAACTTTCATATTAAAAACAGCTCCCCGTACATCGACCCAGATGTAACCTCGATGAATCTGACTGACCTGGCAAAGTCATTCTTGAGGACCCGCATGAGGATGATGATGACGAAGCCCAGCAGCAGCACCACCAGCACCAGCGAGTTGATGATGGAGAGCCAGTGGATCTCCAGGGTTTTGGGGAAGAACGAGTAGTCCCGGAGACGCTCGGCTCTACGGGCGTGAGGCAGCGTGGACTCGAACCAGCGCACGCTGTAGGTGTGGGTGACCGTCAGGCCTCCTCCGCCCACTCCGACCCCACCCACCGCGGCACCGGCCCCCTCCTCCAGGGGAACAGGTTTGACGTCTTTCACCGAAACATTGGCAAAGATCACTGAGTCGCCGTTGTACTCGATGTTGAAGTCGAGGTGAGTCCACAGGCCCACCTGATGGGGGTGAGGGAGGAGGGGTGAGGCCGGGGCAAAGACGATGTAGAAACACAAAGAGCAGGACAGGGGAGGAGGGGCGGGGAGATAAAAAGGTGGAGATGAGCTTTGCATGAAGAGAAGACCTGAGAATAGTCTTCCTGTCTCTTTCTACACAGATTACACAAAACCCTCGGGAGCACAAAGTGCTTCACCTTGTGGCTGTGAGGCAGGAAGCCGCTCTCCTCGATGTAGCCCACAAACCCCCAGATAGGAATGTCCTCCAGGACAAATTCAAAGTAGAACAGCTCCTCGATGGCCTCGCGAAGTTCATCCACCTGAAGCGCGCACACACAGAATACCCAGGATCACACCCTGAGCGCTTAAGGAGCACGGCCTTACTGTTTTTAAACTACATTACGATAGACCAGCACATTTGAGAGGATTTACCGGGGAAATGCTAAGCAACGCTAATCATCCACAAATGCTTGTAAGATCTGAAAAAAGGGTTTTATAAAAATGGTTCTTGTCTTGCAACACCAGCCATTAATAAATAGACACTCTCATTTGTATTTAAAATCAAACTACTTCATGAATTGTAAAGTAAATCTACAACGAGAACAAAGTTAAGGTGGTACAAAGTGCTAAGTTGAGCTATCTTTTCAATAAATACCTGTTTCTCTGAAAGTGTGAGCTTGCAGAGGGTTTTTTTCTCCACGTTCTCTCTGAATCGGATGTAATACAACGACTCGGCCATCCTGTCCCCATCTAACACTTCTCCCAGACTCAGCGACTTGTGGTGCACCTGAAGATGAAGCAGCACATAGCATGAACGGTCAGCATTCTGTGCACAAGGGACTTCCAAACAGCACATATAGCTGTGAGGGAGTCGTAGCAAGGATATTGTAAACAAAAACACCAGCGGCTGGGATCACTCATCATCACTGCACGCTTGGTGTTAAAGCCCCACATCCCACACCTGTGACAGGTCACTGCTGTTGTGAATGTGACAGGTATCAACCACCGTTTAAGTAATGACTTTTCTCCAATGTCATGTCATTTATTAATAGACCATAATCAAAGGCAAACACTCTCAAAACATGATATACTTTTTGCAACGTAGGTAAATTAGTGTCAAAGAAATATATTTAAATCAAAATACTAATATGGTCTCTTTTCTTTCATCCTGTATTCTTTTAAATTGGTTAAAACCTTTTTGTAAAAAAGAAGAAAAAAATTGAAGTCCCTTTCATTGCTTATTCCTGCTCACGAGAAATGCCTTCTTTGAGCAATTCCATTGAACTTATTTTTTTATAAACATAATGACAATATCTAAATTGTACAGCCGGATAAAAAACATTGGATGTCTCATATAAAAGCAACTTCCTAAGACATGCTGAGATCTACGCACCAACATTTAGCAGGGCAAAATGATCTGGAGGTGCTTTTCAGGTGATTTCCGAGCAGCGCTGCAGAACAGAGACTGACCTTCTCAGGCCTGCAAACCGGCAGCGTGTAGAAGTGATACGTCTCCTGGGGGTTGTGGTAAGGGCCCACTTTGTTGACATAGAGAGTCACGTTGTCCCCCTGCTTGTAGCCCACTGCCCAGCATGAGAACACGGACAGGATCAAGAAGCAGTGGAGGCCCATCGTCCTCTGGCCGCCGCCTGGTCGGGGTCCTGTTCCGCGCTGCATAACCTTCTACTGCAAAGATGCACAGTTCAAGAGGGACAGCTGGTGTGATTTAAACCCGACTGGCTCACCTCAGACTTAAGACTGTGCCTCTTTCAAGTCAACCAATGATGTCATGTTCATGCCACTTGCACCAGATGAGTGACCATTGATGTGACAAGTGAAGAATTTAATGCAGATTCACTCTCTCAACACACAGCAGAGAATTGAGGATTACATGAGTTACAAAGCATTTCATCAGTTTTATGAGTCGGGAGGAGGCCAGGAGGGATAGGTTTGATTAACTAAATGTGCTCCGTGCGCTTTTATTTCGTCGGTTTGAGACACAAACTGCCATTGCCCAGAGATGTTATCTTTTTAAAACTAAAATAGTAATCCTACGAGTCTACAGCGTCATTTTCTACTCTTTGTTTTTTTTAGGAAAGCACAGTATTGGCAGCAAGAAGGCCAACTTAGTCAAAATGAATGACCCATCATTCTATATATTTAAAAGCAATAGTTAAGACATACAAATTCTGTCCTAAACCTCACAAAGCACAGCCGGTCGTATCACTTTTAGGAAGTATTAGAAAATAATATAAATCAGCATTACTGGTGAAATCTCACAGAGATGCAAGAATGCAAAAATGCACAAATGCATTCACAACAACTTATATTGCGTGTCGTGCATGAGGATTGATGACAACGTTAACACTGAGGAAAAGTTTGAATGTTCTTTAGTTTAAGTGAGAGTGCATCTGATGATGGTGATGAATGGGATCCAGATGCTAGCCAGATGGTGTGCAGTGGCATAAATAGTAGTATTGGACCACCAATAATATTCTGTTATGTTTCAAACAGAACCCGGTGAAGTTGTAAGACAGGATTTAACAGAACTATATTAGCTGACCCAGTAACAAGAATAACAACAACCAACCACTAATATGAACCAGTCGTGCTCTTTTAGACTCTAGAAATCTAGAAATGTAACCTAAATTGACTGTCTCACGTAGTAAGGGTCATTAACTCATGAAAAGCAAATGCATCTCCGTCCAGTCTGCTTACTTCAAAAGAGGTACGTTGTATTTCCGTGTTCAGCCCCGACTCACACTGTGAGGGAAGTTGGAAAATGATGCACTAGCAGGGTCACTGTTGTGGCCCTTTCAGTGCGAGTGCTGCCGATCCCAAACTAAACCTGTCCGTCCGCTGAATTCCTCGCACTCCAGGCCGCGACGGCCGCCTCCGCGCTCCGGTAGGCGCCGATGCTGGAGCTCAGTGTAAAGATTTAACGCCACAGCTAAACATCTCGCAGGGCCTCGACTCGACGCAGCGACGTATTATATTGCATTGCGCTCGTATCCGGCTACAGCAGGTGCTGTCGTCGACGCATGGGACAGTGTAGAAGAGAAGTCCGACTCCACGTCACCTTAAAAAATAAAAAATTGCGACGGCTCCGCAGAGTTTTCCGGGAGTGGGCGGAGACACAAAAACACACCTCCGACGTTACAGGTTATTAACAGCTCGCAAAATGTTCCTCTCGTGTCCCATTGATATTATAATGATTGAGTTGCGCATTAACAGAAACCGAAATCCTTAATTAAAACCGTTCGAGTCCAAACATAAACCACTCCAGTATTGCTTTGTATTGACCGGATTTCCTTCAACCTCAATGAACCAATCGAAAGCCTAACAGCACTTTCGCGTAAGAACCCAGACTTGTGTAGTCAAATCGGCGCCATCGATGCGCAGCCGCGCCGCGTCTTCAACGACGCTGTAATCGATAGATCGATAAGTGATGTCTGCCATTGCATTTCCCGCGAAACAGACGCAATTCCTCGCGCCCGAGACAAAGGCACAAGTACAGGAACCCAAGCCTTAAATCTTAGTGGTGCGTTCAGCAAAAACGTCGTAAACTAACTAAGCGTCTACATTATAGTAACACTATTATCGCCTCTCCTCTGATATGAATTAACAGCTTGTTTATCTGAAGCTTTACGTAATGTGCTGTGTGCAGCAACGCTAACTTACGTACTGTTCGCTGCAACGCAATCTTCCTTCAAGAAGTGGTAAGTGGTCCGTCCTTCACCGTAGACCCACACTCGAATAACATCATTAACATTATGTTTAGCTGTCACAACTAGCTGGTCTTCGAATGGACAGTCAAAACAGCAGAAATGTAAACAAGGTTGAACCTTTAAACCTTTTCTCGCTCGTTAATGTCCACGTCTTGTTTATTAACGTTAACAGTTCTTGTCTGCTCCTCCGGTTCAGTTTAATTAATAACTATCTGGGTTTTCTTTTTCAGATTCGGTTTATCTCTGCTCCAGCTTCAGCTTCAGCTCAGCACAATGGGAATCCACGGACTTGCTAAGCTCATTGCTGACCAGGCCCCTGGTGCCATCAAAGAGCAAGACATCAAGAACTACTTTGGTAACTAATGCACTTTATCTACATATTGATGATGAGGCCTGAATAAAAAATGGGATGTAGATCAGGTGAAGGGCTGATTAGCTCACTTGGTCTCACTAATATATATTAGTCAATATGTATCCTGCATTCTTCATCCTTTTTGTAATGCTTAATAAAAAACTATTTTTCCCAATCTTGACTTTTAAAAAGGGGGTTTACATCTCTTTTTGTAACGAGTAGAGTTCCAGTTGTATCAGCTGAATAATTGCGTACACTGAATTCTAGTCAGACCACACTGTGCATCGTTTATTGAACTTATGGGTGAACCAACAAGTCTTATCTACTTATTTACTGACTTTAAAACAATATTTAGGCTTTGATAGAAACCAGTTTAGATTGTATCACGTTATTTAGTTTAAAGGCCATTGATATCATCTGCTGTTTTAAACTTTCAAGATAATTTGCTGCTTTTCTAAACTTTTGCAGGCAGGAAAATTGCCATAGATGCCTCCATGTGTATCTACCAGTTCCTGATTGCAGTGCGACAGGACGGTAACGTTCTGCAGAATGAGGATGGCGAGACGACGAGGTGCGGCCCGCACAATGCAGACGCTTTAAGACTCAGAATGTTAAGTACCTTGAGTCTGGACTGAAGGCTGAAATATTTTGGCCACCTGTTTGCGCTTTTTTTCAGCCACCTGATGGGAATGTTCTACCGGACGATCCGCATGCTGGAATACGGCATCAAACCCGTGTACGTCTTTGACGGGAAGCCGCCACACCTCAAGTCGGGAGAGGTTAGTGTGCGCGCTGTTTGAATTCATTTTATAGACTTACACATATCTCTTAAGCATCTATTGAAATGATTAGTTATTGTAAGCTACATCATCTGTCTCTTTGTTATTACATTAAATGTTATTTAGCTGACACTTTTAACCAAAACGACTTCACAATAAGTGCATTTCAACCATAAGGATACAAACCCAGAAGAACAGGAAAGGTCAATTTCATCAAATAAGCCGATTCACAACTTGCTGTAGATAAGAGCCATTATAAGTACAGTTATCTTCCCCTGACTCTGCTCTTCTTGTCTCCCCCTCAGCTGGAGAAGAGAGTGGAGAGGAGAGCAGAAGCTGAGAAGATGCTTGCTCAAGCTCAGGAACTGGGTACATTTGAATACACAACAAACTCGTCGCTGTTACTCCAGGGTTTATGGTGAACTAATGTGATCAGCCTTGATATTTATGTAATTGTAAATGTGTAGTGATATAAAATGTTTTGTCTCAACCCAGGAGAGCAAGAGAACATTGACAAATTCAGCAAACGTCTGGTAAAAGTAACCAAGCAGCACAATGATGAGTGCAAGAAGCTGCTGACTCTGATGGGAGTGCCCTACATTGAGGTTGGATCAACTCTCACTTTACCGCGCTTACTTTAAGGATATTTATACATTTTTATGAACGTTGATTTAGTTTTGAAGACTTTTCACTTTGTAACGCTTTTTAAGCTTTACATAGGCAAAATTATGTGTTAAAATATGAATAACATCCCAGAAAAACTATTGGCAGCAGGAGAAGTCTGGGTGAATCATCCCTTTGAAATGTCATTTGATGTGCTTTGTATTCAAGGCTCCATGTGAGGCGGAGGCCAGCTGTGCCGCTCTAGTTAAATCTGGCAAAGTCTTTGCCACTGCAACTGAGGACATGGACGGGCTGACCTTTGGGACCAACGTCCTGCTCCGACACCTCACGGCCAGCGAAGCAAAGTAACGTCGTCCCTTTCCTCTGTTGAGCTCTGCAGCAGAGACACAAGGAGAACGCCTGATGTTTTGGCTGTGTCGCAACTTTTGATGTAGCATGTCAACTACGCCTACTTCTGTACCTGATGCTGATTATATAGAATACAATGTGCATTCACATGTTCATTAAACAGAACAACTAACTAGTATAGAAGAGCTTCAAAGATGGCGGCGTTGATGTGGTTTTTCTCGCTGTGAATCTCAATGTTGACGATTTATTTGTTTTAGGAAACTTCCCATCCAAGAGTTCCACTTCAGTCGCATCCTGCAGGACATCGGCCTGACCAATGAACAGGTATCGTTTTCTGACTTTGTTACATCGTAGAATCGGTGTCCTTTTTCATCCTTGGAAATAATCAAGCATCACATTCCCCGCTTTCATCAAATCATCATACTTCTTGCGTTCACTGCAAATTGTCATGAAACTGTTCACAGAAAAAACTGTAAAGTCTGAAAATGTTCTGCAGGGACATTTCTGTCTCCGTTGCCATAACGCCTCCTTCTCTCTGTGGCCCTTCCCAGTTCATAGACCTGTGCATTCTGCTGGGCTGCGACTACTGCGGCACCATCAAGGGAATCGGCCCCAAGAGAGCCATCGACCTGATCAAACAACACGGCTGCATCGAGGAGATCCTAGAAAACATTGACTCCAGCGTGCGTTCACTCGTGATCCATTCCAGAAGTCCCCACCGGGGGGCAGGCTTCGGTTCTGATTGTGTTTGTTTTGTGTATTGTGTACCCTCCTGCAGAAGCACCCTGCGCCAGAGGGCTGGCTGTACAAAGAGGCCAGGGGTTTGTTTTTGAAGGCAGAAGTGGTGGATTGCTCCTCGGTGGAGTTGAAGTGGAGTGAGCCGGATGAGGACGGTCTGATCCAGTTCATGTGTAACGAGAAACAGTTCAGGTGAACCGCCAGCGGACTCTTTTCGATTCCCCCCGATGCCGGATTTACCTCCTCCGCTTGCTTCTTGAGTTTCTTGCGTTGATGGTCGTCGGCCAGACACACTGGTTAGACGTCATGTGACCACTAGGCCGCACTGCTGCCAACGAAGAGGCTGTGATCTATCAACAATTAAGCTCTTATTTTATATGTGAAAAGTGGCTTTACATTAAATAATGTATATAATTATAATGGGGTCTTTACGGTGAACCCTGACTGTTGTTTTGTTACTTTCCATCATTTGAACGCTGATTTTTAGAAGCTTGTATTTGTTGCTGATGAAAGAAATGATGGGACGTTCAGCTGGAAGCAGCGTTGTGCATCCTAACGACACGTCATTTTGTGTGCATTCATTTATTTATTTGTGTATGTGCACGCAGTGAGGACAGGATGCGTAACGGCTGTAAGAAGATTGTAAAGAGCCGACAGGGCAGCACACAGGGACGACTGGACTCCTTCTTCTCCATCACTGGATCTCTGTCCTCCAAGCGAAAGGTACATTTAGAACGACGACGGCAGAGCAGCTGTGTTTTCAAAAGGATGAGAGCTGTTCAGCCTGCTGCTTTCTTTGGACACAAGTGTTATGCATTCATATTTCTCTTTTTTATATAGTTAAGCGTTCATTTTTTTGGGGAAAACAACAGTTCTTTCAGAAAACTAAAAAAGAAACAAAAACAAGAGAAAATCGTGCACCTGGCAAGTGACTAGGAGTGGAAAACGCATTAAACCGTTATTGTTAAATAAAATGAAATAAATACATAAAATACACACTTACAACAATCTTACAACACACCAATGTTCTCAGTCCACGTATATATTTCCTTCAAGTGACAGATTGTAGGAGTTTTATTTTGTTCTGGTTTTTTGGTCTGGGATTATATGCATATCATCGCATCTTGGTGACGTCTGGTACTTTTACTCTTGCAGACAAAATGCAAAAATATGTAAGAAAATAAAAACCTGGGCGGCTCGGTAGGACAGGTCATCTGCCCAGTGTCCTGTTCTCACACACATTCGATGCATTTTGGATTTCGATGTCGTATTTTTACAGCAAGTTTGTCTTGTACGTGTTGCATTAGCTTCCGGATGTTGAACTTATTTGTCTTCTTCTTTTTTTTTATAGGAACCTGAGCTCAAAGGATCCGCAAAGAAGAAGCAGAAGACAGGAGCCACGCTGGGAAAATTTAAAAAGGGGAAATAGACTTTTGGGGAAGTAACTATTTGACACCAACTAAAGAGTATTACCATGAACACAGGTGACGTAGGTGGAAGCTGCAACACGATGAGAGGTTGTGTGCAATTATTAGTTCATACAAGAATAAACAGATTATTTTTTAGACCACTGTGTTGGCCCTTTTTAAAAATACATTATAGTATTTTTTTATAGTATAAGTATAATTATTCTACTTGACAATGCATTTTTTGTGTGTGTATGTTACTCCAGGCCGTACTCCTGTACGCACTTACACACACTAAAAGATCGTTAAATGATGTCTGTATTTTGGCTTTGAGACGTTGGTAATAAAATAAAAGCCGGATATGAGCACTAAGCGACTGCTTGCTTCTCTGAGAAGTTGAGATCATGTGACATCTAACAGTTTATTGGGTTTTAAGCCTTTTTGTGGTTAAATGTGGAGTTTGTTATCTTGCTCAAACACGTTACTGAAAGTTCCCCAATTGAAGCACTTCTCTACGATCCGAAGACCTCTTAGTTTCTCCTTTTTACTTTGGGCGTATATGATAAGCTAAAGGGTTTTACTGCTTCTATTGATTTATATCTTGTTTCAAAGCCGCACAGTTATAATTTTATAATCAGCATTAAAAAAAGGCACAATGAAGTCAAGTTCTCATGTTGAGTAGAATTTACATATTATGGCTCCAAATTATCTTAAAAGACTTAAAACAACAAATACACAGCATGTTAATGTGTGAATGCAAACAGTGAATGTTCTTGAAAGGAACACAAAGTTAGAACTAAATCTTCATTATGATATAAATACTACTAAGTGCACTGTTGTGTCTGTAAATCCAGATGTTGAGTGTCACAGAGGTCCAGTCTGTGAGAATGGGGACAGCCAGCCTGTTCCTGAGTGTCTACTTAGTTTGGTGATAGTTATTCATAAAAGGCTGCTGCTAAACTTTCTAGTGTTGCAGAGTTTGTTCATCAACGCTCTCTTCTTACAGAATTATTATATATAATGCTAATTAGTAGTTGTTTCACAGGTGCTTTTGCTGCTTGTGATAAGAATCCAGATGTATTCATTACTGCAAAAAGAGATGGAAACACTGACGGAATCTTGTTTGCAAATTCAGTGTAACTTCAGAGTGAGAAAGCTGCCTGTACATGATGACATCGGCCTTTGATACTTGAAAAAGGAGAAGTTACAAAAGTTCAGTTTTTTAGACTATTTACCGTCAGCGTTTCACAACATTAGTTAGTGAAGTGTAACATATTTTCCCCTGATACATTGTTAGTATAATTATTCTGCTTAACAATGCCTTTTATGTGTGTATGTTCTTTCAGGCCGTACTACTATGCACACACACACACACACTTACACACACACACACACACACACTCAGCTCACTTGGTTCACAGGTTCATGCAGATTAATGATAAACACCATTATCTCGCTCAAAGCAAAAATAACACACAAATGTTCAGAAGTTTAACAAGATGGACCATAAAAGATCGTTAAATGATGTCTGTATTTTGGCTTTGAGACGTTGGTAATAAAATAAAAGCCGGATATGAGCAGTAAGCGACTGCTTGCTTCTCTGAGAAGTTGAGATCATGTGACATCTAACAGTTTATTGGGTTTTAAGCCTCAGTTTTGTGGTTAAATGTGGAGTTTGTTATCTTGCTCAAACACGTTACTGAAAGTTCCTAAATTGAAGCACTTCTCTACGATCCGAAGACCTCTTAGTTTCTCCTTTTTACTTGGGCGTATATGATAAGCTAAAGGGTTTTACTGCTTCTATTGATTTATATCTTGTTTCAAAGCCGCACAGTTATAATTTTATAATCAGCATTAAAAAAAGGCACAATGAAGTCAAGTTCTCATGTTGAGTAGAATTTACATATTATGGCTCCAAATTATCTTAAAAGACTTAAAACCAGACTCTCACACCATGATGGAGGAAAACACAGATCGGACCTTCACAACTAAAATCCAGAAGAGCATCACTCTGTCACATGACCAGGATGGATTCATCATCACCTGTTCTGCCAGATATCCTGTGAATGAAGGAAAAGTAAAGACGTCAGAGGAGAGAAAGACTCTCAGTGTTTCATGTGAGTGTTTGTTCTTTGATGCTGTCAGCATACGATGATTCATGTGTTGACACGATCTCAGCTGCATAAAGTTTTAATGTCACATTTTCCTCAGATGCTCCCAAGGACACCTCGGCGTCCATCAGTCCATCAGGTCCGGTGTCAGCAGGTAGCCGGGTGAACCTGACCTGCTCCAGCAGAGCCAATCCTCCTGTGAGCCGCTTCACCTGGTTTTTTAGACCACTGTGTTGGCCCTTTTTAAAAATACATTATAAGTATAATTATTCTACTTGACGATGCATTTTTGTGTGTGTGTATGTTCCTCCAGGCTGTACTCCTGTACACACTTACACACACACACACACTCACACACACACACACAAACACACGCACACACACACACACACACTCAGCTCAATGCGTCCACAGGTTCATGCAGATTAATGATAAACACCATTATCTCGCTCAAAGCAAAAATAACACACAAATGTTCATAACTTTAACAAGATGGACCATAAAAGATCGTTAAATGATGATGTCTGTATTTTGGCTTTGAGACGTTGGTAATAAAATAAAAGCCGGATATGAGCACTAAGCGACTGCTTGCTTTTCTGAGAAGTTGCGATCAGGTGACATCTAACAGTTTATTAGAGATGGAAACACTGACTGGATCTTCAAAATTTAGTGTAACTTCAGAGTTAAATCAGGAGAGGAATTTTATTATTATTTAGAATAAAAACAGAGACTAGAAGCTAACTTTTAATGTGAATATAAATATCTAAAGACACCAACCAGGGAAGGAAATGTTTACGCCTCCTGGATATAAATGTTTTTTTTATTCACAACTATTAATAATTTCATGACATTGGCCGACATTCACTTTTGACACTTGCAAAAGGTGAAGTTACAAAAGTCTCACAACATTAATTAGTAAAGTGTAACATTATATTTTCCCCTAGAAGAGGATCACAAGTTAAATCATGAGGTGATTGGTGGAAAAAGAATTCTGCTGCACAGATTAGTTAATATTTGGAACCTTTCTTTCATCCTTGCTTCGTTATGAATTGGTGGTAATTATTAAATGAAGACATGTGAGAAGTTCAGAGGGGAAATGTCGATGATCTGCCAACATTCAGTAAAGGTACAATATTTACATCCCTGTTCTGCCAGATCTCCTGTGAATGAAGGAAAGAGCTGAGCCTCCTGTGAGCCGCTTTACCTGGTTCAAGATCAGCAGAGATGAAACAATGAATTCATCTCTGGTGATTAAAATCTGTTTCTTCGGTTATAAGACTTTCGTTTAATCATTGGCTGGTTAATTAATGGAGGTTGTGGTATTTTTAGTAGTAGTTTAGTTCAGTAGTTGTTTTAGTACAGTGTTTGAATTATATTTTATTATTTTGTTTATTTGTCATTTGCAGGAAGAACCAGCAGTGATATTTTGATCCACCTCCCAGTTACGCCTCCTTCCTCTCACAGAGCGTCTTGGTCCAAAGACCTGTGACTTCTGCATTGAACTTGTCAGACAGCAAACTGCACTGAAGAAGAAACACTCACTCAATGTAAGTTAATATCAGCTTCAATACATCATTTTAGTAGCCGTCTTTTTTATTGAAATATCAAGTTAAAGATATTTAATCGTCTAATTGTTCACCATAAGTTCACCGATTGCCTGTTTGTATCAATGCAGAGAGATTTGATTACATATTTGAGATGAAGAGGAAGTAGAAACTCAATAAGGAAATGTTTTAGCTATCGGTGTAAGTCAATTATTTGAATTGTAATAACACAAATAAAGGTTTGCGATGTTCATCAGTCCTGTAATGCGGAGCAACAGAGAGTCAGAGTTATTCACAGTAACTAAACTCAAGTCTCTGACTGTTATTACATTATTATTGTGATTTGTGTGATACATAAAGATTATATAGACTCAGAGATATGAGCAGTTAAGGGGAGAACACTGCTAAAACAACGACCTGCACTTGATCTAATTGTCCCTCTGTTATGGATGTGGGCTTCTTTGGTGAGAGGGAGACATTCATAGTTTTATTCTCATCCAACACTCAGAGTCGTACTCATTCACAGACTTGTGAGCTGTGGTCTCTCATCACAGAGCAACTTGTGGTTGTTCACAGCTTGTTGAACGCTTCCTAGAACACAGATGTTGTGTGTGTGAATCAGGTGCTGAGTGTCATGGCAGACCAGCCTGTTAGGATGGTGACAGCCATCGTGTTGCAGAGTGTCTTCTTCCTCTCAGGTGAGGTTTATGTCCATCTATAACGTCTATTTCAGTTCATTAATTTACTGTTTGGAAAACATAATTTGAACATAAATTCACGTGAATGTTACAATCTGTGTTTCCCTCCTGAGCTGACAAAACTGTTATTAGGAGACAGAGACGGGTTTGGTCCCACTGGGCTCGGCCTTGTGGGGGATAGTTGTAAAACCAAAAAGATGAAGCAACACAAAAACTGTTCAGTAATAAAAAAAAAAGAACATACAACGCAAAACATTACTGCTGTAATATTATTTCTATTATTATTATCATTATTAGTATGTTTATCTTTCTTGTCTTCATGTTGTTGTTGTGTTTTTAATCAGCACTGTTAATCATTAGTTTGTTTCACAGGTGCTTCTGCTGCTTGTGAGGATGATTCATTTCTATTCATTACTGCACCAAAAGAGATGGAAGCACTGGCTGGATCTTGTTTGCAAATTCCATGTAACTTCAGCGAGGGAACAGGAAGGGATTTCAACAGTGCAAGAACAACCTTTGGAGTGTGGATTAAAAATTACCCTGACTTTGGCCCAAATCCACATAATGTGATTTTCAACAGTAGTGGGACAGTTAAAACATATCCGATGAATTTTACTGGAAACCTGAGACAGAAAAACTGCACCACTTTATTTTCCAGTTTAAAGACAACATACACAGACACATACTACTTCAGGGTGGAGAACCGGCCATTTAGAGGAACAGCTATTTGTGATCCTCTTAAAATAACCGTTAAAGGTAAGAAACTTCTGTGATGTTATTATTTAGAATGAGTTAACTTTTAATTTGAATATATATATATATATATATATAATAATCCCATTAGAGCTCTGCATTAAGTCTCATGAATCTAGAGTTTAGTTTTTTGCACTATTTACCATAAGTGTTTTAACAATATTTATTAGTCAAATTTAACATTGCATTTTACCCTGTAGAGGCGCACATGTGATTGGTGGGAAAGGAAAAGAGAAAACACATATGAGTATATATTTTGGACTTTTTTCAAATCTTTGCTTCATTAGGAATTAGTGGTAATTATTAAATGAAGCCATGTGAGACATTCAGAGGGGAAACGTTGATGAATCTGCTGAAACATCAGTAAAACACAGAGCCCCAAACAAACACATTATTTAATTAACAAAAAGAAATACATTTATGATTCAAAACCAATAGTGGAGGAAAAGTAAAACATTCTGCTCTCAAATGTAGAAGAGTACTTTTATCACAGACTGTAGACTCAAGTCTTGTTGCTCTTTTTCAGTGTACAATCTGTGTTTGATTTGAAACCACAGATTCTCCTCCAAAGCCCAGGATTGAGATCTCAGGTGATCTGAAGGAGAAGGAGTCTGTCTCTATAAGCTGCTCAGCTTCCACTCCCTGTCCACACTCTCCTCCTCAACTCACCTGGAACCTCCAACCAGACTCTCACACCATGATGGAGGAAAACACCGATCGGACCTTCACAACTAAAATCCAGAAGAGCATCACTCTGTCACATGACCATGATGGATTCACCATCACCTGTTCTGCCAGATATCCTGTGAATGAAGGAAAAGAAGTAAAGACGTCAGAGGAGAGAAAGACTCTCAGTGTTTCATGTGAGTGTTTGTTCTTTGATGCTGTCAGCATACGATGATTCATGTGTTGACACGATGTCAGCTGCATGAAGTTGTAATGTCACATTTTCCTCAGACGCTCCCAAGGACACCGTGGCGTTCATCAGTCCATCAGATCCGGTGTCAGCAGGTAGCCGGGTGATCCTGATCTGCTCCAGCAGAGCCAATCCTCCTGTGAGCCGCTTCACCTGGTTCAAGACCAGCAGAGAGGAACCAGTCAAAGTATCTGAAGGAGACTTTTACAGCTTTAGTGTCACTAATGGAGGAGTTTATTACTGTGTGGCCACCAATCAGCTTGGTAATCAAACATCCTCAGAGATCCATCTGAGCATTGAAGGTAAACACAGAACTGTATTACATTTGTGACTCTGTTAGGGACGCAGCTTTTCGTTTCCAGAGACATTTGTTTAAAGTCAAGCTAAGCAAGTGAAAAGGTATCTCAGTGTTTCATGTGAGTGTTTGTTCTTTGATGCTGTCAGCATACGATGATTCATGTGTTGACACAATGTCAGCTGCATAAAGTTGTAATTCAAGATCAGCAGAGAGGAACCAGTCAAAGTATCTGAAGGAGACTTTTACAGCTTTAGTGTCACTGATGGAGGAGTTTATTACTGTGTGGCCACCAATCAGTTTGGTAATCAAACATCCTCAGAGATCCATCTGACTATAGCAGGTAAACACAGAACTGTATATTTGTGTAAGCTAACAAGCGTCAGCTAAATAACATGTAATTTGTGACTCTGTTAGGGACGCAGCATTTTGTTCAGCCGCTCACCTTCACAGGTTCATTTGGGATTTATTAGAAGGAAATGACTCACTGGCAGCGCCATGCTTTATACATCTGCATGTGTTGTGGAGTGCGTGCATTTCCTCCTTTGAACGTGTGCACATATTTAGAGGGGATCCTTCGCACTGCTTTAACAAAGAGACCCCTGATGTTTTCTCATCATCATCCAAGTCTTCATGGCTGCAAAGTGACCAGCAGTGATGGAGGCTGATTGTGTTGTTGTGGAAGCAGAAACAAGCTGCACATTCAGCTATCGACAGGACGTCTGTTGGTATTTGAAGGTCACTGCAGGAACGATGATTTGAGTGATAACATTTTAAAGGTGACCATGCCGTTGTGTTGCAGGTGATCAACTGGTTGGTGCTCAAGTCGTAGTGAAGGTCCTGGGAATCATTCTGCTCGTCACTACTTTGGTCATCTTTGAGTGGTGAGAAAACCTTTTCTAAAATTCGATTGTGTGCAGATACACACCAGTTTGTGTCATTGTGAAGGTTGTAATGCATTAATGCACGATTCATTATCAATATTCAGAATGATGATAATACGAATAAATATTCTGAATAATTTTACTGCTGTAGAAGGTCAAACATAACAACTCATTCCTAGTCACTCATAGTGTATTGTAGTTCCCACTGTTGCATTAGATCATTATCTTCTAATAATGCAGTATGAGATGTAAAGATTCCCTAAGTTGAACTGTTTGATTTAAGAAAAGTGAAGATACATCATTGATTGTACTTGTATTGAACATCATAAGAAGCTTTTGGTTCCTGCTCGCGTGCATTTTAAATCTTAAATATATCTTGAAAAAGGTCCAGTTTGTCTTTGATGTGTAACTGGATTACACTGAGGATTCTGGAAGAAAATGACAGCGCAGCCGTCAAGAGCCAGAGGCGGATGGTATCTTGTAGAAAGTTTTAATAAAACATGAAAAAAAACAAAAGATTGACA